>CM057453.1:192755000-193955000 GCA_016271365.2 Neoceratodus forsteri
GAGATCTTCACAGTTAATGTTTTGTTTCATTCAGTGCTCATGTTGTTGCCGACTGCTAAAAGTGCTGTTAAACAAGGATAGCACGGCAGCTTGTTTGGTGAGTTAAACCAGCCAGTATTACAGCACCACGTGGCAGACAGAAGGGTATTACTGAGTTTTCTCAAATTCTATGTTTTCATCTGCAGCCGTTTACATGGAGGCAAAGAAATAGTCAGTTTATGGAGAATAATACATAGATTAGGGTGCGTGTAACCAGAATTATATGCGCATCCAAGGTGTGGGATGTCACACTTTCGCTCTCAGGTTTTATAAAAGCATCCAACACCGATGCATTATGCCATGTGCCATTAGCATGCAGTGACCTGGTGTTTAAACCAGCTAAAAACAGGGCCAGCAATTTGCATTTTGCAGCTGTCACAGACTGGACTCCTTCCCCCTGCAACAGCTACGGCTGGGCAATCGGGAGGCCCAGGAGCACATTTTTAAAGTGTCTTTTCTTTTTTGTCACATTGCCCTCCTAAGGCATTTGAATCAGTGAACACCATTTCCTTGTTCCGAGGAAGAGGATAGTATTATTCACCTTCCGTAGCCATCTGTCCCCTACCTGCTCTTTAAAGCCGTGTTGCCACCATACCTTGGCAGTGCGAGGCATGGTATGGGCAGGCTGTCTCTTCTAAGACTGACTGTAAATGTCTCTTATCAGCTGGGGTGGGGCTGGCAGTTTAGCCCCTGTTAAACCCACTCCAAGAGTTTACACATCACCTGTAGGGTTGTCACCGGTCAAAATCTAACCAGGAGAGTACAGGTTTGGGTAGCATCGTGAAGAAAAGAAAAAGAACGAGGCAAGGGCAGAAAAAAAAAAAGGGTATTCGTTTATTAAAGGTGAGGGTCCAAAGAGCTGATGGGCAGCACCGTTACGCTGCTGCGCTGGCGATATGGGTTCGAAGTGAGCCCGGAAGTCACACCAGGAGGCAGATCAGGGTGGAAACAGCTGTCGCTCAGCAGTACATTTAGACCAGGGAGGATTGGTGGTGATGTGCTGCCACTGCGGTTACACTTGCGGCTTGGCCAGGGATTTGTTGCTGTCACAGGATGGGTTGTGGCTGTGCAGGGACATAAGGGGCAACACCCCAGCCAAGGGAGGAGGAAAGGGGAAAAAAATCCGGTGGCTGTCTAAATGATGGCCAGGTTCATCCTGACCAGGGTGTATCTGTGTGAACAGTTTATATTCCTGGTGATGAGCTACTGGCTGAAGAAGTAAAAAGCTATATGAAGAAAGAAAGGGAGGAAAAAAAAAGATGGCAAACTTGAGTACCTTAAATAATGTGTAACTAAGAAGTGTATAAAACCGACACCTAAAATCAGAAGCCTGTCTAGTGCAGGTGGGGAGTCTCTTTCAAAAGAGAACAAGCAGCAGGACTGAGGGTATGCAATAAAGCTGGGGGGTTCTTCAGGAGTGATGTGAGGAAATATTTTGTCAGTGAAAGGGTGGTAGACTCCCGTACCGGGTCATAATGTTGCACGCTTAATAGCGTACTGCATTATGGTGATACCTGGACCTATGCGCTCCCGAGTTGGACCCCGGAGTTGAGAATCTTTAGTGGGGGGTGGTGGGGTGGAGCAGAGTCCCTCACAGAACAAAGGCGTGATGCCTCATGGCGTGTCGCGCAACGCGATAGTGCCATGCAGTAATATCTCTTGACATAATGACCCCGTGTCGTGAGACGCCTGGTGTAGACTGCCTGTGGAAACGGTGGAAGACAGAACAGGGGGTGGGTGGGGGGGGCCTTCCAGCATGCATGAGATAGACAAGATGGAAGGCAGGAGGTGAGAACTTCATCAGAGATCAGGTATTATCTGTGGAGACAGAATAGGCTGGGAACATCTAGGCAGACTGGGTGGGCCAAGCGGTTTCTATGTGTCTTAAAGCAGCACTTCTTTTAACTGTTTTTTAATATCCATCAATCTTCGAAAATATCTCTTGCAGCAAGCCACACCTTTGGAATTATAGCCATCAGGCTCTGGGACCACACAGAAACTAGCTAGCAGTCTACTGGGGCCACCCATGACGATGACGTCAGCTGACATTGCCATTCCTGTATGTACGTGGGTGGTCCCACGCTCTCCTTCGGGACTTCCCAAAAAGAATAAACAGCTTCTTCGTGCTTAATTTTGAGTGTAGCTAGGTATAGTATATAGCACATAGCACTCCACACTGGCCTCTCGCAGCTGCGCCATCACAGGATTAAAGGCCCGGCGGCGTTTTAACAGTCGAGCAGAATAGTCCTGAGAGAGAAATAAGCGGTGCCCTCTATATTGGAGCCCAAGATTCTCCCGATAGGCTTTTAGGATGACCTCTCTGTCAGGGCAATTATGAAACCTCGTAATTATTTGTCGTGGAAGTTGATTTGGTGCAGGTTTAGGCATGACTGCCCTATGGGCCCTCTCGAGTTTGAATCAACCGTTTTTTGGAGAAATTCCAAGTAGCTTGGGTAAGGTTTTGGCGCAAAAGTCAAGTGCATTCGGCCCTTCCATTCCCTCTGGTAGCTCACATAGCCGCAAATTCAAGCGCCGTCGATAATTTTCCTGATAATCAAAGAGTTCTTTAAATTCCTCCAGCTCTCGTTGTAGAGCTATAATTTGTTCTGGCAAAGGAGATGTGGCATCCTCTATGTCGGAGATTTTTTGTTCAGCTTCATTTAACCTGGTGGCATGAATGGCGTGCAAATCCACAAGTTCCTGCAGCTTACGGTCAAAATTGGTAGCCAAACTGGTAAGCTTGGGTTCCAGGGCGGCCATTACCTGTTGCATCAGCTCTCGAACCAAGGAGCTGACTTCTGCTGCCGAGAGAGAGATATGGCCTGCATTTTCTACTTGTTCAGCTGGCGGTTGCAGGTTTTTGGCCGTGGTACGTGAGCTTTTCACCGCAGTGGAGACCACATATTCATCCATCCTCAGTTCTGCTACACTTCCCCTGTCTTTTGGTGGTGTTTATTTTATATTAAATGTAGTTATATTCAGTTATTTTGCAGCAATTAGAGGAGTGAGGGAAAAAATGCATCTTCAGTCGAGTCTGCTCATTAGTGCCTCTAGGTTAGGATTTAAATAGCAGCTTCCCCTCCCTGTCTCTTCCTTTCAGGTGACGGGGTTTCAGTGTTGGGTCTACTTTCGCTCCTGACACACTCTCAGCCCCTGCTGTTCTGGCTCCTCTTCTCTGCGGGCCCACAGTCAAGGTGCTCCACTGGTCCTATCCCGGCGGGTGTGGGCCTATTGTCGGCTGGAGTTTTACCTCCTCCAGCATTGCCCTTTGCCTCTGTTCATGGCCCACGCCAAGGCCTTTCTGCCGACTTGTCCTCTGCCAGCTCTGGCCCATCGCCCTCAGGGCTCCAGTCTCCTTCGCGATTGTTTGCGATCTCCTTTGCGGGCTCTATCTCGACGTTGGGAACACTGTCTCCCTTGTCGCCACCCCCGACCTATTCCTCAATGATGGGAACTCTGTCCCTCCCGTCTATGATTCAGGTGACGCCAGGTTCCCACCCCCTGCCACCGATGCCTCAGCCTGTTCTGCTGGCACCAGGCCCTCAGTTGACCCTGCCGATGCCTTAGCCTACCCCGGTGATGCATGTGAACCCTCAGTTTCAGCCACCAGCTCCCACAATCCATCCTGGTGTTGCCTGTCATCGCTGTTCAGAAGTGTTATTTTCAATTTGGGACTTTATGCATTGTCTGGCCCCTCTTCCAGGCCTGAGGACACTGGGGCCTACTGTAGCTCACCCCATGCCATTGCCTTCCACTGCGCCAATCTCGTTTGTGCTCCAACACGCCGTCAGTACCTGTTTCAGACCATGGTGACGAGGATGAGTATCAAGTGAGGGATGGGGCGCCACTAGCCCCTCTTCCTCAGTGGTCTCTTCCTCTGGGGAGGACTCTGCGAACTTGCACTCTGAGGTCCCCCCCCCCAGTGACCAGTCCTTCATTGCCGTCATGAAGCAGCTTCAGACTGCCATGTGCTTTGAGGCAGAGCAGCAGGACATTGTAAGGAGGAACCTCACGGAGTACCTGTAGTTACTGGACTCCCCACCTATCATAATTCCTCCCTTAACAGAGGCTTATGAGAATGCCACCATGGCTGCCTGGCACAGGCTGAACATGATCCTGGGAATGCCCAGGAAGGCCCATAAATTATACCAGTCCCCTTCAGGGAAACCCTTCTTTGAGGAACAACCTCAGGCAGACTCCGTGGTCATTAATATGGCCCATGATTGGACTAAGAGGCCCAAGCATCTTAGCTTTCTTTTTTCAGACAAGGAGTCTAGAAAACTGGACCTCATGGACAAATGGACATTTGCCTCTGCCACGTTGGCAAGTAGGGTTCTCAACTATATTGACCACATCATGGTAAAGTACCAAACCTCGCTCTGGAGAAAGGCCAAAACCACAGCAGAGGCCCTCCCCCGAGGATTTCCAGAGGCAAGAGATGCGCAGGGTCCTTCAGGCAGGGACAGATGTTGGCAGGCATCTCTTAAGGTCAGTCTGTAATGCTGTTGATGCTTCCGCGAGAGCAGCCACAGTGGGCATTTGTCGCAGGCAACATTCTTGGCTTCAGGTGTCTGGTTTCACCACTGATGTTCAACAGTCCATCCTAAATGCTTTTTCAGAGGCTATACACTCTTTGAGGAGGATGTGCAAGACATCCTTGCCAGCCTGCAGGTCTCTGGCAGGACCCAGCGGTTGGTTCAGTCCCTTTATTAGACCCAGTTGAGAGGTACCCAGAAGATGTCCTTTTGTCGAGCCTACAACAAACCTAAACATGGCACTAGACCCCAGGCCAAACATCAGGCAGCTTCAGCCCCACCCACTTCTCCCGCCACCGCTGCCAAGCTCCCAGAGGGGATGGTGCCGCCCTGGCCACATGCGCCTCCTCAGCCTGACTCCCCACCCTCCAGACTGTCAGGAGGGGGTGGTCAGGAGTTGCTTCTCCCTCCACCTAGACAAGTGGTGGGAGATTACTACAGATTCCTGGAGGTCACAGATCATAGAACATGGCCACACTCTAGAACTTCTAGACTGGCTGTCACAGTGTCTTCCAATTCAGTCTCATTACCCAACAGGTCACATTCCCATGCTGCTGAGGGAAATTCAGACCTTGTTATGAAAAAGAGCCATCGGATCTGTTCCAGTGCACCAGAGAAACAGGGGATACTAGTCCCACTGTTTTCTTGTCCCCAGATTTAGAGGGGATTTGCTGCCCATTTTGGACCTAAGGAACCTCAATTTCTACATCCAGTGCAAAAAGTTCAGAATGGTGACCATACAGGGCCTACTGCCCCCTGCTACTGCTATACCAGGGAGACTGGTTCTATTCTCTGGACATGCAGGATGCGTACCTGCATATCAAGGTGTTTGCCCACCACTGGCAGCACCTCAGGTTCCACTTCCAGGAGAACATTACCAATTTTGAGCCTTGCCCCTTGGCTTGTCCTCAGCTAACCAGCTCTGTACAACTGTCTGGCAGTGGTAGCGGTCACCCTCAGGAGGGAGGGCCTATAACGTCTTCCCATTCTTGGACGATTGGTTACACGAAGCACCATCCCAGGTCTGTTACTTCAGACTTTATAGTGCATTTTTCAGTTGTTCTGAACACTGGGCGTTATGGATAATTTGCTCAAGTCAGTTGTTACTCCTGGTCAACGCCTTCAGTACATTGGGGCAATTCTGGACATGGCTCAGGACTTTGCCTTCCTGCCTCAGGACAGGGCAGAACGTCTGAGGGCTCAGGCTCAACTGCTCTACAATAGTTGGTATGTAATGGCCAGGACCGTCTTGAGACTTCTGGGTCTGATGGCTGTGGCTATTGTTACAGTGCCTCTAGCCAGGTTGCACATGAGGACCCCCAGTGGATGTTAAGGGTCCAATGGGATCAGTGCATCGACAACCTCGAGCAGCCGATTCTAGTCTCCTCCCCGGTCAAAAGGATGCTGCAGTGGTGGATCATGGAACCCAACAACCTATTGAAAGGGGTTCCCTTCCTCCTTCCTTCTTCTCAGCAGATCCTCACCACAGACGCCTTGGGGTCGGGCTGGGGGGCTCATTTGGGGTCCCATCGGACTCAAGGATTATGGTCCTCAGTTGAGGCTGCCCTCCACATCAACTTCCTGGAGATGAGGGATGTCCTGTTTGCCCTTCATGCCTTCAAGATCCACTTGTCCCTGGGATATCTGTTGGTCCAGATGGACAACACCAGTGTAGTTCATTACATCAGCAAATAAGAGGGGAATCAATTGTACCCACGTGCCAGGAAGCGATGAGGGATTGGTTCTGGGCTCTAGAACATGGTGTAGAACTTTCAGCCGTCCATGTTTCAGGCATGCAAAACATCCTGATGGACAGTCTCAGCTGCTAGCAATTCAGAATGCTAGAGTGGGAGCTGCTTACCTCAGTCGTAGAAGACCTGTTGGACAGGTGGGGCTATCCAGAGTTGGACCTTTTTGCGTCCCCACTCAGTGCAAAACTGCTGCTTCTCTGCTTGTTTGCTCAAGGGCCTGGTGTTTTTTGGCGAGTTGCGTTGTTCCTCCTCTGGAAAGGGAGGCTTCTCTACGCCTTCCTTCTCTTCCTCCTAATTCGGAGGGTTCTGATCAAGCTTCAGATGGAAGGGGCAACTCTGATCCTTGGGGTTCCTTTCTGGCCTCACCAGATCTGGTTCTCCTTACTACAGCATTTGGCAGTGGAACCCACTGTACCTCTACTTCTGTGCCCCGGCTTGCTCCCACAAGAGTAGGGCACTCTAGTCCATCTGGGCCTCAAGTCTCTTCATCTTCATGTGTGGCTTCTGAAGACCTAGCCATTGCAAGGTTTGGAGTTTCCCAGAAAGTTGCTGATGTCCTGGTGACCACCAGAAAACCCTCCACCAAGGCCACTTATTCCATGAAGTGAAAGTGCTTTGCTCCATGGGCTGCTTCCCACCATCTGGATCCTTTCACTTGCTCAGTAAATCAGATTCTGGAGTACTTGTGCTCCCTATTCGATGCTGAGCTGCAGTGCTCTTCCATTAAGGTTCACCTGTTTGCCATTTCGGCCTTCCATGTGCCTGTTGGTAGCCATATGGTGGCCCAGCTGTATCTGTCCCATACGGTCTTGAGAGGCATCCTACACTTGAAGCTTCCCATCCACAATCCAGCCCTTCCTTGGGACCTGAATTTTGTGTTAGAGAAACTTACTTTTGCTCCATTTGAGCCAGCTGCGACTTGCGAGCTGCGCTTTCTGTTGTGGAAAGCGTTATTTTTAGTTGATATTACTTTTGCTCAGAGGATTTCTAAGCTTGAGGCTCTAATGTGTGAGCCTCATTATTTGAATTTCCACAGAGACATGTCTTTGCATACCAGTCCTAAGTTTCTGCCTAAGATGGTGTCTGAGTTTACTTTGAATCAGTCCATCCACCTTCCTGTGTATTTGCCGGAGCATACCAATCCAGGGAAAGCATTGCTCCATATTTTAGATGTACATAGAACACGTAGACATAGAAACCTAGACTTTGATGGCAGATGAGGACCGCTTGGCCCACCCAGTCTGCCCATTTCCCTACCTATTGGATAAGCTGCAGATCCTAGTTGACCAACAGCCTACTTTTCCTACCCCCCCCCACCAGAATTGCCTTATGTCTATCCCATGCATTCTTGAATTCCCTTACTGTTTATGACCTTACGACTTCCTCAGGAAGGCTGTTCCATGTGTCCACCACCCTCTCCGTGAAAAAATACTTCCTCACATTGCCCCTAAGCCGTCCCCCCTCTATCTTCAAATCATGCCCCCTTGTTCTTGCACATCTTTTCTTCTGAAAGATACTACCCTCTTGGACTTTGTTGATTCCCTTGAGGTACTTGAAAGTTTCTGTCATGTCTCTTCTCCCCCTTTCCTCGCGGGTATACATATTAAGCTCCTTTAGTCTCTCTTTGTATGGCTTCTCCTGCAGACCCTGCACCATTTTAGTTGCCCTCCTGTGGACTGCCTCCATCCTGTCTATGTCCTTGTGGAGATGGGATCTCCAGAACTGCATGCAATACTCCAGATGGGGTCTCACCAACTGTCTGTACAGAGGGATAACAACTTCCTGTTTTCTACTGGTGTTGCCTCTCCCTATACATCCCAGTATCCTTCCAGCACTCCTTACTGCCTTCTCACATTGCTTACTTACCTTTAGGTCATCTGATATGACTACCCCCAGGTCCCTTTCTATGTCTGTCATTGTTAGTACCTCCCCATTGTGTACTCTTCCCCTGTGTTTTTGTTTCCCAGGTGCATTACTTTGCACTTCTTTTCATTGAATTTGAACTGCCATACTTTTGACCATTCCTCCAACCTTGTCTCATCCTTTCCAACCTCCCTTGTGTATCAGCCTCGCTGCAGATCGTTGTGTCATCTGCAAAGAGGCATGCTTTTCCTTCCAGTCCCTCTGCAGTGTCACTTATAAAGACATTAAAAATGACCAGTCCCAGTACTGAACCCTGCGGTACCCTCTGGTATTATGTTCACTGTACAAAGGACATTAAGAAGTCCTTGCAACTGTTTGTTACTTTTGCCCCTGGGAATGAGGGTGTTCCAGTTTCAAAGCAGTGCTTGTCCAAATGGTTGGCCAACTGCATTACTTTTTGTTACAGGAAGTACGGTAAAGAGCTTCCTGGTCCATGCATGGCCACTGAACACGAGGCATGGCCACTTCCGCTGTACGTTTCAAAAATGTTTCGGCTACTGAGATTTGTGAAGCAGCTACCTGGAGTACTGTCTATACCTTCATGAGACTCTACAGTCTGGACAGTGCCTCTAGAAGAAGGGCAGGTTTCAGCCTAGCTGTGTTATAAGGCCTCCTCTCTTAGGCTTGTTGTTTCCTGCCTCCCAGACTGTCTCTCTGTTTTGGACTCTTTTTCCAAAGGTAGTGTGGCTTGCTGCAAGAGAAATCCTCGAAGAAGATAGAACAGTTGTGTAAGAACTTACCGTAACAGTAGATCTTCGAGAGAATCTCTTTCAGCAAGCCATGCTGTCCCTCCCTCCATCTCCCATGATCCTCTGTGTCTGTCTCCTTCTCCAGGGTGCTTTGCCTGCTGTCTCTCACTCTACATTGGTGGGAACGTCTGCCCTACCTTGGTTCCTTCAGTGGACATCCTTTATGTCTAGTTGATGGCGGGGCAACTGAGGAGGGCACGTGGTCGCCCACATATATATATGTATATATGTAGAGTGGCAACATCAGCTGATGTCATCATCGTCGTGGGCAGCCCCAGTACACTGCTAGCTAAAACGGTTTCCATGTGGTCCTAGTGCCTGACGGCTGCAGTTCCAAAGGTGTGGCTTGCTGCAAGAGATTCTCTCTAAGATCTACTGTTACAGTAAATTCTTACTACATCCCCTGATGTTGATTCCTGCTGTTCATTTTTGTTTTCAAATCCACTGATATGGCTTGATTTTGTACTTCATATGATGTTCACACTGTTACACCTTTGGTTTTGTGTATTTAACCTACTGCTTCCAGTGTCCCAAAAGGTCAGGGAGTAGTGTTGGCTGTGTGCTACCTGTAAGTAGTGTTGGCTGCATACTACCTGTAGTTCATCTTGGTCACCAGAAAGGGGGTGTTCAATTACAGCTCAGACTATCGTTGAAAACCCAGGATGGCCATATTTAAAGACGCACCCTTTTAATAATAATAATAATAGTACATGCTGAAGCGGACCATCTTTTTCTGGTGTTTCTAAAGTAGTTCTCAGTGTTAGAACGTTGAGAGCATCTTTGAACGTTAATCAGCAGCACCTGCGAGCAGTAGACACTCACCTAAGCAGCTTTAAAATATGAAAGTAAAAACAGACAAGCTAATATTTCATCTTGGTATTTCATCTAGATGAAATATCAGTAGAAACCCAAGAACTTCAAACACTGCACAGGTTCAAAAAAGGAGAGAAAAAAGATACTCAGGTTGTACTATTTAAAACGAAACAAAAAAAGTGTGTGAAGAACAAGTTTGGTTCTCACACCCCATAGATACAGTACCACCATGGAGCGTTCAAACTTTGCTCTCGTGACCTACTCATGAGAAATAGCTTGTTCTTCACACTTTGGGGTGGGGTGGGGGTAGTTATTGTCTGTTAATTCAAATCTAAAAAGCAGCTAAAGTGCACACAGAAAATTGCGGGGGAGAGACCATCTTACAGGACTGGAGAAAAGAGACACTCTATAATGGAGTAAATGAGTAGAGGTACAAAAGTTGCACTGTACTATGAACAAAGACCGTACCTTGAAAATGCAGCCTTGCTATGCATTGTCCATGTTTAGGCTTGGTTTGGGCAGCCTTATGCTGCTGATCTCTGCTAGGTCAGGGGCGACAGTCCTGAAGTATCTCCCTACCGTGACTGTCCCATTGTGTCACCTAGTGAGCTGCCACCTCAGCCTCATGCGAGGCCAGCTTGATAAACACGTTTTTCACATCCAGTCAGGCTGCATTAAGCTGTTGATCTGTATATAGCCAACCTTTAATCTGTTGGCTTATAGTTTTCGAAATGGTGTGTGTGTGTGTGTGTGTGTTTACGAACGTGCACAAACTAACTGCATTGTCATGAGAAGTATGATAAAATGGATAAGAGAAACCAAGATCTGTGGTTGGTCTGATGAGATCGCATGACCATGCTTTATTCCGGCACAACAGTTAAGGTCAGAAATTCTCAACTTTCTAATCCTCATTACTCAGTTTATCGGAGGAACCATTTTTATAATCACAATAAGGCACTCAAGGTGTGAGTAATTTATTTATTTATTTGCTTTTGATGACCGGGTAGGTGCACTAGGCAAAAAACTGCCTATTTTCAGGCACGACCCTGGTGTGGGATAACTGCACATCTCAGGTGCGTAAGGCATTGCCTCGTATCTCACTTTCCAAGGTGTGCCATTATCTACTTTTAATATATGGATCATCAATTTAATAGTGTTGTAAAGCATACAAAAAATGTTTGGTAATAGTATCACTCCCGAAGTGTGGTAATACCACACTTCGAGAGTGATAATACTATCGTTCAGGTCCCGTAATAGTATCGTTCTGGACCTGAACGATAGTATTATCAGTGATGCTCCATGGCGCAAGCACATAACACATCATTTGTGCTGATAAACGTCAATCAAACATTCACAGTCACAATGCGCCTAATCATTGTCTGTTTTCTGTCAGTGGGCGGCCAAAACAGATTCAAAAACATGGCGGCGGGCTCTCACTTAGCGAGAGCATTAAGTGTTCCTGGTACCTCCCGTGGTTTTTTGCGTTTTAAAAAAAATATGACAAAAGGATTTACATCACAGATCTTGTGCTTCTTCAACAAGGTAGGACTAAAACAAAACTGTCCGTGTGGGCGGCAGGGGCGGGAGAGAGAAAAAGTCACAGACCAGAAAGTGCAGCGGTCGGCTAAGACTCCAACAGTCCTTCACTGTCAGCCGACCACCTGTGAGGAAGGTACTCGGTGGAGAAAAAAAAAATCATCTCGCATCCATATATTAAAAAAAATAAATGATAGCTCACTGGGTATTACTGGTGAGTACTACTATCTCGAGGTTCTGGACACTGTAACCTCTCGAGCTTCGCTCTCGAGGTTCCTACGTGTCCAGAACCTCTCAATGGTATTACTCACCGCTAATACCCAGTGAGCTATCCATTATTCTCTATATAACACACTCCCTGACATGCCTTATTACTTAAATAACACTTTGCTGTATCAGGACGTTGTCTTTCATATCTGTAGGATGACTGTCTTTTCATATGCGGCTTTGGAAATGGTTGTTTAATTATAAATTGGTGGCCGGGAGCAGCACACTTGAGCTAAAGCTTGTTTCGTGGTGTGACCCAGGGGAGCAGGCTACAGAGTGAGTACGACAAAGAGTCAAACAAAGCAATCAGAAAATACAGTCAAACAGGCACATTTGCAAAAAGAAACAACTGATTAAAAGATTTGACAACACTACAGAAAGCTCAGAGGAGCAGACAAAATGAACTAGGCAGATAAATTAACGAAAACAAAATAAATATAAAATGAGTGTATGTAATATACAGTGAGTTTATATAGAATTAAGATTTTTTTGGGGAGGGGCACTGAGTTGTCAAAAATGTAAAAGTTCATAATGTACATACTAAGGGCAGGGATTGTCATGGGTGGTGGAGAACTGGGCCGTGAGGAATTCACCGGTAGGAACTTGTTATAATATGACTGTGAAAGGTGATACTGCAGGTACTTTGACCCTAGATTGGTGGTAAAGTAATGCATGAGGGATTCACTTGGTGCTTTGTGTGGGACAACATAGCTTCTCTCTCAGCCACTTTAGCTGCACTCTGTGTCTTCTGTCCTGGGATCAGTATTTAGAGACATTTTTGAATCCCCCCCCCCCCCATCTCTTTATCCTCATCCCCCACCACGGCATTCAGGGTAACCATGACTACAGCCCTCCTGAGATTGGGTAGGCCAGTGGCTGCCTTTACAATCAGCACCAGTGCAGCACCCTGGTAGGGCAGCAAGAGGTGCTGGAATGCCGAATGGAGTTCACGCTCCCAGATAGCAAAGCTCCCAACCTCAGTGATGTGCCAGCCAGAGCCCCTGTAGTCCACAGGTAAGGTTTCTGGTGGTGGGGAGTGGTTAAATTGGAAATGTTTGGGTGGAGAACACTTCACCTTTAGATTTGTACAGTAGGTGGTGGAACTCTCATGTAGTATTCAGTGAAGAAGAGGTGCAAAAACTATCATACAGTTTTGTAAGAGGGGGAGGAGCTGAGTTATTGTGGGTTCTTGCATGTGAGCGTCTGTCTCCTGTGCACTACTGGACCAGACAGTGGTCATCCTTCTGGGGTGGTACAGAGGGGCTTCCCAGTGAAATGCTTTCCCTATAGCAAAGGGTCTGTGAATGGGGAAATTGAGTGTCGCCATAAAAACGCAGATTCTGTCAGGATGTTTTGTCTTAAAAGAGTAAATGTTTAATAAACAGAGTGGCATAAACTGTTGAACTCTGGCTCAGAGTTTACAGTTTACCAAGGACAAGACTGAGGAGGCAAACTCCTCCTTTCCTGGCTAGTGGGCAACCCTTCCAGTTGCTAGAAGTCTGTGTGTGTGTGTGATGAAAGTGCCAGAAGTGGGCAGTTAATACTGCCCCTCCCCCCACTTAAAGCACTGACTTCCTCCTATTTTTAACCCCTCATTGTTAGCAGTGTGTTATGCAGTGAGAGAATCACTTCTGACATAGTGTGTTCTTACTGAAACAGTAGACCTTCGGTTTCTCCTTTTGTTTTGTTGTACCGGTGGTGTGTTTCAGACGTAGCTAATAGTTTGGTATGGTGTCATGATTTAAATCTTTAGTTTTTTCTTTCAAGTCAAAAACATCCTGCATTGCACAGACCAAGGAGTACTAGAAGACTCAGTCTTTTCAAGCCTGAGGGGTCTGGGTTGAGCAGTGTTTTGAAATGGCTTGCCTGCAGATGGCGAAAGTTTCCTTAAGCAGGCAGCTGCTCACACACACACACAATCTCTCTCTCTCTCTCTCTCTCTTTAGTAGCAGAACTGTAGCAGAATGTTGTTTCTTCAATCTGTTTTCCTTTCAAATCAGCAAGGTTTGATCCTTCGACAAAGTTGAAATAGTTGCTGCATTATGAGAAAGTGCTTATTTATTTATTTATTTATTTATTTTTGTAGGGGAATGGCTACCACAGACGGTTCTTTATTTTGTTAGACAAGTTGCTGGATACACTGCAGTTATTTCTGTTTTTTCCTTTTTTGTATGACTGGCTTCCTTGTTTCTGTTGCGTTTGGCGGTGATGTATTCAACAAAACCATCACAGGAAGCTCTGCCTACTGCTGACCATGTATTAGTACTGAGTGCCTGCTAAATGGTAAAGGGTCACTCGGGACAACTTATCTCTTTTTTATGTCTCTCCGTATTTTTCTACTTGTGGGGTGTTGAGCAGGGTAGAGAAATGAGTTAAAGACACTTCACCTACAGTAGTATTGCTTAACTAGAACTATGGGATTTGCATTTCGATTGGTTCTGTCCCTCTTTATGCACGTGCTTATTGTACTTTCGATTGATTAAATTCTAAGGGAACTGTTATATACCATTACAGTGACATGCCCACTGTAGGATTGTCATGGAACTAGAGTTCTCAACTGCTCAAAAATAGTATCCCCTCCAAAAACAGCATTTCGCCTGAATCATAAGGACTGCAAAAAAAAAACATCTCCCTTACGTATATTTGATTCCTTGGAGAATCTTTTCATCGGGACTTAAATGGGTCATACCAACCATCGTGTACAAGTGAAATGACAAAGGTCTGAACAGCAGCTCCTAAATGACGCCTCTATGCCCTCACCCAACCTAACATGACATTTACTTGCTTCTGTAGTACCTGTTTTTCAGTCCAGGTGGGAATACGTAAGAGTCATACAGTCATGCTGCTTGTTGGGCTCTGCCTAGCTTGCTTCTCTACTTTGATGGTCTCCAGTTTGGTATTGCTGATTTTAAAGCATGCTGGTTGGAGTAGGCATCTTTATTTGTTGGGTGGGGTGGGGAAGCCTACTGGTGCAGATTTTTTTTCTAACTACAACAGAAAGTGTGATTTTGTGTTTTTCAGAGGAGCCACTTGCCTTTTGCTTTGTTTTGTGTCCCCTGGATGGCTGAGGCAGCATTCTGCTGAGCATCCCTGGGAGCTTGGAAGCAGCATTCCATTCAGATAAACCTTGTGGAGTTCTGTGACAGGGTGACGAGTGCCTTGGACCTGGGTAGACCAGTGGACATACTCTTTCTAGACTTCAGCAAGGCATTTGACTCTGTTCCTCACGAGGGCCTGTTGGATAAGCTGGGAGAAATGGGGGTGGGGAACCCAGATGATCAGATGGATAGGCAATTGGCTCCAGGACTGGACACAGAGGGTCGTAGTTGGTGGGATAGTCTCATCCCCAAGGAGGGTCATTAGTGGGGTCCCACAGGGATCAGTCCTTGGGCCCCTCCTGTTCAACACCTACGTCTCTGACATAAGGACAGGTATCAGGAGTGAGATGAGTCTCTTTGTAGATGACTTAAAACTGGGGGCGGTGGTGGATGGGGAGGAGGGGAGGGTGGCCCTACAGGGGGACCTGGAGGCTCTGGAAAGATGGTCTAGAAAGTGGAAGCTGAGGTTCAATGCAGGGAAATGCAAGGTATTGCACTGGGGTCCAGAAACCGGGCCAAGTGTACACCCGGGGATGCTACAAGTCTCGATGGCTGAGAGGGACCTGGGGTGGTGGTGGATGTCAAGATGAACAATCGGAGACTTGTAGGAGGGTAGCAGCCAAGGCCAACAGGATGCTGGGATGCATGCTAGGGGATCACCTCCAGAAGGAGGGAAGTGATACTCCCTCTGTATAACTGCTTGGTGAGGCCACACCTCGAGTACTGCATGCAGTTTTGGAGGCCACACTTAAAGAGGGGCATTAAACTCCTGGAGAGGGTCCAGAGGAGGGCAACCAAAATGATTTGGGGCTTGGGGGACAGGACCTATGAGGAGAGGCTCGAAGAGCTAAATATGTACACATTGGAAGAGAGAGAAGGGACTGGGGAACATGATAGGGTCTTCAGGTACATGAAGAGGGTAAATAGGGAGGAGCAGTCAGGGTGCTTCAAGGAAGGAGGAGGGGCCACTAGAGGCATGGGTGGAAGCTGGAGGGGGAAGATTCAGGGAGAAAGGAGGAGGTGCTACTTCACAGAGAGGGTGGTAGAGCCATGGAATGCGCTGCCTAGGGGCTGGTGGAGGCAGAGACGGTGGAGGGGTTCAAGAGGGGTTGGGACAGGTACAGGGGAAGGGTTCTGGAAGCAAAATCCAATGCAGCGAGAATATCCGGAACTGGGAAGGGAGAAGCCAGAGAAGGCGAGGGGGGCAGCAAGGTCAGCTCCCAGGGTGGGGGCTGACCAAACGAGCAGACGCGAAAGACCGTTAGGCCTATTCTGCTGGCATTTTAGTATGTTAGCATTTTCATGAAGGCAGTCTTCAAAGTAGAGAGGGTATTTGGTTCATGGAACAAATTCAGAGCTGTTTTCACTTGACCTGTCATTAGACTTTCTGGTGTGGTCAATATGGGTCGGACCAAGACAGTTACTGGAGAATTAAAGAAAATAATGATTAAAATAAACATCTAAAAAAAAAAAAAGTAACAGTTTTGTCTCTCCTAGAATGCTTAGTCTTCCTGCACAGACTGCCTCTTTGGTATACGCATGCAGAGTGTTTTATATGTCTGTTGCTGTGGGGCTGTGACTTGGCATCCTGCTGAGACAATGACTGCAGTACACTGAGGAGTCCCAGAAAGACGAAACGTGTTTGTGCTGTGGTCATTCTTAGCCTATACTGCATCATATGGACAAGCCTGTTTAAGAGGCAGTGTCTGTTCTGGCAAAGCCTTGTCAACCTGATCTGCACAAGGATTTGCATACCTATGACGCCTTGCACTGAGACTGGGTCTTTAGAGTACGTCTCTGGTTTGGAGAGATGCACAAACACCAGAAAAGTAGCTTATTATCCCAATCTCTCTTCCGTACATAGCCAGCACCTCTGTGGTGCCCCAGAGTTATAATCTGGTGTGTGTGTTTTGGGGGGGTTCACACGCCCCTACAGTTTTTTTTTTTTTTTACACCCAGCTACCCTCTCTATCCACTCCTTCAGTCCTCTGATCAATCCCCCAAGAGCACCCCCATGGAGTCTGCCCCTAGAGTGTCAGGCTGTCTGCCGTACTCCCTTTCCTGACTTCTCTCCTAGGAGTGCCTGCACACAGCAGGGTCTGCCGTGGGAGGGTGAATGGAGCCGCGAAACGGTCCTCATCTAGGACTGAGTTTTTTTTTCCATTTTTCTCCCTGTCAATCCCGTAACCCCTCCTCCCCTAAGGACGTTGGCATGCAGGACTGGCGTCCAGACAGACTGCGTGCAGATGCACGCCGTTGTCAAGTGCACACAATGTCCTCCCCTCCCTGACTCTGCAGAGTTGCCTGATGCCCCAATGCCCATGCTTCCATCAGCTCAGGAGCGTCGGGTGCTCCTACCCCAGGAGGAGGGGAGCATCTGTTGGGGACGCTCGATCCTCCTCCTCCTCCTCCTCCCCGGCAGCCAGAGTCCATTCCCAAACCCGGGTTTGCTGGCTGAGCTGGCTTTTTTTTTTTTATTGTAGTTCTGTCCACCTTCCGCAGAGCTGGCAGGTGGCTCTGGCCCTTCCTTGGAGGGCTCGTTGCCTGCCCCCCTGCCCCAGTTCTGTCCCGGGGAGTTCCCCCACAGGTTGTCCCCACCGGCGGGGCTGGGATGAGGAGTGCCAACCCCCGCCCAGTACACAGACATTCAGTATCCGGGGTGGCTGGGGTGAGGCGAGTCGCCCATCATGGAGCTTGCCAGCTCCAATTTTTCTTGTTTTTCTCCCTCCCCCTTCATTGCCAACACACATCCTCATGTGGAGGCATGCATACGCTGTTGCCCACAACACCCATCCTTTGTGTCCTTCTCCCGTCCCACACTATTTCTCAGGCCTCCGCCTGGGTGCAGTTGTTCAGCGGGGAGCAGCAACCCTCCCACCCTGGCTAAGGAGAGCAGTGCACTCGATCCCCACCCTCTGGCTTGATGCCCGCAACCCACATTTGCTTCTGAACATGGGTTGCAAGCGTGGAGTGAGGCGTGACATCCAGCGGCACAAACCTCTGCGCCACCGGGACGGCATCTCTTCCGTTTCTCACAGTTTGTCCTGCTCATCCCCTCCTGTCTGTGACTCCCTAAATATGGGCTAACTGTGCTCCTGATCCCCAGTCTGCTGTCTGTTCAGTGCGGTGCAAAGTCTATGCACTCTAGCATGCATTGTTCAGTGTACCAATGTATGAATCCATGCACTGCTCAGTTTATTCAATGTAAGATTCCGTACTGCTGTTAATTTCATATGGTTAATTCTAAGCTCTTGCATAGTTATAAAAAGACCAAAACTATGCTGTTCGCCTCCCCTCATAACTGGCATAGATCTCACCAATTAAAAATCGTGAATAATCTGAATGCCCCACTAGAAATGGTCCAAAGTTTTAAATATCTTGGGGTTACTCTGGATTGCTCCCTCTTATTCTTGTAACACATAGACCAAGTTGCCTAGTTCGCTAATGCCAAAATTGGCCAGCTATACAGGTACAAACATTGCCTAACCAATGAGGCCATAACATTTTCTGTAAACAGCTCAGTCTTGTCCGTGATTGGTTACGGGCTAGTAGTCTATAGTGCTGCGACATATACAGCCCTTGAAGAGAATAAAGCTGGCCATAAACAAAGCCTGCAGGCTTGTCCTAGATGCGCGCCCCTCCATACACACGTGATCTCTATTCCCAGTCTGGATGGCTAAACCTGCACTGTAGAAACCAATATCAGGTTTGCCTGGTGGCAGAAAAGGCCACCCTAGGCCAAACACCCCTTGGGATTCAGGGCCTCATATGCCCCAAAAACAGTACTAGAAGTACAAGAGGGACAAATAGTCAACAGCTAAAAGTCCCTTTCTGGCACACCTCCAGGGTCAGCGGTCTTTCTTTACCGGGCACCTTATTGGTTAAACACACTTAATTCTGACCTGCTGGCTGAACCTAAACTTGGCCCCTTCAAAAATAAACTTCGGACCCATCTTGCAGTATTCAGTGGATGTGATTGTAAAGGCATTTTTTGCCACTGTACTCACCCAGTAAACAGAATTAAATAAACAAATGAACAAACAAACAATAGTCCATGCCTATAGCCTGCTACAGAATAATATTGAGGTATGATTTCCAAAGCAAAAGATAAAGCCTGGTGAATGTAGCTATGGAGGCTATAGTCCTTTTCAACATTTTCTCTAGTTCTGAGTTTTAATCAGTAATAAACTATGACTCTGGAGTAATCAACCTGAGGAAGGATAAAGCCTATAAAGTATCCCAAAGTGCTTTACAATCCATGAACATTGCAGCAGCTATTAAGATCTGCACACAGCGAGATTAAGGAAAGCTCGGAGGGCCAATTACAGAGAAAGGAGGAGTGAGATAGTTGAGCCGTTCGCTGAAGGTCATACAGTAACTGGCGGTGGTGGGGTTCAAACCTGTGTCTCCAGGTTCACAGCTCTGCTATCCGGTAGTCTGGCTACATGAGGAGAGTCTAGTTGGGCTGAATTGTTAAAGGTTTGGTGAGACATTAGATATTGTGAATATGCTGAAATGAAGCTGAACACAGGAGAAGTTTGGTGAATATGTAGCTTTGGTGTTCGCTACATTTATTTATTTATACACTTTCAAGCTGTAAGCTCTTGTATAGAGGTTCCACATTAGTAAAAGTCATTAACAAGGACGAAAGAATGCAGGCAGGGTTCTATTAAACATGTAAACATCAGTTAGGGCATACATAATGGTACAATATACAGTATCCCAAGTTCAATAGGCAGTGTTACGTTGGATAACTAGCAGGAGGAAGGTAGATAAAGGGGAGGAAAGTAGGAAGTGGCTAGGAAGGGTGCATGAGAGGGAGCAGAGAAGGTGAGGATATGTTATGGGGGGATGGTTAGCAAGGATGGTAGCAGCCAACATGGCCTTGTCGAAGATAAGAATGGAATCGATGTAGTCCTGGGGGTTATGGGAGAGTAGGATGAGGGGCAAGAGGAAGGAGTCTATGTAGGGGTGGTTTTGAGGGGATGGAAGTGGAGTGGATCCAGTGTGGGACTGTAGGGGGGATATGGAGCTTTGGGGAGTGTAGATAATAAGTGATAAAAATTAGGAAGAGGATGTCGGGTTTAGACAAGTGCAGAAATTAGTAGTTTTTAGGCATGACCCAAGTGCAATAGCACAGACGAGGTAGAACATCATAATTCAGAGGAAGCCGAACTGAACAGAGGTTTACAAAATGTAGCCTGTAGCAGATGTAGGGGGAGTAATAGGATACATACAGAAAGCATATGAGCATACATAAAATGAAGGGAGCAGGCAGGGAACATTTGCAGTCACTAGCAAAGGTAATGGGGTAGTGGTTGGTGCACGTAGGGGGTTTTGTTTCCCAGGTGCATTATCTTGCACTTCTTAGCATTGAATCTAAGCTGCCATACATTTGACCATTCCTCCAACCTTGCCAAGTCCCTTCCCATCCTTTCCACCCCACCCTGTGCATCAACTGTGTTGCAGATCTTTGTGTTGTCTGCTGAGAGACATACTTTTCCTACCAGTCCTTCTGCAATGTCGCTTATAAAGACATTGAAGAGGACCGGTCCTAATACTGAACCCTGCGGTACCCCACTGGTAACCCCCCTTTCTTCACAGTTGACTCCGTTTACTGTTACCCTCTATGTCCTGTTCTGCAGCCAATGCTATCTTGGGACCCACTCCCAGGCTGGCTAACTTGTATATTAATCTTTTGTATGGGACTGTGTCAAATGCCTTGCTACAGTCTAGGTAGGCCATTCCACAGCCCCTCCCTGATCTACTACTTTGGTCACCCAGTCAAAGAAATCTATTAGATTCGTCTGACATGACCTTCCTGCTGTGAATCCATGCTGCCTTGGGTCCTGTGCCCCTCTGGCCTCTAGGTACTCGACACTTCTTTGCTTCAGAAGTTATTCCATCATTTTCCCTATCACTGAGGTTAAACTAACAGGTCTGTAGTTTCCTGCTTCTGCCCTGCTCCCACTTTTGTGAAGGGGAATTGCATCTGCCCTCCTCCAGTCCTCAGGTACCACCCCATTCTCCCATGATTTGTTAAAGAGTGTAGTCAGTGGTGTCACTAGTTCTACCCTTAGTTCTTTTAGAATTCTGGGATGAATCCCATCAGGCCCCATTGCTTTGTCCACCTTCAGTTTTAAGAGTTCTTTCAGAACCCTTTCTTCTGTTAATGGGATGGTATCAACTTCTGTATCCAGAGTGTTTCTATTGTTTGGTTTTGGTACCTCTCCCTCTTCATTTGTGAATACTGAGCAAAAATACTTGTTTAGTATCTCTGCCTTTTCACAGCCACCCTCTGCCCACCCCTCCCTTTATTAAGCCTCACTATCCCTCCTTGGTCTTCCTTACGCCCTCCTGATGTACCTATAAAGGTTTTATTCCCCCCTTCTTAACTGAGTTGGCTATATTTTCCTCGGTTTGGGCCTTTGCTGTTCTGACTGCCTTCTCCGCTTCCTTCTGCTTTAGCTGATACAATTCTCTGTCCTGCTCCTTCAGTGATTCCTTGTACTTCCTTTTTCTCTCAAAACTTCCCTGCCATCTCCTTTGAGAACCATAGTGGTTTCTTACATCGTTTTGTTTTGTTTATTTGCTTCACACAAAGGCTTGTTGCCTCTGTGATGGCAGTTTTGATTATTCCCCATTGTTCTTCTACCCCTCCTTCCTGCCCATTTGCTAGTGCATTCCTTAGGCACTCACCCATTTTGTCCCCTCCATAGAGCCAGCCCTCCTAAAGTCCAGTACTTTTGCCTTTGTATGGCTTGACTCTACTGCTGTGTTTATCGTGAACCATACTTGTTTGATGGTCGCTAGTTCCCAGATGGCTACCCACTTCTACATCTGTGATCCTCTCTCCATCCCCATTTGAAAGTACCAGGTCTAAGATTGCTCCCTCTCGAGTGGGTTCCAATACTAGTTGTCTAAGGCATGCCCCCTGTAGGGCACCTAGAATAGCCCCACTCTTAGAAGTGGCTGCTGCAACTGCACTCCAGTTAACGTCTGGCATATTCAGAATCCCCCATCAGCAATATCTCCCTTTTTCAGCCATTCTAAGTACACTTCCTGTCATTTCCTTGTCAATGTCCTCCCCCTGAGATGGGGGTCTGTATACAACCCCTGTGCAGATTGTGGTGCCATTGCCTGTCTCCAAGCTGACCCACAGTGCTTCCTCTCCTTCCTGTTTACCCTTTTGTTCTGGTGCTTTGATTCATTCCCTTATGTAGAGAGCTGCTCCTCTTCCTCTTTTACCCTCACTGTCCCTCTTGTAGATAGTGTATCCTGATATGTTTATATCCCAGTCATGGTTCTGTGTGTACCATGTTTCTGTGACTGCCACGATATCCAGATGTTCCTCCTCCATCAAGGTCACTAATTCAGGAAGCTTGTTACCCAGACTACGGGCATTGGTACTCATTGCTCTCCAATTTCCGTTTTATTCGTATTTCTCATTAACTGGAGAAAGAGTTCCCTAACTCTAAGCCAGACCTAAATCTTCGTGGGGCAGACATCATGACACAAACCAACAAGGTCTTTCCCCCCGGAAACTAAATGTAGGGATCGGCTAAAGCTCATCAAGGAGTTTCACATAGCTCCTCAGCTGCCTGCTTATTTTTTCATGCAGCTAATTGGGACAGATTAAACCCTCTCTCCAGCAAGGGTCTCAGACGATGGAGGTCATGAAGGGTCACAAGTTGGGCCATCCACGCCAAGCCCGAATCACAACTGATGCAAGCCTCAGGAGCTGGGGGGCCTCTCCTGCTTAAGCAGTCAGCATAGGGCAGGTGGTTGCTGTTAGATACAAGGTACAGCATAAATGTTCTCATGATGAGCGCAGTATGCCTTGCCCTGAGGCACTCTAAACAGCAATTCCTGAATCAGGATGGACTGATTCCAGCTGACAATTGGACTATGTTGGCATACATCAACCATCAGGCGGCACAAGAAGCCCAAAAATGCTGAGGGAGTCCCTTCTTCTCTTTCAGTGGGCTGATCACCACTGAACAATGTATATTCCAGGACAAGACTGGCTCAGTTGCAAGTTTGTTCTACCAGGGGAATGGGAGCTGAAGGACAGTGCCTTCCACATCCTACCAGAACAGTGGGTCAATCTTCAGATCTTGTCGCCTGCTGACAGAACTCCAAGGTAAAGCAATTCTGCTCCCTGACCAAGGACGAACCAGCAGAGGCTCAGGACACCTTTTTCCTAGATGGGTCAGTTCAGTCTCCTGTATGCCTTCCCTCCAGTACCGCTTCTATCAAGAGTCCTTCACAGAGTGGCTCTGGACAGGGCAGACATGATTCTAGTCCATCCCTTATGGCATTTCCACCCATGGTTCCCGCTTCTCATTCATCTATTAAGGCAACCACCTCTAACCTTCATGTTCAACATGGACCTTATCCATCAAGGTCTGGCTCTGCATCCCAATTTGAACAACCTTGTCGCTCTAGGGTGGCGATTGAGCGGGAAAACTCCAAGGAGCTAGGCTACACAGCTCCTATTATTGAAATGATGGGGAACTTGTGTTGTCCTCCTTCTTCTGAAGTGTATTATAGAATCTGGAGGAAATTCCGGTTCTGGTTTCATTCCAAACACATACATAGCCATCCAATATAGTCGCCTGTGCTACTGCAGTTCCTTTAAGATGGGTTGGACAAAGGACTGCAACTAGCCACCTTAAGAGTTCAGGTGTTTGAGCTGGGGGCACTCTTGTTGTTGGATTCAGGGGAATCGTTGGGCTCACATCCCCATGTCTGGAGGTTTCTAAAGGCCAGCAACATTAAAACACCCTCCAATCAACCAGCGATACCACCTTGGAGTCTTAATCTGGTTCTCAAGGCTGTACCAAGGCTCCTTAGGGCCTCTTAAGGAGACATCCCCCATGCATCTCAAAATGAAGGTTGCCTTTTTTCTCATAGCTATTACTTCAGCCAGGAGAATCAGCGAACTAGGAGCATTGTTCAACCAAGAGCCGTACCCTGTCTTTTATCAGGCTCTGTGGTACTCCGAACAGATCCAGGTTTTGTGCCAAAAGTTATGTTTCCCTTCCATTATAATCAAGGGTTCATTCTTCCTTCCTTCTGTCCACTTCCTAAAAGCTATAAGGAAAGGGAATTTCATCCACTAGACCGGAGAAGAGTGTTGAAAATGTATGTTAAGAGAACGGAGGCTATTTGTAAAACTTCGTTTGTTTATTTCAAATACGGGCCAAAATTATGGGTAACAAGTATTCAAAAGGCTCCATAACCAGATGAATTCTATCAGTCACCTCCACAGCTTATGATCAGGCCGGGGTAACTTTGCCTGGCCCGATGAGAGCCCATTCCACCAGAGCTGTGGCCCCTTCGTGGGCGTTCTTTAGAGAAACATCTCCAGACTCATGCAGAGTGGCCACTTAGTTATCCATTCCAGTATTTACAATATTTTGTAAGCTGGATGTGATGTCCTCGTCGGAGGCATCCTTTGGCCGCCAAATGGTTCAGACGTGGTGGACCCTTAAGGGCACTTGACATTCTTCCCACCCAGGACATCTGGGGATGTACTGATTTTGTATATCCCATGAGTAAGGAAGCCTGGAGACCAGCTTAGGAGAGAGAAATCAAAATTTAAATACCTGTAAATTTTCTTTCTCCTGTGGCTGGTCTCCGGGCTTTGGATTCCCTCCCAGAATGTATATTGTTGGCTGGCCTCGCGGCCATATATGCCTTAACATTCTTGTTTTTTGTTTCCAAGTTCTTGTAGTATTGCCACATTTGGACTGCTTTAGGAAGAACTGAGGGAGACAGGAAGTGGAGAGCTGGATGTCCCCTGCTGCAGAGGTCTGATTCCTGCCTTCCTGTCAGCATCAGGAGGTATATCCCATGAGTAAGGAAGCCCAGAGACCAGCCATCGGAGAAAGAAAATTTACAGGTATTTAAATTTCAATGTTTTTCTTTTCCTTCCACCCACACAGTGGATGCATGCTGCGGCGTCATGGCTGCTCACGTATGTGGTGTGTGTGGTCACCCATGCTGCATTGCACGAACCCTTACCCGGCCACCAGGAGCCACCAAAGGGTGATGCGTCCTTGATCCCCCCCCTCCCCTGGGAGGAGAGCGTCCAAAGGACGCTGTTAAGTCCTCCCTTCCGGCTTCCGCTCCTGTCATCCCGGACTCTGGACACGAACCCAGTTTGCCAGAATGCCAGGTGATCGCCTGGCGCCACATAGCCACAATTTTTTTTTTTTTATGAGGGTGGCAAGAGCTAGATTTGCTTTGAGGTCAGGGGTAGCCAGTTAAGGGTATTTAGCACGAGACAGGGATGGGCATTGAACCCACTGCCAGAGGCAAATTTGATAATTTTATGATATAAGGTGTACTTTTTTGGTACTATTGGTTTGCTGGCAGCATCGACAACAATCAAGCCATGGTCTTGTGAAGGGAGAAGATTGTTTGGTTGTTTGCTTATGATTAGTTGGCACCTATGTTATCTGTGACTGAAGAGATGATCCAGTGTGTGCATGTGTCACGTGTGTGGTTTAATATAACAAACACCCGCAATGGCACAAACATTCTCTCCATCTTCAGTGTTCTATAGAACTCCTACATCTGGCTTTCTTGAAGACTGGTGGGGACTGAGGACTGTGTAGAGCTGGGGTGTTCGGTGTTGATTGGGGGCGTCATAAGGGGTACCGAAGATTTGGCACTTAAGCCCCCCCCACCACCACCAACAACTTACCACAGAGTTGCACTGACATTAGTTACGAAGGCAGCTGCTCGCCTATCTTCCTGGGTGAAAGAAAGCTGTTGCTGCTGCAACTACCCTGCAGAGAATGAGAGAGAATGGTGCTGAAAGGAGAAATGGATTTTCCAGCTGCAGTGTCTTATGCTGCTGAATAGATCACTTGGGGTTGAGAGCAATGTTGGGTTCGTGCATCAGGTCTGTGGATGTTAAGTAGTGTCACCGATGGGATGGATGAGCAGGATCTGAAGAGGAGTGGGGGTGCTGCTGAGTGTGGGGGGAGACTGCCCTGTGTAGGAGCCAGTCCTGAGTGATTCAAGGAGTTCTGCAGGCCTCTTGTAGGAACACGTGTGTGATTCTCCCTCCTGACAGTGCCATCTTAGTAGTTGCTGGATACGGGTTAAATTAAAGGGGAAAAGCCTCCCTCAAAAAATGGACCAGGCTCTCAACTTTTTGCTTGTTTAGGCACATGACTGTGGGCGTAAGAGGCAGCCGAAACTAGGTGATGAAATATATTGTTAGCTGCACTGGTGATTTAAAGAAAATGTTTGACCGATCTGAAGATGTGAGCACCATCCCACTCTCAAAGTGAGAGAGACTGTTCACAGCCTACACCTGGCACTAATACAGCAAGGTGGTTGGGTTGCAAGGCTTTTGACACTAACCCTGTGGTGGTACTGGGGAACACCTGATCCTGCCATGGGGGGGAGAGTAGTGTCATGAGTATGCCCTTGCCTGTCAATGCTTAGAGTGGGATGGTGCCTCTGTTGCTGGTGTACTACATCCTGTTATCCCTTGCATGCTTGAATCCTCCCTGCCTGTCCACAGAATGACTCAGCAGGGCCCTCCCCAACCTTGACTCTCATCAGCTTATTTCCCCTGTGAGGGAGAGCTCCTACTGCAGCTAGTTTGTGGGTGGGTGTGCCACATGGAAGATGGCTTTGGAAGGCATAGAGGGTTGGTCTTAGGCTATGAAGTGTAAGTAAAACACAGGACCCCCCATTCAGAATTCACTGACTGTTTTTCTTTATTACAACTTTTGGTGTTAATTTGGTCACTGGAATAAAAATGGGTGGTTGGAATGTCCCTAAGAAATGGCTTGGAACCCCAGCATTTAATTATTTAGTTGCTGACCTGGAAAGGGGGACTAAACAGTACTGCATATTTTCATCCCCTGCCCCCCGGGCTGCATTCTCCATTAGTCTTTATTTTAACCTGCTAAATCCAATGCTGTGTACTTTGTTTGTACGGTTCTTGTATGTTTGACTGTTCCTTTGTTGAGTACGAGTGTTGTGATGAGTGGTGTATTCAGCACTGCTGTTCTCAAGAATGAGATGCTGCATCTTATTCTTATGAGACTTTCCTAATGAGAGAGAGAAAGAAAAATGTGTCCCTTTCTTTGCACAATGTGCTGGCACCCCTGGTTGCCCCTGAGAGGGGGTCCACACTGCACATGCGGCAGTCTGGAATGTGCGACAGACATTTTTATTGCAGTCACTGAATTAATGGCACCGCGTTTTCATTCACACATATCTTAAAAAAAAAGAATCCATTCCAGTTTAAGCCAGGGTAGGCTGTATAACTTTGACTTAGTTTATGGTAGTTGTAAAATCTTGTGTACAGATACTTTGCCTCATTAATGGTAAGAGTTCCCTTTGGAAATATTTCTGGCCATTCAAACCATTGTTGACTTAAAGCTTACTGAGTTCTTACAGATCTAAAGCTTAAACTGGGTCTCATAGTTTCAGATGGTTTAGACTGTTATGTTAAAAAAAAAAAGAAGAAAAAAAAAGAAAGAAAACAATACGTTGACTTGCACTTTGGGACTCCTGGAAGGCCTTGTAGTTCAGAAATGTATTCCTTTGATAGGCCAACACCTTTCGCCCATTCCATTATAACATTTATTTTATTAATTACAACAATCTGGAAGCCGGAGTCTCTAGCAGACTGATTAAAAGTTTGCTGATGACACTAAACTAGCCAGGGTGGTAGTCTCTCTTGAGGATGAGGACAAACTTCAAGAGTCCCTGAGCAAGCTGGTTCAAAGCCAGAATTTACCCCTACCTCGACAACTGGCTTCTAGCAGGTCACTCCCTACAGGAGGTGGAGAGATCTAGGGATCTGGCCCTCCAGACCTGCTCCCAACTCGGTCTCCTAATCAACGAGGCCAAGTTGGAACTGGTTCTTTCCTCCTTTGCCCAATAATTTCTGGTTGGGCAGTTGCACCCTGCCTGGGACTTTCTGCGCCTTCTGGGTTACATGGCAGCGTGCACCTCGGTGGTCCGTTGGGCCCGGTGGCACATGCGCCCCCTTCAGTGGGAGCTGGCCGCCCAGTGGACTCAGCGCCATGGTCAATTTGACCAACTGGTCACTGTAACCCAGAAGATGTGGGACGCTCTCCAGTGGTGAACCGCCTCATACCGGTTGCAGGAAGGGATCCCGTTTGTCCATCCCGAGCCGACGGTTGTTCTCACGACTGATGCCTCTCTCATGGGCTGGGGAGCCCACATGAGGGACAAAAGGTCCCACCTACTCTGGACCCCTGAGGAGTCCTGATGCCACATCTACCTGTTGGAGCTCAGGGCAGTCAGACTGGCACTATCAGCTTTCGCTCCTCAGCTCTGTGGTCAAGTGATTCAAATCCAGACGGACAATACCACAACCATGTACTACCTCAACAAACAGGGCGGCATGCACTCCCGTCTGCTGTGCAAAGAGGCGCTCCGCATCTGGACCCTCATGGGCCGATTGGAGGCTGATCTCCTAGCCATCCATGTGGTAATAGCCTCGAACCATCTGGCGGATGCTCTCAGCTGTCTAGGCCAGACATCCCATGAGTGGTCTCTTCATCCAGAGGTAGCTTACAGCCTGTTCTCCCATTGGGGCAAACCCATAGTAGACCTGTTTGCCTCCAGGGAAAACACCAAGCTGAGGCTGTTTCATGCCTTCAGCAGGGGTTCACTGCAGGGGGATGCCTTCTTGAGGCCGTGGACCCCAGGCCTCCTCTGTGCCTTCCTTCCATATCCCTTGATCCACAAGGTGCTCCTCAAGGTGAGGAGGGACACGGCGAAGGTGATCCTGGTAGCCCCAGACTGGCCGCGCCAGTTCTGGCATTCAGATCTCCTCAGCCTCAGCTGCAGGCCCCTGGAGTGGCATTGTATATGCCCGGACCTGATATCACTCAATCAAGGGAAGGTATACCATCCGGTCCTTCAATCTCTGCACCTCACAGCCTGGTACCTGAGCGCGGCTAGAGTTCCAGGTTTTGGGTCTTTCTGAAGATGTCTACACTGTGGTGGAGGCAATCTAGAAAGGAATCGACCAGGAAGTGTTATTCCTTCATATGGAAGCGGTTTTCCATTTGGTGTTAGGACAAGGGCCTGGACCCTCTGTCCTGTCCCATGGCTAACATTCTTGACTTCCTTTGGTCCCTCACCAAAGGGGGTCTACGGTCATTGAACCTTAGGGTACACCTGGCAGCAATCTCTGCTTACCGGACATGGGCCGGTCAGCTGACGGTTCAGGAGACAGTGGTCGGGCACTTTTTCAAAGGCCTGGATCACATATCCCCTCTGGTGCGTGAACCTCCACCTCTGTGGGATTTACTGCTGGTACTGGCAGAAATCATGGGCAATCCATTCAAACCCATGCACAAGTGTGAGTTGTCACACTTGTCATGGAAGACGGCCTTCCTGGTGGCTATCACGTCAGCCAGAAGGACAGGGGAGCTCCAGGTGCTTTCAGTGGACTCCCCTTATCTGGTCTTCCACAGGGACAAAGTTGTCCTGAGCCCCCACCTGAAATTCCTTCCAAAGGTGGTGTCAGAGTTTCACCTTAACCAGGTGTTGACTCTGCTGATATACTACCCAGATTACACCTCGGAGGTCGAATACAGGCTCTATACTTTAGACCTGAGACATGCCCTCTCCTATTATAAGAAGAGGGTGGCGGAAATTCTGGGAGAGGTTCACCAGCTGTTTGTCGCCTACGCTGAAGCCGCATCTGGCAGACCTGCAGCGAAGCAGACTATTGCAAGATGGATCACATCATGCATAGGTCTCTGCTATGAGTTGGCGGGCAAGGAGCCTCCCTGAGGGATAAGAGCTCATTCTACCTGCCATACTGCTGCATCGATGGCTGCTTCCAGGGACATCCCTATCCAAGAAATCTGTTGGGCTGCTACCTGGAAGTCAGAAGTCAGCAAACACCTTCATCACCCACTACCACATTGACTTTAAATCACCCCGGGATGCTGGTTTTGGGGCCTCAGTTCTCCAATCTCTGTTCCCTAAGTAGGGGGTATGTGCCTTGCCTCCTTTCTCCCGGAGAACTGCTAGGAGTCTGCCAATAAGTGTGGATGAACAACATATCCACGATCCTAGAAGAATAGGTTACTCACCTGTAACAGTAGTTCTAAGAGTGGTATATGTTATTCATCCACATGGACCCACCAGACCTCCCCGGCTGTGGTCACACAGTACCTGGCTTCCAGCGGGCTAAGATCTGCATCATTAGGCTGAGGTATATATCACCCGGTGGGTGGGAGGAGCCAGCTTGAAGACTTCCAGCAATTCTTAAAGGGGAAAGGGACATGCCAATAAGTGTGAATGAACAACATATACCACTCCTAGAACTACTGTTACAGGTTAGTAACCTGTTCTTACCCTTCCTCAGAATTTCCCCAGCCCCCTATCTCTGGGAGTTTTCCTAGAAATGTAAAATTAGGTGTTTCAGGACCCCATCGGTGCTGGGACACTACATAGTTTCTGCTGTAGAAATTGTGGGGTTCAGCATTCTGACCAAATGTGCAACATGTTTTGGAGTTACCCAATCTTAACACCCTACTGGCAGGGGATAGCTCTGGCCTTAGAACAAATTTGTGACCCGATGACCTTGGTACACAAGACCTTGTACTGCTTTAAAGAGCAGCTGACACTTTCAGGAGAACTTTAGCAAAGCATACTATTTAGACACTGTCCTGCTTGTATTTCACATCAGCTCTGTATTTCTCCTCCCCGTTATTTGTCATGGAGGTGATTTGCATGAAAACAGGGTCTTTGCTCCTAGAGACTTCTTCTGTTCCTTCTGCTTTCCCCCTACCTGAGGTCGTAATGCACTGCTTGTGATATGACAGTTACTCCCATGGTACCAGCCTGTGATGTCACTGCACAGGATTATGACTTGAAGTAGGGAGTAGGCTATGGAGGAGGCAGATAAACTCCAAGGGACATAGATCATGTAATCATGAAAACTCCCTCAGTGATGAATAAAGGGGAGGAGAAATCAATAGAATATATATATATATATATATGGAATGCAAGCCAAGTTGTACCTAATTTTTATGTTTTTCAACGTTTTCTTGGAGGCATCGGTAGCTCTTTAACATCCTAGTACCACAGCATAAACTCAAGGTCTCTCATGTTAGGGGCAAAGGGGAAATTGTTTAACCAGGAAAGGCACGCTAGGCGGAAGCTTATTCGTGTACGACCTGGGAGCACAAGGAAGTTAAGCAGCTTGCTCAGGGTCACACAGTATACAAGTGGGGTTGTTACTTTCATTAGTCACTTTAGCAAAGCAAGGTCCTCACATGTTTATGGATGAAAACTACAGTCCCTCCCAACACTGCAAATATGGTATACTGTTACAAGACAGGTGTGTAAACTAGAATGCTAAACTGTCCTCTACACTAACACACAAGGTCCCGTTGATGACTTACAGCACCATTGGGTATTGTTCTTTATGAAATGAGTGGTAGAAAAACAGCATTCTGATTGGCTGCTACGAGTGTACTAATATGTCTAACACCATGGGAAAAAGATCAGGTTGTGCCAAGCTGTGGCAAGCGGGTATTGGTGTGGGTGATGCTGCCCACTCAGAACTTTGAGAAAAGAAAATGCAGCCATCTTGTTTCTGCCATAAGTGGTGCCAGCCTAACTGTAAAAAAAATTTAAATAAATACATCTGATTGCCTGTTCACTTGACCTCTGTCTTTGAGGGGTTCTGTTTATAAATCCTTGTAGCATGTAGAAAAGCGGAAAAAAAATGCAAAGTGCCACGATCTGTCTCCCAGTCTGCTCACTCGGTCTCCATCCAAATTGAAAAGCGATCTCTCTCCCAGCCCGCTCGCTCGCTCTCCTCATTTTAATCAGAAGCTGATTGCCAATTACAGCCGGTGAAACATTTAAACTAAGTACTGCCACAGTCTCTGTCCCAGCCCGTCTGCTCAGTGGCTGTTTAGATCAATTGCTAACTTGCAGCAGGGTCACAACTTCCACCGCATAGCGTCTAATTTCCAATTTATGTAAAAATAATGTATTTACTGTATAAGTTACAGAATTCACTTCTTTGCTTGTGTGTGTGTTTGGGGGGGGGTGAATACTGCCATGACAACCAGATGTAAACTACAGAAGCCTTTGTAGGACAAAATTCCTTAAGTCAAAAAAAAAAACAGGAGGCGGAGGAACTATTTTATTAAAAATGAAGACAAACATTAAACTTTTTCACTTTTAAATACTATACATTTTAGCTATCACATACATCTGTATTTTTGATAGCCGTTTCATAAGTGCAGTCAACCACTCCAGGCTCTGTAATGTTAGACACTTTAACACACAGCTAGGAGGCTGGATGAACTCGACCAGCGCCCTCACAGGCTCACTATGCCTCCTAGCCGTGTGTTAAAGTGTTTAACACACACCCTGTCATGTCTTATTGCTTACATTTGGAGGCGGACCCCGCCTTCATGCCCTAGCTGGCACATCAGATGTTGAGCACAGGGCCCCATGTTGTTGTTCTTCTTCTTCCCACATCAATTCAGCCTAAGTGTACAAATGAAAGATGATTGTATGAACGACAGTGTAAATTGTACTATACAACTGGCTACACTGTTATGTATCTAATTCTGTACTGTACTTCCACTGTATATCACTGTATTGTTCAGGCTCTCTAAAAAAAATTATAAAATCTTGAATTATAAAAACAAATTGCAGTTTAATGGCATAAAGTGGTTACATACTTATTGGCCCCTGCTTGTGATCGGGAATGAACTTGGACCTTAAATTACTATTTTACTAAGTTAGAAATAGTTTGCTGTTTTTGTCTTTGTAAAAGATATTAGAGATGAATTGGGCATTGTGATGTCTATACCATCATTATAAAGTGGATAGGAGAAATCCTGAAAATTGTGTGGCAGACGTGGTCTCTAATCTATGATAATACCTGAATATATCATCATGAGTCAGAACTAGTTACTAAGATCAACTGTGTCCAGAGACTTGCTGACCATTTTATAATCCTAATATTGCACTCTATGGTGTGGTATATCCTCATGAGATACTGTCACTTCTGGGTGGTTGAAGGCCCCTGGACATTGCCTCATTCCTCATGGTACACCCAAGGTATGGCAGTATCTTCCGATATACCACATTCTAACATACTAACATACTAAAATGCCAGCAGAATAGGCCTGATGGTCTTTCGTGTTTGCTCGTTTGGTCAGCCCCCACCCTGGGAGCTGACCTTGCTGCCCCCCTCGCATTCTCTGTCATATATTATTTTGTGAAGGTAGGCTTTTCTATCCTTGGTACCCTACTGCACCCCCTTGTGTGCCCTGGCATACTACTGTCAGAGTCTCATTTTCCTCCCTTTTGTTTCCGCTTAGTATGTTCCCATTGTCCTCGTACCTTACAGACCTACACTGTATTCCTCTAGTTTAGCCTTGACACCTCGTATGTAAAGGATGCTTAACTCATTGCGACAGTCATCTTGAGGAAATACTTGTTTTGCTTCTCAAATGGTAGAGTAGATGATACTGGAATATGTGTGTCCCTGAATACTTAGTTTTTGAAGTCCCATTCAGATCACTAAAGGAGAGTTCCCTTTTAGTAATGGAGCTGAGATTCCTTGTTAACAGTTTATTAATTAATGAATGAATTAATTAAAGATTTTTCATTGGGCTAATATACTGAGCTGCAAGCTGCTCATTTTCCAGATGTCTCCTAGGGGAAGGGAGAAAGGGAGTAATGCATTTTAAACAAGATAAACAGTGTAAAAATAAACTAGTGCAGCCAAATACAGACAGTATGTATGGGTGGAGTAGGGTAGTCATTTACAGATGATGTGAGTGTGTTTGGATGGGGTTAAAACATATCCAAGGGGGCTGTGCAGATCAGTAACTAGAAGTGCTTGCTGTTGTGTCTCCAGCAGATAACTTGAACACAAGGAAAGCCAGAACACGAGGGTTGGGATTTGTTTCTAGACATATGCTCCAGTCCAGGGTTCCCAGGCACAGATGCACTTTTTCGCATTTACTTGGGCAATATAGTAATTAGAACCTCAGCAGGGAGAGAGGAGCTAGTTGAAGACACATGTCAGTGAATGACGTTTGTGGTAACATTCCCTTCCAGTTATATCTCCTGTCTTACTGGGGACAGTATACAGAACTGGTCCATTGTAACAGCTTACGGGCCTGGGGATGAGAAAAGAAAATCCTCATAATAACCACAAGTGAGACTGAAGAACACTAGACCATTTTGTGAATTTCATGTTTCCTTTTGCAGTAGTTCAGATAGTGTTGGTCCATTTTATTTGTTATCTTGAATGTATGAACTGACCACTCTGAACATAGTTTTGCTCAGTCTGTGAATCTTAGAATCGGTACACTAACTTTTCCATTCCTTGAAGAGCTACTGTTGGGATGTCTGTTGTTTACTTTTAAGTGCAAGTAGCCATTGTCATGAGCCCACTCCTGAGGGTCAGGTCAACTGAGTTCACAGTGCCCTCCCTGAAGTGCAGTCCGTGACAGGAAGGGGGAAACTGGATACCCTCTTCATGTCCTTCTATAGTGCTCGCCGAGTTCACAGCTGAACACACTCCACAAAGTCCTAGGGTCCCCTCTTTATTTTGGATCAGGGTACAATACTAGTCTCGAGTCTTGTAGCCAAATATGAACCCGTCTTAGTTGTTACACAAAGGGGTGGAAGCTCCAGGTGTTACAACTTCTTCGGGGTAGCGTTGTAACCCTGATTCTGCCTTCTCCCACAAGGTGTGCAATAACCTGGTTCAAATCCCCAGAAACCCTTCTTTGAGACTTTGGTATTCCCCCTATCTTTATCCAGACTTTCCCCTTTTCAGACCCTTGTTCGATTTGGTAGTTTATGATGGCACCCCTTAGCAATAACAGTTTAGTTGCAGGTTATTAATGAAACATGCCACAATCGCAAACACAATATAACAATCTCGCCCAGGCAGGGTTTCTTACAAACAAATGTTTTTACTAAATAATTGTCATACATTTACAGTTAAAATGTTTTATCAATTTGGTCACAGAATAACACAAATAAAAGGGGAAAATATACATGAAAAATGCACTATAACTGTTATCTAAAGTTCTGCCTTAAGGTTTGTAGTGAATTGAAAGTTCAGAAGAATAAATTAAAGTCTGAAGAATCCTTTCCTTCTCTTACAACCACTGGCCTTCAGTGTCTGCTGACAGTTGATCTTGTCTTGCCAGGAGAGTGTCCAGAATGAAATGCTCCAGGAACATACGAGAGAGAGAGGGAGACCCTGGTTTTCAAGTTCTTTATATAGTATCAAAATCCCTGGTCTGTCCTAACTTTTAGGTCAGTAGATGTCACTCTTGCACTTTCCCTACAACACAATTTTCTGTCTACCTTGTGATGTCATACTTACCTGACAATTATGACACCTATAAGAGAAAGTGCAATAGCCTGCAGAGTGGATACTAACATACTAAAATGCCAGCAGAATAGGCCTAACGGTCTTTCGCGTCTGCTCGTTTGGTCAGCCCCCACCCTGGGAGCTGACCTTGCTGCCCCCCTCGCCTTCTCTGGCTTCTCCCTTCCCAGTTCTGGATATTCTCGCTGCATTGGATTTTGCTTCCAGAACCCTTCCCCCTGTACCTGTCCCTGTCCCACCCCCTCTTGAACCCCTCCACCGGATATTTCTGCATTTTCATTTCCTTTCATCTCATCAAAGGCAATATACTAGGACAGGTTCCTGGGACCAAAGCATCCTGCCTTTGAGGTGAAAAAGGGCTCTCTCCTGAACATTTTATTTACCTCTGTTTCCCTCCGTTAGTTAACCAGGGAAATACCCTTTGATCAGCTACCCCCAAGCCTTAGGTAATTGTCAGCTTCCTGGCAAGCAAGCTGGTTCCTCTCAGGTCAGAGGAAGGTCAAACATTTTAAAAATCCAGTATCTCTCGCTCTATATATGTGACCCTGTCATCCCTTTTCCTTGTGGCAGTTTAAACATACACAAAATGTAATGGAATATAACGCCATATATCTGTACATCTGAGTGGCAGTGGCATAGCTCACCACATCCCTCCCTCCTAGACTGAATTTGTGGGAACACGTCCCCTACCGCATGGTAAGGTTTTCACAAATTCTGTTACCATTTTAACTGGCAAGTTAGGCAATCTGCATTGGCATTGGCTGATCCGGCCCTGTGGGTAATTGTCATGTCATAGACCTGGAGGGCTATACTCCACCTTAAGAGATGACCATTTGTTTTAGCCATCTGATTTAGCCACACCAGAGGGTTATGATCAGTCTGTACCTTGAAGCATCTCCCGTAGAGGTACGGCATTAATTTCTTCAGGGACTATACCAGTGCAAGGCATTCCTTTTCCACTGTGGAATATGCCTGCTCCTGGTGAAGTAACTTTTTGCTAAGGTACACTATGGGTGATCTTTTCTCTGACTGAGGACTGCTCTAATCCCCACATCTGAGGCATCTGTCTGTACAACAGACTGCCTATTGTAATCTGGACTGGCTAACACAGGGGCACTGCACACTGTCTCCTTTAGCTGTACAAAGGCTTGTTCACAGGCTGGCTCCCAGTCTACCTTTTTGGGCTTACTTTTCTTTAGCAGGCCAGATAAGGGGAGCTGCCAGGGTACTGTAATTTGGAACAGACCTTCGATAGTACCCTGCGGTCCCTAGGAAGCTCCTAACCTGCTTCTGGGTTTCAGGTGTAGGCCACGCCTCCATTGCCTCAGTCTTTGCTTTATTAGGGCGAAGCTTCCCCGCCCCACTACATGGCCTAGATATGCCACCTGCATCATAGCCACTTGGCACTTTTCAGCCTTGACAGTGAGCCCTGCGCTCTGTATCGTGCCCAACACTTCCTTTAAGTGGGACAGGTGTTCCTTCCAAATTGTACTGAAGATGGCAGTATCATTCAGATAAGCCAATGTGTACTCTTCAGTACCATGTACCAACTGATTCCACAACCTTTGGAAGGTGGCAGGGGCATTCTTCATTCCAAAAGGCATTACCCAGAACTCTTAATAACCCTATTGGAGTGATGAAGGCTGACTGTTCTCATGCTCTGGCGGTTAACTCTGTCTGCCAATACCCTTTCAAGAAGTCAGTTGTAAGGTATGTTGCCCCTCCCAACTTGTTCAGTAGTTCATCTATGGCATTGGGTGGGAGTCAGACTTTGTGACTGTGTTGAGTCCACGATAGTCCACACAAAAGCTAGTAGATCCATCCGGCTTGGGAATGAGGACTACAGGCGAGGCCCAGGGACTGTGGGATTTCTGGATTACACCTAAATCCAGCATTTCCCTCAGCCTCCCTCCTAATGTCCTTTAGGACAGTCTCAGACACGCAGTAGGCTGTCCGCTGTATGGGTGCTTGCATCCCCGTGTCTACATCGTGTGTCGCTAAGGGGGTTCATCCAGGCTTGGCTGTAAACAAAGGGGCAAAGTCTTCTAAAACCTCCCTTTCTTCCTGGGACTGTTCCAGGGTAAACTGGGACGACGGTTTCATGGTCTCCACAGAGGAATCCTGCTTGTTTTCCTCCAGCAAGTCCAGTAGGTGATCATCTTCTTCTGTTCCCTCCCTAGGACTATACACTGCAAATACCATGTCAGCCCTATTTACATATGGCTTCATCATGTTGCATGGTACATCCTATGGGAATGTCTCCTGTCAGGCAGTTCAACAGTATAGTCAGGGCCCCTGGAGTTCTGCAATTCTGCGGTTGCAGAATTTTCCGCAGAATTTGCATCATGCCGCAGAATTCATATAGTGCTGCAGAATTCATTGTTTTTGGTTAATTTTCATTCAAATGTACAGTTTTTCCACACTGACAGGCTCCCATATCAGTCTTGTTTATCCTGAAGCCTCTCCTCTATGCTTGGCAGGTGATGTCATCTATGACATCACATCATATTTTAGCCAGTGGCAGGACTGCATTCTGCCACAGAAATGAATAAATGCTGCCGCAGAAATCAGAAAATTCTGCTGCAGAGCACTAGGGGCCCTGAGTATAGTCCACGTCATTGACCTGTCAGACTACCTTATCTGGTCCCACCCACTTGGCCTGCAGCTTGTCCTTCTAGAACGGAATTAGGACCATGACTTCCTGACCTGCACTGTACGAGTGAGCTCTGGCTCTGCAGTCATGCCAGACTTTTGCTTTTGTTGGTCAGCTGACAGGTTGCTTTGGGCCGCCCCATAAGCTCCTTTAGCCTCTCCCTAAACCTAAGGACATATTCCACTATGGGAGTCCCCTGGGTGGTGTGCTTTGCCTTCCCAGTCTTTCCAGATCAAATCTAGGGTCCACACACCCTACGTCCATATAAGAGTTTGAAGGGGAGAACCCTGTCAACTCTTGGGGCATCTCCCTGTATGCGATCAACAAGTGGGGAAGGTATTTTTCCCAGTTTCTCCTATGCTGTTCAGCAAACCCTTGGAACATCGATTTTAGGGTACCATTAAACCTTTCCAGGAGCCCAGTAGCTTGTGAGTGATAAGGTGTAGTGCGTCTCTGCACCACCCCACACTTCTCCCACAAACACTTCATCAGATCCGACATGAAGGTACCCCCCTTGATCAGTGATAACCTCCTGTGGAAACCCGACATGGGAGAAAATCCCTAGCAAGGCATCTGCCACTTTGTCTGCCCTAATTGAGGGGAGGGTGACCACCTCTGAATATTGGGTGGCATAATCTACCACCGTCAGGATAGACTTCTTCACGGAGGAGCATGGGGCACTCCAAGGTCCCACAATATCCATTCCTACCCTCTGGAAGGGCTTCTTCACAGTGGGCAAGGGAATTAGGGCGGCTTTGGTTTTACTATCTGCCTTCCCTATTTGTTGGCACCAGTGACAAGACCTGCAAGAGTCCTTCACCTGCTGGGTGAAATTGAGCCAATAGAAATTCTAGGCCAGTCGCTGCATGGTGCGTGCAATTCCCAGATGTCCAGACATTGGGATATCATGAGCGATCTTGAGCAACTGCTCACAGTACCCCTGGGGAACGACAAGCTGCCTATCCATCACCCTTCCCTCTGTCCTCATGTCCTGTGTATACAACAGTCCATTGTCCCAGCATACCCTGTGCCTTATGTCACCTCCCTGTGTCCCGTCAGATTCTGCACAAGCACTCAGCCTCTCCAAACTAGGGTCAATTCTCTGAGCAGCTGCAAAATCTTCACATTTTCCCAAGGTATGGGACATGTCCCTTTCAATTTCTAAATGGGGGTCCATAGCTCTAGCATCAGGACATTCATTGTCACTGCCATCCTTAACCTTCTGACCATTTGTTACCCCTCCCTCCTCAGAGTAACCTTCTGTAGCTGTCTTGTGAACAGCTACCCGGTGAAGTCCTACCTCCATTGCACTACTCTTCATTTCTGTTATTTCTGGGTGTCCATCCCCCCAACCACCACCACTGTAAAGTTTGAGCAGAAATACCTGCTCAGGATGTCTGCTCTTTTCTTTGTCCTCTTCTTCACAGTCTCCTTCCCTGTACTGGAGTCCTGTACCCTAATACCCTACCCCAGTATGGACAGCAGCCTCTGAGCCTGTCTCCAGAGTGACCCACAGCATCTTCAGCCCTTCCTTCATTCCTCCTGGTGCCCCAGTACCTCCATGACCTTGATTCCCTCCCTTACATATAAAACATCCCCTCCTCCTTTCCTATCTGTCCTGTCTCTCCTGAGCATAGAATAGATCGATACGGCCATGTCCCAGTCATGGTGCTCACTGCACCATAATTTCGTAATGGCCATTTAATCCAGGTCAGCCTCTGCCATGATTTCCCCATTCCTTGACTTCTTCAATCCTTTACCCTTGCTTACGTGGATTTTACCTTCCTTTTCTTCTGCCTTGTCCCCTCTCCTGCCTTTCTGTGCCTCCGCCATAGGGGAGTCTTTTTTTCTTCTTGATCCCTCCCGCCATACCGCTCCATCATCAGGGAAGGGGGCCAGTTACTGCCTTCCTTTGTTTTTCTGCCTCCCCCTGGCTGGTTTGCATACTTACCCAACTAGCATTTAAACTTCCCACCAAACACTGTGGTCTCTTCCCGGAAGGATGCAGGCCGTCTCCCTTATAGAGGTCCATATTCTCCTAGGCTGGTCCCAGTCCTTGATCAGCGCTCCCTCATGCACTATACCTTTAACCAGTCACTAAATGCTTTGGTGCAGAGTACTCTTGCACCTTCCCAGCTATACACAGGTAACACCTCGAAATAAACCACTGTGCGTGCTACTTGCTTAAGGCCTCTTCCCAACACCCAGAAGTTAACTGCACTATCTCTACTCTGTCCTTTGCCAGATCATTTGTCCCCAGGTGGCCAGTGTTGTCAAGCTCCCTCCCAACTCTTGCTGCCCTAGTGATCTTCTGGATATGCACCAGGGAAGCACTTCACCTCCTGCTCCATTCCTCCCTTGCTACCAAGTCTGTCCCCCTAACGGTGGAGTCCCCCCCCCCAGCAGCTGCTCCTTCCCTCCTTGGCTGGGGACCTCCACTTCTGAGGACCCCCACTTCCTGCCTTCCCACTATGACAGGTGCCTACTCTCGGCTGCCTTGTCCCTCCAGAATGGCAAAGGAATTCCAGAGTGGTGTATGCTGAGAAACATGTACTTTTCCTGCACTCTCAACCTTTCGGAGCCAACCAAGGTCTATCTGCCCTGCCTCTGTCTAGGCACCCTTTGGAGGAGTGGTGGCAGACTTGGTGACCTCAGGGTGGGGCAGAAGATCCTCTTTACCTCTGCCAGTTCAGCCCAGAGTCCAACTATCTTTGCCCACAACCCAGAGGTGAGTATCAAATATGGCAGCACCTCAGTCTCCAGAAGGTATCCCGAAAGATTGTAGCCACACACCCATTGCACCGCACCACTCCCATAATCTTTCCTTTCCTTTGCCTAGTGTGTGTTTAAATGTCTCTGTACCCTCCTGCCCCATTCCTACTCCCGTTGTACTTCTCCCTTTACTTTCTTGAAACTAATTTGCTACTTTTCCTAGATAGAATGCCTCCTGTCTCCTGCTTTTAACCCTCCTACCTTATTCTGGATGTCTACTATTCTTTTCCCACTTGTAGTAAGGGTTGCAACTTGCAGTTACCATCCCCTTAGCTTTTTGTAAACAGTAACTAATAATATGTTATCTCCTTACCTTTCCTGGTGTCACCCCCCCCCTTCAGAGTATGCTGTGGACTGTGGTCAGGGGAGAAGAAGTGAAAGAAAGCGAGGAGGTGGAAGAAAAATGGGAAGTATCGTTCAAAAAAAGTAAATGTGATAAAAAGAATGGCAATAAAACATTGGCAGTAACAAGGACGATAGCATTCACCTTCTCCACTTAACCTATTTATTCAGCGTACATAACTGACAACTGGTTTGGCCCTGTGGGCTCTGTAACACATCCTGTGGTGCCTTATTGCTTCATGCGTTCTCACAGTTGTCCTGCCTGTTGTATATAAATACCCCATCGCCGAAGTGGAGCCCAGTCTTGTTTCTTGATTTTAGCCTTCTGTCCTGGAACTTTGGAAAGGCTCCAGTTTGACTTTATGGATGTTAAAGCTTTTGGAGATGAGACTGTGTAAGATCTGCTGTTAGACTTGATTTGAACTTGGCATATAAATAGTGAGAGCAGTGGTGTTCTTGCTTTGACCCAGTCAGAAGTCGTGAGCCCGTATTAGGTGGATAAGCTGACTTTGATGATGAATCTGACGGTACCATTTCAGCCGTGCTTCTGTGGGCCTGAATCTCTAACGTGATATGAATTTCCTGTTACTCTAAAAGTTTTCCTAGTTTTTCAGAAGAAGAAAAAATATTTTTTAAGTAAAACAGAAAGAATGTGAGAAGGGGTTGGGTTGGCATATCATTTGCTAATAGTTACTTTCAGAATCCCTCACCTTGTTCAGAAGGAGCTCATTTCTAACAAGGTGTTGCTGGCAGCCTGTAATTTTGTGTACACAGATTACTCGTTAAAAATGACGCTCAGATCCATTTTGTTGATATCTCATGTGATAATGCCTTGATGAGAGGAGATTTGAATATGATTTTAATTCATGCAGTACAGATAATGGGAGCTCACAAGTGGGGCTGTGTAATTCTGTAGGTTTTATGGACCGAAGCCAGGTATCGCTCCTGCTTTCAGATGGGTTCACGTGAGTCTGAACACATGATCATTTGTAACACTACAGTTGCTAGCCTGGGGTCAAAATCTCCTGGAAATATTGACTGCAAGGTGCAAATTTCGATTTACCATTGCCCCAGAAGATTGTGGCCTTAGGGCCAATACTGTGCCACTTGGGAGTGTGACAGACTCAAATCCGCTGTTTGTCTTTTCAAGTTTTCCTCCAGCATACTACTAAGAATTACTCACAGCTTGTAGGATTGAGGTGCTGATGTTGGAGGCAGAAGACTGTGAAATGCATAAGTTTGTTTTTTTTTTTTTTTTTAAAAAGTGTATTCCTTTAGAAGCACTCCCTACAATCCTGAATTCAGATGCTTTTTTTTTTTTCTAGTGCATCTTGGAGTTATTTTGAATATATGCTTGACCCAAGCATTCTGCTTTAAACTAGGAGATGCAGTGTTGAAAGCAAACTGAGCTCCAGGTTCTGGGTCAGCAGAGGCCGAGGTAATTTATTTACTTACTTTTTGTTACCCGGGTAAGTGCACTAGCCATAGCAATGACTATTTTCAGACACGACCCAGGAGGATACATAACAATACAGCAAAAACACCATAACCCCTGAATAAACTATATGCAAAGTACTACCAATTGCTTTTATGTCATGATGATAACCATGCCTGTACCCATGCCTGCATCCACTGCTTTTCTTTTACCGTGCCTGTAAGTCATGCCTGTATCCACTGCTTTTCTTTTACCATGCCTGTAACCATGCCTGTATCCACTATTTTTCTTTACTGTAACCACCTCATGATGTAACTCACAATGCCTCAAATGTTCCTTATGTCCTTGTTCATTCTTATAACTTGTATTGTTATCCTGGGTCACCCCTGAAAAAGGGACCTTCGGGGCTCAGTGGGCCTACCCGGTCACCAAAATTTAATAAATAAAATAAATAACATTACAAAATAAGGCGATAGTGGGTGTAGTATATTTAGGAATAGGCATATGCTACAGTGCCAGTGGCAGGCCAATAAACAAAACAAGTGCCGCTACAAATAGTACAACTAAGTTGGTCCATAATATTGGTTTTGACACGATGAAACAATAGTAATGTAGACAGGGTAGATTTGAAACAACGATTGACGTACATAACACTAGGTAAATGTAGTAAATAAACAAAGTGCCAGGTAAGTGCTAATCATAGAGAAGAGCCAGTAGTGGCAAGGGGAGAGAGACGTGAGTGGAGAAGGGAGGGGCTGGGGGGTTGAAACAGGAGCAGTTGTGAGAGGAGATGAGAGAGTTGTGTATTTCCTTTTTAAAGGTGTTTTGAGAGGGAGCTTGGCAAGTTGTCCCAAGAGCAGTACTTCTGTCAGCAGACACTAACCTGCCCTCTTTACTGATGGAAGCAGGACACACATAGTTGGGTGACTGAGGAAAGAGGGCCATAGAATAAGTGGTGTGAGCCATTTAGCCAGCCCACATAAATGTTTTAACTGCTAAAATAATAAAGAAAACATGTTTAACAGAGAAACACAGTGCAGTCTTCTGTGTGGGGCTGATTTGTGAAGGGAAAGGGATAGCTGTGTGGTTGCTCAGTTTCCTAAAGGAAGGAAATCTTAGTGTGGCCTCACTGTCCCTACAGTGGAAGAAATAAACTGGGATGGATCCACTCCAGAATGTGTCTGAAAGCCAGACACAATGGAGTGAAGACCCACTCACTCATAGAAGTATTATTGTTTTGTTTATTCAGATACAAAAAGATGATAAAGAATGACCCGTGGAGACAACACGAATGGTTCGTGAACAGGATCACCTCATCAGGGTACCACGTTCATCCAAGCCACGTATTAAACAAGGCTTCCTATTTGTGCTGATCCCAGGGACATGCTTGGCTCTGGGCCAAAGTGCAGCACCTCTGCTCGGCTCACCAGGACAGGCCATTAAGCCTGAATGCCATGTCATGGCTTGTACTAGGCAATACTGGCAGCAAGAATGTTTAATTATCTCTCGTCTCCACCAGTTACCTTTATCAAATGTTGTTTATATCTTGTTAACTCCTTAAACCGGACCTTATGCTATTGTTCTGAGTGCATTATTTATTGTATACAAATGTCTATATTAATGTTTGTATATAAATGTATTGTGCTTTGACCTTGTGTGTCATACTGTAGCTCCACCTTGTAAATGAGCTTGCTCAGTGGTGTTCACCTGGATAAATAAAGATTTTGATTGATTATCATCTTTGTATATTTGAATAAACAAACTATTAATATTTAAACCATAGGGTTGAGTGGGTCTTACTCCATTGTGGCTACAGCCTATATTTCTGCCAGACAGCCTTTTATTCTCTTAACAAGCTGAAATACTCTGAACATCGGCACCAGGCTCAATGTTGTATGCTGTTTGTATAACGTACTGTGGAACTGTCCACTTACACAGGTTTAAATGTGGAGACTCTGCAAGATGTGTACACAGTTATTATGTAAGGGCTATTAAACCACACACACACACACACACTCCAGTTGTGCTGTCTGACATTGTTCTTCAGCCCTTCTGTGTTGATGACACATTTGCCTCCCTGGAAGACTCTGGTATGTAAGTGACAGGCCAGATTTATGGCTTTTTTTTCCATGAGACGATAACCCTTTCAGTGCGTGATGGTGCTATATTATTTAACTATCCTGCAGATGATACTTTCACGGTGGTGATTCTCAGAGGTGGCACTGGGTTTCCTCTGCCAGAGGAAGAGATGCTTTTTTCGCAGTGATGGGAGTGTAATAGGTAGCCAGCTGCTTTGACATCTGATGCTTTGTGCATGCTCTGAACAAAAAAAACGGATGGATAAGGATTTGTCTAGAAATGTTTGATTCAGTGGGAATTTGGCAGTTCCTGAAAAGGGAGGAGCCAGCGCTTGCATTTGCTTTAGCTCTTGGAACCAGGATTATCAACCAGTGTTACCCGAGTTGGATTTGGCATCCTGTTGTAGAATATTCTTGTCAACTAAACATCTCCATTATCTGGTCTCCCCCTTTCACCATGATTGCCCCCCCCCCGTCCTTCACAGTTGAGTTGTCTGTATGTGTGGGGCTGAAGCATTAGATGACTGCATCCTGCAGTCTCTGCACTACCAGTATCTAACATGTTGCCTTTGTAATACACCATGACATGCATATGAGTAAGGCAGTATAATAATAAAATTAATTTGTTACTTTTTGTTGTTGTTTTGCAATCTGTAGGTTAGTGTGTTCTTGTTGCCTTTGCCATCAAGTCTAAAACATTATTTGTTACTGCAATACCCAAACTTGCAGTGAAAGTGGAGCTGCCCTAGAATGTGTGTACACTTTCACTGAGAGCAGGGTCAGGACAGCCTAGGATGTATCAGTGTTCTTGTGTTTGTCCTGTAAGAATTTTCTGTCTAAAGATTTCAGAACGTGATGGATTAATCTGTTTCTGGTGCTTCTGTGAGAGCCAGTTTCAGATCCTGTACTTTGATATGTACTGTAGTTTTGATTAGTGATTCAGCTATGCCTTCAGTACAGGAAGTCGACATAGTCATTTGATGGACCATCTGGTAACTGGCTCACCAGGTGTTAAACCAGCCTGATTGGTTACACTCCCCTCCCATTCCACTGTTTTAGACTTCAACGTGAAAAGCATTTGGGGTGATCAGCTGGTCAAGATCAAAATTCCCACACCCTTGCCAGGTTGGCCCCACTCTGTTGCTTGCCTGCAGCTGCCATTCAAAAAGTCGACTGAATGGTTGACAAGTAAGTCCTGTTGATGTTGACCGTTATTTATCCAAAGTGTAGCTGGAAGTAGGGACGTCATGGTTTTAGGTGCACTATATTGATACTGGGAAACATTTCTGGTACTGCAATAATGATCATCCTGTATACAACCATCGCATCTCCTCATTCATGTCGCTGGGCCATCATATGGTAACTCGGTCCTTGCTGTTTGGTGACAGAGTCAAAGACTAGGACTACCATACTGACATCAACCACAGTATTAATGTTTTGTGGGTCTCAAACCATTAAAATATCATGCCATCATATTGCTAACCTTTAATCTATAATACTAACATACAGACATACTAAAATGCCAGCAGAATAGGCCTAACGATCTCTCGAGTCTGCTCAATTTTCTGCACCCACACTGAGGCCGATTTGGTGTCCCCAGGGTTATACTGTCCCAGTCCTCGATGTTCCACCCATTGGGCCTGGTCAGATTTACCTCCCCTGTACCTGTCCCATCCCCTCTTAAACTGTCCACAGTCTCCACCTCTACCAGCTCCCTGGGCAGTGCATTCCATGGCTCCACCACCCTTTCAGTGAAATAACATCTCCTCCTCCTCTCCCCTCTGAGCCTGCCCCCTTCCAGCTTACACCCGTGACCTCTCGTTGCTCCACCCTCCTTCCTTTGGAGCACCCTGACTGGGCCTCCCTTATTGATCCCTTTCATATACTTAAAGACCTCTAACATGTCCCCCCTGTCCCTTCTCTCCTCCAGGGTGTACATGTCAAGCTCCTTGAGCCTCTCCTCTTAGGTCCTGTCCCCCAGGCCCCAGATCATTTTGGTTGTCCTCCTTTGGACCTTCTCTAGGAGCGTAATGTCCCTCTTTAAATGTGGTCTCCAAAATTACACCCAGTACTCGAGGTGTGGCCTAACCAAGCAGTTGTACAGTGGAAGGATCACTTCCGCTTTTCTGGAGGTAATCCCCCCTAGTGATGCGTCCCAGCGTCCTATTTGCCCTTGCCGCTGCCCTCCTACAGTTCTCTGAGTTGTTCATTTTGACATCTACCATTACCCCCAGGTCCCTGTCACCTTCTGTGACTTGAATCATGTCTCCTCCCAGGGTATACCCCTGGCCTGGATTTCTGACTCCCAGGTGCAGAACCTTGCACTTCCCCACATTGAATTTTGTGTTTCCATTTTCCCGACCACCTTTCCAGAGCCTCCAGGTCTTCCTGCAAGGCCACCCTCCCCTCCTCCTCATCCACCACTGCACCCAGCTTTGAGTCATCTGCAAAGAGACTCATCTCACTCCTGATCCCCCACCTGATGTCTGAGAGATAGGTATTGAACAGGAATGGCCCCAGCACTGACCCCTGGGTAACTCCTCTAGTAACCCACCTTGGGGATGAGGCTAACCCTCCAACCACCACCTTCTGAGTATGCTCAGAGAGCCAGTTTCCTATCCATCTTAACAATCGTCTCCCTACCCCCATTTCCTTCAGCTTAGCTAGCAGGCCACTGTGGTGTACCAAATCAAACGCCTTGCTGAAGTCCAGAAAGAGGACATCCACAGGCCTACCCTGGTCCAGGACCCTCGTCACCCAGTCATAGGAGTCAACAAGTTTTGTCTGGCACGATCTTCCTGGGACAAAGCCGTGCTGCCCATTGTCCAAGTACCCAGTTTGCTCCAGTAACCCCCCCAGCCTTTCCTTGACAATACCCTCCATCACCTTGCCGACCATCGATGTCAGGCTATCGGGCCTGTAATTCCCCACCTCCTTTCTTGACCCCCTTCCCCCTTGTGGATCAGCACGACATGGGCCACTCTCCAGTCTTGGGGCACCCACCCAGTCCTCAGATAATCTGGCTAAAAAATAACCTTTCTGATTAGCTGGTGATCTCCAACTGGTCCCTGTGTCATATGGCTGTGATATTTTCACATCATTGTAACCAGTATGCCAAACTTCTGCCTGACTGATGGAATCTGCATGATCTGAAAATCAGCCACTACATAGTAAATTGGCTTGAGGGCTGTCTTATAGAAAGGAATCGGGGCGTCTGTGTGGATGGTCAGTGCTGCGCCCCCATCTTTTTTTTTTCTTTCATACAAGTTTTTATCCTCCAGAGCCCTGGCAGGCGGCTTCGGCCCTCCTGACGGAGGGACTGTCTCTCCAGTTCCGCCGCTCCCATACCTTGCCGATCCCTGATAGTTCCCCCATGGCGAGGCTGGGAAGGAGGTTGCCAGCTTCCCCCCCCCCCCCTCGGAGACCCAATCCAGAGACAGCTCCCTGGAGCAGCGGACCATCATCGAGCCTGCCATGGTCATTTTTCCTTCATTTTTCCCCGCCCCTTTCCCTTACAGATGCAAGGATGTCAGATCATGCCTCCAGACCCATACTGCCCTCCAGTCACTGCCAGAGGGCAATCAACGAGTGGGACGACAAGTCTTCTTCCCCCCGAGAGAGGAGAGCAATCCTCTGAATGCTCGATCCTCTCTTCCCCCTACCGACCGAGGCTTGTTCCAGACCTGTCCATCGTGTCGTGAGGTGTAGTGATCCGCACCTCAACCTCCAGTGCCACCAGGCCGGCAAAGTTCTGTACCCCCATCTTTTTAACAGCTGTAGTAGAGACCTGGATAAGAACATTGACAGTTGGTCGCTTATTTGTGGATGACATAAAGGTGAGGATAATTAAGTCAGACAAAGTGAGCCACTACAGGAGGACTTAAATAAGTTGCAAGAATGGGTGAACAGATGGGGCATGGTGTTTGGCATCAAAAAGTGTACATTTATACACTTGTGGGACAGAACTGTAAGTTACAATATCAACTTGAGGGACATTCTCTGGAAATTTTGGAAAAGGAAAGAGATCTTGCGGTGATAATTACAAGTAAGGTGAGAAGTTCAAAGCAGTGCTGTCCTACCAGCAAAACTATATATAAAGCCCTTGCTAGCATTAGGAGAGGTTTCTTCAGTAGGGCAAGAGAGGTGATCCTGCTTATGTACTGTAGCTCTGTGAGAGTGCATCCCAAGCACTGTGCGCAGGCATGATCCCTGTATTTGAGAAGGGGCATGGAGGAGCTGGAGAGAGTGTTGTGGCATGCAGTGAGAATGGTGAAAGAGATGAGGAGTAGGTCATACCAGGAAAGAAATATGAACTGGATTTGTATTTCCTTTTAGTACAGAAGAGTAAAGGGTAAATTGATGCAGGTATATTTTGGGAGTATAGCAGGGTAGGATGGCCCTGGGGGTGGGGGATACACAAAAACTGACGTGTATATAGGTTGGATCTTCTTGTATTAATTTTTCTCACTCCCAGGCTGGCTTCTCTCTGGACCCCCACTCAAAAGCCCCATCATCTGGCATCTCTTGGACCTATCCGCTTCAGCTTCCCACACGGCTTACCTCCTGTGGCCGGGTGATGGAAAGCCATGCTCAACCTGTTGGACAGGCTGGAGCTGCACTGGGTCACTGGTTTAGGGCCTGCAAGAGGTTGGAGAATCATCCTGTCAGCCAGGGTGATTTTTTTTTTCCCCACCCGTTTTCCTCCCTTACCCATGGTATGGATGAGCTGCTGTGTAGTGACGTTAGTGGTCGAGCCGCACACGCTTCCATACATAGCACGCCAGACATCTGCCGCTTCTCCATCCCCTATGTGCCGTCCCAGTGGTCTAATCTCCAGCCGCTGATACAGGCCAGGCTTACACTGGCCACCACTCCCACTCCACTCCAGAGGACTAGAGCAGTCCAACAGATTCTTGATTCCCCCCTCCCTCAGCTGAGCCTCCGATGACCCAGGTTTGGGGCATGAACCTGGATTATTGGCATCTCAAGTGGTAGCCCCACTGCTGCACCAATGGGCCGGCCATAAGTTGGGTCTTAGAAGATATTAATCTCCCGGGCTGGATGGAATGCACCTCAGGGTGCTGAGGGAGCCTGCATACCTACTGACTGCTCATTTAGCTGTCCCGCATAACTGCTCCCTTGACCCAGGAAAGGTGCCACATGAGTGGAGAACTGCAGATGTAGTGCCCTTGCATGAAAGTGGGGCAAGGGATGAGCTGAGAAACTACAGACCAGTCAACTTGATGCTGATTATTGGCAGGTTGATGGAAACCATTCTAAAGGAAAAGTTGGTGGAAGTTTCTAGAGGCTGATGGCTACAAGATAGCAGACAACACGGGTTCATGGTGGGAGGTCATGTCAAACAAACTTGAAAGATTTTTTCCTACTAGATCGCAGGGGCTGTAGACAGGGGCCATGCAGTAGACATACTGTTCCTGGACTTTAGCAAGGCCTTTGACTCAGTCTCCCATAAAAGACTGATCAAGAAGTTGAATGACCTAGAGAGGGGACAGAATGATCAAGTACGTTAGATAGTTGGTTACGGGGAGAACACAGAGAGTTGTTTTCACTGGGGAATATTTGGGGATGAGGGAGGTTACTAGTCAGAGCTAGGACCACCGTGGTTTTGAAGTGTTCATAAGCGACATTGGGGATGGCATAAAGGGCAACATTTGCATTTTTGCTGACGACACGCGGCTCTGCAGGAGGGTTTACACAGAAAAAGGGATCAGGGATACAAGAAAAGGACCTATTAATACTAGTGAGGTGGTCAGGAATCTGGCAGTTAGGGTTCCGCGCTAAGAAGTGCAAGGTCGTTCCTCAGGGAAGGAAGAACCTGGTGGCAGAGTACATACTTGGGGGCAGGGGGGTGACCATAAGAAGTAAAGAAAACAGACATAGGGGTTGCATTTGCAAGTATCCTGAAGTCCTCTACACAGTTCTGTAAATTACAGACACAAGATTTGCAGCACCTGATAACGTCGTGCGCACATGAGTTCAAACAGACTCCGAACAAGGGGAAATATTGCACCAATTACTGTGGGTCTGACCAAGCGAAATGCCAGACGTTCATGTCAGGATGGTGGCTTTGCTCTGTCGGGGTGCAGAGCACATCATGCCTGTAAGTGTAATCTTTTACTGCACTGCCTATTTGCACTTGTAATGAAATGCATCTTTGTTTATGCCCCCACTATACCATTGCCTCTGCTCTCCCTCGGGGTCACCAAGGTGCCTGGCTCTGCCCATACCCAGATCCCTACAGCTTCCAGCCTCCATGTATCCCAGAATCAGACACTGTGGGAGGACCACCTTCTACTTGGACGTAGTCATCATCAGGTGGATCCTGAGAGTTCCAGGCATGGTCTGTGTTCGGTACACTGGGGCCATCGTCGACATTGGTATCCGGGTTTTTCTGTGTTACTCCCACTCCCCCAGAGACATAGACACACGTGGGAGGTCCAAGGAGCATATGCCTGCTAATGCATGCTGCCGCTTCGGACCTTGGCCTGTGTTTCACCCTCCCACAGCATCCTCGACTGCACTGCCACCTGTGGTCACCCAGGTGGCAGTACTACAGTGAGGACAGTAACCCACCCAGCCCAGGAGAGAAACGTCTCCCCTGGAATACTCGTCTACCTCCCCCCACCCCCCGGCCAGCCCCAATTGTTTATGGGTGCAGTATTTCCCCTTGTTGTGAGACAGTTCAGTAAAGCAGTGGGAAAGGTAAGCAGGATGCTGAGTTGCATAAATAGGGGGCTCATGAGCATAAGGAAGGAAGGATTCTACCTCTGTACAGGTCCGTGATGTAGCCACACTGGGAATACTGTGTTCCGTTCAGGAACCCCTACCGAAAATGGAACGTAAACCAGTTGGAGGGGGGTGCAAGGAAGATCCACCAAATTGGTTCATGGGCAGCAGTGCTACCTGTACAAACAGAGGTTGCAAAACCTCAATATTTACTCACTGGAGAGTAGGAGGAAGAGGGAGGACATGATAGACAATAGCTGAAACGTATCATCTGTGTAGAAACAAGCTACCAAAGGAGGTTGTTGGGGCAAAATCCATGGATAGCTACAGAGAGGGTGGAATCATGCACCCCTCCCACCCCACTCCAAAAGAAATCCAGGCTAAAATCTTCCCATCTCCCTCGATCTCCACAGAAATCATCGATCAGTGCAAATCCATGATCTTGCCTGGGCACACTATAAATTGTCCACTCCCTTCCTGATCTTCTCCACTGCAGGACCCTGAGAAACAAGTGCAGTAAGGCTGTCAGGCTGCAAAATCCTGTTATTCCAAAAACAGCATCCAGAATAACCTTAACTCTCCTGGCAAATTTTGGAAGGTGATCCACACCCGCCTGCTCCCCCTACCTTCTTGGTTAATTAATGGATCACCTGTATCTGACCCTTCCTCTGTTGCTGCTCACTTAAATTTTTCACTGTTTGTTCCCTCTCCCCTCCCTCATTACCACTCATTAAACCCTGATTGCCCTCTCCACCCTCAACCAGTCTAAATCCAGTCCTGATGGACTCGATCGTAAACTCCTCCACTTCTCATGTCCTGCAATTGCTCTTCCACTCACTCACTTGCTCAACTTTCTCATTCTCCCTCTGCACTGTTCCCTTGGTCTTGGAAGATTGCCAAAGCTCTTCTACTTCACAAAGGGGGTGACTCATCCTCCCCTGGCAACTACCAGTCCGTCTCTGTCATCCGCTCTCTTGCTAAGTTGCAAGGGAAGTTAGTCTACGCTAGACTTCTCAATGATCTCTCCTCCTTCAGTTTCCTTTCACCCTTTCAGTCAACTTCCAGAAGCACAACTCCACCGTCTCCTCTCTGTTGCGTGTCACTGACACAGTCCTTTCAGGGATGGACAGGGGCATATCACAGTAGCCATTTTGATCGATCTGGCCATAGCTTTTGACTCTGTGTCCTACCCACTCCTCCTGGATAAGCTGTGCTTGGCTGGCCTCTCAGCTCCTGCCATTGACTGGTTCCATTCCTATCTAACAGGCCGCCAACAGTTAGTACAGATTAGAGGCACGTTATCACCTCCACTTCCAATCCAGGCTGGGGTCTCTTAGGGCTCAGTCTTAGGCCCCATCCTGTTGTCCATTTTTCTAATTGATCTCCCCTCCACCTGTGTCGATTCGCATATACATTGAAGCCCACCAGGATGAAGCACAACTCTGCAGAATTCTGCAGTAGAGGTACTGCAGCAAACAATGCAGTTTCAATGGGAGTTAATCATTTTTTGTCATGCAGGAAACCTGTGACACTGTGCTTCATCCTGGCGGGCTTCACTGTACATATGTATGCAGATGATAATCATCTTCACCAGCCGTTTATGTGGAAGAACTGCGCCACAGGATTTTCACAACGTCCTAGGTTGGTTTCATTCCAGCCATCTCAAGAGTAATACCCACCACAAAACGGTGTCCGTGTCCACTGGTACTAACCAAAAACTGGCCAGCCTCTCGAGACTTCTGGTCTTTACCACACTGAAAGGTTTACCTCTTGAAGTAGTGCCGTCGTTGAAGTACCTTGGCATGGGGCTTGACAGCAAGCTTGACTTCTTGACCCACATCGACGCTATTCAAGCAAAACTCCACCCTACACTAGATGCCCTGTACTGTAACAGAGACGGCCTACCCTTGCTGGTTTGCCATAAGTTGGTTACCAGAATGGTGCTTCTGGTTGTAGACTATGCAGACGTGGTCTATGGTGCAGCCCTCTTCACATCCGTAGCCAGAGTGGACACCTCTGCAATGCATTTGTCACTTTATGACAAACTCTGCTTCATGTACGCACCACTGCTCTCTCTGTTCCTAAATCTCAACCCTCCCCTGACCTTCACATCACCAGTTACACTGCACTTCCTTCATCTCCAAGCACTGGTTTGGCTCTCTTATCTCCTATCTCTCCTTTCTCCTGTTCCATGTTTTGTCTGCTTCAGGGACCAGAGAACCTTCTCCACTATTCACCCCAGTTCCTCCGCTGGGCAACTGTCCTTCTCCTATCGACTGCCAACACTCTAAAGCCAGTTCCCCTTTCACCTCCACCATTCCTCCTCCTCAGGTTTTTTAGGCTGCAGCTAAATCTGCTGCACCTGTTTCCACTTGAGACCCCCAAAGACAGTTATTTTTAGTAGCTCAGGCGTTTGGGTCCCCTAGTCATTTACTGATCCCTAGTACCCTGCATTACTTGCCTCTGTACTGCTTTGTTCTGAAACTCCTAGTTTCCCACTTGCACATGTATTTGCCCAGCATTTTTCCACTTTAATTTGTTCCATGTTTGTACCAAAGAAGTATTAATTTTTTATCTGTCTGCACTTTGTGTTCTGTACTATGAAATATATTGTATTTTGCTTTTTCTTTTAATTCTGTTACCTTTCCCTTGGGTCGCACCTGGAAATGAGCCTAAACTCTCTGTGCCTCGCTTGGTTACCAATTTTCAAATCAAGCAAGCACGCAAAAGGGCTGATGCGGTTAATGGGGAGGGGGGAGTGGAGTGATATGTAACCAGTTAGGGGCATATGGCTTCACATCAGGCAGACTTGACAGATGGCAGGTCCTCCTTCTGCTGGTATATGTTCTGTGTTTTCAATTAGAACGGTGAGAGTTTGGAAAAGTTTGCCACTGTCAGCAGTGGAATCCAGCACATGTGCAACATTCAAAGTCAAGCTGGATGCCTTTTCATTTACTTACTAAAGAAACAAGTGAATATATCTGCTGAGCTGGTGGGGGTGGCAGCCTTGATGGCTTTTGGCCCTTTCTGTCTCTAGTAATATCATGTCATTTTATTTTTGACACTTTAACTCCCTCAGCATTGCATCTTAAAATACCAACACTTAAAAAAAACTTGTTGGTGGGGGGCGTGTGAGGGTTCTTGTATCTCTAACCAGGAGCATAGTATTACATAACCCCTGAAGGATTATTAGATACCTTAAAATGGCAACCTTGTTCCACTGCCAGTGCAAAAACAGAAAGTAGGCTTGGTTCAAGAACAGCCACACAGTGGTACATACTGCACGTTAAAAATCTCCCTGCCTCTGGCTGCCTCATTTTTCAACTTCAAGATATGTCCGCTAATATGGGAAGCAGTTTATGCCATCTGAGAGAGAGCGCGAGAGGGATCAGAGAGAGAGAAAGATAGATCATACTCCAGTGGCTTGGCTGGCTTTTGTGTTTTGAGGAAAGCAGTCCTGCGATTGTGGAGAATAAAATAATTTTTGAAGAGTGTTGGATGAAGGGAATTTTGACAAAAGAGACGAAGATTGTAATTACTATCTTCCATTAGACCTGGTGGTTCTGGACAGATAAGCTGCATTGCAACGTGTGGCCAGGGCTGGGGATCATGGATTGTCTTTCACTGTTGTCATGGTGACAGTGATGCAGGTGGCCTATAACAGTCTGGGCTGTCAGATCTTATACATCAAACTGGTGCTAAGTGAAAATATGTAAGAGGGCAAAGTAAAAATTGCCAGTGTAAAAAGGATCCGTCAGATAGCCACCAGATGCTAGTTCACTGCTGAAGTGAGAGTTCTTTCTTGTCGATAACCTAGCAACATTTGTTTTAAAATTTGGGCTCATAAATGCACCGGCGCACAGCTTGACATGTAACACATGATTAAATAGCTTCTTTTGAGAAGGAAAAAACCAAACAAACTTGTGCCGAGTTAATAGAATTCAGGAATGTTGTGTCCTGCATCTAATTTTTATGGTCATTCTACAGGGCTGAATTAGCAATGGTCCCATGTAGTTTATTGCTCTGATTAAAACTGAGCCCATTGCCAATCTAGAGCTTCCTTGAATCCTATGATAGTGGTTCCAACTTTAGCAGAGGAGCAGGGGAATTCAGTCTCATTTTTGACCCCCCACCCCTCACGTCTGTCGTTATTTTGACTTTCCTAGCTTTCTGTTGTCTACCAGTAATTTTTTGGGGGGGCAGAATAGGACTCCTTAAAATTTGTGTTAGAACCTAAAAAATCTGAAAGAGGTCCGGGGAGACTGAAAAAAACAACACCAGGAGTTCTGAAATTACATCTGTGTGCTGGGACTCCACAGTATTTTGTCAAAAATGAGGGAAAGAGGTCTTATTTAACTTATGAAAAAGGTTTTGTTGTACCCATTCAGTGCTTGAGAAGATATTTAAAAAACTTCTCCCATTACCTATTGCTTCATACGGATACTTTTGTTGAGATTCATCGTTTTCTCTCTCAGTCCATGTTTCCCGTCAAGTAGTGAGATCACCATCTCATGTTTGTGACATCAGAACAGTTTCCAGGAGTATGATAATTACATGGGAATGCAGGGCAAGGAGTTGGACGCAGAACTGTGTGGGTTAAAGTCATTGTTGTTAAACGCACATTATTTTTCATAATTGACATTAATTTGCAGGAATGTGGAGAAATGTATATTAGAGGTAAGGGGAATTTTTTTTAAGGTTTATCCAAAGTATTTAACATAAAGAGATTATGAAATTATTAAACTTTCTTCCCTTGCTGTGAAAACAGCATGGTGTTGAGCGTGGCTTGGAGTACATGTTTCAGCTATAAAGCCATAGGCAGTCATGCTTTTAAAGGGATATAATTTAAAATGATTCTGAATCATGATAGTTTAAAACCGACAGTTCCTTAGACCCCCACCCACTTTGCCCCACCAGTCCTTTTCATTGCTGTAATACATTAGTGAGACAGCATGCCTTTGAAGCTCGGGGAGGCAGCATATGGGCCCTCAAGTTGATGAAGCTGATGTGTGGGGTGCTTCAGTGTCCCTTTAAACTCAGTCAGCTTGGCAAACCTCTGATGGCCTGTGACTGGCAGCTCACTAGCTTCTAATTCTTGATAGGCAGGTGGCAGAGGCTTCCCTTCTGAAGTGAGAGGAGAGTGGGAAGCTTCATTTCCACCTCCTCATCTCCAGTAGTTAAACGGTTCCTTGCAAGTGTTTTTTTTGGGGTCTCTGTGTGTGTGCGCACAGGCGTGCAGTGGTTTAAATTGGCACCAGCCCAGTAGCCAAATGCTGGTAGATTTTGTGTCGGGCTAATAAGATTTTCATTTAAGTATCCCTGTGGGCTTGTACTGAAGAAGACAGCATTGCAGTATGTACACCAACTGGGCCAGTGGAAACATCTGTGGGGCAGGTGGATTTCCCCGGTCACTGGCCCTGTTGGCTAGTGGCTGCAAAACTTAATTTCAACCCCTGGTGTGTGTGTGTGTGTGTGTGTGTGTGTGTGTGTGTGTGAGATACTGGGGGTGGGTTGTTTCTGTGGTCTGCTCTTTGAGGAAGAGGAGTTGGAGCAAGTTGAAGAGTTGACATTTCTTCATGGCTTCCCAGCTTGGTTCAGAAATGGCTATGGTTATCGGGGGTCGGGAGGCAGCCAGGTGGAGAGAATTGAGCATCCCAGTGGATGCTGTCCTCCCTCTGGTGAGGGAGGTCAGCGCTGCCTTCTGTGTGACCACAGGTCGTGATGCAGTCGAGGGGGCAGCAGTGTGGAGTGGAAGGCTGACCAGGATGGCATCCTGAGGTGCTCGCAAGACCCACTCCCACTGATCCAGGGTGGGCCAGTTCCATTAGCATCCCAGTCCTCCCTTGGGATCATGGCTTCCTTAAGTCTTGGGGTGTGGAGGGTGCAAGCCACGGAGTCCTGGAGTGGCAGGTAAGTCCCTGGGAAAACTGGGGTGACGCAGCTGCTGTGCCTCAGCAAGGAAGTGATGGAGTATATCCCAAGGAGGCAGCCAGGTACAAAAAAGAAATTGGGGGGGGGGACTGTCTTGTTTTCAGTGGGGTTCTTTGTCTACACTGGGTCACAGCAAGGAGGACTGAAGTGCGCATGGAGGTCGTGTGCCTTGTTCAAGTCATAGTGGCTTTGGTTCAGTGTGCTAATATGTGTAAAGCAGGAGTCACTGGATCCTAGAAATGAATAAGAAAAAACTTATGGGAAGGAGTCTTTTTTTCAAATGGGACGGGGGTTCAAGTCTCCTGAATGACAACAACAAACTGGGCTGACTCACTCACCCAAAATTAATGTTTTTTTTTTTCTAACATACTAACGTACTAAAATGCCAGCAGAGGAGGCCTAATGGTCTTTCGTGTCTGCTGGATGGTCAGCACCCAGACAGGGCGCCGAATTTGCTGCCCCCCCACCCCCTTGGGTTTCCCCAGACCCAGATGTTCCCCATGTCTTGGGCTTCCTCAGCTTCACTCTCCCCCAATACCTGTCCCAGCCTCTCTTGAACCCCTCTACAGTCTCTGCCTCCACCAGTCCCTTGGGCAGCACATTCCATGGCTCTACCACCCTGTCAGTGAAGTAACACTTCCTCCTCTCCCTCTTGAGTCCCCACCCAGCTTCCATCCGTGTTCTCTAGTTGTCCCCCCCCCCTTCTTTCCTTTGGAACACTCCCACTGAGCCTCCCTTATTAATCCTCTTTATGTACTTGAAGACCTCTATCATGTGCCCCCCCATCCCTCCTCTCCTCCAGGGTGTACATGTTGAGCTCCTCAAGCCTCTCTCAATCAATGAAACTTTATTTAACCAGGCAGTTGCATCATTGAGCAAGCTCATTTTCAAGATGGTCCTGGACACAGAGGACACTTTTGCTTACAGTAGACAACACTTCATACAAAAGTAGACATTGGTACAGGCAGTTACAATATACAAAATCAGTACTTGGATGAATCAGACATGTAAAGCAAGTGCAAATATAGGCATCTAATGTGCAGCGTATACAGGTTGTAGCTTATAGAGTACAAGTGAGGAGAGGAAGGAGGGACATAGAGAAGGGCAGTAGAAAGAAAGGGTATCAGACACATAGTAGAGAGGGAAAATACCCTTTCCCCCAAGCCCCAGATCAATTTGGTTGTCCTCCTCTGGACCCTCTCCAGGAGTGCAATGTTCTTTTTCTAGGGACGTGGATATGTTGTTCAATCCACACTTACTGGCAGGTTCCTTGCCGCTTTAAATCTTGCTGGAAGGTCTTCAGGCTGGCTCCTCCCACCCACCCGGGTGGTAAAACTCTCGGCTCCACCCCATGACTCCAGATCTTCCTTACTGCTTGGAAGCTCAAGTTCCCTCCTTTGATCTCTGCGTTTTAGGCCTGGATCCATACTGTTCGGTCAAACCAAAACTCATTCTTAAGTTTAAAAGACTTTGGTCTTCCTTTTCCCTCATGGCTGTGATGGACAAATCGACTCCCGGATTTGTCGGTGCCCCTGTGGGCAGATGTCCTGGGCCGATCCGCATTCCACGTGCGTTTATTGCCTTGGACTCGGCCATGACTCACAGGCTTGTGAGTTATGCAGATCCTTTTCGGCTTTGGTCTTGGAGGACTGCGCTGCCCGATTGCTGTTGGGGAGACCCAAGAAACGTTATCTTCCGGTCAAGTCGAAGGAGGCCCGTTGGGCAGTGTCCACGGCTGCAGGCTTGGCTGAACAGCTGGAGCAGATGATCGCCCTCAAGGAGGAGGTGGTCCAGGCCGCATCATCATCATCCTCGGTCGCGGCATTTATCCCGCTCTCCTTGGGCTCCTCCTACACAGCTTCTTTTAAGGAGCTTTGCCAGTCCCTCTCCACCAAGGGAGAAGGGCATTCGGGACATTCCTCTCGGTCCAAAAAGAAGGACTCCAAAGGTAAGTCCCACCGTTGACGTTTGTGGGAGCGGGAGAGGTCCCCTTCCCTGGATAGCTGACACTCAACTCCGGTCGAGGTTGCGGCTAAGGCCGCTGGCTTCACGATGTCCCCGTCAGGTCAGCCGGACGAAAAAAAACGTCGACGCGGTCAAGATTTTTCTCGACCTGTCGGACAGTTTGTCGAATGGAGAAGCCAACAACCCTTCTTCACCGGTTGCCCTGGTGGAAACTGAGGACTTGCCTATGCCTCCTGTGCCGGAGTCCCTGGTTAAGGTCCCTGAACCGAGGGAGGAGCGGGTTTCCCCTGCCCCCTCTCAGACCAACCCTTGGAATCCCCGAGTCTCGGTCTCTGACTCTTCCAGGTCCACCGGTCCTGCCGACATAAGCGGTCACGGTCTCGGCACCATGGAAAGCGGTGGTGCCACTCATCCTCGTCGTCCTCTTCGGAGGATAGGCTTCGGCGCTACAAGGATTTAATGTGGCAGCAGTTCTTATTGTCCGGGAATAAGCCAACTCCGTCGCCCTCTCCGGCCATTAAGTGGCTGTCACCGGAGCGGCCAAAACAACCCCTTGTAGTAGTTGAGGAGCCGAAGCCAGCACCGGTTGTTCGGCCGAAACCGGCTTTGCCACCCATTGTGGTGGAACCATCACCTCCACAACCGAAAACTGGGGCCCCGACCAAGGATTCTCGGTCGGGTCAGGGTTTGCCCCATAGGTTGTCGGTTACCCTTACTTCCGATCGACCTCGGCAGATGGAGGATGGCTCAGGCACTCGGCAGCTGTTCGCAGACTCCTCGGAGTCTGACGACGATGACTCCTTGTTCTCCAGGCCGCTTGACTTGGAGTCCACTGGGGGTCAGTCGGTGGACGAGAGCCCATCCTCGTTCCTTGGTGTGCTTCGACTCATCTCAGAGTCCACTGGGATGAAGCTCGAACCTGTTTCAAAACGGGCCAAGTATCCCCTCACGGAGATACTGGACCGAGGGGATTCCCCTATGGAGGCCTTCCCGGTGGCCGAAGCCATTGTTGGCCCGGCCCTGGAGCTATGGCAGCGGCCAGTTTCTTGTCCATCACCTCCGGCCAGGATGGCTCGAAAGTATGCTGTCCCTACCGGTTCACCCTCCGGTTTCTCGGAGCACCCCTCTGCGGAGGGATTAGTGATCGACAGCGTTTTCCAGCGTTCCAGGAACGCTTGGGATGTGGACAAGCCACCTGATAAGGAGTACTAGAAATTGGACTACTCCGGGTGGAAAGTCTGTGCTGCTTCCTCCCTAGGCCTTCGTCAGGCTAGCTCGGCCGTCCTGATGGCACACTTTTCACACGCCCTTTTGGACTTCCTGGATGAGGCGATTCCTCATCTCCTGGCTGACCTTCAAACGACGGTCAAGCTGGTGCGTGATCAGGGAAGGGCGGTGGCCAAACAGCAGCTCCAAACTTCCTTGGACATTGCTGACTCATGTGCCCGATCAGTAGTGGCCGCAGTGGCCATGCGCTGCGCTGCAGAGCATGGCTGCGGATCTCCACCTTTATGGCAGATACCCAGCACAAGCTGGCAGACGTTCCCTTCCTGGGTACCGACTTGTTCGGTCCCGGGGTGGGGGGTCATCTTCAATGGATCGAGAAGTCCAACACCACCTTGGACTCGGTCACATCTACCCAGAAGGACAAAGGCTGCCAGCAGCAGTGTAAGCCCTTTCGTCCTTCAGCCCCTGCGGCACGTCCGGCCCAGCAACACCAGCATCAGGGCCAGCAGGCTCGCACTTGGCACCCTGAAGACAAGCCTGCTGCTTCCTCCAGCAGGAAGCCGGGAGGGAAAGGTCCAGGCGGCTCCTCGGCCGGCCCTTCCTCCAAGCCTGCCCAGTGATGGGTTGAAGGGTGTCGCCCCCAACCTCATCACTCCTCCCTGGGTTTTTTGCCCCATGGGGGATGGCTCTGCCATTTCCTTTCCGCCTGGTCCGATATCACCACGGACCGCTGGGTGTTGGAAGTGGTAGGCAGGGGTCTGCCTCTGGAATTTGAGCAGTCCCCACCCTATCGAGCCGTCGCCCCACGGGGGGCTACGGGTTCCGCAGCCTCTCTGTTGGCTCATCGAGCCGACATTGCCCTGCTCCTCTAGAAGGAGGTGATCAGGGAGGTGGCGGATCCTCCTCCAGACCCAGGGTTTGTGTCCAGGTACTTCCTGGTCCCAAAACAGACGGGGGGCTGGCGTCCCATTCTAGACCTACACAATCTGAACAAGTTCCTAAGGTCTCGTACCTTCAGGATGGTCACTCTGGCTCAGATCATTCCATCCTTGGAACGAGGCGTGTGGTTCTTTTCTCTGGACCTCCAGGACGTGTTCTTTCACGTCCCAATCCATCAGTCTCACCAGCGATTCCTCCACTTCAGGGCAGAGGAATCCCTTTACGAGTTCCGGGCCATGCCCTTCGGCCTCTGTCCAGCTCCCAGGGTCTTCACCAAATGCATGGCAGTGGTGACAGCATTCCTGCAGCGCCGAAGGGTACCCTTACCTGGATGACTAGCTGATTGCAGCCCCGTCCAGGTTGAAGGTGGTGCGGTCCAGGGATCTGGCCCTCCAGGTCTGCTCTCAGATTGCTCCTCATCAACAAGGTCAAATCGGAACTCGTGCCATCACAGGCGATTCCGTTTATCAGGGCAGAGCTCGACTTTCTTTGAGCCAGAGCACGGCTCCCGGTGGACAGGGCCGAGGTCCTTTCCTCCTTTGCCCAATCATTTCTGGTTGGGCAATTGCGCCCTGCCCGGGACTTCCTGCGCCTTCTGGGCCTCATGGCGGCCTGCACCAGCGTGGTCCGTTGGGCCCGCTGGCATATGCATCCCCTGCAGCGGGGGCTGGCCCGCCAGTGGTCACAGCACTTCGGTCCTCTGGACCAGCCAGTGACAGTGACCCAGGAGATGTGGAATGGCCTCCAGTGGTGGCTGGTTCAAGCTCATCTGCAGGGGGTATCCAGTTTCTCCGCCCCGAGCCGACGGTCACTCTGATGACCGACGCCTCTCTGATGGGTTGGGGTGCCCATCTGGGGGAGCTCAGAGCTCATGGCCTCTGGTCCCCTCAGGAGTCTCGATGCCACATCAACCTGCTGGAGCCTCGAGCGGTCCGACTAGCCCTCACTTCCGCTCTGTTTGTCGCGGGGTCGTGGTCCAGGTCCAGACGGACAACACCACGACCATGTACTACCTAAACCGTCAGGGCGGGACGCACTCCTTGTCTCTGTGCAAGGAGGCTCTCCGTACTTGGTCTCTTGTGATGAGCCTGGAGGCAGATCTCCTAGCCATCCATGTGGCAGGAGCCTCCAGCACTCTGGCCGATGCCCTGAGCCGGATAGGTGCTGCATCTCATGAGTGGTCTTTCCGGCCGGAGGTAGTACAAGATCTGTTCTCCCACTGGGGCACTCCTCAGGTGGACCTGTTTGCTTCCAGGGAGAATTCGAAGCTGAGGCTGTTTCATGCCTGCCCCCCTCAGCAGGGCTCGCTGCAGGGGGATGCCTTCTCGAGGCCGTGGACCCTGGGCCTCTTCTACGCCTTCCCTCCATTTTCATTAATCCACAAGGTGCTTCTCAAGGCGAAGAGGGACAAGGCACAGGTGATTCTGGTAGCCCCAGACTGGCCCCGCCAGTTCTGGTACCCAGATCTTCTCAGCCTCAGCTCCAGGCTCCCGAGGCGGCTTCAAGCCCGCCCGGACCTGATCTCATTCAACATGGGGAAGGTACTCTACCCGGACCTTCAATCCCTGCACTTGATGGCCTGCTTCCTGAGCGGCTAGAGTTCCAGGCCTTGGGGCTTTCCGACGAGGTTCTCAACGTTGTTGAGGCATCCCGTAAGGAGTTGACCAGAAAATGCTATGCCTTCAAATGGAAGAGATTCTCCATTTGATGTCAGGATAAGGGGTTGGACCCTTCCTCCTGTTCTTTGTCTAGCATTCTGGACTACCTGTGGTCCCTTTCTCAGCTAGGGCTTCGGTCGACGATCCTTAAGGTACACCTGGCAGCCATCTCTTCTTACCGGGCACGGGCCGGGAAGCAGTCGGTGGCGCAGGAGAAGGTGGTTGGGCGCTTTTCCAAAGGCCTTGATCACGTATCCCTTCCAGTGTGAGAACCTCCACCTCTGTGGGATCTACTGCGGTATTGGCTAAGCTCATGGGCAAGCCTTTCGAACCGATGCACAGGTGTGACATCTCTGCCTGTGTGTGAAGACCGCCTTCTTGGTGGCTATCACGTCAGCCAGAGGGATGGGAGAGCTCCAGGCGCTTTCCAGCGAGTCTCCTTATCTGGTCTTCCACAGGGACAAGGTTGTCTTGCGCCCCTCCCAAAATTCCTTCCGAAGGTGGTGTCGGAGTTTCACCTTAACCAGGTGTTGACTCTGCCGGTGTTCTACCCCAATCACACCTCGGAGGCCGAATATAGGTTCATACCTTGGGCCCTAGAAGAGCGCTCTCTTATTATAAGGAGCAGACAGCAGACGGCTAAAGTCTGGGGAGAGGTTCGCCAGCTGTTTGTCACCTACGCTGAAGTCGCACCTGGCAGACCTGCAGCCAAGTGGATGATAGGTAGGTGGGTCACCTCCTGCATAGATCTCTGCTATAGGTTGGCGGGCATGGAGCCTCCCAAAGGGATAAGAGCTCATTCTACCCGCCATACCGCTGCTTCCAGGGATGTCCCTATCCAGGAAATCTGCAGGGCTGCTACCTGGAAGTCAGCACACACCTTCATTACCCTCACCACATAGCCTTGAGTCACGCTGGGATGCTGGTTTTGGGACCTTGGTTCTCAGTCCTTATTTCCCAAGTAGAGTGCGCCTTGCCTCCCTCCTCCCAGAGAACTGCTAGATTCTGCCAGTAGTGTGGATTGAACAACATATCCATGTCCCTAGAAATACAAATTACTCACCTGTAACAGGAGTTCTAGGAGTGGTATATGTTGTTCATCCCTAACCGAACTCCCGGCAGCCGCGCAACCTGGCTTCCAGCGGCTAGTTCTGGCGTCATGGGGCGGAACGAGGGTTTTACCACCCGGTTGGGTGAGAGGAGCCAGCTTGAAGACCTTCTGGCAAGATTTAAAGCGGCAAGGAACCTGCCAGTAAGTGTGGATGAACAACATATACCACTCCTAGAACTCCTGTAACAGGTGAATAACCTGTATTTTAAGTGTGGTCTCCAAAACTGCACACCGTACTCTAGGTGTGGCCTAACCAAGCAGTTGTACAGAGGTAGGATCACTTCCATCCTCCTGCAGGTGATCCCCCTAGCGATGCATCCCGGCATCCTGTTGGCTTTTGCCGCTGCCCTCCTACAAGTCTCAGAGTTGTTCATTTTGACATCCACCACCACCCCCAGGTCCCTCTCGCCTTTCAAGACTTGTAGTGTGTCTTCCGCTTGGGTTCCTGGCCCCCAGGTGCAGAATCCTGCATTTCCCTGCATTGAACTTCAGTTTCCACTTCCTTGACCACCTCTCCAGTGCCTCCAGATCCTCCTGCAGGGCCACTCTCCCCACCTCCCCATCCACCACCACACCCAGCTTCGAGTCATCCGCAAAGAAACTAATTTCACTCCTGATACCCTTCCTTATGTCAGAGACCTAGGTGTGAAACAGGAGGGGCCCTAGGACCGATCCCTGGGGACCCCACTAATGGCCCTCCTTGGAGACGAGACTAGTCCCCCAACCACCACCCTCTGAGTACGTTCTGAGAGCCAGTTTCCTATCCATCTGATCATCTGCTTCCCCACCCCCATTTCCCCCAGTTTAACCTGCAGGCCACTGTGAGATACCGAATCAAACACCTTGCTGAAGTCTAGAAAGAGGACGTCCACTGGCATACCCTGGTCCTGTGCACTCGTCACCCAGTCGTAGAACACCAAAAGGTTTGTCTGACACTATCTCCCCAGGATGAAGCCATGCTGTCTATCGTCTAGGTACCCCATTTGCTCCAGTAGCCCCCTAGCCTCTCCTTGATAATACCCTCCATCTCCTTGCCCACCACCGACATCAGGCTAACGGGCCTGTAGTTCTCCGCCTCCTCTCTTGATCCTCCTTTGTGAATAGGCATGATATGGGTCACGCTCTAGTCTTGGGGTACCCACCCCGTCTTCAGAGAGATGTTGAAATGCTCCACCAGGGGGGCCACCAGGACATCCGCCAGTTCCCTCATTACCCTGGGATGTATTTCATTCAGCCCTGGTGCTTTCTCCGTCCTAAGTGACCTGAGGGCTTCCCTCACTCTCTCTACCGGGATTTCGACCTCCACATCCTTCCCCTTGGCTCCCTGTACTGCCTTCCCTCCACCTGACTGCGCTATCTCTTCCCCTTCCCTAGACACGTCAGAGCTCCCGGTCTCTACGGGTCCAGCCCCCTCTGCCAGTTCACCCCCTCTCCCCTGGAAAGGCGTAACTCCTCCATCCTCCCTGATAAAAACTAAGGCAAAGTACTCGTTTAGTACCTCGGCCAGTTCCCTCTCATCCTGTACCCATCCCTCCCCTGTTCAAATCCTGCTGATCTGCCCTCTCACTTTCCTTTTTTCCCCAGTGTATCTAAAGAACCCCTTGTTCCCCCTCCTGATGTCCCTGGCCAAGATCTGCTCCTTCCTCACCTTGGCCGATCTCACCATCCTGGTGACCCTCCTGGCCATCAGGTCATACACTCTCTGATCCCTTTCGCTCCTTGAGCACTTGAAGTGCCTATAGTTAGCCTTTTTTCCCTCCACTGCCTCGTGAACCTCCCGGGTCCACCAACAGGGCTTTCCGGCCCTACTGAATTTGCACCTCACTGTTGCACAGGACCTGGTAGCCTCCTGTAACCTCTTCCTAATGATCTCCCACCTACTGTCAGCATCCATGTCTGGCCTTATCTATATCTCATCCAATGGCCCTTAAGGATCCTACCCATCCCACTGAAATCCGCACCCCTAATGTCAGGTACCACTGTCTTTTTGTGTGACTTTCCTCACCCCCCCCGGTCCAGGAAAAAACAGACTGTGGCATGATCACTCCCTGCCAACAGGTCCCTCACCTCCAGGCCCCTGATGTGATTGCTGTCCGCCAGGACTACATCCAGGATCCGGGCCTCCCTAGTCGGCTCCCCCACCTGCTGGGTCAGGAACATGTCCTGGAAGACATCCAGCAACCTCTGTTCCCTGGACACTGGGAACGTCATAGTTCCCCAGTCTGCTCATGGCATGTTTAGGTCCCCCATCACCACTACTCTTCCCTTGCCCAGTCTACAGTGGCCCATAAAATTTGCCACCAGACTCTCTTCTAATTCCTCCGCCAGCACTGGGGGTCTGTATACCACCCCTATTTTTACTCTCTTATCCCCCTGCATTCACAGGGTGACCCAAATCGCCTCCACACTCCACTCTGCCTCCTCCACCCTTCCTATACCAATGTCATTTTTGACTATTGGTGCAACCCCCCCTTCCTTCCCTCCTGTCCTTCCTGAACATACTGTAGCCTTGCAGGTTTAGGTCCCATTCGTACCCTTGGGTGCCCAGGTCTCAGTGACAGCTGCCACATCTACTGCCCCCTCAACTAGCATCGGCTGGAGCTCAGACATCTTATTTCCTAAGCTCCTGGCATCTATCAGGACCACCCTCCACACCTTTCCCCTCCTCCCATTCCCCACCCTCATGCCCCCGTCTGGCCCCATGCTCCCCGCCCCTGCACCTTACCTGTTGACCTTTTTTCGTATCCCTCCAGCCCCTTAAGGGAGTGGAGCCCGAGTCCCACTTTTAACGGTCCCTCTGCAACAGTCCCTTCTTCCATCCTTCCCCCTTCACAAGTTTATAGCCCACCTTTTGCTGATGAACCCAGCTATTTTTAGCTTTAAATTTTCCCTCCCTTCCAAATTGAGGTGGAGCCTGTCCCTAGCATACAGCCCCTTATCCTCCCAGGTTGCACCCCAGTCCCCCTAGCCTCGCACCATTCCCATGGCCACTGATTAACCACCCTTATTTTTTGCTTGTTCTCCCAACCCACCCTCGACACTGGCATGATTACCAAGAAGGAGACTGAGCATCCTGTGGAGTGGCAAACCCTGGACAGCTTCTGGAACCTTGCCTGTATCTCCAGTTCACTATTCCCATTTATGTCGTTTGTGCCCAGGTGCAGCAGTATGTCCGGAGACTCTCCACATTCCCTTGCCAATGAATATACCTCATGCTTGGCCTTGTACAGTGTCAGGCCAGGGTGACATTTGGTTTTTACCGGAGAGGTTTTACCCTCTCACTGGATACCCCTGATCATGGAATCCCCCAGCAGGAGCAGTCTAACCTCCCACTTGCCTCCCTGCTCAACCCCAGGTTTCCCCTCCTTCCATGCCCGTCCTTGTCCCTTCTTCCAGCCTCTCCCCCCAGCCTTCTCCTCGCTCCTTCCACAATCTGGGTGTTAAAAGTAGCCACCTCCCTATTGTCTCTGACCACGCCCTCTACTCTGGTTGGCCCCCCCACCCAAGTATCCTTTTTTGCATCGCTATCTCCCCTGCCCCCGCCCATGACTGGTCCTTCCTCCCTGTCTGTTGGTGTAGCCTGGCTCATACTCTCTTTCTTCCCATCCACGTTCAGCGCCCTCCTGCCTGCCATACACCCCTGGCCCATACCCCCAGCCTCCCCACTTGCTGCAGCCTCCCCCTTGCTCATCTGATCCTCCTCTTTACTCTGCTTCCCCCAGTCTCCATCCCCTTAGCCTGTCTGGAGCCTCCCCTGTACTCCACTTTGTTGCACACCTGCCCCCCTTGTTCATCCTGATTTCCGTGCCCTGTCTCTTGCCCCCTCCTCCCTTCCCCACTATCCGCCCCTGCCCTAGCTGCTTTCTTCCCCAGCACTCCCCTCTTCTACTACCAGACGTAGTGGGCCCCCCCCAACACTCCTCTCTTCTACTACCAGCCGTAGCGGGTCGAACTGGTTGCTAAGTCTAAGACCAGCCCCCAGGACTTCCCCACCCCATCTTGGTTCCCTCTTGACAACCCCAGATGCCTGCGTACTTTTTTGGAAGTTTCTTCCTTTTGGGCCCCCTCTACCAGGGTCCCCATGTGCCCCATGGGTTCCGCCCTTCACTCCTCTCCATATGTCAGGGGCTTCAGCCCCTGATGCAGCTGTATAGGTGGCCCCTTGCCCCCTACTTCTCCACCCCCCAAATCTCCCAGCTGCCTCTTAATCCCCCTCAACCTCCTCTCTAAGCTGTGCCAGTTGATAGCACACTGGGCAACCTCTGAACTTTCAAGCCCAGTCAAGTACCATGGCCGCCCCACACCCTGTGCACCCAGCCACCCTCCCAAAGATGCCCACTCTAGTGACTTGTCGTCCTTTCCCCATCATAGCAGATTTCTAAGACAACAAGCCCCCCAAGAAATCTTCCAAAACAACCCTCCGGGTTCCCCAAGGTCAGAGCTACAAGGTTTTACTAAGGTCCGAGCTACAAGTGACTTCACTTAACAACCCCCCACACAGTATGCAAGGTGTTAGTAAAAAAAAAACAGGGTTCCCTAGGACCAAGGCTACAGTCTCACTACTAGTCCAGCCCACTCCTATCCCGACTCTTCCCCCGCCATCTACTTAATAGAAGTCAGGGCCGGGATGAGAGTGGGGGAGGGAAACAATTACAGCTCCTTCATGGTTTGTTTAAAGTCAAGGCGGCTGGGCTTGCGCTTTTATAGCCCAGCTGCGAGTGTACATTTGGCACCGTGTACCCGGATTGATCCCTCTGCAGCTCCACATACAAGCCCGCTCTCTCCTTAGCCCTGGTCTGCCACTGTTGCAGCCACTGGAAAACGCTGTGCCTGGTGCCCCTCCTGCTGTAATATATATATATACACACACACACACACACACAATGGGGGTGAGTGATAAATGAGTGAGATAAAACAGTGCATCATCCACTGCAGTGTGATATTTTTACCCTTTGCTGTACTCTGATTATATCAGTAATTTACACACAGGTCACACAAAGGTCACTGATGATATTGCTCTAGGCAGCTTTCCCCTCAGCATACAAAAAACACCTGTGCTGTTACCATGCTCTCTTCTGCCGCCAGTGCGGCCTCCGGTGCGCTTTCTCCCACCGCCGATGCGGCCAGCTGTCGCTTCTGCCCCCTGGCAAGTACAGCTCCTTCAGGGTTTGTTTAAAGTCAAGGCGGCTGGGCTTGCACTTTTATAGCCCAGCCGTGAGTTTAAATGACCGGCTCCTCCCTCTGCCGATGCGGCCTCCGGTGCACTTGCCCCTGCTCTCTCCCGCAGCTGATGTGGCCTCCGGTGTGCTTTCTCTCACCGCCGATGCGGCCAGCAAACGCTCCTGTCCCCCGGCAAGTACAGCTCCTTTAGGGTATTGTATTTTTTCTCCTCAGCCTGCCTGCATGCATCCATCCTCCTACAGTCCTCCGGTCACCACCTTACCTCTCAGCAGCCCCTGAGCCCTGTATCCCCCATAGCTTACCCCCCATCGCAGGGTGGAAGGGGAGAGGGCTGTCTCCCGGTATGGAGGCGGGCCCAGGAGCTCTTTGAGGCGCCCAGCGCGGAACATTGGAGGGGCTTCATAGAGCCGGCAGCTGCATTTTCCCTCACTCCTTGTGACTGTGAGCGTGTGTCGTGGACGCGCACACGTCCTGTTCATATGCACTTGTCTCCCATTATGATTTTCCCCCCAGCCTCCACCGGAGGGCAGCCAAGGAACGGGATGGCCTGCCCACCCTTCCCCAGGAGAGGAGAGCAGTCGTCAGATGCTTGATCCTCTCCTTCCCCTGCTGACCCCCGGCGGCCCGTGCTCATTCCTGAACATGGGTCACTGGCGTGGTGTGAGGTGTGGTGTCCCGCGCCTCAACGCCACTGGCCCAGCATTTTTTTTTTTTTTTTAATCAGCACGCGCCACTTGAAATCAGGGCACATTTATTCTGGGTGAGTGGATCTGATCAGTTTCTTGTTATAATTCTGGTTCAGTGTGAACCAGGGATCTCTTCTTGCGGAGTTGTGTGCCCTAACCAGTAGATCATATTACCTGCGCCACTGCCTGTTAAACATGCAACAGCTGTTTGCCTCTGCTGTGCGATTGTACTTCACATCATATGCAGTGTATAAGCAGTCACTAGCCAAATAGCATTTTAATAAGCATTCATGTAATTAGCAACTAATAACATTGTTCTAGCAGCCAAATTACTACTGCAGTTTCACAGGCTGCAGATCAGAGTTCAGTTTTTTTTTTTTTTCCTGTAGAGATTTTTCTGCCCTGGTCATGTCCATCAGTCATGGATATACCCTGGTCCCACGGATGTACCCTGATCTCGTCTGTGTCCCCGGTTACGGCAACCCACTGGCTATCCCAACAGTTCTTCCCTCCATGGCAAGGGCTATAGGGTGAGAGCCATCCCCCCTCCACCCCCAAAAAAAGGCAGACCTCTATATGTACTAGGATCCAGTGCCGGCAGTCATTAGCACCCCCCGTGGAACACGGGGGGAGGGGGGTTTGGCTAGATCATCATTTGGATGGGCATGTTTTTTACCTCCCTGATAAGAGTATAGTGTATGTCTACCTCGTACACAGTGCTGGAGCATGCCTCTCCTCTCCCTGGCTAAGGCACACTGCACGTGGCCGCTACCTGACACATAAGCTCTGGTTTGCAACTGAACCTGGGTTGTCTGCATGGCAGCTGGGTCATTGGGGTGACCCCATTGATACCTTTTATTTGTTTGTTTACCACAGAGGTTTTTCTACCAGGGTGAGTGTGCTGGTGGATTCTCAGCCCTGTCCTCTGCCCTCAGCTGACACTCATCTCCCCAAACCTACCTTCTGGTATTCTCCCATGGATTGCCCCGGTAGGCGGGCCAGGAGAGGGAGCCCCACCCCCCCACTGAACACATATCCAGAATAGCAGGTGATCTGGACGATGGGGCAGGGTGGAGACAAGCAGACAGTGCTTCACATAGCCCAGACCACTCGCATTTTATGCTTGTTTATCCCAGACCACCCCCCCCAGGCATCGGGCATAGCCCCTTCAGCTCGACGTATACTGACAACCCCCTGTGGAGCTAGCTTCCTGGCCCACCGCCAGGTCATCAGTGCAGTGCAACCCAGCACTATTCCCCCGAGCTAGGAGCACTGCTGAGCAGCAGCACCTTACCTGCTGTCTCCCCAAGCTCACTACCAAACTTGGGTTACCGGAACGGGGGCGTGTGTAGTACAACCAGGTGGGTTATAGGGTGGCCCCTCCAAGTGATGCTTTTCTAAGGTGATGTTGAGAGGTTTGTTATTTGGCTACAGAGTTCAAAGACAACCAAAATGACATAGGGTTAGAGACTTCTAAAGTGACTGCTGCATATGATAAGGAAGGGCACGGGCATTCCGCTACTAGCCTGTGTGAATTAATTGTCCAGTGTTGGTGTCTTCTGATTACTAGGCCTGAGAGATGAGGTGGCAATTTGTTGCAGTCCTGGAATAATTATACAGTGTTTCCCTCCAAAGCATTTATTTACAGGGTTCCTTCATGCTTTCAAATGAGCCCCCGTGCTTCTAGTGTGAGCCACCATGCTTTTTCACACTTATCACACTCCCTACCATGTTAAAAAGAAAGAACTCTGGTCCTTGGTACTGCTTTAAATTGGGGGGAGGGGGGAGTGTGTGCAAAGGGAAGTTATATAAAAAAAAAAAGAAAATTAGTCAGATTGCGATGCCTGGAAACCCAGGTTCACAGGGACGAAGAGGTGTCCCAGTAGACCTCCTCCTTTGAGAAGGGAGGTTTATGCTCTTGGCTAACACACCACTGTGTGGTGCACCTGTACAGTGACATGGGGTGGGGGGAAGAGAGACAGTCTTATTCTGGCACGTGGTCTCTCGTGATCATGCACATGCATGCCTTGGAACCCATGTTGGCAGCATCCCTAAGGGTAAACCTGAAAAAAGAGCATGGAAACACCTAGACGTGTGGCAGAGTGGCACTTTTGCCCCCCCGTTCCCAGTTGCCCAGTGCTTCCCATACCTGAGGAAGCCCACCACCGAGGAAATACCCTCAGCAGAGAAAATGCCCCCTGTGGACCTCTTAGGACTGGGTAACTGTGACAGATGGGACTCGAGGGGCTGAGAGGGTCCAGGCTGAGAAAGACGGTGTCTGAGATGGGGGACAGGAAAGGCCAAAGAAAAAGGAATCTTTTAAAGTACAAGTAGGTGTTAAGGCAAGAACAGTATTTCAAGTGCCTTTGATTCTCAGCATGTGCCCAAACCCTTTACATCTTTCTGGGTGAAACAGTTGGACCAAGGAAGGTTCCATGGAGTAGAAGTGGTAGTATGGTAAAAATAGCAAGGCAGGGTTAACCGTTAATGCCATTCACTATTTTGCTGTCTGGTACTGAATTCCAAGAGTGCCTCCAGGTTTTAACCAGCGAGCTTTACCCTGGTTGGATTCTCGCAGGATACAGCTGTGTCAAGTAATCCTCATGAAATTAAAGCAAGAGGAGGAGGTCAAAGTCTGAAGATGAAAATGACCAGCCTGGGATTTTCCTGTTGATAAAAACTGACAGAACTAAACTGGGCCCTCACAAGTGTATTTAACATTATATCTGCACTCACAGGTATATTTAACATCACATCTGCCCTCCCAGGTGTATTTAACATCACAGCTGCCCTTGTGCTGAGGTTTTTATTTTCTATTAGCAGACCTCCACAGAGCAAAAAGTCGGTCTCCTTATTTGTGACACACAGACCCTATACATAGTTTCCATTACAGGGAAGACAGGCGGATTTATCATTTAAAACTCCTGGCAGTGTCATGCTGTATGATATGTTGTAGATAAATTGTAACCAACATTGGAGATTCTTTCTTCTCTGTAACTATATAATGATCACGTACTGTAAGTAGTATATTTATTTTTAAGTAGGATGAAACACCTCGAGCCTGAAGGACCTGTTTACAATGTTGTCCTGGCTTCAAGTTTTGGTTACAGTTTACAAGTTACAAGTTTTGATTAGTACACAGAACACTTAATTTACTAACAGAAATAGACTGCAGTCTTAATACAAATAATTCACATAATGTAGTTTATCCACACAACAGTCATATTAAATACACCGCTTTCTGTTAGTACCACATTCCCCGCACATCTCAAACTAGACAAATATATAACCTAACCATAAATATGACAAGGTGAGTATTGTCTTTGCTGCTTCTGCTGCATCGGCTCCCAGGACCCTGTTAAAAGATAGGCATGTCACCTGGATAAGGCTACCCTGTGTGCAAATTTCTAAATAAATGATACCGATACCAATGGAGGTCGTGGCTAAGGCATTGTACTAGAGTGATGTTGGTGTGCTATAAAACAACAAAGGCTGTAAGGAACAGTTAGTTCTAGGGACGTGGATATGTTGTTCAATCCACACTTACTGGCAGGTTCCTTGCCACTTTAAATCTTGCCGGAAGGTCTTCAAACTGGCTCCTCCCACCCACTTGGGTGGTAAAACTCTCGGCTTCGCCCCATGATGCCAGATCTTCCTTACCGCTTGGAAGCTCAGCTTCCCTCCTTAGCGCTCTGCATTTTAGGCCTGGATCCACACTCTTCGGTTAAACCGAAACTTATTCTAAAGTTTAAAAGACTTCGGTCTTCTTTTTCCCTCGCGGCTGTGATGGACAAATCGACTCCTGGATTTCGTCGGTGCCCCTGTGGGCAGAAGATGTCCCGGACCGACCCGCACTCCACGTGCGTTTGTTTACTGCTTAGGACTTGGACATGACTCGCAGGCTTGCGAGTTATGAAAATCCTTTTCAGCTTCGGTCTTGGAGGACCGTGGTGCCCAACTGCTTTTCGGGTGCCCTGAGAAACGTTATCCTCCGGTTAAGTCGAAGGAGGCCCATTGGGCGGTGTCCGTGGTGGCGGGCTCGGCAGACCAGCTGGAGCAGATGATTGCCCTCGAAGAGGCGGCCCAGGCCACATCTTCATCTTCCTCGGTTGCGGTATTTATCCCGCTCTCTTTGGGCTCTTCTTATACAGCTTCTTTTAAGGAGCTTTGCCAGTCCCTCTCCACCAAGGGAGAAGGGCCATCGGGACATTCCTCTTGGTCCAAAAAGAAGGACTCCAAAGGTAGGTCACACCGTCGACGTCTGTGGGAGCGGGAGAGGTCCCCTTCCCCGGATGGTCAACAGTCGACTTCGGTCGAGGTTGCGGCTAAGGCCGCTGACTTCACGGTGTCCCCGTCAGGTCAGCTGGCTGAGACAACCGTTGACACAGTCGAGATTTTTCTCGACCCGTCGGACGGTTTATCGACTGGAGAAGCCAACAACCCTTCTTCACCGGTTCCCCCGGTGGAAACCGAGGATTTGCCTGTGCCTCCTGTGCCGGAGTCCCCTGTTAAGGTCCCTGAACCAAGGGAGGAGCGGGTTTCCACCGCCCCCTCTCTGACCCACCCTCGGAATCCCCGAAGGTCCCGGTCTCGGACCTCTTCCAGGTCCAGCTGGTCTCGCCGTCAGCGGTCTCAGTCCTGGCACCATTTCTTCGGAGGATCGGCTCCGGCACAAGTTGCATCTGTGCTACGAGGATTTAATGTGGCAGCAGCTCTTATTGTCCAGGAATAAGCCGACTCCATCGCCTTTTCCAGCCATTAAGTGGCTGTCACTGGAGCGGCCGAAGCAACCCCTCATAGTGGTCGAGGAGCCAAAGCCGGCACTGGTTGTTTGGCCGAAACTGGCCGCACCACCCATTGTGGTGGAACCTCTGCCTCTGCAACCAAAGACTGGGGCCCCGACCAAGGATTCTCAGTCTGGTCAGGGTTTGCCCCATAGTTTGTTAGTCACCCTCACTCCCGATCGACCTCGGCATGTGGAGGGTGGCTCAGGCACTTGGCAACTGTTAGCAGACTCCTCGGAGTCTAACAATGACGACTCCTTGTTCTCCAGGCCGCTTGACCTGGAGTCTAGTGGGGGTCAGTCGGTGGACGAAAGCCCATCCTCGTTCCTTGGTATGCTTCTACTCATCTCAGAAACCACTGGGATGAAGCTCGAACCCATTTCAAAATGGGCCAAGTATCCCCTCATGGAGATACTAGACCGAGGGGATTCCCCTACGGAGGCCTTCCCGGTGGCCGAAGCCATTGTTGGCCCGGCCCTGGAGCTGTGGTAGCGGCCAGCTTCTTGTCCAGCACTTTCAGCCAGGATGGCTCGGAAGTATGCGATCCCTACAGGTTCACTCTCCAGTTTCTCGGAGCACCCCTCTGCGGAGGGGTTAATGACTGACAGCATTTTCCAGCGTTCTGGGAATGCTCGGGATGTGGACAAGCCACCCAATAAGGAGTCCAAGAAATTGGACTACTCAGGGCGGAAAGTATATGCTGCTTCCTCCCTAGGCCTTCGTCAGGCTAGCTTGGCCGTCCTGATGGCACACTTCTCACACACCCTTTTGGGATCCCTGGATGAGGTGATTCCTCATCTCCTGGCTGACCTTCAAACGACGGTCAAGCTGGTGCGGGACCAGGGAAGGGTGGTGGCCAAACAGCAGCTCCAAACTTCTTTGGACATCGCTGACTCGTGTGCCCAGTCAGTAGCGGCCGCAGTGGCCATGCGCCGCAGAGCTTGGCTGCAGATCTCACCTTTACAGCAGATACCCAGCACAAGCTGGCAGACGTTCCTTCCTGGGTACCCGACTTGTTGGTCCCAGAGTGGAGGGTCATCTCCAACGGATCGAGAAGTCCAGCGCCACCTTGGACTTGGTCACGTCTGCCCAGAAAGACAAAGGCCGTCAGCAGCAGCGTAAGCCCTTTCGTCCTTCAGCCCCTGCGGCACGTTCAGCCCAGCAACACCAGCATCAGGGCCAGCAGGCTTGCACTTGGCACCCCAAAGCCAAGCCTGCTGCTTCCTTCAGCAGGAAGCCGGGAGGAAAAGGCCTAGGCAGCTCCTCAGCCGGCCCTTCTTCCAATCCTGCCCAGTGACGTGTTGAGGGGTGTCGTCCCCAACCTCGTTACTCCTCCCCGGGTTCCCACCCATGGGGGGGGACAGCTCCTCCACTTCCTTTCCGCCTGGTCCGATATCACCACGGACTACTGGGTGTTGGTAGTGGTAGGCAGGGGTCTGCCTCTGGAATTCGAGCAGTCCCCACCCTATCGAGCCGTCGCCTCATGGGAGGCTATGGGTTCCACAGCCTCTCTGTCAGCTTGTCGAGCCGACATTGCCCTGCTCATCCAGAAGGAGGTGATCAGGGAGGTGGCGGACCCTCCTCCAGACCCAGGGTTTGTGTCCATGTACTTCCTGGTCCCAAAACGGACGGGAGGCTGGCGCCCCATTCTCGACCTACACGACCTGAACAAGTTCCTAAGGTCTCGCACCTTCAGGATGGTCACTCTGGCTCAGATCATTCCATCCTTGGAACGAGGCATGTGGTTCTGTTCTCTGGACCTTCAGGACGCATTCTTTCAGGTCCCAATCCGTCCGTCTCACCAGCGATGCCTCCGCTTCAGGGGAGAGGGATCCCTTTACGAGTTCCGGGCCATGCCCTTCGGCCTCTCTCTCCAGCTCCCAGGGTCTTCACCAAATGCATGGCAGTGGTGACAGCATTCCTGCAGTGCCGAGGGGTCTGGGTGTACCCTTACCTGGGTGACTGGCTGATTGCAGCACCCTCCAGGTTGGAGGTGGAGCGGTCCAGGATCTGGCCCTCCAGGTCTGCTCTCAGATTGGCCTCCTCATCCATGAGGACAAATCGGGTCGTGCCAGTCCAGAGTGATTCAGTTCCATCGAGCAAGCTCGACTCTCTTGAGCCAGAGCACGGCTCCCAGCGGACAGGGCCGAGGTCCTTTCCTCCTCTGCCCAATCATTTCTGGTTGGGCAATTGCGCCCTGCTCGGCACTTCCTGCGCCTCCTAGGCCTCATGGTGGCCTGCACCAGTGTGGTCCATTGGGCCCGCTGGCACATGCATCCCTGCAGTGGGGGCTGGCCCGCCAATGGTCACATGGTGGCTTGTTCCAGCTCATCTGCTGGAGGGTATCCCATTTGTCCGCCCCGAGCCGATGGTCACTCTCACGACCGACGCCTCTCTGATGGTTTGGTGTGCCCATCTGGGGGAGATCAGAGCCCACGGCCTCTGGTCCCCTCAGGAGTCTCGATGCCACATCAACCTGCTGGAGCTTCGAGCGGTCCGACTAGCCCTCACCACCTTTGTTCCATTTGTACGGGGGTCAAGTGGACCAGGTCCAGACGGACAACACCACGACCATGTACTACCTAAACTGACAGGGCGGGACACACTCCTTCCCTCTGTGCAAGGAGGCTCTCTGCACTTGGTCTCTCGTGATCAGACTGGAGGCGGATCTCCTAGCCATCCATGTGGCAGAAGCCTCCAGCAGTCTGGCCGATGCCCTAAACTGGATAGACGCTGCATCTCATGAGTGGTCTCTCCTGCCGGAGGTAGAACAAGATCTGTTCTCCCACTGGGGCACCCCTCAGGTGGACCTGTTTGCCTCCAGGGAGAATATGAAGCTGAGGCTGTTTCACGCCCGCCTCCCTCAGCAGGGCTCGCTGCAGGGGGATGTCTTCTCGAGGCCGTGGACCCCCGGCCTCTTCTACACCTTCTCTCCATTTTCCTTGATCCACAAGGTGCTTCTCATGGTGAAGAGGGACAAGGCACAAGTGATTCTGGTAGCCCCAGACTGGCCCCGCCAGTTATGGTATCCAGATCTCCTCAGCCTCAGCTCCAGGCTTCCAGCCCACCCCGACCTGATCTCAGTCAACAAGGGGAAGGTACTCCACCCGGACCTTCAATCCCTGCACTTGACGGCCTGATTACTGAGCGGCTAGAGTTCCAGGCCTTGGGTCTTTCCGACGAGGTCCTCAGCGTCATTGAGGCATCCTGTAAGGAGTCGACCAGAAAATGCTATGCCTTCAAATGGAAGAGATTCTCCATTTGGTGTCAGGATAAGGGGTTGGACCCTTCCTCCTGTACTTTGGCTAGCATTCTGGACTACCTGTGGTCCCTTTCTCAGCTAGGGCTTCAGTCGATGACCCTTAAGGTGCACCTGGCAGCCATCTCTGCTTACCGGGCGCGGGCCGGCAAGCAGTCGGTGGCGCAGGAGAAGGTGGTCGAGCGCATTTTCAAAGGCCTTGATCACATATCCCCTCCGGTGCGAGATCCTCCACCTCCATGGGATCTACTGCTGGTATTGGCTAAGCTCATGGGCAAGCCATTCGAACCAATGCACAGGTGTGACATCTCTCACCTGTCATGGAAGACCGCCTTCTTGGTGGCTATCCCGTCAGCCAGCAGGATGGGAGAGCTCCAGGTGCTTTTCATCAAGTCTCCTTATCTGGTCTTCCACAGGGACAAGGTTGTCCTGCACCCCAACCCGAAATTCCTTCTGAAGGTGGTGTCGGAGTTTCACCTTAACCAGGTGTTGACTCTGCTGGTGTTCTACCCCAATCACACCTCGGAGGCCGAATATAGGCTCCATACTCTAGACCCTAGAAGCGCTCTCTATTATAAGGAGTGGGCGGCTGAAGTTCGGGAGGTTTGCCAGCTGTTTGTCACCTACGCTGAAGCCTCACCTGGCAGACTCCAGCCAGCTGGACGATAGGCAGGTGGGTTACCTCCTGCATAGATCTCTGCTATAGGTTGCGCATGGAGCCTCCCAAAGGGATAAGAGCTTATTCTACCCGCTATACGCTGCTTTTGGTGGCTGCTTCCAGGGATGTCCTATACAGGAAATCTGCAGGCTGCTACCTGGAAGTCAGCACACACCTTCATTACCCACTACCACATCGACCTTGAGTCACGCCGGGATGCTGGTTTTGGGACCTTGGTTCTCCAGTCTTTATTCCCCAAGTAGAGGTTGCGCGCCTTGCCTTCCTCCTCCCGGAGAACTGCTAGGAGTCTGCTAGTAAGTGTGGATTGAACAACATATCCATGTCCCTAGAAATACAGGTTACTCACCTGTAACAGGAGTTCTAGGAGTGGTATATGTTGTTCATCCACAAAACCCACCCGACCTCCTCAGCTTCGACGCACAACCTGGCTTCCAGCGGGCTAGATCTGGCGTCATGGGGCGGAGCCGAGAGTTTTACCACCCAGGTGGGTGGGAGGAGCCAGCTTGAAGACCTTCCGACAAGATTTAAAGCAGCAAGGAACCTGCCAGTAAGTGTGGATGAACAACATATACCACTCCTAGAACTCCTGCTACAGGTGAGTAATCTGTATTTATGGAGCTCTGAGTGACTTCCAGCAGAGTTAACTGGGCTGGTCCATTGCCAGTATGTCCCATCTTATTGATTGCTTTATTTAGAATTGGTGATGGAGAAAGGATCACTGAGCCAAGACTGTTTCCAGGTGTGATTGGGGGAGGGGGGGGTGCAGGGTACAATAGTAAAATTACAGTTGCTGTAAAACAACGCAAGCATCAAAACAATGCAATAAAAACACAGTGAAGTGCAGGTAGAAAACCGTGCAAGACTAGCAAAACAAAATCTACATAATGCATCCTATCAGATACAAAAACACGGAAGATGTATACAGAGGAGTTCGGAACAGGCAGAGGAATAGAAGGGGCGCATTAGTACACAGGGTTGAATTGTTGGGCTAAAACAGGAGACTGGCAAAAGCAATACACAATTTTGTTTTTTTAATTAGAACGAAGCATTGAGGTCAGATTTACCATTATCCAGTGCTGGTTGCATCCACCATGTCTCACAATATGGTTCTAGAATTTAGTGACTTTTGTCATTTTAAGAGGAAACCCTAATTTATACAGTACTATAATGTAATTTATTGTCATTTTTATTTTCATTTTGAGCCAGAGAGCTATAGTAGATTACTGGTACAACCATATGTCGGCGCAGTCAAAACTCGCACGATCAAAAACACAGTGTACAGAGACCCCAAAAGTGTGCAGTCGAAAACCATGCTAAAATTAAATAAACTAACTCCAAACTGTGCACGCTGTTTTGACCATGCAGTTCTCAACTGAGTGTCCATCCCTTTGCAACCTTGATGGTCTACCTAGATTACATGGGCCATATGCAAAGCAACTTGCAGCTGCATCATACACAGATTGTCCCTGACCGTAGTTGACATCACAAGTGGCCCAGAATGCCACTCGTGAGGCAGCGGCATCACAAAGATTGCGTCAGACCTGAAGCGGACTTTGTGAGTGGCTCGCAGCTGCATCATCACACAGATTGCGCAGCACTGTAGCGGACTTCATGAGTGGCCCGCAGCTGCATCGTGACACCGACGCTGCCAGATCCGTAGAGGTCTGCAGCATGGTTCACAACCACAGATGGCCCTACAAAGCCATCTTGATATTTCTGTTCTGAGAGTTGTCACAAAAGTGCAGTTGTATCTCATGAAAGAGGGCTTGCAAATCACGAAAGAGGGTTTGCAATGCATAAAAGCAGGGCCTGTTTTCATGACACGCAACAGCTTTATTTTATTAATAGTTGACAAAAACTATATTGTTTTGTTTTTATGAAAAAAAAACCACTTGAATCACACTTACATTCCATACTATCGTACTGTCGATCAGATAGATATGTTTCAAACTAAATTACCAACTCATTTTCTTTTTCCTTTTTTTTTTTGTTTGTTTTGTTGTTGTTAACACCCAAAGCTTTTTTTCTTGTTTTGCCTTACTTTTGTGACTGATAAGGCTTGGGAAACATAAGATAGATAAAATCTTTAATTTTTAAACAGGAATAAATCATGTCATTAAGGTTTTACAGCCTTGTTTTCAAAACAGTCCTGTCAGTGTTTAAGTTACTATAGACATTGAGTAAAAAGGATACGTTGTACAAACACATTCATACTCGCAGCATAAGGCTTGTTGCCTTGAAGTGTTCTGGATTAACCAGTGTTGTCTTTTTCTGCTGGTATTGACTAAGTTTCTGTGATTCCAATGCACAAAATAATGTATGCCAGTTTTGCAAAAATCCTGTTATGAAAATGTGTGAAACAATTACCCGTACATGTATGCAAACTGCATTTTGTGTTCTTATTAATTTACAATCTACAAATTTCTCTGTAAAACCACCTATCAAGAAAAAGCATCCTTGGGTCAAACTGAAATGAACCTGAAAGTTTCATAATCACCTTGCATCCATGTGTGTGCTGTCGGTGATCACCGTCATCATTTGATGTGCTTTCAACCTGCTAGAACACCACGTTGTAACACTCGCTGCGCCAGACCTGCATATAAGCAGGGCCTTTTTTCATGACTGGCTTCAGCTTCGTTTCATTAATATTTTAAAAAGTATTCATTTTTCTTTAGTTTTTTACTCTTGAGGAATCAGTCTTGCACTCTACACTGTCAACAACACAAGTTTCACACTTAACATCCAACATTTTTTTTGCTTTTTTTGATGTGCAAAGGATTCTGCTCTTTTCCCCACTTTCATAACCACTAAAATACACAAAGTGGGTTTGTTAGTCACTAAAGCAAGTTCAGGATTCAAAAAAGCAGGGCCAGTTTTTTTGAGACACAACAGTCTACTTTAATTAATACTTTTAACTCCAGAAAGAATTAACATTATACTCTACACTGTCAAACACATAAGTTTCAGACTTAACTTCCAATACATTGAATATCGGCATTGTCTTGTAAAGCAAGGTAAGTGACACAGTGTAGGTATTTTTGCAGTTATATAGACACTTTACTTATGTCAGCTTACACAAACCATATAGCGGCAAGAAACACCATCAAGTAGGCATTTTAAGCAACTGATTTGTGCTGCTTGAGGACAAATGACTTCTTGCAACTTACATGAATAAGATTGTTAATGGAATTTTTAAAGATTTAGAATAACACTAGACATGGCAATTCTACATCCTGGTGTTGTATGCGCACGCGCAACCTAGATATCAACAGATGGGAATGCATCTTGTGTTTTAAGAATCTGAATTAGATTGTGTTTCTGACAGTCCCTTTAGTAGTTCAACATTCCCCATTTGTCAAGAAAAACAGAGCAGTAGTAGCTGGGGTGGGGTTTGTGTGTGTGTTCATAGTGGGATGTTTCTGTAACAGTTTGTTTTCCCTGCAGCGCCATTTTTCCTTAATTAAAGGAGAAGTACCGGCTTGTTTGAAGCCCCAACTGCTGCACAGATCGGGGCTTCACTCCACAGGTCCCTCCTGCAGGCACCCTATAAAATGAAGGCTTTAGTTACCTGAACACTCATAAAAATGAGTTACGCCCCCAGTGCAGCCGCCATTTTCAAACGTGGCACTCCTCAGTTGCAATCGCGTTAGTGAGAACACGAGATGATGACGCTCCACTGCCCCTTCCTTATTGTTGCCCTTATGTACAGAAATGTAATAATCTCCATATCTTAGATGCCCATCGGTATTTTTACAGACTTTGCCTAAATGCCATTAACAACTTAATGAGGTCAGCAATAATTGCTGGCTGTTGGTGTGCCCTGAAGGTTGCAAGTTGGAGTGGTACAGATTAGGGGAAAATAAAACATCTGAGGAACAAGACTAGCGTTGGGCTACAAGCACCGCAGCAGCAATCTGTCTAAGCTGTACAAGCTAGGGGCTGTACTTACTACACGACAGAGGGTTAGCAGCAAGTTTAAACAGCGGTAGTCGGGCGGAGCTGTGGAGCCCACTGAACAACTGACTCACAGCTGATTCCAGGCAGACTCCTTGATGTCCTCTGTGCAAAGACCACAGTATGGAAGGGCCAGTTGACTACTGAGTCTTAAGGATGCACTGGTACTGCACGGATCACATGAAAACTCTTGCTCCCGATTGACTGTGGAGCTAGGAGGGGGAAGGCTGAGAGAAGTTTCCCAGGGCTGCTTCTCTCACAGACTATCTGTAGGAGGAGGGTAAGGAGATGCAAATGTCTTACCCTTGCAACTTCAGCTGCTCCCGATGGTGAGAAGCCCTTGGAATAGAGAAATAAATGAGTCAGCGTGTAGCTTGAGGTTCACTGCCCGCTGGAACTCCAACCAGTGCACGAAAACTCTCGCTTCTGATTGGCCGTGGAACTGGGAGGGGGAAGGCTGTGAGAGGTGTCCCAGGCCTGGCTTGCTTGCAGACAAAGTGATCCGAGGGGGGAGAGGGTAGGAGAGGAGATGGAAACGTCTGTATTGTGGTTATATTTTTAGGGTGTGAGAACCGCTCACTTTCAGTTCACTGTTCGCATATCATAAGAATGTGCATGAAACCACTCTTACAGCCATAAGAGTGGTCACGTCACCCAAAAAACATAAACCAGTTCAGGGATTTATTTAACTCTAAAAATTGATTAGCGTTTTGCTCGTAAAAGTGTTAGATCTTTGTGAAAATGAATAGCTCTTGCCTCCCTGTGTTTAACAAACATAGCATCTATCTTCTAGAAAATCTATATGAGTACTTTCTGTACACTTAGTATCATCCCAAGAAAAAAACTGCTAATCAATTATTTAAAACCCTGCAGTTGTGTTTTTTTTTGGTTTGTTTTTGTAATATATATATATATATGTTTTTATCCTTCGGAGCCAGACCAGGCAGCATCTCAGCCACGTCCCCGGATACCTTGGACTGTCCCTGTCCTCCCACCAGACTGGGGATTAGTTCCTCTGCAGTTCTACCTCCGCTCCCCCCGAGCATATAGTCCAGAATTCCTTACCAGTCAAGAGTGGAAGTGTGGGGCCAGGTGTCCAGGCATTGCTTCATGAAGCCTGGTCTGCTCAGTTTTTCCACCATTTTCCCTCCTCTAGTGCCTGGAGCCTGTGGCGATCGGAGGGCGCATACCCGTGGAGGCACGCATGAATTCTGGAACCGCTGCTTCCTCCACTCTCCCCTGACTTACGACTGCCTCCCAGTCATCTACCATACCACCAGGCTTCCACCAGGTGGCAGCCAAGAGCTGTGAAGGCCCACCACTGCAGTCCAAGAGAGGAGAGCTGCCAGGCAGCTGCCGGATCCTCTTGGCCCCCACACCCCACCCCACCCTCCGTCAACTCCTGTCGATCTAAGCTCATTCCCGAACTCAGGTCACTGCTGTGCCACCGGGCAGGCTATCGGTGGTTTTTCGATGCGACACCTGCCCCCTGGAAACTAGCTTGGGTACATCACAACTCATTTCACATATTCCACTGAACAACCCTCGTGTGATCATGGCTTTTGGCCACTACTGACCTGGGCTGGATTTGAAGCAAACACTTGGAGGTGAAAGGCTCCTTAACCCTCTACCAATCCTCTAAGCCATCCGTTTCCCCATAAAAATAAAATGTTACCATTCCATTCCCTCCCTTCCCATCCCATGTGGTGGTGTTGCAAAGCCTGGCTGTGACCTTGTACGCGTACAACTTCCCCTGTGGGAGGAAGTTACTTGGCCCACCACAAGGGGTGCTGTGACAGTGGAAAACAGTGCCAGCCCTTCCTGGGCTAGCACGTTCTACTGTGAGCAGGTGTTTGTCCTGAGTACGGCTCTAGCACTGACATATACGGGTAGTGGTATTTTCTTACTTAAGCTCTGAGTGCAGTAGTCTGCCATCAACAGCACCTTTCTAGCCTGGCCGCCTGCGTCAAGCATCCCAAATCTGTTCCCAAACTCTGGTTGATGGCTTTGCAGTGTGAATACAAACAAAGGAAACAGCCAAGTAGAAATCCAACTGTTGGCAGTGAAGATGTCCTGGAATTTTTGTGTGGGCAAAATCATTTTGTTCAGACAGCCCTACACACAGCGATGTTATCTGACAATAACATCATTGTATCTAGGGCAGGCACAGAAAACACCGCACCACCACATGAGGAATCGCTCTGTGCTTACTCCCCAGAAAGAAACTTAATGGTACCAGATAGTAAAGCCGTCGCTGCTTCACCGCCACCCCAAAACGCTGGTTCCATCCCGCGCTCCACCAAGTATTATAGTTCAGCACACAAACTAAATTTAATTTTCCTGCCTGCTTCTTTTCCCCGAACAGAGTGGCTTCAGTGAACAGAACAGACAGTAACTGCCAGTTGCACACTTCAGAGTCGCTCAATTTGGGGGGGAAAGGCTGACATCAAAATTGAATTTCTTTTGTATCCTGAAACTAAAAACTGCCACATATCCTCCATCCCCACCAAGCTCCTCCTGTACTTCCCACCAAAAGTGTAATTAAAAAGAAACTGAAGCCATGGGGCATAAGGGGGGCGTGCTCTTATCAGGCGATAACCCACACCTCGTTGTGTGTTATTGCTTGCATAACTCACACCCTGTTGTGCCTTATTGCTTAAGTAACACCAGGTTAAGTCTGCATAGTAATACTGCCCATCTTCTAACTTTGGTCTGCTTTCTGACCCTCATATTAACCTTTCCCACCATGGTGGGCAGAGGAGTGGTCTTTTAGCTCAACTGTCTCTTCAGCCGGTATCTTTCTACTTCACTATACCTTGTATACTCCTCTCCCATCTTCAAATCCCACCACAAAATCCATCGTTTCCCGTGCCTTCCACTTCTAATTCTCTGGTGCCAGCCTAGCCTGAGCACAAACTTGTGGATTGCATGACCTGCGCATAAAGATCTTCTATACAGTCTCTGTGGTCCCCCTCCACCCTTCATTGTTTCTTACTGTGCTGCTCCACTTTGTCGTTTTTCTTGATGTAGTGGAGCTACGGTCTTGTAAAGTGCTTTACAATATAGTATTGTAGCAGTGGAAGGAACTTTGATACAGCTGTTTTGCCCCTCTTCTTTCATGATACATTGTATGAAAGGTGCAGTAAAACATTGTGTTGTATATATTGTTGGTTTTTTTCCATATACATTTTTTGTAGCGTTTTTCCTGTTTTTCTCCCTGTAAGCGTTCCCATTACCTGGGACCGTGTGCTTATGAAGCCGCATACGCCATGTCTCGAGGTGCCCTCCCACTATGTGTGGCCTCCACTGGCCACTGGACCTCCACTCAGTGGCAGTGGGACTACGGTGGGGGGGGGGGAGGCAACCACCCCAGGAGAGGAGAGCCACCTTCCAGCTGCTCAGTCCTGCCCCCATCCCCCCTCCCCTGTGCTGGCTCCCCAATGACCCGAGTCTGTTCCCAAATCTGGGTCGCTGGCATGGCATCAGATAAGGCATCCAGCACCTCAGCCCTCTGGGCCACCAGGCCGGCTTGTATTGTATATATTGTAAAGCAGACACAAAACATGGGGTAGTCCATGGAAGGTTTCAGTAGCTGGGTCTTGTTTTATTTGTGATGGAAGGCCAATTGCTATACCAGATATATCAAATTAAACAGATCTTTAGTTAGCAAGGATCAAACCTGAGGGAGTAGAGCACACTCCATCACCTAAAGTGGTTATGCTGTTGTTGCGCTAATACCAGTTCTGCATCAGCTCATGCTAGTCAGGCTGTTATGGTCTCCACAGATAATTTCAGCACAGGAGGCAGTATGGGCTTCTATCAACACCCACACACACACACATGGATTTATTTTTCCTGTCTTTTGTCTTTTTCCATCTCTGTTAACTGTCAGGTTTTGCAGGCCAAAGCAGATGCAAAACTGAGACTTGTGGCCACAATGGGAAGCAGCACCATCATTTTGGAGTGCAAGGCAGGCTCACAAAATTGGGAGTGACTGTCCCAAGCTGGATGTAAAGTCAGTTTTTTCCTCAGATGTATAATATAGGCTGTGTAGGATTTTACCCTAACAGGTGATTGTTCAAACCGGAAAGGCCACCATCCCATAAAAATGGTTTGTTTCTTTTGCTGTGTGACACCAGTTACAATGTTCAGGGCTGTTTTCCCTTGTTGTGAATTTAGCATTTGTTGCTTGGCACTGGTTAGTTTGCTGGTAGGGAGGCAGTGTGGCATAGTGGTTAGAGCTCAGAGTTGATAATCTGTTGACCCGTTTTTCTCACTTAACACATTCTGTGACCTGGAGCATGTCACTTAACCTCCATGTATCTGTCTTCCTCTTCCTTTCCCCTTACACTCCTGCTGTCCCTGTCATGGGATGTGTGTATGTGTGTGTGTGTGTTGGGGGGGGGGGGTTATCATATTTAGATCCATTTCTGTTAATTTAGCCTTTTTCTGTGTGTTAGCTTGCCCTTTATAATGAAGTATACTGGCATAGCCATTCACACTCTTCCCTAGACTACTTCTGCTCTGGCTGCTTGTCTACACACGACATCGCAATCTGTTGCCGTGGAAATTATGATGTCACAAGTAGAATAAGTGAGGTACTAGAAGTCAGAGATAGATGTAAATCTACAGGATAATTGTCCTGTTTTCGAGTTAATAATGCACACAGTTGTAGAGAATCGGTTGGGGGGGGAGATTAAGTACAGGAAACGTATGAAATATAAGCTGTATTGTGTGTAAATGTTGTGTCTGTTTATTTCTTTCAAAGTTTCCCTTCTGAAATCAGGGGCTCCTTGGTGCTCTGAGCATCTCGGTCTCACCAGCACTCTTTGTACATGTACCTGATGGCTGCTGCCACGAGCTGATGTCTTCTAAAGGCTATTGGGACACAGTGTGTATAAGAGGTGCAGTACAGTAACTCCCAGTTCCTTTCCCTAAAACTGGCTCCTTATACAGACCTGCATTATTTTCAGTGATGCATGTGTTGGAGATGTATATGAAAAGTACAGCCAATTTCTTTTCTAGAGTTGTAACACACACACAAACAAAAGAAACCTATGAGATGTAGTAGATATTTTGAACAGCATCGAATATCCTCGGTCAGCTGCAGTGCGAGAGCTGCTGGCAGTGTCTCCAGCTGAGATTAATGCAAAATGCTGTTTTTGAGACGCACTGTGCTGCTGTGCATAAGAATCCATTGGTCAAATTAATAATGTATAGACTAGTGGGCGCAGAAGGTAATCGACAGGCAGAGTCTCTTTACCATCTGAGACATCACACAGAAGGGTATGCCTCTTTAAGGGGAGGGGCACAGACCGAAGCAGTCTAGTGTAATCAAGTCCCTGTAAAGTGAAAGCCTAGTACTGCTGGTTGAACAGATGTACTGTGAGGAGGTGCAATTTTCCCTGCATATTTAACAAAGATTGAAGATTTTGTTTATTCACTATTATGCCATGCTCCTACCTCACCCTGTGTATATGGCTACAGTTCTTAAGGTCATATTTTCTGTAACTGCCACCCCCCCCCCCCAAAAAAAAAAACTCTGAAAAGATCTGCTTTGTAAACAAGATATGAAATGTAGCAAAACGAGTAGCTACAAAGAGCCTCAGGTTTGCTTGCTGGTCTGCATCCCTCTTCCTATGTTCTCATTGTGGAGGCCATATACTTCAAGCTCTCCACATTACAGTGAGTAGCACGGGCCTTTAAAATGTGAAGCACATAACTGGAATGAGTAGCACACTCTTAGTCTTCAGAACTAGGTCAGGAGGTAGGGTAGTACCAAGTGTGGGCAGACTTGATGGGCCTTCAGTCTCCTTCTGCTGTCAGATGCTATGTTTCTATGTTTAATATGTTCAAGAACAGGGTGTACCACATTTTCAGTGTTAAAGGGACACTGTCAACCCCCTTAGGTCTCAGTGTCCCTAGTTTAAAAAAAACATATTTTATGATTGCCAGCATTCTGTAGAGATTGCTGATGTAGCTGGTATTTTGACCCTGATTCTTTGTCTTTAAAAAAGTGAAAAACAGACTGCTCACCATACTGGTGTTACCACTCCAAAACATGTTTCCAGCTGTAATTGTGATGTATCTACTCTGTATTGTATAATTGTGTTGCATCTACTCTGTCATGTTACCCGGGTCGCCCCTGAAAAAGGGACCTCTGGGGCTCAGTGGGCCTACCCGGTCATCAAAATTATTAAATAAATAAATGTTTGTTTACATTCCTTGATCAACTCCAACTGCATCTTTCCTGGATTTGGGAACACCCACAACAGAGTCTAGCCACTCATGATGCAGTGGGAGTTTAGGAGGATATTGCATCATGAGTGACTACACTGTTTAGAAGTGTTTCTAATGCTCAGGAAGTATGCAGTAAGAACAGATCCAGGACTGTAAACGAAAACAAGGTTGCTTATAAATATACATTAGCATGCATTTCAGTTCTACTAAGCAAGGAGACAGACAAAACCAACAGCAACATCAATGAATTTTAGAGGAGTTAAGCAATCATAAAATGTACGTTTTTAACTAGAAATAATATGATGAAAAACGGGTTGACAGTGTCCCTTTAAGGGATGTCTGTGTCAAGTTAACTTTTCATTTTTAAATGGTTCCTAAGGAATGTTTGTGTCAAGTTAGTTTTTGATTTTTAAATGGTTTCTTTGGTCAGAAATAGCGTTACCAGTTATATATCTGTTCGTAATATTTGACCGGTAAAGGCACACTGAGATGTGACATTTCATTACCAGTGCGTCCTGGGGGATGGGTTACGTGGACCTTCTGTTTTTAATCACTTGAGTAATGTTGGTGAGGGCAGTATGTGGAACGCACCAGCTGTGGACAATATTGCAGCTAGGAGGTTACCGGGAAGGGGGGGCAGGACCTGATGTGCAAGTGCCACCAAAGGGAAGAAGAAATCGAAATTTGGAAAGAAATGCATTATCGAACATAGATTTGTCAAGCCCTGGATCCCTGACCTTCACTTGAGACTGTTGTTCAGAAGAGTGGAGGTCCAGTAATACCACCATTCTTTTCCACCTCATTTTTATAAGTCACTTTATTTCTTACCCATCATTTTAATACTCTGCCAGAAGGGGATGCATAAAATGCTTAGTGTGACTCTTGATGGTGGCACCAGTGTTTTAAAAAACAACGGTTGCCATAAACTTTAGTCCAATTCTGTCAGCCCTAGAGCAGCTACCGCAGGCTAACACTTCCTCTGCTCTGCAGGAGCAGCAACAGTCTTTCTGGCAATCATGGTTAGAATATAAAGCTACAAGCCATTCTGGAATTTCTGACCAAGTTAGGTTCTGGTTAATTTTAGACCCCCACCCCAGGTGGTTCCTGTTTCTGCCATTCAGGATTTGGACTTTGTTAGAAAGGAGGAAAGGGATATTGTCTGACTGGGCTCTTGCTGAGCAACTAGGCAAACCATTTTTGACTCAGTGTGTGCGTCGATGTGCGTGTCAGTGTCTAAACATGATTTTGCCTGGCTTCACATAGCTTCAGGCACTAGATCTGCCTAGGGCCAAAATCTGTTTTCTTAACTGGGTTAACCAAAATAGCCACATGCTTTGGAGGTAGGTGCTGCTGCTTTATTTGTGCCAGCTGTAGTAATCCACTGGTGTGGACCAGATGAGGGTGGGAGCCTAATTTGATTAACAGGCAATTTCTGTCAGCCACAGGAAGTATGTTGAAGACCTTTTATAAGACCATCCTGAAATGTCAGACAGAAATTCTCTTGGTACAGTGTGTGTGTATATGGTATAATTTTGCACTGTAATAATTATATGTACAATAAAAACAATCACGTCAGTCATGGCGCCACAGCAGTGACCTGGATTGGGGGGAAACCTTGGGACTCGCACCGCCAGGGCTGGAGTAGGAGAAAAGCAGATGTGGCAGGGGCAGGGAGGATGCATTTCCTTACTTCGGAGGGGGATGGTGCCTTTATATTTAATTTTGCAGTCTGTATGCTGAGGATGGCCCAACTGAATTGCAGCATGTTGTTTTCAGTGGGATCCTGCTGCTTCTTGATGTTATGGCAGAGTGGGTGAGGGCCAGGATGGAGGATCAGGTAACTTCTTCTAGAGATGCGGTGTAGCCTGGCAGTTAAGAGTGTGGAACTCTGAGTTTAGAGACCCAGGATTAAACCCCCACCACCACCACCACCACCACTTACTCAACTATGTGACCCTCAGAAAGTCACTAAAGCCCTGTCCATGCTAGGATTTGAAATTGTTTTAACTCTGTTGGTTGAGGGCACTTGTGTTGGGTGGAGCAGGGTGGCAACAATCCAAGTGCCAGCTACCACCACTGTCCCTAGAGGAGAAGAAGGAGAGATGGAGGGGGGGGTGCAGTTGGGAATATTGCGAGCAGTGCCAGGTGGTGTGATGATGATTGGATGTGGGGAGGAGTTGTGTATGGAAATCCATACACGACCACAAATTTGACCTTGGCCCCCATACACAACATTTTACGCAAACATTATAGGGGTATTAAGAGTACTGGTTTCCATACACAGTAAGGTCAAACTGTACACTGCAGTGTTTAAGAGAAACAGGTTATCCTGGCAGTAAGGATACATGCATAGCAAAATTCCAGAAATACAGTGGTTGCATGGTAGGCGTTATGGGTGTGTATATGGGATGGGTGTGTGTGTGTTTGGGGGGGTTGGGGAAAGGGTCAGAGTCTTGGGGAGTCCAGGTAGCTGGAACTGTAAAGAGTTTCATGCACTGAGGGTGCCAGTGGTTTGTGGATGCAGTTATAGAGCAAGTACTGGCTGCTGGTACAAATTGAAATGCAAATGACAACAGTAATTGGCTGAGAGATAAGGCTCAAAGAGCGAGGGAGCCATGCACTAGAGAGTTAAGTGGCTAAGTGACAATTACTGCACGGCCATTGTTCTATATCAGCAGCAGTGTCATTTGTTCCCCTTCACAGTCAGCCTGAGCAAGGACATATACATGATCCTTTCCAACCATGTCTTTCTCTCTCCTTCCCCCGCTCTTTCTCTCTTACAAAAAAAAGCAACTCTACAAATGCCTGCAATATGTACAAGAAATAATTATATCCAAACAGATACTGTTTTAGAGTAGCCGTAGGCCAGTTGACAGTTGCTGTTAACTTGATGTTTACATGGGGTTACAGCACCCCCCCCCTCCATCCATCGCCAGTGCTGGACTGCATCCCATTGGAATCCCCCCCCCCCATGCTAGTCCTCAGCCTACCTGCTCCACTGTTTTAATTGGAATGTCTACAGAAGTATAGAGCAAGTCTCACTACCAAAAATCATTGTGGGGATGAGGAAATTAATGTTATTATGTGTCAGCATGAAGCCCCACTATAACGGAGATTTTTAGCAGGTTGCTTGTGCTGCTGCATATAGCACATGGTGTGTTTGTGTGTGTGTGTGTATGTGTGTATACATGTTCATGTGTAGGGTTGTGTGTGTCCTTGCATGTATGTGTATGAAAGCACATCATAGCTAACCAGTGCCATATAGGGAGGGACTTTCCCACCAAGGTGAATTCCCACAAGCACCTGTATTATGGAGGCAGTATAGCATAGTGGTTAAGAGCACTGAGCTGCAAACCTGGAGATCTGGGTTTGAATCCCATTAGCTCCCACTTGCATACTGTGTGACCCTGAGCAAGTCACTTAACTTCCTTGTGCTACCAGGTTGCACCTGGAAACAAGCTCTGGCTTAGTGTGCCTTTCCTGGTTAAACAGTTTCCCCCTTCCCTATTAGGTAGGCCTCTACCACTGTATGTGTTTTTTTTTAAATAGTTGACAAATAAATGCCAGAGAGTTCTGACTTTTGAGGGTAGTGAGAGATCTGTCCCACTGCTCTTAGACCTCCTGTGGAAATGGGTAGCCTATATGCTGTGGGTGGTGTCTGTGTATTGACACGAGAGACCGCTGATGATCTGGGTGTGAGAAGGCCCTTTCTCCACTGTAGTTGCTGCTTCTGTCACTCTTCAGGAATGGGTAGCACACCCTACCACAGAGTCCGTCAGGATATTGAAAGCTTTGACATTCCACTCTCGTCCTCTGAGAGCCACAGTCTGTAGCACTCCGCTACTTGTTCTGCCTTTGCAGTAGATTCAGGTAGAGTACTAGACTTTCAGAGGAAAGAACTTACTTTTTCTCTGTTTGCCCAGTTCTCATTATTTTTTGGGCAGATTTCTGTCTCTGTGGGTGCTTGCTGAATCCAGCTCTCAGTGGATGACCCAAGTAGCGCCTCCCCTCCAGTGATTCACATTTGTAGGAATTGATGGCAGGGGTGCAAACCTCATTGCTGGGAACAGCTCTGAAAAGCATGCCAAAAAAGCACAAAGTGGACTTCAGAGGACTGCTGCATCTGAGCTACTTTGCAGTGGGCTGAGCTGTAGCGGGGCTGTAGTGCATCGTGGCTGCTGACAGATCTGGTGGAAGTGCAACTGCGTTGTGACTTGTAGAGACCGCCTGTCCCCGAATGTGAGAAGGCAGTGTATTCCCATGGGGTACTGGAGAGCAGTGCAGTTCAGCAAACACATCACATGCATAGTGTAAGCACTCTCTCTCAGGTTGGTGAATGGGAGACCTGAAGTTGTTTCTGAACCCTAATCACTTGAAGGCACCAAGTCACAGATTGGACTGGCCTTAGATACCATTTGTTTTTGTGAGTGTATCTCGGGCCAGGATTCCAGCTGTGGATTCAGACATTGCAGGCAGGAATCTCTTTGCCTTATTTGGTTTGGGCTGTGCCTTGATCAGGACAAATTCTGTTATCCCCTACCTTAGACAAGAAAAGTTCCTTGAAGGGTATGTGGGCAAGCAAAGTAAATCTGAGCTGACAACCCTATGTATGTAGATAGATTGTGCCTATAATAACTGCTCCAGGAACAGTTTACCAGCTTCACTACTCCCAGGAACAATTTACTAGCTCCATTGCTCCAGGAGCAGTTTACCAGCTTCACTACTCCAGGAACAATTTACCAGCTCCAGTACTCCAGGAACAGTTTACTGGCTCCACTGATCCAGGAGACTCCAGGAACAGTTTACCGGCTCCACTGCTCCAGGAAACTCCAGGAACAGTTTACCAGCTCCACTGCTCCAGGAACAGTTTACCGGCTCCACTGCTCCAGGAGCAGTTTACCGGCTCCACTGCTCCAGGAACAGTTTACCAGCTTCACTGCTCCAGGAACAATTTACTGGCTCCACTACTCCAGGAACAATTTACTGGCTCCACTGCTCCAGGAGCTGGGGCTAGTAAACTGATCCATGAGAACTGGGGCTTGTAATTTGATCTATGACAACTGGGGCTCGTAAAACTGATCCCTAACTGGGGCTAGTAAACTAATCCATGGTAACTGGGACTAGTAAACTGATCCATAATAATTGGGGCTAGTTAGCTAATCCATGGTAACTGGGGCTGGTAAACTAATTCATAATAACTGGGTCCAGTAAACGGTTCTGTGATAACTGGGGCCCGAAACTGATCTGTAATGACTGGGGCCCGAGACTGATCAATGATAACTGGGGCTAGTAAAATGTTCCTGCAGCACTGGGGCTATTAAATTAATCCATGATAAATGGGTGGGTCTAGTAAATTGATTCATGATGACTGGGGTAGTAAACTGATCCTGGAGCACTGGGGCTTATAAAACTGGTTCATGATAACTGGGGCTAGTAAACTAATCCTTGGTAAATGGGACTTGTAAACTAGTCAATAATAACTGGAGGCAGTAAAATGATCTTGAAGCATTGTTAAACTAATCCTTAATAATCGGGGCTAGTAAATGATCCTGGGGCAGTGGGCTCATAAACTGATGCATGATAACTGGGGCTTGTAAAATGAGCCATGATTTCTGGGAGTTATAAACTAATTCTTTGTAACTGAGGCTCATAAAATGATCTGTGATTTCTGGGGTAGTAAACTGATCCATGATAACCAGGGATCAATCCATGATAACTTGGTCTAGTAAACTGATCCATGACAACTGGGACTAGTAAACTGATCCATGATAAGGGGCTAGTAAACTGAGCACTCCTCAAAACTAATGTGGCACAAAACTTCACTGTCCTCAGCTTAAGAGATTTGCTGCTGCGAGAGTACGTCTATTCTCCCACAAGCACAGGAAAATAAGCTGTGCACAGAGTCTGAGAAGACACCCCGGAGGAAGTGCCAGATTAGCACCAAGCACCGGGAGATTTGGTTTTATTTGAAGTATTATGTCCCTTTAATATACTTACGTTGAAATGTTTTTTCAGACTCTTCATGCTTCTGTCCCTGTGCTAGTAAACTGATCCCGGAGCATTGTGATACTAAACTAATCACTGTTACCACAAAACTGGGCTGTATGCACACTGCCTCAGCAAAGATCCAAACCAGGCTATGGTAATGCTCACATAAATGTTATTATTGCATATACATAAAGTTCAGTGGAGACTTACAAGGCACATTTTATAATGGTACAAAAGAACGCCAGTGTTTCACACTAATCCAGATGCTTTATCAAGGCTCAGATAAAAATGTGCCTTGTGAGTCTCGTGATCTCTGTGTATTTTGTATGCAGTAATGACATTTATCTGAGCATTGCCCTACTCCGGGTTTGGATCTTTGCTGAGGTGTTGTTTATGAAGCCCAGTTTCGAGGTAATGGTGAATGATTGTGGTTACTGGGGCTTCAAAACACTCAGCGCTGTTGTTTTCTGGACTGTGATAATAAACTGATCCTGGAGCAGTGTTAGGAAACTTATCCTGGAGCTAAACTACTTCTGGAGCAGGGTGACAGTACATTGATCCTGGAGCAGTGTGACAGTAAACTGTCATGGAGCATTGTGTTTACACCCTCGGCCAAATTAGCAATTGCTCGAGGTATTCTGCTCTCAGCCCTTACTTATGGTGCCTCTATTCTTACCTCTGCCCATAAAACCTCCCTACTAAAATGGGATGTAACTTATAACAATATATGCCGATTTGCCTCTTCGTCACCTCAACTCAAACATCACTGCCTTCTTTATAAGGATCTGAATTGGCTCTCACCCTCTGCCAGTATACAATACTACCTTGGATCACTAATGGACTCGATCATCCGGGAAAAAAAACATCCCAGCTGGCGGCGTTGCTGGTCCCTCAGCCATCCTCCCATGGCCTGCGATCAGCTGACAAATCCCTCCTCTATGTTCTGAGATGTCAGACGACTAAAGGCACAGGGGCCTTCCAATTCTCTGCTCCCAGGCTATGTAATGCTCTTCCACTCAACCTCCAGCTGTCTCAGTCTCACTTTGGATTTAAAAGTGAATATCGTCGTTATCTATCCTTAGCTGATGCTTGTACATGCTTTGACCCAACCTGAAGCTCCTGAGACTTACCAGTAACCCCTGCTCTAATCCAGCTCCAAGACTGTCTTCTCTTCCCCTCCCCATATTTGTCCCTCTCTTTGTAAATAACTTCTTGACTACTAGCTCTCTTCCTTCCCAAACCTTGTTGCTGACCCATCCACTGTTGTTTTGCCAGTTACCACCGCTGACCTTCCTTCTGTCAGTCTTTCTTGTTATGTTTGAACATTCCTCACATTTCTCTCTATATAACCTTGCTATCTTAGTAACCCTTTCACTCCACAGGTCGGGTCCGTGGTTTCTGCACTTATTATATATCTTACTGCCATTATCTGTATAATGCTTGCCATTATTTTTTGTTGTTTCTACCCATTGTATTTTTGTAGCACTACTGTACTGTTCCTCTATTTGTATTATTGTACCCATGTTGCTGTTGTTCAACTGTTCTCTTTTTGTTGTACTCTCCTGGGTCGTGCCTGAAAATAGTTATTTTATGGCTAGTGCACCTACCCGGTTAACAAAAACTAAATAAAAATAAATAAACTGATCCTGGAGCAGGGTGACAGTAAACTGATCCTGGAGCAGTGTGCCAGTAAACTGATCCGGGAGCAGTGGGACAGGAACCTGATCCTGGAGCAGTGTGACAGTACACTGATCCCAATGCAGGGTGACAGTAAACTTATCCTGGAGCAGGGTGACAGTAAACTGTTCCAAGAGCAGTGTGTTGGGAAACTTATGCTGGAGCTAAACTGATCCAGGAGCAGGGTGACAGTAAACTCATCCTGGAGTAGTGTGTTAGTAAACTGATCATGGAGCAGGGTGCTAGTAAACCGATCCTGGAACAGTGAGACTGTAAACTCATCCTGGAGCTAAATAAATGCTGGAGCAGGGTGCTAGTTAACTGATCCTGGAGCACGGCTCTAGTTAATTATTCCTGGAGCAAGGTGATAGTAAACTAATCCTGGAACTAAACTGATTCTTGAGCGCTGTGACAGTAAACTGATCCTGAAGCAGTATGACAGTGTACTGATCCTGGAGAAGGGAACTAGTTAACTGATCCTGGAAATCATACTAGTAAACTGATCCTGGAGCAGGGTGAATATAAACTGACCATGGAGCAGTGTGACAGTAATCTGATTCTGGGGCTTGGTGCTGTTTTTTTTTTTTTTGTCGGTTCTTTTTTTTTAACCCTTCTACGGCAGGCCTACCCTACATCTGCCATCCTACCTGAAACCCGGAGTCATTCGGGGTCTTGTAGCGACGATCCGCACCCCGGCGGAACCCCTGAGCCAGGCCCGGAGGCTTCATCCTCGGCGGACCCCCCGTGTTTCCTCTGTTTTCTTCCCTGTGACCACCCGCGTTACCCCTGGAAGCAGTGATGCATGTGCGTGGAGGTGCACATGCACACAGCAGCTCCAGTTCAGGTCCCTCCACCCTCCCCATTGACCTAATGTCGGTGCTCTGTTCAAAGTGGCACCGTCCTTCCGGCTTCCACCAGGGGGTGGCCAAACTCTGAGTGAGCAGAGGAGCTCCTCCCGAGGTGGAGTGCTGCCAACCGGCAGCATACTCACACCAGCCCCCGCCCCCCCACCACCGCCGGCCTCCGATGACCCTGGCTCGTTCCCGAACCCAGGTCACCGGCGTGGCATGAGGAGTGGCGTCCAGCACCTCAACCCTCAGCACCACCGGGCTGGCTGTGGGCCTGGTGCTGTTAACAGAACTTACAAACTAACATACTAAAATGCCAGCAGAGGAGGCTTAATGGTCTTTTGTGTCTATTCGATGGTCAGCATCCATACTGGGTGCCGACTTTGCTGTCCACCCCCACCCCATTGGGGTTCTCTGTCTCCAGTTCAAGATGTTCCCCTTGTGGTGGACTTTGTCAGCTATACCCTCCCCCTATACTTGTCCCAGCCCCTCTTAAACCCCTCCACAGTCTCTGCCTCCACTAATCCCATGGCGGTGCATTTCATGGTTCCACCACCCTCTCAGTGAAGTAACACCTCCTCCCCCTCCTGAGTCTGCCCCCCCCCCGCCCAGCTTCCACCCGTGTCCTCTAGTTGGCCCCCCATTTTCTTTGGACCACCCCAACTGAGCCTCCCTTATTAATACCCTTTATATACTTGAAGATCTCTGTCATGTCCCCCCTGTCCCTCCTCTCCTCCAAGGTGTACATGTTGAGCTCCCGGAGCCTCTCCTCGTAGGTCCTTTCCCCCAGGCCCAGATCACTTTGGTTGCCCTCCTTTGTACCCTATCCAGAATTGCAGTGTCCCTCTTTAAGTGCAGTCTCCAAAACTGCACACAGTACTCGAGGTGCGGCCTAACCAAGCAGTTATACAGAGGAAGGATCACTTCTGCCCTTCTAGAGGTAATATCCCTAGTGATGCATCCCAGCATCCTATTTGCTTTTGCAGCTGCCATCCTACAAGTCTCAGAGTTGTTCATTCTGACATCCACCACCACCCCCAGGTCCCTCTCGCACTTCGAGACTTGTTGTGTGTCTCCCCCCAGGGTATATCCTTGGATTTCTGGCCCCCAGGTGCATTTCTCTGCATTGAACTTCAGTTTCCACTTTCTCAACCACCTTTCCAGAGCCTCCAGGTCCTCCTGCAGGGCCACTCTCCCCTTCTCCCCATCCACCACCGCTCCCAGCTTCGAGTCATCCACAAAGAGACTCATTTCACTCCTGATACCCTTCCTTATGTCAGCGACATAGGCATTAAACAGGAGGGGCCCTAGCACCGATCCCTGGGGAACCCCACTAGTGACTCTCCTTGGAGATGAGACTAGCTCCCCAACCACCAACCTCTGAGTACGCTACAAGAGCCAATTTCCTATTCATCTGATCATTTGCATCCCCGCCCCCATTTTCCCCAGCTTAGCCAGCAGGCCACTGTGAGGTACCGAATCAAATGCCTTGCTGAAGTGTAGAATGAGGATGTCCATCAGCCTGCCCTGGTCCAGGGCACTCATCCCCAGTCTCAGAACTCCACAAGGTTTGTCTGACACGATCTTCCTGGGACGAAGCCATGCTGTATTTGCTCCAGCACCTTCCCCCCCAACCTTTCCTTGATAGTACCCTCAGTCATCTTGCCCACCACCGACGTCAGCCTAACGGGTCGGTAGTTCCCCGCCTCCTCTCTTGATCCTCCCTTGTGGATTTTCATGACATGGACCACCCTCCCGTCTTGGGGTACCCACTCCGTCTTCAGAGAGATATTGAAAAGCTCCACCGAGGGGGGCCGCCATGACGTCCGCCAGCTCCCTGGGATGAATTTCATCTGGCCCTGGTGCTTTCTCTTTCTGAAGCGACCTGAGGGCTTCCCTCACGCTCTCTTCCGGGATTTCAACCTCCGCGTCCTCCCCCTTTGCTCCCTGTACATCCATCCCCTCACTAGATGGTGCTGGCCTTTCCCTCCCCCAAGACACGTCAGGTCTTTTGATCTGTGAGGGTCCCACCCCCCTTCCCCCTGTTTACCTCTCCCCCGAAAGACATAGCACCCCCATCCTCCTTGGTAAAATTACTCATTTAGTACCTCGGCCTACTCCCCCGGATCCTGTGCCCATTCCTCCTCTGTCCTAATCCTGCTGATCTGCCCCCTCACTTTCCTTTTCCCCCCAGTGTAGCTAAAGAACCCCTTGTCCCCCTCCTTTTTATCATGTCAGATTTTCTCGCCCCCGATAGGCCCCAGCCCGTCACCCAGAATGCCGGGGCTTACCTTATGCCGGCCTGGGTGTGGCACCAGTAGGGGAGTCTGTTATCATCCTATCGCCGGGAGTTTTGTCCACTATTTTCACCTGAGGGCCCCAGGAGAATGACGCATGCGCGTGGAGTTGCTCATGCGCATTCAGCCCCGGTAACAACCCCTTTCCGCACACCCCATTGGCTTAGCGCCGGGCACCCCATGGCCTGTGCTGTATCCTGGCCTCCACCGGAGGCAGCCATTAGCTGAGGGGAGTCGCTCCCCCAACCCCGGAGAGGAGAGCTGCCTGCCGGCAGCTCCATCCAGCTCCACCCTCTCCCTCTGTGCCGACCTGGGCTAGTTCCCGAACCCGGGTCGCCGGGATGCAGTGAGGTGTGGCGTCCAGTGCCTCAGCCCTCTGTGCCACCGGGCAGGCCCTTGTCTCCCCTCCTGATCTCCCTGGCCAAGATCTGCTCCTTCCTTGCCCTAGCCTCTTTCACCACCCTGGTGACCCTCCTGGCCATCCGCTCATAGTCCCCTCATCTCTTTCACTCCATGAGTGCTCGAATCGCCTGTAGGCTGCTTTCGTATCCCTCACCGCCTCCTGAACTTCCCAGGTCCACCAGCAGGGTTTTTTGGCCTTACCGTATTTCCACCTCTCTCTTGCACAGGACCTGGTAGCCTCCTGTATCCCCCTCCTGATGATCTCCCACCTACTGTCGGCATCCATGTCTGGCCTTATCTCGTCCAAGCAACCCTTGAGGATCCTCCCCATCCCCCTGAAATGTGCACCTCTAAAGTCGATTACCACCATCTTTGTGTGCCCCCCCCCGCCCCCGCTCCAGGAAAAAATGTGGCAAACTCCCGCCAACGATTCCCTCACCTCCAGGCCTCTAATCTGGTCACTGTCTGCCAGGACTACATCCAGTGTCCTGGTTTCCCCTAGTCGGCTCCCACACCTGCTAGGTCAGGAATGCGTCCTGGAAGACATCCAGCAACCTCTGTTCCTCGGCCACTGGGGACGTCATAGTCCCCCAGTCTGTTTCTGGCTTGTTTAGGTTCCCCAACACCACTACCCTTCCCTTCTCCAATGATCCTCAGCGTTTGCCACCAAACTCTCTTCCTGCACCTCTGCCCAGCTGAGGGTCTGTATACCACCCTGTTTTTACTGTCTCACCCACTGCGTTTGCAGGGTGTAATCGCCTCCGCTCCCCTCCACCCCATCTATACTAATGCCATTTTTGACTATCAGTGCTACCCCCTACCCCCCAGTCTTCGTGAACATAGTGTATCCCTCCAGGTTTAGGTCCCATTCGTGCCCTTGGGTGGCTCAAGTCTCAGTGACAGTTACCACATCTACTGCTCCCTCCACTAGCATCGCCTGAGCTCGGGCATCTTATTTCCTAAGCTCCTGGCATTTATCAGGACCACCCTCCACCCATTTCCCCTCCTCTCATTCCCCACCCTTGTGCTTCAGTTTGGCCACATGCTCCCCTTCCCCTGCACCCTACCCATTGGCCTTTTTCCATTTCCCGCCAGCCCCTTAGGGGAGTGGAGACAGGGTCTTTCTTTTAACTTATCCCCTGCAACTGCCCCTTCTTCAATGATTCCTCCTCCCTTCACAAGTTTAAACCCCACCTTTCACTGGTGAATCCAGCTAGCTTCAGCTTTAGGATTTCCCTCCCCTCCAGATCGAGGTGAAGCCTTGGAACAGGGTGCTAGTTAACTGGTCCTGAAGCACTAGGCAAAGGCACAAATTCAATGTGTTTTTGGCATTTCAGCATAGAAGATGGCAAGCATGTGCAGAACTCTGCACTAGTGTTTGGACACGTTTTTATAAGAAAATCTCAGTGGACGGTGTGATACCATTTATTGTTGGGTAAGTTATGAAACTGTACATGACCTGGCCACTTTGGTGCCCAGAATCTGTAGTTTCCATTGTTCAGATCCTCTGTTGTTTCCAGTGAGCTAGTTCTCTGCTCCACTGGCATGCGCAGATTAAGCTTCTGGGTAGGGATTGTGGGGGGGTAGGGGAGATGGAGAAAGGCCTTGTGGGACTGATTAGTGACTATTTCCCTGAAAGGGGTTCTGGGGCTAGAATGTAATTACACCAGTTAGTGTGGTCTGCACATTACAACACAGGAGCATGCCATTTCGGTTTTGGAGCAATGCTTAACAGACTGTCCAGTCAAGCACAAGGCGGTGCATCAGACGAGTGCGGCTTTTAGCCAGTTTCGACTGACGTCTGTGCATTCATACCGCAGGCTTCCTAGAGCCACTGTCAGTGAACAGCAAGAAATCCAGTAACGGACATGTGAAGACACAGTTAGGGGGCTTGGGACTAAGGCAGAATACCACAGTGAAATGTGAATAACTGTAAAAAAAAAAAAAAACACAAAGAGGTCTATAGCAGTAATAGTAGAAAACAAACTTTTCTTTTCATTTTAGGAAGGATTTACTGACTCTTACAGTTCCTGTTGCATTGTTTGGGATAAACTGCTTTACTGAAGTTGCTTAGCAGTGCTACACCTCAGCATAAAGCAATGTCTTAAAAATGTGCATTCTTTTTTTTTAAATTATTTAAAGAATAAAAAAAGAAACCGTGTCATTCTCTCTCTCTGCCATCTGCGCTGCTGTCTCCTTTTCAGGTGTGTATGTTTTGTGATGTTGCACAAATGTGTTTCTCATGCACGCAGGAGTCCATTGTTTGTTTTGTTTTACTGTCTAATTACCCAAGATCATCTGAGGACAACTTAGAGGTCACGCTTGAGTTACGTGCTTCTGCCTAATGTCCCAGCTGGATGGACTAAAGCATGGAGGAGCAGTCAAGTGATGGGCTGGTTGGGTTTCTTTACTCTGGAGTATTTGCCCACTCTAGCCCAGAAGCAATGTGGAATGCAGCATTGCTCTGTGGTTAGAGCATCGGTCTGGGATCCTGTTGATCACTTCTTTGAATCCCACTGCAGTCACAGACTCACTGTCTGACCTTGAGCGAATCACTTGACCTTCCTGTGTCTCATTGTTCCTAGTCGTAACCACTAGGTGGAAGTAGGACCCCACCAAAATTGAGGTGTTGCAGCTCCATTGGGCTGCCATGGGTAAATAAAACAAAAGATGCAGCGGAGTTCTATTAGGAGGCTGAACCACAAGGAAGTCATGGGATTTACCAGGGGTTGTGCTGTAAGTCAGTTGCTGAGTTCCGATTCTGACCCTATCAGACCATATCGCCTGTTGTGGGGTTCCACCTTCATGATGTCACTGTTGTTTTGGTACCTTCACATTTTATACCAGTTATAAAGAGAAGTTTGCTGTTACTGGCAGTCGACGTAATAGTACATTGTTTGCTGGGGCAGCCGTTTGCTATAGTTTCATGTAAATGTTTTATACATTTTCTCTGTGTATGTGTCACTCCTCTGTGCTCCTGCTGCCCAACAACCCTCACTTCCTAACCTACTTCTGATACTGACTTATTTTTGTGCCCCCCACCCTGAGGATAGATGGCAGGGGGCACTGAGGAGTCAGCAGATTTATTTATTTTATTTATTTAGCTTTTGTTTACCGGGTAAGTACACTAGACAAGTATTATGCCTATTTTCAGGAACGACCCGGGAGAGTACAACATGAGGAACAACAGTCAAGGAGACATGGCAAAGAGAGTACAGCTTTTTGTCACAGTAAACAAACATGTGGGAAATACATCATTTGACGCTAGGGGAAACAGACAGTAGTAAGCACATTTCAGATTATACACTCTAGACTAGCTAGTTCAACTGAGAGATATATATACAGGTCATCATACATAGGAGTGGAGCATAGCTCAAGGACTGGATTGGTCATAATATAACTTATAACATTGTCGTATACACCCTCTAGGCTAGTTGGATCACGGACAGGTATATACAGCTCATCACATTTTTCTAAATATGCACATGTTGGGACAGAAACAGAAACACTTGGTAGTACAAGTTTCTACCAAGTGACCAAGGTGCAATATGTCATGGTTAGCCTATGACCGTGGAGCAATAATGGGTGTAAAAATGCCCAAGGCTTTTTAGGCAGGAGTAGTCAGAAGTCATTGATACAATGGGGAAAATATCTCCAGGAATTCAGTGGAGACACCCTGGGGAGGTTCAGACAAAACAATTTGACACTTTACTCTAGGGAGGTTTGGGGCAGTCACACTCTGATGCTAGTTTTAGAAACCCCACAGGAATTTGAAAACTCAGATGGGAGGGGCAGCTCGGATATACACAGGCAGCGAATTCCAGAGTCTGGCGCACTTATGGCAAAGTCGATCCCCATGAGGGTCCGGGTAGGAGGACTTTGAGCATCCCTGATGTGAGAGACCTAAGTTGGTAGGGGTGGGATTCAGTTTAGGCAGAAGTCGGGCCAGCCCTGGGGGTGCTAGTTCTGATCACTTTCCCAGAGAGCATCCCAAACCAAAATCAAGGTATCTAGCTGGTGAGAGCCAGCAGAGTTTCTCATATAGCTCACAATGGTGGGGAGTGGGGGGGCAGCCAAGGCAAAACGACAAATGTTATTGTAAGCAGTGTACCACCGGGTGAGATGTGTCTTTGGAGAGCGAGCAAATAGGTGCAGCCCATAGCTGAGGGAGGGAAGGAGCACACCCTTCGCTAGGGCAAGCCTGGCTGCCGGTGTAAGGTTATACTTGGCCCTATAGGCCAAACGCAGTTTGCCGCCCTGCAGATGTTAAGGATATGATTACCCATGTCAAGTTGGGGGTCAAGTGTTACCCCAGATATTTGATGGAGCTCACTATGGGTAGTGAGGATCCATCTGCGTTGATGACGTGTAAGCAGGCTGATGAGGCTTTGATTTTAGCCATTGAGCCAAAGAGCATAGCCTGTGTCTTTTTCAGGTTTAGGACCAGCTTGTGACTAGTACCCCATGACAATACCCTGTTAAAGTCATCGGTCAGGTTCTGGTTTAGGGTAGTGGCATTCTGGGAGTGAGCCAGGATTACCAGATCATCTGCATACATGGTGGCGCTACAGCTGGTAGTAACCATGGGTAGTTGATTGATGAAGAGGGAGAAGGAGGGACCCAGTACCGAGCCTTGAGGCACTCGGAGGTCACGGTAGGGGCTCGGAGGACTTTATTGAGCAGGTGCGCTGCTTTCTGCCATGTAGATAACCCATTAGCCATTTCATGGCATGGGGGGAGAGGCTAAGTGACCACAACTGTGCATCAAGCAGTTTGTGGTCAACGAGGTCAAAGGCTTTGGACAGGTCGATAAATATTGCACCAGAGAGTTTGCCCTGGTCCATGGCTGTCGGATACTTGATGTAACCGAGATTAAGGCTGTGATGGTGCTGTGTCCCTTACGAAAGCCATGCTGGGCTGGGGACAGGAGTTCATGAGAGTGGATATATTCCGAAAGCTGCTCAGCCACTACCTTTTCAAGGAGCTTGCTAAGGGTTGGGAGAATGGCAGTCGGTCGATAATTGTCAGGTAGTTTGGGATTTCCTTGCTTCAGTACAGGGACAATCCTCGCCTCTTTCCAGATGTCTGGGGTGGTCCGCAGACCAAGGGATAGGTTGAAGATGAAGGCTACTGGTGAGGCAATGTGTGCAGCACCAAGCTTAAGGAGTTTAGGCTCCAGGTTGCTTGGCCAGGACTGAAGTAGTGGGAGAGGCCAGCTAGGCGTTTCTGCAAGTCCTGAACTGATACAGCCCTGAGGTGGAACATTTGACGAGGAGGGTGACCCTCCAGCAGAGTGGAGGGAAGTGGGTGGGACAGAGCCTCATCAGGTGAGAAGAGGGTTGTGAAGGCAGAGCGGTCAGAGAAGTGATTATTTAGGGAGTTGGCAATAGAATGGGGATTCTTGCAGGAGACTCCATTTATGACCATGTCTGTAACCCCCGGATGGGAGGATCCGCTAACAAAGGATTTAATATCTCTCCAGAACCTCCTGGGATTACTGGCAGAGCTTAGTAGGGCGGACTTGCAGAAGCCACTCTTTGCTGCCCTGATGGCCTTTTTGCACTTGTTCCTGAGGTGTCTGTACCTTTGAATAATCATGGGATCACTGGTACCTTTGGAACAAGCCCCAACATATCTCTCTCCGCATCTGGGCTGAGAGATTCCCATTTAACCAGAGGTAGCAGACCCCCTCACCCCTACGGGTGACCTTGGGAGCATGCTTGTCTTGCAAGGCCCCAAAGGTGGAGAGGAAGTAAGAGGTTGCTGCCGAGGGCAGTGGCACAATACACCCCAGACCAGTCAGTAACTCTTAGGTCTTCCAGGAACTCCTCAGTATCGAATCTAGAGTAGTTTCTGACATGCATAATTTTGTGTGGAATTTTGGGGTGGGAATTTTCCATACACAGAAAACGGTGAGTGGTCAGAGATGGGTCAGATAATGTACCCGCTGATGAGATCCTGTCAGGATGGTTAGACATGATCCAGTCCAGTAAGGTGCTGGAGGATCCATTGCTGTCCGCCTAGTTGGTTCCTGGATGAGCTGGGTCAGGGCAAGGTTAGCAAGCAGAGGCTCAAACCGCTTCATTACCACTATCCCAGTTAAGGTTTACATCCCCCAGGATTATGAGTTTGTTATCCCCGACTCTGGGACCAATTTTGTCCATGAGGTGAGTTAATCCAGGTAGCCCACCTCTTGGAGGATTATAGGTGCGCACCAGGTGCAGTACCCTTCCAGCACACCAGGTGCTGGAAGGGTACTGTTTGTTAAATTGTTTTCTCCACACGAGGTCTTCTGTCCTTTCGTGTATTGTGTTGCATATTTGCATCTTCTCCCCTTACACACACACACACACACACACACACACACACACACACGGTGTTATAACATGGGTAGGCCCAAACTGCGAGGGTCTGCCACCGAGTGGTGCATAGCTTCCATGTGACTGAATCAGAAAATGCAGTACTCCTGACTCCTAGTCACGTGGCTACAGGAGCCTGAGTGCAGTTGTGGGCCCAGGTCACCTGTATGATTGAAACTCACTTGACCGCTTTGCCATCTGGGTAGCCTAAAGTCAGCTAATATTGAATAAAGTGTTGAGAAAAAGGACCTTAAATTGGAAGTGGGGGGGCCCTAGAAATTCGTTACAATAGCCAGTTTGCTTGATTGAACAGGGGGTCAAAGTTGGCATCGTACCACTAGCCAAATGCTGGTAGATTTTGTATTGGGCCAGTACAGTGTTTTAAGTAGCCTTGTTGGATTTTATTGGAGAAGATAGCATTTTAATAAGTATACCTGTGGGGCTAGTGGATTTTCCCAGTCACTAGCCCAGCTGACTAGTGACTACAGAACTTTATTTTGACAATTTTTTTGTTACACTGGTGCAGTTTTCATATATCAGTATTGTAAAATATCTTAAGAAATACATAGAAACATAGAAGTTGTCGGCAGATAAGGACCGCAAGGCGTTGACGTACAACAGAAATGTTCGTAAGCACTTTTTCACAGACCTAGTGGTGGACAAGTGAATGCGCTGCTAGAGGAATAGTACAGGATAAATCAGTCGGTGAACGGCTTCAAGAGGGGACGGGGTAGGCATATGGGATTAGTTAAAAGGGGAATGGTGGGCAGAGTGAAGGGGGAGGGTTGGCCACTAGGGCCAGTGCGGTGTAGTTAGGTAGGGTGGGCAGACTGGATGGTTCAGCAGGCCTTTTTCTGCCGTCAATGTCTATGTTTCTATGTAGGTTTTTCTTCCCTGGCTGGTAGCTCGTCCTAGGAATATACTGTGTTTGCAAGGATATACTCTGATCAGGCTGAACCTGACCATCATTCAGATGGCTAACACTTTTTTCTGCCATGTACTTTTTTTCTCCCACCTCCTCTGGCTGGGGGTGGTCCTCTATCTGCCTTGCACAGCTATAGTTTCCCCTGCAGCAGGAGCAAGCTTCTTGACCCCGGCCACGGGATCGCTGCGGTAGTAGAACCTGCCACCAGCACTCCCCAGCCGGGATGCACTGCAGCTGTCCTGGCCTTGGCCTACTCCCAATGCGACTTTCCAGGCTCACTTGCAAACTTGGTTCGGTTGGGCCATCAGAGTGGCCTATCTTGACCCTTTCTGAAGGTTACTCATTTTTGTTTCATGCTGTACTCTGGACTCGGAACTCCTTGTCTGTGGTCTCCATGTAGCACATGTGACGTTTGTACACTTCGTATATGTAGAGTGCAGAACCAGCAAAAGCTTGTAATGTAGATGTGTGAAATACCACACCAGATTATCAGCTTTGTACTGTAGGCCAGGGCTGGGATGCTCTGCATGACACAGTGCCCACAAATGCTGGTCCCCTGGTGCTGGAATGTTGCTGCATGGAGCAGTACTTTTCTTTGGGTGGTTAGGGTTGGGAGGAGAAATTACCCAGCTGTATATCTGCAAAGAGTGTTCTTAACTTCCCTTGAGCAGTTGAATGGACCTGCAATTCAGTGCACGATTGGCTTCTACTACAAGCATAATTTTGATTCTCAAGCTGTTTACTTTTTTTTTTGTTTGTTTGTTTTTTAAATTCTGCATGTAATACCAGGCTTGGACTTTGTTTCCTTCAGTAAGTCCTACTGGGAGAGCAGAGACGAACTAAAAGTATGACCTCCATAGCCCATGCTTGTTTTTGCTCCCAGAGAGAATTTTGGTCCTAATGGTACAAGCCCCCCTCCTCCCAAAGAAGCTCTGTTGGAGGCAAGTGGGCCTCTTAGGAGAAGCAGCTGCTGTACATGAAAGTTGCTTGCGTTTTGACCATTAGTGTACTGAGATTTGGATCCATGAGGACTGGCAACAGGCATCAGTGACTCCCTAGGGCACTTAGTCACCCTCATAGTGATTCCCCATCCAAGTGGGTTCCCCAAAAACAAGAGCCAATTATCTAAATACTACATAAAGGGCATGGGGACCTTCCCAGATTTTAAGGTTTGGAATCCCTGACTTCAAGCACTGTATTCTCAGGAGGAACTACTGTAAGATGACAGTGACAGAGTTGTGCTAGCAGAGCTTGGGTATGTGTGGGAACTGTATATTTTGATGGGCTGAGAGACTGTTATGTACAAGAGGTTTGTAACTTTCCTGATCCGGACATTAAAACAGTACTACTGCATCAGAAAAGGGCTGCTTGGTATCCTCAGGCACGTCAAGACAGCTGTGTGCAGAGCTCGTGCTGCACTTCTCCCCAAATACAACCACATACTGTCAGCACTTACAAGATGAAGGCATCCAGTGAAGAAATGGCCTATGTCAGTATTAACCCAGTCCCTTCTGACCCAGTTGCGAGTATCCTTGGAGCCTCCCAGGACCTGATTAACATTTAAATGCTGATGATCCTGCGAAGTCGTTCTCCTGCGTATACAGCGGATCTGGGAGCAGCCTCTTGCCTTACTTTTCTAGCAGTGTGCATTTGTGTGGGAAGGCCTTGACAGGCTGTGTGTGTGTGTGTGTGTGTTTTTTTTTGCATTATTTTGGGTGGGGTTGAAAGCAAAGGTGTTAGTCACGATTTCTCTTTCATATTCAGGGTCTCTTAGTCCCATGTCTCATGACTGACTGTGTGGCAGCTTAATGGATGTCATTTACTTTGCTGCTTGAGGCACACAGAAATTCTTACAAAGGCAGAATGAAATGCTGTACTTAAAACGCTGAAATGAACTGTGGCTTTCTAGGGGTGGAGGTGCTGTCATGGCTGCCTGTGTCTAGATTTGTATTGACAGCATATTGCCAGAGTGGCCCATTTAATTGTAACTGCTGAAGGCATCATAAGCGGCAAGCACAAGCAGTCAGTAGATCATGCCGTGGAAGGAGGGAGTAATCCAGCTACATGGGCTCCCCCACCCCACGTCGGTGTCAGTGGCTCAATAGGTAGCACGCTCGCCTCTGGTGCCGGAAGATCAGAAGGTCATGGGTTCTAGCCCCACACCAAGTACCTGGAATACTTCCTGTAACTGATACTGTTGTGCCATGTGAGGGGGTGTTGCACGGTTGAGGTGCCGTACTTCAGATGAGATGTTAAACCAAAGTCCCCTCTGCCTGTCTTTGGTCACTGTCTAGATGGAAGCAAAAATTCCCATGACACTTATCGAAGAACAGTAAGGGAGATTCCACAGAGTAATGGTCAATATTCCGTCTATCATTCCCCCACCTAGAAGCTCCTAGAAACAAGCTGTCATAGCTTGGTGTGCCTTTCTTGGTCAAAAATGACAAATAAATACGTATACATAGGTAGGCAGTATAGCGCTGTGGTTTAGGGCACTGGGCTGCAAACCTGGTGATCTGTGTGTGAATCCCACAGCCCCTACTTGCATACTGTGTGACCCTGAGCAAGTCACTTAACTTCCTTGTGTTCCCAGGTCGCACCTGGAAACAAACTTCAGCATTTAGTGTGCCTTTCCTGGTTAAACAATTTCCCCTTTCCCCTTTCCATACTGGGCAGTTGAGTGAGTGACATACATCAAATGGAATGGGAGCTGCTGCTTTGCTGTATTTGCCAAAAGATTGTGCAGTTAGACAGCCAGTGTCCTTGCAGCTGTGGGTGAGGTATCCAGCGGTTTAGGTCCCTCGAGTCTAGGGATGTAAGGGTATCCTAGTACCCCATAACTTATTGTAGGTGGGTACTTTGTTTTTCTCGTGGCTACAATGTATAGTGTAATAATTGTGTTCTATATTCCCTGGTGAACTTCATTTATCATTAGAAGATTAAAATGTTTGTATTCTTGCGTTCCTAAAGCATTACATGGGGATTTACTAATTTATATAACTTCTGTACCACAGATATCAAACTCACTATACTCCTTAAGAAGTGCTAATCATTGTAAATTGCATATAGATACATAGACAGTGTCGGCAGATAAGGGCCTACGGCCCACCCAGTCTGCCCATTTGAGCTTGTAAGTTCACTTTGTTTTTCTAGAAGTCTGCACTAAATATGGCCAAGTGGCCTTTAGGTGCAGTGCTCCAGTTCATGGGAACAGTCTGACGTCTCCCCTGGATTCATGAGGACCAAAATGACACATAGCATTCACAGAAATACTGGACTGCCTTTGTGTAAACATTTGTGATTGCGCTACCTGATTGGAAATATGTAGCAATCTCAGAGTGCCATGATTTTTTAGCTATTTGTGGTAAATGTATTTGTTTATATTGAACGATGTGTTACTGTTTTTATATAATTTTGTACTGTATGTAGTAATTGTTGTAGAGGACATCCTCGTAAAAGACCTATGCTCAAGGATTTATCCTGAAATAAAAATCTGATTCTAAATGTATGCTAAAACATAATTTGAAGTGGTATTCGTAGGTGGTCTGTGAGCTTCTCCATGATATCTCGGTGGTCATGTCATCCACACATTTTCCCATAATCTTCCTCCTCATGGGTGGACAAAAATGCAAGATAGTACCAGAACATTGAATGATACAGAAGTGAAATACTGAGTGGAGTAAACAGTTTGCTAAGGAATCTGTGGATATTTATAGCATTTCAGCAGTTTAAGGGGAACTGGGAGCTGGGTTGCTGTGAAATTCATATATGGAAGTTGAATGGATCTTCAGCTCTTCTACATGTGCTAAAACACGTAGAGGAGCTAAACAAACTGCTATTTTTTAATGAAAACAAACATTGACCTAAGAAGTTTCACTTCAGTCTCTGCAGGAAAGGTACTGGGTGCATAACAGCCTAGCCAAGCCACAACCGAAGGCTGTGAGAGAGAGAGAGACAGAGAGTTGGGTAAATCGGCAGCCGCTGCCCTGAGCACAAGACTGACTGAACAGGGTGAAGCCAACGGAGATGACATAAAGGATACACTGCAATTGCTAGGCCATAAAATTAAGCAGCTGTTCACATCTGTTGGCATAATTGATAATAAATTTGACAGCCTCATGTGTTGGATGACAAGAGTTGAAACCTTGGTGGAGGTTTTGCAACCAGAGATGAAGATCCTTAAGCACTATTCCCTCAAGTGCCAGTTCGGTCCAATATGCCCATGATTCATAACACGTGAAAGCTTGTCTGGAAATCTAAGAAAACTGAGTAGGTAGCACAAATGTTTGGATTTTTGGCCTTCCCTAGTGGGCAGAGGACAACTAAACTATCCTTTTCTAAAGGACAGGCTGGAAAGGACAGGCTGGTAGAGCAATTTGGAATTCAGCCAGAAATAAATGTCATAAAAGCCGACTGAATAAAACCTGCGGGAGGCAAGCTGTGGATACCCCTCATTCAGTGATGGTCAAGGTAGAACGTGTTCAGACCAAAGACAGGATCCTGGGATTAGCTAAAAGGCATGATCCACCAATCATGGAAGGTGCTACAGTGTTTCTGTTTCCTGTTGTGTCTTATGTAACCAGACAAGGGAAAAAGAGATTTGATGGGATCTTCAGTGTATTGCATGACCTGGGCATACCCTACTCAGTGATTGTTCCAGCCTGACCGAGACTTGTACACGATAGTAAAGTGTTTGTCTTTACAGATCCATGAAACGTGGAAAAAATGGGCTTCAAAGATGACTCTGGTGAAGAGACATGGGAAGGAATCTCCAGAAACAGAGTAAAAAGAATATATCGCCGATTGAAGTCCATTACTGATTTTCTTCTCCGGTTTTCCTCATCTTTTCTGCACGAGTCCTGTCATGTAAATTTCGAGACTTGTGGTAGTATTTAGTTTAAGGTTTGGACTTGTACTGTTTGTTAGAAGGATAATGGCAGCGTGGTAAGTACTGTAACTCAGCTGTATATATTTATGGATATTGATAGGTCTGGGGCACTTTAACTCCCTAACAGTAACATTTTAGTGAGGAACCTTAAGTATGTTAAATAACCACGTCTGCTAACATGTATTGTTGTTAATACTGCAGCTGTTTATGATATAATAGGTACTGTATATGGTACATCTGTGCCTTATTAAAAGTTACATTCATAGGAAGGAATGCTAAAAGTTTTCCGTGGAGACTGCTAGGACTATTCATCCTTGAGGTATAATACATGGTACCTGCTACCTAAATAGGGCAGGGCATTGAACTTTCAACAAAATGGACTTTGCTGGATATTTGCCACGTGTCCATGGGCAAGTGTTTTTTTGGAGTAGCTTCCATTTGATATATTTGTAAGGGATAAATAGTGCATCCTTGTTAGCACTGAAATATGCATTTTGTGTGTGTTGCATAATAACTTGGACTATGCTCCTTAGATGGAAAAAATGTGTATTATTTTATTACTAAATTAATAAAATATACGTTTTAAAAAAAGGAAGAGTAACTGGATAAGCATCTTAAGAGAAGAGTTTCATAGGTTACAGAGCCAGTCCCAAGAGAAGTACTGCTGCACACTTACTTGCACCCCCACCCCAGCCTGCATGCACGCATGCCACCCACTGCCTCAGCATGGCAGCTCCACTCCCCTGACCATTGTCCTGAAGTCCCAAGGTTCTTTCCAGACGGCAGAAGGGCCCACTTGCATGGATGAGCCAGGAACTAAAGGATGACAGAGCACTTGGGTAGCCAGAAGGTGTGAACTGAGTCCAGCGGGCACTGGGGGTGCTGAGGGTCCTGAAACAGATGCTGGAGACGCTTGGAAGCAACAATAAATAGAGAGAGGGAGAAACAAAGGAATAGGCATAACCAGTTGCACTGTACCCAGCAGGTTCCAGAAAAATCTCCTACGGTTGGTTAAGGGAGTCCTGAAATATCAAAAAGTGTAGAGTTATTTCTGTATTGCTCCACGTTGTCAATGGGGAGTCGGTACATTTCTAAATTTGAGGGTGCTCTCTGTCACCAGGCTGCCCCAACCTTCTAGACAGTTGCACAATCCTATCAAAAAAATAACGAAAGAAATGCAGATAGTAAACATCTGAGAGAGACATCTACCTATGCTGTCCTACCCCATATGTACTAACTCCCTATTGACAACATTGCAGCTAACAGAAAAGGAAATTACACTAAGTGTGATGGAATTTCTCTTTTTTTATGATATGACTAAAGGTAACCAGATTAACATTACTTTGAAGGGGAATGTTTCAGAAAAGGGTTCAACATAAAGCGGATTCAGCCTTTATGTCCTGAGGAGTACATACAGTTGTAAACTAGGTACAAACACAGGAGAAACACTGCATCACATGCCCCCACAAAAGCAAATCTTGGTATCATTTCAGGAGTTTTTGGTCCCTTGGATTCAGATTGAATCACATGTTTAATCTCAGCACCCCATCAAGGCAACTCAGGCAGCTGAGTCCATAGTTCAGTACTGAGAGGCAGCAGAGGGTACTGTGGGACAGCATAGCAGGACCACAGTGCAGTACTGGGAAGGAACAGGTGCACGTCTTGTGCCTTGGGTTTGCAGAGGTTGCTGGAGGTTTCCATGATTGCAGTGTAATACTAGGAAGGAATGGGTGCATGTCTTGTGTCTTGGGTTCCCAGAGGTTGCTAGGGGTTTCCGTGATTACAGTGTAATACCAGAAAGGAACGGTTGCACATCTTGTGTCTTGGGTTCCCAGAAGTTTCCACAACTGTAGTGCAGTACTGGGAAAGGATGGGTGCACATCTTGTGCATTAGTTTCCCAAAGGTTGCCAGAGGTTGGGGGGGGATGTTATAAGTCTCGATGGCTGAGAGGGACCTGGGGGTGGTGGTGGATGTCAAGATGCACAACTCAGAGACATGTAGGAGGGCAGCAGCCAAGGCCAACAGGATGCTGGGATGCATCGCTAGGGGGATCACCTCCAGAGGAGGGAAGTGATGCTCCCTCTGTATAACTGCTTGGTGAGGCCACACCTCGAGTACTGCGTGCAGTTTTGGAGGCCACACTTAAAAAGGGACATTAAGCTCCTGGAGAGGGTCCAGAGGAGGGCAACCAAAATGATTTGGGGCTTGGGGGACAGGACCTATGGGGAGAGGCTCGAAGAGCTAAATATGTACATTGGAAGAGAGAAGGGACGGGGGACATGATGAGGTCTTCAGGTACATGAAGGGGTAAATAGGGGGAGCAGTCAGGGTGCTTCAAAGGAAGGAGGAGGGGCAACTAGGGGCATGGGTGGAAGCTGGAGGGAGATTCAGGGAGAAAGGAAGCTACTTCACTGAGAGGGGTGGTGGAGCCATGGAATGCACTGCCCCGGGGGCTGGTGGAGGGGTTCAAGAGGGGGTGGGACAGGTACAGGGGAAGGGGTCTGGAAGCAAAATCCAGTGCAACAAGAATATCCGGAACTGGGAAGGGAGAAGCCAGAGAAGGCGAGGGGGGCAGCAAGGTCAGCTCCCAGGGTGAGGGCTGACCAAACGAGCAGACATGAAAGACCGTTAGGCCTATTCTGTTGGCATTTTAGTATGTTGGTAATTGTAGTGTAATACTAGGAAGGAATGGGTGCACGTCTTGTACCTTGGGTTCCTTGAGGTTTCCACACTTTAGTGCAGTACTGGAAAGGAATGGATGCACGTCTTGTACCTTGGATTTCCAGAGTTCTCCATGATTGTAGTGAAATACTGGGAAGGAATGGATGCATGTCTTGTACCTTGGGTTTCCAGAATTTTCCATGATTGTAGTGTAATACTTGGAAGGAATGGGTGCACATATTGTACCTTGGATTACCTGAGGTTTCCACACTGTAGTGTAGTACCAGGAAGGAATGGGTGCATGTCTTGTACCTTGGGTTTCCAGAGTTTTCCACGATTGTAGTGTAATACTGGAAAGGAATAGGTACATGTCTTGTGCCTTGGGTTTCCAGAGTCTTCCATGATTGTAGTGTAATACTGGGAAGGAATGGGTGCATGTCTTGTACCTTGGGTTTCCAGAGTTTTCCACACTTCTAGTGTAATACTAGGAAAGAATGGATGCACATCTTTTGCCTTAGCTTTCTACAATAGTAGTGTAATACTGAGAAGGAATGGGTGCACATCTTTTGCCTTGGGTTTCCAGAGTTTTCTACGATTGTAGTGCAGCACCAGGAAGGGATGGGTACACATCTTGTACTTTGGGTTTCCAGAGTTTTCCACGATTGTAGTATAATACTGGGAAGGAATACGTGCACGTCTTGTGCCTTGGTTTTCCAGAGTTTTCCATGATTGTAGTGTAATACTGGAAAGGAATGGGTGTACATCTTGTACCTTGGGTTCCCTGAGGTTTCCACACTGTAGTGCAGAACCGGGAAGGAATGGGTACACATCTTGTATCTTGGGTTTCCAGAGTTTCTACAATTGTAGTGTAATACTGGGAAAGAATGGATGCACATCTTTTGCCTTGGTTTCCAGTGGTTTCCACACTGTAATGCAGTACCGGTAAAAAAGAATTGCTACACATCTTGTGCTTTGGGTTGTCAGAGTTTTCCACAACTGGCATTTTCCTTTTATCAATGATAAGATCCATAAAAAGTAAATAAGTACTGTCTTGTAACTCATTTTCATCTGGGTGGCCATTTTGTGTCAGTTTAAGCAGTGTATGGTTTGGATTCATATGGAGCTGTTGGAAGTAATGGGACACTGTCAAACCCCTTCTGGGTGTATTTTGGGTCCTTTTAACTAAAGTGGTGGTGGGAGGTTAAGTATCTGAACACAGTGTATATTTTTTGTGATTAAGGCCTTTTCATGAGGTCTAACTTTTTTTGTTACTTTTTATATACAAGCTGTCTGCCCCCTTCTCCTATTATCTGGTCATTGTGCCGCTGACCTCCCATCCCCATCTGCCACTCCCCTCATGGTCTGAGTATGTGGGGATCCCAGCGATGTGGGGTCTGAGAATGCCAGTGGACGTAATACAGGCGCTGCAGGATTTTTTCTTATTTTCTCCCATTCCCATAAGTCCTCCCAACCATCCGTTGGTGGGCACCATACCGAGATGCCTTGCACGACTGCAGCTGCATCCCTGCAGAGGAGGAAATCTTCCTTGCCCACCACAAGGGTTGCTGCAGCGGTGGAACCACTGATCTATTCCTGTCCATCTATCACTTCAGCCCCCTCAGCAGCCTGACCCAGCTCCCGAGTTCCAGCTTGAACCGGGTCAGTCTTGAACCTGGTCACCAGCACGGGATACATCAAGTGACCTGTAACTTTTGTTTTGCTTTAATTTTTAGCATGGCAGTGCTTCTAGCATTGTTTACTCCTGGTGAGTAAGGAAGGGTAACAAGGGGCTAGATGGCCAGTAGAGCCATGGCCCATCGCACACATACTAAGCAGGGCTGGGCAGACTGGTTGGGCTAATATGTCTTTTTTCTGATGTCCTGTTCTGTGCTTGTGTGCCTTCTGGGGACTGAGGAGCAACCTGCCTGCTGTTCGGTAATCTCCTGCCGGGCACCCAGCGGATTGAGTATTGGTGTTGGCTGTGAAGAAATCTGCATGCCCACCCTCCTGGCTAAAGGTGGGGTGCAGCTGTGGTGATACTAGTCACTGAGGTGGAAAATGGGAAAACCAGAAACCCAAAAGGAAGGCAGTGGAGTCCAATGATTGGGGCAGAAGCCTATCCGGGTCAAACTCAACTATAGTGAATTGCGCACCTTGAGATCGTACACAACTCACTTAACCTTCCTGGGTAACAGAAGAGCTTCAGAGAAAATGAGATGGGGCATTTCAAATGGGCCATCTTAGATAAATACCTTTTAAATATAAAAAAAATATATTTCTAGGGACATGGATATGTTGTTCATCCACACTTATTGGCAGGTTCTAGGGACATGGATATGTTGTTCATCCACACTTATTGGCAGGTCCCTTGCCGCTTTAAATCTTGCCAGAAGGTCTTCAGCTGGCTCCTCCCACCCACCGGGTGGTAAAACTCTCAGCCGCCCCATGGCTGCAGATCTTCTTTACCGCTTGAGCTCAGGTTCCTCCCTGCAGCTCTGCGTATAAGACTGGTTCCTAACTCTTGGTTTTCGAAATTAAACTCCTAGGTTTTCTAGACTTGGTCAACTTTTCCTCACGGCTGCGATGGACAAATCGACTCTGGTTTCTGGAGATGCCCATGCGAGAAGATGTCTCTGAGCGGATCCGCACTCCATGTGCATCTACTGCTTGGGCCTTGAGCCACGACCCGCGGGCTTGCGGCCTGTATGCTAATACCGGCCATGTCCTGAGAGGCGTGCCGCCTGCAACTTGGGCGACCCGAGAAGCGTTACCCTCCGGTAAAGTTGAAAGAGGCCCAGTTGGCGGTTTCTGTGGCGGCGGGCTCAGCGGATCAGCTTGAGCAGATGATCGCCCTCGAAGAGGAGGCGGCGCGGACCGCATCTTCCTCGGCCGCAGCATTTATCCCACTCTCCCTGGGATCCTCATATACTGCTTCCTTTAAGGAGCTTTGTCTGTCTCTCTCCACCAAGGGAGAGGGACCTTCATCTTCGGGACCTTCCTCTCGGTCCAAAAAGAAGAAGGACAAGGGTAAGTCCATCCGTCGACGCTCTTGGGAGCGGGAGAGGTCCCCCTCCCCGAGTGGTCGACCATCGACTTCGGTCGATCCTTCGGCTTCGGCCACTGGCTTCATGGTGTCCCCGTCAGGTCAGTTGACCGAGACTCCTGTCGACGCAGTCGAGATTTTTCTCGACCCGTTGGACGGGTTGTCGACCGGAGAAGCCGAAAATCCTCTCTCCTCGGTTCCCCCGGTGGCGGTTGAGGATCCCGTGGGCTTGCCAGTGCCTCCGGTTCCGGAGCCCTTGGGTGTTCCTTCCGAGCCGAGGGGAGGGCGGGTTTCCCACGCGCCTTCCCTGCACCCTCCTCGGAAAAGCCGAGGTTCGCGGTCTCGGTCTCGGACTTCTTCGCGGTCCAGCCGATCCCGCCACCATAGGCGGTCTCGGCACCGCGGCAAGCGGCGCCGCTCGTCCTCTTCCTCGGGGCGAGGGCTTCGGCATAAGTGCGCCGGCGATACGAGGACCTCATGTGGCAACAACTTTCTGTTGGCGGGAATAAGCCGACAACGCCGCTTCCCCGCTATTAAGTGGCTGTCACCGAGCGACCACAGCAACCCCTCGCTTTGCCGAGGCGCCTGTTTCCAGGCCTGTTGCTCAGCCGAAACCAGCTGCTCCACCGATTATGGTGGAACCTCCGCCTCCACAGCCATTGTTTGGGGCTCCGACCAAGAACTCTCGGTCGGCTCAGGGTTTACCCCATAGGCTGTCGGTCACTTTCACTCCTGATCACCCTTGGCAGGTGGAGGGTGGCTCAGGCCCGAGGCAGCTCTTTGCGGACTCTTCCAAGTCCGACGATGATTCCTCCCTTTTCTCCAGGTGAGTGGACTTGGAGTCCTCTGGGGGTCAGTCGCTGGACAATAGCCCTTCGTCCTTTCTGGGTTTGCTTAGGCTCATCTCGGAGTCCACTGGGATGCAGCTCGAGCCCGTATCCAAGCGGGCCAAGTATCCCCTCACGGAGGTATTGGACCGGGGGGATTCCCCTACGGAGGCCTTCCCTGTGGCCGAAGCCATTGTGGGCCCGGCCTTGGAGCTCTGGCAGCATCCTGCTTCCTGCCCTGCGCCTTCAGCCAGGATGGCCAGGAAGTATGCGGTCCCTACCGGTTCCCTGTCCGGTTTCTCGGAACATCCCTCAGCCGAGGGGTTAGTTACCAACAACGTTTTCCGGCGTGCCGGAAATGCTAGGGTCGTGGACAAACCTCCTGACAAGGAGTCCAACAAATTGGACTATGCCGGGCGAAAAGTCTGCGCTGTGTCCTCCCTTGGCCTTCGTCAGGCCAGCTCGGCCGTGCTTATGGCGCATTTCTCTCATGCCCTGTTGGGCTCCCTGGACGAGGTAGTCCCTCATCTTCCGGCTGACCTGCAGACTACGGTTAGGCAGGTGCAGGACCAGGGCAGGGCGGTGGCAAAGCAGCAACTTCAGACTGCTTTGGACATTGGAGACTCATGCGCCAGGTCAGTCGCGGCCGCAGTGGCTATGCGCCGTCGGGCATGGCTGAGGATATCCACCTTCACAGCGGATACCCAGCACAAATTGGCGGATGTCCCCTTCCTGGGGACTGACCTCTTCGGCCCTGGAGTGGAAGGCCACCTCCAGAGGATCGAAAAGTCCAATGCCACTTGGACTCGGTCTCATCCGCTCAGAGGGACAAGGGCCGCAGACCGCAACCCAAGCCCATTTGTCCGTCTGCGCCCTCGGCACGTCCGACCCAGCAACATCAGGGCCAGCAGGCTCGCGCTTGGCGTCCCAAACCCAAGCCCGCGGCTTCCTCCTCCAGGAAGCAGGGAGGTAAAGGCCCAGGAGGTCCCTCAGCCGGTCCCTCCTCCAAGCCTGCATAGTGACGGGTTGAGGGGTGTCACCGCCAACCTCGTCACCTCACCCCAGGTTCCCCCCGTGGGGGGACGGCTCCGGTACTTCCTTTCCGCCTCTTCTGCTATTACCACAGACTGGTGGGTGTTGGAAGTGGTAGGAAAGGGCCTGCCTCTGGAGTTCGAGCAGGCCCCGCCCTTCAGAGCCGTCGCCCCCAGGCGTGCCTCGGGGTCCGCAGTCTCGCTGTCGGCTCGCCAGCCGACATCGCCCTGCTCCGAGAAAGAGGTGATCAGAGGTGGCGACCTCCTCAGACCCGGGTTTGTGTCCAGGTACTTCCTGGTCCCAAAACGGACGGGAGGCTGGCGCCCCATTCTCGACCTACATGACCTAAACAAGTTCCTAAGGTCTCGGACCTTCAGGATGGTCACTCTGGCTCAGATAATACCATCCTTGGAACGCGGCGTGTGGTTCTGCTCTCTGGACCTGCAGGACGCGTTTTTTCACGTCCCTATCCGTCTGTCTCACCAAAGATTCCTTCGCTTTCGAGCGAAAGGATCCCTTTTCGAGTTCCGAGCCATGCCCTTCGGCCTGTCTCCTGCACCCAGGGTCGTCACCAAATGCATGGCAGTGGTGACAGCATTCCTGCGGTGCCAAGGGGTTCCGGTGTACCCTTACCTGGACGATTGGCTGATAGCAGCCCCTTCCAGAGAGGAGGTGGAGTGGTCCAGAGATCTGGCCCTCCAGGTTTGCTCTCAAATCAGCCTCCTCATCAACGAGGCCAAGTCGGAACTCGAACCGAAGCAGGTGATTCTCTTCATCGGGCAGAGCTCGACTCTCTTGAGCCAAACACGGCTCCCAGCGGACAGGGCCGAGGTTCTTTCCTCCTTTGCCCTATCATTTCTGGTTGGGCAATTGCGCCCTGCACAGGACTTCCTGCGCCTCCTGGGTCTCATGGCGGCCTGCACCAGCGTGGTCCGTTGGGCCCGCTGGAACATGCGTCCCTTCAATGGGGACTGGCCAGCCAGTGGTCTCAACACTGCGATCCATTGGACCAGCTAGTGATGGTGACCCAAGGGATGTGGAACGCTCTCCAGTGGTGGATCGTTCCAGCTCATCTGCAGTAGGGCATCCCGTTTGTCCGCCCCAAGCCCGCGGTCTCTCTGTCGACCGACGCCGCTCTCTGATGGGTTGGGGTGCCTATCTGGGGGAACTAGGCGCGGCCTCTGGTCCCAGGAGTCCGATGCCATATCAACCTGCTGGAGCTCGGCGGTCCGCCTAGCTCTCACCGCCCCGCTCCGTTTCTACGGGGTCAAGTGGTTGGGTCCAGACGGACAATACCACGACCATGTACTACCTAAACCGCCAGGGCGGGACGCTGGCCCATGCCTCTGTGCAAGGAAGCTCTCCGCATTTGGTCACTCGTGTGCAGCCTGGAGGCGGATCTCCTAGCCATTCATGTGGCAGGGCCTCCAACACCCTGGCCGATGCCCTAAGCGGATAGGGCTGTATCCCACAGTGGTCTCTCCTGCCGAGGTAGTACAAGATCTCTTCTCCCATTGGGGCACACCTCAGGTGGATCTGTTTGCCTCCAGGGAGAATCTGACTGAGGCTGTTCCATGCCGCCTCAGCAGGGGTTCGCTGCAGGGGATGCCTTCTCGAGGCCGTGGACCCGGGCCTCTTCTCGCCTTTCCCCATTTCCCTTGATCCACAAGGTGCTTCTCAAGGCAAGGAGGGACAAGGCGCAGGTGATTCTGGTAGCCCCAGACTGGCCCGCCAATGCTGGTATCCAGATCTCCTCAGCCTCCGCCCAGGCTCCGAGGCAGCTTCCAGCTCGCCTGGACCTGCTTTAGTCAATCAGGGAAGGTGTTCCATCCGGACCTTCAATCCCTGCACCTGACGGCCTGGTTCCTGGCTGCAGAGTTCCAGGCCTTGGGTCTTTCCGGCGAGGTCCTCAATGTAGTTGAGGCGTCCCATAAGGAGTCGACCAGAAATGCTATGCCTTCAAATGGAAAAGGTTTTCCATTTGGTGTCAGAAGCAGGGCCTGGACCCTTCCTCCTGTTCCTTGGCAAGCATCTTGGACTATTTATGGTCCCTTTCTCAGCAAGGGCTTGGTCGACGACCCTAGGGTGCACCTGGCAGCCATCTCTCCTTAACAATGAGGCGGCAGACTGAAGCAGTCAGTGGCGCAGGAGAAGGTGGTCTGGCGCTTTTTCAAAGGCCTTGATCACATTTCCCCTCCGGTGCGAGAACCTCCACCTCCGTGGGATCTACTGCTGGTACTGGCAAAGTTCATGGGCAAGCCATTCGAACCAATGCACAGATGTGATCTCTCTTACCTGTCGTGGAAGACCGCCTTCTTGGTGGCTATTACGTCAGCCAGAAGGATGGGAGAGCTCCAGGCGCTTTCCATCAAGTCTCCTTACCTGGTCTTCCACAGGGACAAGGTTGTCCTGCGCCCCCACCTGAAATTCCTTCCGAAGGTGGTGTCGGAGTTTCACCTTAACCAGGTGTTGACTCTGCCGGTGTTCTACCCCAATCACACCTCGGAGGCCGAATATAGGCTCCATGCTCTGGACCCTAGAAGGGCGCTCGCTAACTATAAGGAGCGCACGGCTGAAATTTGGGGAGAGGTTCGCCAGCTGTTTGTCACCTACGCTGAAGCCGCACCTGGCAGACCTGCAGCCAAGCGGACGATAGGCAGGTGGGTCACCTCCTGCATAGATCTCTGCTATAAGTTGGCGGGCATGGAGCCTCCCAGAGGGATAAGAGCTCATTCTACCCGCCATACTGCTGCATCGGTGGCTGCTTCCAGGGACGTCCCTATCCAGGAAATCTGCAGGGCTGCTACCTGGAAGTCAGCACACACCTTCATCGCCCATTACCACATCGACCTTGAGTCACGCCAGGATGCTGGTTTTGGGGCCTCGGTTCTCCAGTCTCTTTTCCCTAAGTAGGGGGTGTGTGCCTTGCCTCCCTCCTCCCGGAGAACTGCTAGGAGTCTGCCAATAAGTGTGGATGAACAACATATCCATGTCCCTAGAAATACAGGTTACTCACCTGTAACAGCCTGTAACAGGAGTTCTAGGAATGGTATATGTTGTTCATCCACACGACCTACCCGACCTCCCCGGCTTCGACGCACAACCTGAGCTTCCAGCGGGCCAGATCTGGCGTCATGGGGCGGAGCCGAGAGTTTTACCACCCGGGTGGGTGGGAGGAGCCAGCTTGAAGACCTTCCGGCAAGGAACCTGCCAATAAGTGTGGATGAACAACATATACCATTCCTAGAACTCCTGTTACAGGTGAGTAACCAGTAGTTCTTCCACCTGTTCATGTCAGTAGTGTTTTTTGTGAGTAGATAAGGATGTAGTTAGTTAGAAACCTGGCACTGTAGTCTGAAACAGACATTTTTTTTCTTCTTTTTATGTTCCTGGCCATTGGTGCTCTACTCCTTCAGGGCCCTTCCTAGTGCCACTGCTGCAGGCTGGACTGACCTCGTGGGCTCACCCCCAACAGTTTGAGTCTGCCCCATCCTTTTTCCCCTCCTGCCATCGGTGGGAGTAAGTAGCATCTAAAACAATGGACGTGGCTGTGGGGATGACCGTGGTGCTACAAGGTGGGTTGGTGGTGTGGGTGGATGCACTGCCTGTCATCCGGAGTGCTGAGATGGTCCCCCCCTTTTTCCAGTGTTCTGACCCCCCCCAAACCTCCTGAGAACATACACAGACGAGCACCTTGGTTGGAAGGATGCCCTGCAGCACATGGTCTTGTGTGCCACCACCATACCACTGGGGCTACTGACAGAGCAGTGTAGTGCATCCAAAGGAGGCTAACCCCCTCCCGCCACCCTTTATTCCTGATGTCCTGAGCTCGAGGCATGAACACAGGTTGCCAGCATGCCAGAGCAGAACGCTACCACTGAGCTGGGCAAAACTGATCTTTAAACAATATACATATTTCACTTCTTGTAGCCTTGGGACAAAAAGGAGATGGTACGTCTTAAAGATTTACCCGACTTGTTAGCTGGCTGGCATAGCAGAATTTTTTATACATGGCATGGCTCAGAGTTCCAAAGTGTACTCTCTCTCGCTTCTAACATGGTGTAGTGAATGGTTGTGCTGGAAAAATTAACTGCGCCAGTGAGGGGGAATGCTTGTTCCTCTGGGGCGTTTAGGGGGAAAAAGGATGATGATTTTTGCAATACAAAGAAGGTTTACTAGCCAGTTGAAAGAGACTGTAAGTGAACTGTCTGGAAATAAAGATATTCAGGACATAGCGACATGGGCAGGTAGCATGGCAGACACGTGTCAGTTTGACCACATTTTCACAAATGCTGATTTCAGAATTAACAATTAAGCTTTGTGCTTCAGTTGCAAATCGCTAGTCAAGCAGGGTCGTTTCAGTTGGGGAGGGGCTTGCTGCCGCTTTACTTTGCCTTTGTGGGGCTGACTTTTGAAAACATGGACTTCGCTCCTTGCTTTTATGTAAATGTAGCTTTTCAAGCTCAAGCATAGCAACTTATTGCTTCCGAATGTCCACAGGCAGTGTTGTCATATAGAGGGTATGAAAGATGGTTCTCCTTCATCTGTCCCTTTAGGGGAGAATTGACGCCATAAAGATGAATGTCCTTTCCTTCCTAGGCACCAGTACGTTATTGCAGTGTTCCCTGTGTGGTTTCCAGGTACTGTACTTTTATTATTTATTTATTTGTTTGTTTGTTTTGAGAATGGGTAACCTGGAGAGGCACACTGACTCGAAGCTCGTTTCCAGGTGCGACTCCGCAGAAGGGGAAGGGGAGGACAAGGTCATGAAGAAATACAAACCAGGCTGCTAATGAAGTTGCAAGTAAAATGACATAAAGTGCAGAACTCGGGTGCAGTACAGACAATAATGCCAAACATTGCAACTCGGTGTCAGATACATAGCATACAAAATAAAGAAACAACTGTGCAAACTGGGTGGAGTCAGAAAACCTGCAGGGAGCTCGGGTGATGGTATCTGAATTAGTGCTTAGAGGGGGAGTTGGGAAAGGTAAGGTAGGGTTCAGGAGGGGGGTTGGCGGGAGCAAGGGGAAGGGTGGAGATGTTTTAGTTGGAGTCTGAGGGAGGGAAGGGAGGGAGGGAGAGAGCGCTGGATGAAGGAAGGGAACTGATTTCAGAGCGAAGGAAGATGGCACGAGAAAGCAGATTTACCAGCCGAGGAGTGAGGATGGGGGAAGGGAGAAGGTACTTGGTTTGTGGTTATGATGTCTGTTATTAGTACATATATTTGGAATTACGAAAACTAAGAATTGTGATGAAACTATACTGTCTGTTAGGTAAGAAAGGCTAGAAATTAGCAATAGTCTGTGCTGCTTTTCGTACCTGAGTGATTTCTAGACAGGGCACCATTTTTTGTCCCACTAGTGTCCCAGCGTTAACACCCATGAATTTGCTGCCACTCTTTCATTTTAGTTTCACTGAAGGGTCACCCCAGTTCTCCAGGCCCTCAGAATACTGGACTCCGTGGTGGAATACCAGGGGTAGGCTTTCAATATTCATTCCACCTCCCATGCCTTATCTGTAGGGTACAATCTGCACCCCAGCACATTATGTGTACTCCTGTTACATTATCCTAGAATTAGTGGGGACCCCCTATTATACATGGGAAAATGCTGTGCATAATTTTCTTTTATACATGGTTTTCTGTGTATACCGGTGGGGGCATGTCACTCACCTGTGCTATGCACAGTCAAACCACTGTACATGTGGTTTTCAAAGTCAGTGAAACCAACATCTAAGTCGGCACTCTCTCATCATGCAGTTTTCGTTGCGCCACATACAATGAACCAGAACTTTTTCCTAACTGAAAAACAGAACCTCACCAATCAAAAAAAAAGACTTAACACCTTACTTTGTCTCAATCTGTAACTGCAGTGAGGGGGGAAGTTACTGTCTGTATGTGTGAGTGTAGTGAGCAGAGAAGCTGCCGGGCTGACCTTTGTGTGCTGCATGACTGAGACTGTTCTGCTCTAAAATTATGAATGAGGAACTGGGCGTGTGTTGGCATTATAGGCAGGAGCCTGTATGACGTATCAGTTTATCATTTCTATTAATAACTTTTTCCATGTTATAAAGTGCTTGACTTCACGTTTCAAACTTTGCTTTATTTATTTTTTAAAGAATTTCTCATTTTTCTGCTAAAATCCCTGCACCAGCAGTTATTTAAAAAAAAAAGAAAAAGCACGTGTCTATTCTTACAGAGGATGTTGGATGTCTTTCAAGACGCGTTCCTAACTCAGCAGGTGAGGGAACCGACCAGGGAGGCACGGGTACTGGATGTGGTCCTGGCAGACAGTGACCAGATTGGGGGCCTGGAGGTAAGGGACCCATTGACGGGGAGTGACCATGCCACGGTCTGGTTCTGCCTGGACCTAGGAGGGGTAGAAGGCTGCACAAAGACGGAAGTAACCGACTTCAGGGGGGCGGATTTTAAGGAAATGGGAAGGATCAGACATGGACGCTGATAGTAGGTGGGAAATCATCAGGAGAGGGGTGCAGGATGCTACCAGCACCTGTGCAAGAGTAAGACGAAAATGCGGTAGGGCCCAAAAACCCTGTTGGTGGACCAGGGAGGTCCAGGAGGTGGTGCGGGGAAAGAAAGCAGCCTATAAGCAATTCAAGTGCTCAAGGAGTGAAAGGGATCGAGGGGAGTACGAGCTGATGGCTAGAAGGGCCACTAGAGTGGTGAGGGCGGCTAAGGCAAGGAAGGAGCAGAACCTGGCCAGGGAAATTAGGAGAAGGAACAAGGGGTTCTTTAGATACATTGGGGAAAAACGAAGGGTGAAGGGGCAGATTAGCAGGATTAAATCAGGGGAGAGATGGGCACAAGACCCGGGGGAGCAGGCTGAGGTACTAAATGAGTACTTCACCTCAGTTTTCACCAGGGAAAATGGGGGTGCTGCATCATACATGGGAGGAGACAGAGATACTGAGGAGGGGGGGACCCTTACCGATCGGCAGGTCTGGGGAGGGGAGGCATCACTGGCAGGTGGGGAGGGCTAAGCAGGGAGAAGGGGTACGGAAGTGGAAATCACAGCTGAGAGAGTGAGGAAGCCCTCAGCTCCTTAAGACGGAGAAAGCACCGGGGCGGATAAATTACATCCCAGAGTGCTGAAGGAACTTGCAGATGTCCTGGCAAAACCCTGGCAGAGCCTTTCACCATCTCTCTGAGGACAGGGTGGGTGCCCCAAGACTGGAAGGTGGCGCATATGGTGCCTATCCACAAGGGGGATCAAGGAGGTGGCAGGAACTACAGGCCTGTCAGCCTGACCTCGGTGGTGGTGGGCAAGGTGATGGAGGGCATTGTCAAGGAGAGCTAGGGGGGCCTGGATAAGTCAGGGTGCCTGGACGATGAGCAGCATGGATTCATCCGGAAATCGTGTCAGACAAACCTGGTGGAGTTCTATGACTGGGTGACAAGTGCCTTGGACCTGGGTAGACCAGTGAATGTCCTCTTTCTAGACTTCAGCAAGGCATTTGACTCTGTTCCTCACGTGGGCCTGTTGGATAAGCTGGGAGAAATGGGGTGGGAACCAGATGATCAGATGGATAGGCAATTGGCTCCAGGACCGGACCCAGAGGGTCGAGTTGGTGGGATAGTCTCATCCCCAAGGAGGGTCATTAGTGGGGTCCCACAGGATCAGTCCTTGGGCCCCTTCTGTTCAACACCCTCGTATCTGACATAAGGACAGGAATCAGGGGAGATGAGTCTCTTTGCAGATGACTCAAACTGGGGCGGTGGTGGATGGGGAGGAGGGGAGGGTGGCCCTACAGGGGGACCTGGAGGCTCTGGAAAGATGGTCTAGAAAGTGGAAGCTGAGGTTCAATGCAGGGAAATGCAAGGTACTCCACCTGGAGGCCAGAAACCCAGGTCAAGTGTACACCCTGGGGAAATGCTACAAGTCTCGACGGCTGAGAGGACCTGGGGTGGTGGTGGATGTCAAGATGAACAACTCGGAGACTTGTAGGAGGGCAGCAGCCAAGGCCAACAGGATGCTGGGATGCATCGCTGGGGATCACCTCCAGAAGGAGGAAGTGATACTCCTCTGTATAACTGCTTGGTGAGGCCGCACCTTGAGTACTCATGCGTGTTTGGAAGCCACACTAAAGCGGGACATTAACCTCCTGGAGAGGGTCCAGAGGAGGGCAACCAAAATGATTTGGGGCTTGGGGACAGGACTCTATGAGGAGAGGCTCAAGAGCTAAATATGTACACATTGGAAGAGAGAAGGGACCGGGGGACATGATAGAGGTCTTTAGGTACATGAAGAGGGTAAATAGGGGAGAACAGTCGGGGTGCTTCAAGGAAGGAGGAAGGGGCCACTAGAGGGCATGGCTGGAAGCTGGAGGGGGAAGATCCAGGGAGAAAGGAGGAGGTGCTACTTACTGAGAGGGTGGTGGAGCCATGGAATGCACTGCCTAGGGGCTGGTGGAGGCAGAGACAGTGGAGGGTTCAAGAGGGGTGGGACAGGTACAGGGGAAGGGTTCTGGAAGCAAAATCCAATGCAGCAAGAATATCCGGAACAGGGAAGGGAGAAGCCAGAGAAGGCGAGGGGGACAGCAAGTTCAGCACCCAGGTTGGGGTCTGACCAAACGAGCAGACACGAAAGACCATTAGGCCTATTCTGCTGGCATTTTAGTATGTTAGTATGTATGTTAGTATTCATAGACAGAACAACCATTAGTGTCTTCTGACCATTTCAAACAAAAGAATCTTTTATGATATTTTTTAATGCTTGAAATTCTCTTTCCAGAGCTGTAACATTTGAACTGTTAGGCGAAAAACAGTTTTTGTTGTTGTTTTAAATGGAAGCTTGGAGTTCAGTCAGCATGAAAAGATCTGACTGATACAATTTTCATGTTCCGATACATGTCTATATGTTTTTTTTTATTTTCCTTTTTAGTAAAGAATTTTTACAGGAAGCTGTACATGTTAATACACGTAACAAGAAAATGACATAGGTAGTGACGATATGTTATAAAACAGCTTATACTGTTTGCTTGTATCCATCAATAATCTCTTGGTGGTTGAATCTCTCTATCTTTTTGTCATACTGAATCTCAGTGTGTACTAATTACTTTCTATGGGATAACATCTGATCTGTGTTCCATGATCCATAACAGCCATTTACTCCAAAATTCCCTACATTTATCCGCTTTAAGATTAATCCCTGCCGTTATTTTCTCAAGTAAATAAACTTGCTGCATAATATCTTCCCATTCCCTCTGTGTGGGGAGATCCTTCTGCAGCCATTTGTGGGTTATTTCCTTTTTGGCTGCCAACATCAAAATCGATAACATTTTCTTTGTATGCAGGTTTTTGAAAGGTGTCAGAAAATAGTGTAGTAGTGCAGTCTGGGGGAGACAGCTCACCCAACCCTGGGAATATTGGCACGACAGCTCTTTCTATGGCTTGCCAAAACAGCCGAAGCACTGTACAGTCCCAAAATATATATATATGTCCCACTCTTGCTGTAAATGGCCGCATTCCCGCCAACAGCCTGGTACTAAATCATACTTCCCAGTGATCTTCCTTGTCCTAAAAAACGAATTACACATTTCCATCCAAATTCCATCCATATATATGAGGCCGTTACATTACCTGGTGCTGGATTCACAATATGTTGTTAAAAATAATAAGACTTTAAACTATTTAGTGAATCATTTTATGCTGTTATATATCAATGTATGGTTGCCGAAGCAATATTTGGGGGAAAAAAAAAGTTACTAGCTCAGATGAATTCAATGTTATCCCATTTCAAGAAATTATCTTTTGAAAGGTCTGTTTTTGGAACCGTTGGGGCTAGAAAATTTATTTTTTTCCCCATGAATGCTGTGAAGAATTAACCCTGCCAATACTATTTGTGTCAACGCTGTAAATTACATTATGGTTTAAATGTTATTTTTATTAAATTTTTTTTTTTTTTACATTTTTGACAACACTACACATAATTTAAGTAGAAACTGGGTAAATGCCAGATAGCCCATGCCTCCATCCCAAGATTCGATTCAGAGCGCGACATTGCACCTGCACTTTTACCCCCCAAAAAACAATTTTGACATTTTGTAAGATAGATAATTCATTGAGGTGTGCGGTCATGCTCGGATATTCGCACGCCTTTGGGTGGTTGATGCACACCAAGGCGTGCGTATATCAGAGTGTGACCGCACACCTCAGAGTGGTTTATCTATTACATATCTGACTGCCAAAATATTTAGTCTCACAGCTGTGGTGTTTTACAGTGTCTATTCTATTGTGCTTGGTGGCTTCTGTGACACCAGACAAGACATTTTAATTGTGGCTGCTGACAAATTTCAATTCCGTTAAACCCCCTACCACCCATTCTTTGCCCTGAGACTTGGTTATGTCTGAAAGTGTGTTGGTGTGGGTATATGTGAGTGTGTGTGTGTGGGGGGTGATACTTTAATATGGACAGCAGAGTCGACAAGAAACAGATGGTGAAGATCGCAGCTCTGCTGGGGATCAGAGATTTTTTTGTGGTTGAATCCCAGCCACTTTTCACAGTCTGCACTCCAGTGACTGGAAAGATCTTCCTGTATCAAGAAGCAGGTAAAAGGGTGAGTGAGTATGCCATAAAGTTCTCAGGGTGAATAGACCTACACTTGAGTACCCTTTGTCCAATAATCATTAAAAAAGGTCTAACAGGTTTCTTCTTAACGCAGCTCCAGTCAGCCACAAGAATGCATCTCTAGGAACAATGCATGGCTGAGCAGACTGGCTAGAACAAGTTTAGGGCAGTGCTACAGCTTGCTTGATACCTCTCAACTGTTTGATTTTTCAGGGATGTCTCTAATTTTGCTTCACACATTTCTTCAACCCCTGGCCTTCCATAGCGGGACCCCTTTCATCCACCACAAAGCCACTTACCCCTATTTCTGTGGCACTCATCCTGCTGAACCCTACCAACATGCCCCCACCCCCAGTTGGGCAAGCTGGAAGGGGAGCGGTTCCCCTTGTCTAAAGACCTCCTGAGGTGGAGAAAGCCAGTCATGGGGCCCAGAACCTGAGAGTGCCACCCTCATCCCGTTGCGCTCAGGGAAGGGGGATCTGTGTTCTGGTCCCAGCTCCCTGCGGATGTCTGCCTGCAAGGAGCTCAAAGCACGCAGGCCTGATTGTGCCATTGCGGAGCCTAGAAGATGTCTGCCACTCCTGTTGAGGATTCCTTCTGCACTTCCACTTGTGGTCACCCAGGTAGTATTGTTACAGTGGGGTTTTGCAAAGTCCCCTCCCATCCAACGCGCGCACACACACACACACACCAGTTCTTGAGTGTAATGGTATTCCACCCTGTTTTACATACCAGTTTTAGTGGCAGAATACTGTTTTCATCAGGCTGGTATTCCCAGGGGAGTACTATTCTATAGTGCTGCCACTTTGTAGCTTAATCTGTGGCACAGCTGTTTTGGATAGGTGGAACACCGGACTCATAAAGGCAGAATACAGAAATTTTTTTGGGGGGTATTCCGTCTCCCGCACCAGATTCTTTTCTTAATTTCTACCCCTGCACACATAGTGGAGGAAATCAGCCTCTGGGATGCTCAGGCGTGCTCTCCCTGGCAGGCCTCCTGTAATCTAAGCTTGTTCCCAAACCTGGGTTGCTGGTGTGACAAGTGGTAGCTCTGCCACTAGTCTGACAGGCCAGCCTTCAGAAAATGATTTTCACACAGAACCCCTCAATATAGCAGACTGGTTCTAAAAAGTATCTCTAATAATGGTCTGTTACCCCTGACTTTTTTAAGCCCTGTCCCTGATTTGAAAGACAAGGGTTGGGGGGGGGTATGTTTGTGTGTGTTTGTGGTGGTGGGAGGAAGGGGGATTGCCTGCTGCAGGTTTGCTTGCCATTCACTGCGAGCCTTGACCGAGAAGGCGAGGTGGCAGTGTGAATAAAGCAGTAGGGAACAGTTGCTGGTTTGAAATGACAACACAATCAGACTGCAGTTAACAGTCTTTTCTATAAAGGGTCACAGGACTAAATGAGTCTGGAGACTGAATTTCCCCTTCCAACAGGTTTCTCCAGATCAGAGCTGAGGCAAGTTAATAGAGTTGTGTGAGGAAGTCAGCACTGTACTCTACCCGGCCACACTGTGCCCACTAGCCCATGAGTAGGCAGTAGGCTTCAGTTAGTGCCACCAGTCTCTCTTTCTCAAATTGTAAAGAAATGGTGACTGTTGCTTGTGCAAAGATGATATGTAATGGGAATATTTTGAAAATGGAAAGACTAGGGGGGGCTACTGGATCAAACTGGGTACTTGGACGATAGGCAGCATGGCTTTGTCCCAGGAAGATCATGCCAGACAAACCTTGATGGGTTCTATGACTGGGTGACAAGGGCCCTGGACCAGGGTAGGCCAGGGGACATCCTCTTTCTGGACTTCAGCAAGGCGTTTGATTCGGTACCCCACAGTGGCCTGCTGGCTAAGCTGAAGGAAATGGGGGTAGGGAGACAGTTGCTAAGATGGATAGGAAATTGGCTCTCTGAGCATACTCAGAAAGTGGCGGTTGGATGGTTAGCCTCATCCCCAAGGTGGGTTACTAGTGGGGTTCCCCAGGGGTCAGTGCTGGGGCCACTCCTGCTCCAACACTTATGTCTCAGACATCAGGAGGGGGATCAGGAGTGAGAAGTCTTTTTGCAGATGACTCAAAGCTGGGTGCAGTGGTGGATAAGGAGGAGGGGAGGGTGGCCTTGCAGGAGGACCTGGAGGCTCTGGAAAGGTGGTCGGAAAAATGGAATCTAAAATTCAATGCGGGGACGTGCAAGGTTCTGCACCTGGGAGTCAGAAATCCAGGCCAGGTGTATACCCTGGGAGGAGACACGATTCAAGTCACAGAGGGTGAGAGGGACCCGGGCGCAGTGGCAGATGTCAAAATGAACAACTCAGAAACCTGTAGGAGGGCAGTGGCAAGGGCAGATAGGATGCTGGGATGCATCACTACGGGGATTACCTCCAGAAAGGTGGAAGTGATCCTTCCACTGTACAACTCCTTGGTTAGGCCACACCTCGAGTATTGTGTGCAGTTTTGGAGACTACATTTAAAGAGGGACATTACACTTCTAGAGAGGGTCCAATGGAGGGCAGCCAGAATGATCTGGGGCCTGGGGGACAGGACGCATCAGGAGAGGCTCAAGGAGCTCAACATGTACACCCTGGAGGAGAGGAGGGATTGGGGGGGGGCATGATAGAGGTCTTTAAGTACATGAAAGGGATCAATAAGGGAGGCCCAGTCAGAGTGCTCCAAAGGAAGGAGGGTGGGCAACGAGAGGTCACGGGTGTAAGCTGGAAGGGGGCAGGCTCAGAGGGGAGAGGAGGAGAAGTTATGTCACTAAAAGGGTGGTGGAGCCATGGAATGCACTGCCCAGGGAGCTGGTAGAGGTGGAGACTGTGGATGGGTTTAAGAGGGGATGGGACAGGTACAGGGGGAGGGTAAATCTGACCAGGCCCAATACAGGTGGAACATCTGGGACTGGGGAGAGTATAACCCAAGGGGGGAGGGGGGACACCAAAATCGGCCCTCAGTGCGGGTGCTGAAAATCGAGCAGACTCGAGAGACCCATTAGGCCTCTTCTGCTGGCATTTTAGTATGTTACACAGAGGGGCAGTGATCCCAATAAATCCTTGCGAATAAAAGGTAGGAATTCAGAGTGTTTTTTGTGCCAGTGTTTTTAGTGATTTTATTGACACATAGATAAGGGAACATTTGGTGTTCAATGACAATAATAACAGCAAAAAATAAATATGTATACTTCAGACCCTAGCCAGGAGTAATGTGTGTTGTTCTGGGTGCCCTAGTGCAAAAAGGACATTGAGGAGAGTGAGAGGGTGAGACACAGGGCCATCAGAATGAACTGGAGTAAGTCGTCCCGGTAGCGTAGAAGGCTGAGGCGCTGGTTGCCTTACCTCTCGCCACGCTGACGACCCATGTTCAGCAAGGAGCAGGGGCCATCAGAGGTCAGTACGGGAGGGCGCAGGATTGAGCTGCCAACACGCAGTTCTCCTCTCCAGGGAGGGATGTGTGCTCCCTCGGCTATTGACTGCCTTGTGGTGGAAGCCAGGGGGCAGTGTAAGCTGTGGGAGCCAGGGCACTAGGCCAAGGGGTGGGAGAAAGGGGCCGTCACTGGAGCAAGAGGGCGCATGTGTGCCTCCACGCACATGTTCCTCTCTGTCTGGGACACCGGGTAACGGGGGCCGTGGCAGGATGAAGCCTCCGGGCTGGCTTTGGGGCACCGCTGGGACACGCATAGCGTATCAAAATCCTGAACGGCCCAGAGTCCGGTAGGGTTGATGGATGAGCAGCTACGGCCCGCCGAAGGATGAATAAACACCTGTACGAAGAAGAAATGAACAGGGGTTTGGAGGATAAGAGCAATGAGGGGAGAGAGACTCGTGTACATTAACATGTTCCTGTTAGAGAGAGGGAGACTCGTGTACATTAACATGTTCCTGTTAGAGAGAGGGAGACTCGTGTACACTAACATGTTCCTGTTAGAGAGAGGGAGACTCGTGTACACTAACATGTTCCTGTTAGAGAGAGGGAGACTCGTGTACACTAACATGTTCCTGTTAGAGAGAGCTAGGACTGCAGGCACTACATGTTCCTGTTAGAGAGAGGGAGACTCAGGTCACTAACATGTTCCTGTTAGAGAGAGGAGACTGTGTACACCAACATGTTCCTGTTAGAGAGAGGGAGACTCGTGTACACTAACATGTTCCTGTTAGAGAGAGGGAGACCCGTGTACATTAACATGTTCCTGTTAGAGAGAGGGAGACTCGTGTACACTAACATGTTCCTGTTAGAGAGAGGGAGACTCGTGTACACTAACATGTTCCTGTTAGAGAGAGGGAGACTGCACACCAACATGTTCCTGTTAGAGAGAGAGACTGTACACTAACATGTTCCTGTTAGAGAGAGGAGACTCGTGTACACCAACATGTTCCTGTTAGAGAGAGGGAGACTGTGGTACATTAACATGTTCCTGTTAGAGAGAGGGAGACTCGTGTACATTAACATGTTCCTGTTAGAGAGAGGGAGACTCGTGTACACTAACATGTTCCTGTTAGAGAGAGGGAGACTCGTGTACACTAACATGTTCCTGTTAGAGAGAGGGAGACTCGTGTACATTAACATGTTCCTGTTAGAGAGAGGGAGACTCAGATGGGACTTGATCTCTGTATTCTGCATATTGCAGGGTATCAGTAAGATTTTAACAGACAGGAATGTTGGATCTGGTGATCTCCAGCAGGATGCAGAGACATGCCCTGAAGCTCAGAGGTGGTAAATTAGGGGTAATGTTATGAAGCAGTTTTTTCCCTGGTTGGTGGTGAGCCTGGGGAACAACCGACTGCTAGAGAGAGTGGATATGAAGGCAGTGCAGATCCCTGTGGTAAACTTGGACAGATGTCTGGTAAACGAGGGCGGGTCTGGTACCCTGAATATTAAGGGAAATCCCTATAAATCAGTACATGTTTGCACAGCGTATTTATTCTTCCCTGCTTATGAAGCCAGTGGGGTGAGGGAGGGACACAGTGGACCTAGAGCTCTCTTCTGGCTTTAAACTACTGTTATGTCATACATTAATCAGCCAAGCCAATGCTCTCGTGTTCATGCTGGCTCTTTAATAATGTTAATTACCAAATCACAGACAATGGAGGCAATCTCGGTCAGATTAAATTGGGAACTCTCAGATCTTGCTTCGGGAGGGTTCTTGCAGTAGGTCTTCACATATAGGACTGCGCCTCCTGGCGTCAGGTTCGAACGGCAAACTTGTAGCTAGCAATCATCAGTGGGGACCGCCCTTGATGTCAGGTGACATGACTTCAGCCAGACTATAAAAAGGGCGGTCCTGCGCCCGTCCTCCAGTTCTTTCCTGCCGTCGCTTCAGTTTGTTTGACAGATGTGGTAGAACAGCGATCAGTCACCTGCTTAGCATTCGACGATTTTCGTCTTTTTCTATATTTTTTTCCTCTAATTTTTTGAACGAGCGTATGTTGTCTTATCTTAAGAAGAAGTGCTCTAAGTGCAGCACCCAAATCCCGCACGGGGATGACCACTCCCGCTGCCTCCTCTGCCTGTGGCCTAAGCACAACTCGGCTGAGTGTGCTATTTTCAAAGGGTTTAACCAGGCCACACGGACCCGACGCAAGCGGACCCTCGAGGCCCACCTTCTAACTCAACAGCTGGCTTCTATGGAAAAGGAGCTCCAGGAGCTTAGGGAGAGGTCGTCATCTCCAGCCCCAGAAAAAAGAAAGAAAAAGAAGGACAAGGAGAAGTGCCAGGAGAGAAGCCCATTGCCACAAGGGAGACCCTCCACTTCCAGAACCGTGAGTACCACTCTTGCAGGCACTCGGTCCACTTCTTCGGGTCAGATGCCTTCTCCCCCTCCTGCCAAGGTGTGCGGGCAGCCGGGGATTGCCTCTCTTGAGGTATTTGTCAGTTCTTCCACTCGTAGCACTGCTGATAAGTCGCCCTCTGGCCCTGCCACCAGGTGCCCGGCCCAGACCGATAAGCCTGACCGTGGTCCTTCCACAGCCAGCCTGGTCACGATTGATTAGCCAGATGACTGACCCTCCGTCGACTGCACAGCTGCATCTACTCTCCTGTCGGGCTCCCCTGAGGACCCCAATGCCGGGACGAGTGTGCTCGTAGGGGACATTTCATCCCTGCCAGTCTCTACCCCCAGGGATTTGCCACCTGTTCCCGACCTTTCCTTTCCGTCGGAATCGCTCCCGGACCTGTCGTTGGGGTCTCTTCCAGAGCTTCCCCTTTTGCCTGGTTCCTTTCTGCTGCTGGATCCCCCCCTCCTCCTGGGGTCCTTCACCAGACCGGGATCTTTCAGGTATGGAGCCCCCCCCCCCCGGGACCCTCTGGCCCTACGCCTGATCCCTTGCCGCTGCCCAGCAGTCCTTTGGCGACTCCCCTGGCCAGGCCTTCAACTCCTCCTGCAGGACCCTCTGGCGGTCTCCTAGGACCTGACCCCCATGTTCTGCCTCCAGACAGCCCTCTGCTGGACCCTTCTCGTCCGATGCTGGGCCTGGTGCCTCCGATGGCAGGCTACCCGACACCTGGATACCCGCCGTTAGGTTATCCCTCGGGGTTTGCAGGGTACCAATACCCCTACTGGCATCATCCTGCTTACCAGCCCTTGGCCGGGTATCCTGGATACCAGTCTCCTCCTCCTCCACCGCCTGATCATTAATCTGTCCCGGTGTGGTGGCAGGATGCCAGGACACTACTCCTTACAGAACTTAGGCAGTCCCAGCCGCTTGGAGGAATTCCTCTACTCAGAGCACCACCTCCTACTTCAGTTCCTTTGGGACGTGTTGCGGGTTCTCTTCCAGTGGGCGACACCGGGATGGATCCTTCCCTTCTCAGTGGTTCGGAGTCCTCGGATTCGGATTCCAATATTGACCTCTCTGAACCTCGTTCACCAGTCGAACTTCATCCAAAAGAATCCCCAAAATTCCACCTGGAGGATCCTTCTTTTGGGGATCTCTTGAGAACTATTCAAACAGCAGGGGCTGGCTGTCCAAGGAGATAGATACTCAGCAAAAGAGACTGGCTGAACATTTGGATTTGTCCACCACAGACCCTCTACCCATCCCTCCCTTGGATGGGCCCGCACGAGGATCTAGTTACTACAGTATGGCAACAGTCCTCTTCCATCCCGGCTGTTTCCAGGAAGGCCGACAGAACCTAATTCCCCCGGGAAGGGATCTCTCATATGACTTCACACCCAAAAGCCGATTTCTGTGGTCATCACGGCCATGCATGACTGCTCGGCTCAACCTAAACACTTGAGTTCCTCCCCACCAGACAAGGACTCAAGACAACTTAGCTAGTTCAGTAGGAAGATCTACTCATCCACCTCCTGCGCCATCCGGTTGCTGAACTACGTGTCCCACATGGTGGCTTTTCAGAAGCCCTCTCTCACAGAACTGGAGAGGGACCTTCAGGACATCCCTGACGAAAACCTCAGGGCTAAACTGCTGGACAAGGTTCGCATGAATAAATCTTCCTGCCGTCATGCACTCTGGGCTACTTATGATTCTGTGGACTCCATGGCTCAGGCTGTGGCCTCAGGAATCTGCCTTCATCACCTAGCGTGGCTGCGCCTCGCAGGTTTGGCACAGGATGTTCATTCAACCCTTTTGGACGCACCTTTCAGGGGTTCCGTCCTCTTTGGCGGCGTTGTGAAAGACATTATTACAGGGCTGCAAGAGAGCAGTAGGTGTCTTAGAGACGTACGCTCCATGTATCGGACGGGTCAAAAGAAACCGCTCTTTCGTCACCACAGAAGGTGGGACAAGCACCAGAACAAGCGTCAAGGTAAAAGACACGCCACTAGCTCTGGAGCCCAAGCTCCTCAGGCTAAGTTCGCCAAAGCAGCCTCTGGAACCAAAGCTCTGCTCTCCTCAGCATCCTGATTCTCTTCCCCTCCTCCCACTCCCTCCCTCCATCCCCCTCGGAGGAACTGGTAGGAGGGAGGTTTGGTCTCCACCCGGAGAGGTGGAAGTCAGTCACCGCAGATGTAGGGTTCTTCAGCTCATACAAAGAAGTCACTCTATCGAGTTCCTGGAGATTCCCCCTTCAAACCCTCTGGGAATGTCCTTCTCCCCATTGGGTCTGATCCCCATCGTCCATCAAGAGATCCAGGCCCTGCTACAAAAAGCAGCCATAGAACCCGTCGCTCCAAATCAACTAGGCAGGGGATTCTACTCCCATTTCTTCCTAGTCCCCAAAAAGATGGGGGATCTGCGACCTATCCTGGATCTCAGCACGCTCAACCTCTTTGTGGAGTGCAAGAAGCTCTGCATGCTGACTCTTCAATGACTCCTGCCCCTGCTCCCGTGAAACACATGACTGTGCTTCCTGGATACGCAGGATGCTTACTTTCATATCCCCATCCTCCCAGCTCACCACCGCTTCCTTCAATCCTCCTTCCGGGAGAACCATTTCCAATTCAAGGCACTTCCCTGTGGCCTGTCCTCAGCGCCCCAGGTTTTCACCAAGTGCTTAGTGGTGGTAGTGGCCTTTGTCCATCGTAGGGGCATATATGTGTTCCCATACCTGGACGACTGGCTCTTTTCAGCCCCATCCCCGGACAGCCTGAAGGAGTCTCTCTCCTTCACTCTGGATCAGTTTGACCAGCTGGGCATCTCTGTCAGTCTCCCCAAGTCTCAGGTAGTACCCTCTCAGCGCCTCCCAATTTATTAGAGCGGTACTAGATACAGTCCAGAGCAAGGCCTTCTTACCATTGGATTGAGCCGAGACCTTGGCTTCTTAGGCCACTTTGGTGGCCAAAGCTCAATGGGCCCCAGTGCACTTGGTGCTCCGTCTTTTGGGTCTTATGGCAGCAGCCATTCCAACTGTCCCCCCTGGCCAGACTGCACATGAGGGTTACTCAGTGGTCTCTTTGAGTCCAGTGGGATCAATATTCGGACAACATGAACCAACTGGTCATGATCTCCAACAGCCTTCAGGAAGACCTCCTCTGGTGGCAGGATCTCACCAACTTGTTGGTGGGAGCCCCCTTCCACTCTCTAGCTCCCTCCTAGACCCTCACTTTGGATGCCTCCGATATGGGTTGGGGAACCAATTTGGGGGACCACAGAACTCAAGGTTCGTAATCTTCTCAGGAGCAGCATCTTCACATCGGCATCCTGGAGACCAGAGCAGTCCTCTATGCTCTCCAGGCCTTCCAGTCGTTACTCCTCCCGAGAACACTTCTGGTCCAGACAGACAAGATGTCGACTGTCTGGTACCTCAACAAACGGGGCGGTACCCAGTTGTACCCTCTTTGCAGGGAAGCAATGAGCATTTGGTATTGGGATATTCAGCACAGCCTGTTTCTGACAGCAGTCCACGTACCAGGCGTGCACAGTGTCCTGGTGGACAGTCTCAGCTGATCAGTAGCCAGGGCTCACGAGTGGGAACTAAAGCAGGAGGTAGTCTAAGACCTGTGTCTTCGATGGGGTCGGCCAGACCTAGATCTGTTCGCCTCCTCATTTAACGCAAAACTACCCAACTTTTGCTCGCTCGTTCAGGCATGGTGCTTTTTGGCGAGACGCACTGTCTCTCTCTCTCTTTTGGACAGGGAGGTTTCTATAGGTGTTTCCTCCCTTTCCTCTCATTCAGAGTGTTCTGTTGAAACTCCAGGCATAAGGGGCCTAACTGATTTTGATTGCCCCTCTGTGGCCCCGGCAAATTTGGTTCCCGCTGTTACAACAACTGGTTCTAGAACAGCTGGTCCTTCTGCCACTGTCTCATGATCTTCTGTCTCGGGAGCAGGACAATCCTGGTCCATCCGAGTCTTTAGTCTGTCCATCTTTATGCGTGGCACCTGTGGACATAGCAGTTTCTCGCTATGGAGTTTCCTCTCAGTTTGCTCAGGTGCTGGTGGAGGCCAGAAAACCCTCTACCAGATCCACCTACGCCATGAAGTGGAGGAGATTTTCTATCTGGGCCACAGCCAAAAGCTTGGACCCTTTTTTCTGCTTGGCCTTCCAGGTGTTTCCATACCTCTTACATCTTTCTGAGTTGGGCCTTAGTTACTCCTCAGTTAAGGTCCATCTCTCTGCGGTGTCGACCTACCACCTTCCAGTGGAGGGCAAAACCCTAGCACAACTAGAGGTTTCCAAAACTTTCTTGAAGGTTATCCTTCACATCAAACCTCCAGTCTGGAACCCCTGTCCTCTCTGGGATCTTAATTTTATATTGGAGAAACTTATTTTGCCACCTTTTGAACCAGCAGCAAGTTGTGATATGCGCTTCCTGTCCTGGAAGATGCTGTTTTTGGTTGCAGTTACTTCAGCTCGAAGGGTCTCAGAACATCAGGCCTTTGCAGAGAGCCTTATTTTATTTTTCCACAGGGACCAGGTGGTCCTGAGGACTAATCCTTCTTTTCTCCCGAAAGTGGTGTCGGAGACAACTCTCAACCAGAGTGTTGAACTGCCGGTCTAGTTTCCTCAGCATTCCAACAGGGGGGGGGATACCTTTGCACACCCTGGATGTGCATTGGATTTTGAGGTACTATACTTCCCAGACTAAGGAGGTTCGAAAGTCGAGCCAACTCTTTGTGGCCTTTGCCTCCCAGTGCCAGAGCAAAGCCATCTCTAAACAGACTATTTCTAGGTGGCTGGCTAACTGTATTCACTACACTTACAAGTATGGAAAAACCCTTCTGGGGGTGGTTAAAGGCCACTCCACCAGAAGTGTGGCCATTTCTAATGCTTTTTTCAGGAATGTGTCCACTGCGGAGATCTGTGCAGCGGCCACTTGATCTTCCGTCCACACCTTCACTAAGCATTACAGTCTGGAAATTGCCTCTAGATGGTTTCGGCCTTGCAGTTTTGCAAGGTCTTCTGTCTTAAGGCAGATCCTTAGTTGGCAGACATCTTCCTCCTCCCGGAAACTCGTCTCCGACGCCCCCTTTTTGTTAGACTGCTTGGAATTCAGTCCTGTATGTGAAGACCTATTGCAAGAACCCTCTCGAAGTAACATATAGCAGTTATGTAAGAACTTGCCGTAACAGTAGATCTGCGAGAGAGGTTCCAGCAGTGGGTCTAGTTTCCCACCCACCTTCCCCCCAGCTCCTGGAAATGTTGCTTTTTTATCCTGTCTACTCCCCTGGTCTAGCCAGGGCACATGGTCCCAGGAGTTGTTACTCCTTTCTTTCTGCTATCCTCTCTCTAGGTCTGTGGTGGAAAAGAACTGGAGGGCGGGCATGGGACGCCCTTTATGGGTCGGGTTGACGCCACGCCACTCTGACGCCAGGGGGCGGTCCCTGCTGACATTGCTAGCTACAAGATTGCTGCTCAACCTGACGCTGGGGCGCAATCCTATATGTGAAGACCTACTGCTGGAACCTCTCTCGAAGATCTACTGTTACGGTAAGTTCTTACGTAACTATTTTTTTTTTATGATTTATGGTGCTGGCTGATAAAGAAATAGTGACTGGCAGATAGAGAAATATTGACTAGCTGTGCAACAGAGATTTTGCATGGTTGTGAGAAAAGTTAGGAATGTGATTGCCTAAGGACCGTCAAAATAGATTGTGTGTGGTGAGCATCTGCCAGTGTTGAGCAAGTTACTTTTTCTATTACTTTCTATAACGTTTGGAAACTTGTTACAGGTGAAGTGTCATTATGATGGATAAGTACTAGAAAACACACACCTACAATTATGGTTATTTATTTCTTTTTATACAAAAACAATACAAAAATAATAAATAACTATAAAAGATTACATTTTATGAAAGTAATAGGTTAGTTTACTAGTTACTTTCAAATAAATGTAATCAGTTACAGTTAATGTATTTCTTTTGTATAAAAATACATAAGTAATTGTAACTGTAAGGTGTATTACATTTTCCAGTACTTCTCCATCCTTGCTAGTGACTTCACAGAGCTTTCTGGAACAAGTTTCCAAAAGTAATAGAAAGTACTAGAAAAAGTAACTTACCCAACACTGGCATCTGCCGTTATTACCAGCTGGTTATTATAACGGAAAATAACACACAGATTCTTAGCACTGAAAGAATGATTAGCCAGTAATTACATTGAAGTATTTGTTGCACTGGTATTTTTTACATCGCTGTATCTGTACAGGCCAGTATCTCCACAGTTGTACGCACTAGAAGCTACAGTGCCATGATATCCACCAACATAAAGTGTTCTGTGTGAGATTTCAGTTTACTGCGTGACAAATTAGAGGAATTGCAGCTGAATTAATTTCGTTCCTGTGGTATCCTTCAAGATTTGATCCTGACGGACAGCTTTGTATTACTGTTGGAAAGGCTAAGATTAGGCCCTTCCAGTGGTGTATACCATGTGGTTCTCGCTTGGTAAGGCACAAGAGATGCAGGCTTGCAAAGCTGCATTGCCATTATCTATGTGAAGACAATGCATTGATGTAAATGTTGGTGTATCAGTATCTAAACATGCCACAGTCATGTCAGCATTACTGTACATCAAGCTCTCATTTAAAAAGAAAAGTAAGTTTCTAGTCCTAACAGTACCAGGGTTAGCCCATTCTGCGAATATTTCTTTGAATGGGGCTTAGTTTTGAACACTTTGGGCTCATAATACACAGAAACACAGGAAATACTGACAAAAGGGGTCTTTAGCCCATTAGATTTGTCCACTGCTTCTCAGTTGTAGTGACCAGTAATTCCCTACCAAATGACATAAAAGTTATGCCTATTTTTAGACAAAGTTAATGCTGAAATCTCAGCTAACTCCCTGGGTGTGCTAGTTCACATCCACATAGTCACCACCTTTTAAGCAAATCATGTCCTACGACTATCTGTTATGAAGTGCCCCCCTTTCAGCTGGTGTATTATGACCTCTAACATTAAATCTATTCACCTTCAATAATAGTTGCAAACATTTGTTCAGTATTTGATTCCTTGTGGCTTGGTAGACTAAGATAAAATTGTCCGTCATCCTTCTCATCTCCTGCCGGCCTGCAGGCACAGCGATAACGTTGCCACTTGCAGCGCCAACAGGTGGGGTTCGGGAGCAAACTTAAGTTGTCGGTGGGTCAGCCAGAGGAAGGAGGATCGAGCATCCATTGGACTACTTTCTGGGGCGAGAGGGCCGCTGGGCCTGGAGGAGAACTGACCCCTAGTGATGCGTGAGGGTTGAGCATCCAGGGACATCATTTCAGGGGTGGAGAAACGTCAGCTGCTGATGTCCTGTATGCACATCCTCATCTCGGCGGCACTGCACATCTGTCCTCCTGAGGTACGTAAGGGAAGGTTGAAACCATGACCGGCCAGCATGACAGGAGCGAATGCTCGCAGGCCCTGCACCTGGGTCTGTAGCACACCTCCAGTTTGAGGATCTGTTTCTTGGTCCCTGGGGGGGGGTAGGCTGTGAGGAATACAGGAGTTGGACAGTAAGTCCGTACAGGGCTGAGGAGGGTGGGGGTCGGTCCTCGATGATGGTGGGGCCGGTCTGGAGTGGACTGAAGAGCACTAAGTGCAGAAAATATCCTTCTCATCTCCAGACTATAGAGATCAAGCTCTTGCAGCCTCTTTTCATTCATTGCATCTCATACCCATAATCTTCTTTGTAGCCTGTGCTGCTCGTTCGTACTCTCTTAATATCGGAGCTGTTGCCTGGGGACCAAAACTGCCTGCAGTACTCCAGATGTGGCTGAACAAGCGAGCGACTGATATAGTGGCATGACCACCTAACTGTCCGTACTGATAGAATGTCTTTTAATGCGTCCCAAAATCCATGTGCATCTCCTTATGACATGCTCACATTGCACAGCTTTATTTAAAATCCTCCAAAACAATAACCCCTCCCCAAATAAATTATTTTGTTTGTCTGACTCCCTCAGTTCCTCACCATTTATCTTGTAATTATACCTCAGATGATTTGCTCCAAGTTGGATCACTGCACATTTTACTCACTGAGTTTAAATCTCATCTTGTCCTCATCAGCCCATCTTGACAGGGAATTAAGTTCTTTCTGCAGTTCTCTTGACTTCTTCAGTAGGGTCCACTGCATGTCCCAAGTTTTGCATCATCAGCAAACATAGTCGTCCAGTTGCCCCTACTAGATTGCATTGCACCAACATAGATACAGTAGGGAACCCTGCAGCACCCCTCTAGTCTGCCCATCCCAACTTGACATTACACGTATATTTGTTGTTTGTTTTTTTAAATGAAAGCCCAAAGTAAAGTTGATGTAGCTGTAAAGTTTGCTGCAAGTATCAATGCTCGTCAAATCAGGTGTCAAACGGTTAGATGGAGGTGGACAGTGCTCAATATAATATTGGCCACTGCATTGGAAGATCCTAGTAGCACAGTGTCAAAGGAACTGCTGCCTTTTTTTTGTTTTGTTTTTTTAGTATCCATTGCTGATGTATATGTGTTCATTCATTAGTGTCCAGGTCACAGACTAGTAGCACACCCTTAAAAAATTCAGGAGTTTATAAGAAATGTGATTAAATATGGTGAATGAGCAGATGAATATGTGTCACAGAGAGTTTTTTTTTATTTTTTGTTAGAAAGCAATATGGAACTGCACCGCTATATGTTGTTTTTGTCACTGTTGTGTCTGTTCAAGTGCCCCGAGCCACAGCATTCCATGAGAAACAGCATGAACTCTTCAGGGCCTTTTGCATGACATGCTCTGCACCATTGTCATTGACGCAGAGTAACTGCAACATTCCCTTTTTTGTGGGTACAGGCAACCTGCGCTGTATCCAGAACAAGCGCTCGCTGATCCGACGTTCCCTGTTTTCTTGGGTTCGCCATTTCCGCGCATCGTCATGGAACGGATTGGGCTACCAGCTGCCATGTAATCACACATGAGTGTTCACAGCATTCCAGGAGAAAGTCCCGCGAGACCCTCCGGCATCTCCTGGTGATTGCAAAGGCCTGGTCACATAAGGTAATGGGCTGAAGCACCAAAAGGCTTGTACACACACCTCAAAATTGCAGTTAACCCTTAGGCTGCCAGAAGATTTAGAATGTATAGGTTTTTAGGATGTATATACACACCAGTGGCACAGCAAGGGTTAACCTATACACATACAGTCATTGGAGGAAGAATGCTGAACTTGTTGGAAGTATACCAGACTGAAAAGCGAGGGCTAGAACATATAAAAATTGCACCGTAAAGCAACCATGCATATGTATGCCCAGTAGCATGGTTGGCGTTTGGTGCGATTTTTATATGTTCTAGCCCTTGTTTTTCAGTCTGGTACATGTTAACAAGTTCAGCATTACTCTGTCAATGACTGTATGTGTATATTTTAACCGTGATTTTGCAATGCATGCACGAGCCTTCTAGCTGCCTAAATATTGATGCACCCCCACTCCAAAGTCTGGTGCTCTCTACTGACCGGAAAACCAGTAGTAGTAACATAGTAATTTAAGGTCAGAACAGATTCTAGATGTAGCAGGTCTGCCCCGAGCTTCAAACGCTGCGAAGAATAAATATGCTGTGCAAACATGTGCTCATTTATAGGGATTTCCCTACACACAGGGGGTGATGCCAAATACATTGGAGAAGCAAATAAGGAATTGCGTTACAGCAGAGCAACACAGGGCAGGTATCAGAAAAATAAATGCAGCATTACCATTAGTGAGGCCTGCTAATAAGAACTCGTAGCTAGTAAGTTTGCTGTCCTTGCTCAGGGCGCCTGGTGTTCTGCGACAGAATTTTCTGCTGTCTTCGGCAGGGCTCCTTGACTTCTGCGGCAGCATTTTCTGATTTCTGCGGCATGATTTATTCACTTCTCTGGTAGAATGCAGTCCTGTCATTGGCTAAATATGATTGATGTCATCGATGACATCATATGCTGAGCATAGTGGAGGGGTTTCAGGATAAATGAGGTGGGAAAGAAAGCCTGACACTATGGAAAAACAGTATATTTATATGAAAATTCACCAAAACAATGACTTCTCGGCACTATATTATTCATGCATGATGCAAATTCTGCGGCTAATTCGGCAACCGCAGAATTCCAGGGGCCTTGTCCTTGCTTCACAAAAAAATCCACCATCAACTGCACCCCCCAACCACCACCACCGTCGCCATTTGAACGGTTTGATGTATGAGAAGGCACGAAGCTGTTTACAACAGTGGAAATCATTCCAAAGACAAGCACCTTCATGTGAAAGTGCAAAATGTGAAAACATGTAGAAGAGCCCCATCTAAGCCAGCATCGGCACCTGGAAGACGAAGCAAGTGCATCAGGGCAATGCCCAATCCCACCCCACCCCCAAATGGGGAAATAATGATTAGTCCTACCAGCAGATCCAACCCCATTAGCACATCTAGAGTCCATTTAGGAGAAAACAATGAATGGTATGCATACTGAAATGCTTCATATGCATAATAAACAAAACTATCAAGCATTACAACAGGAGAATTAGTCAGAATTGGGTGGCCCCATTACAAGAAGTCAGGCAAAGGATAGGGGAGAGTGAGACTGCATTCCAGCATTTAACAGTTGTAAAGGATTGAGAGGCTACAACACGTACCATCCTGGAAGAAAATTCCAAATCAATTTCTGAAGACAGGAGCGTATACTTACAGGTATGTATATGTGTTGGTGTTTACATATATAATTGCACAGTTTATGTCAGACCAGTACATAACACATGACTGTTATAGAGGTGTGGTAGCATAAAGGCACTTCTGTGTAGAATTCCAATTTTTGCTTGTTAATAGCTCAGCCAGCCTTTGACAGAATTACCTGAAATTTGGCATGTGCTATCTCAAGATCCTTTAAATTTTGTACGGATTGATTTAGTGGTTTAAACTTCTAGAAGGTTGAAAATGTGAAAACATATGGTTTTTAAGACTGTTTTTGCTCACAGATAGCAAAAAAAAAAAGATCAGGGAACTGAAATCTGAAACGGTCAGGTAGGTTAGATATTGGGTCAGGGATGTTGCTTTGCTATTTGGTATTCTCAGAAAATGTGTAGAATTTGATTTATAAAAAAATAGTATTACAGTTTCATGCATGCGCAGTTTGTCATGAATTTTTTAAACGAATGTGAGTGCGAACGTGTAACATGTGTGGTCGACAAAGTATGGTTTAAGGATGTCGTGTATACTTTACAAAAAGTTATTTCTTAAAATAGTAATAAAATTAAAATGTGCTACTTTTGTGACTGAAACTGTTCCCCAACCCTTTCATGCACCCCCCATGAACCCCACTGAATTGAAAGTCAAAGCACAACCCAGGTTAGATGCATAGAAACATAGACTTTGACAGCAGTTAAGGACCGCTTGGCCCTCCTAGTCTGCCCATTTCCCTACCTACAGGATAAGCCGCAGATCCTAGTTAACCAACAGCCTATTTCTTCCTACCCCCCACAAGAATTGCCTTATGTCTGTCTCATGCATTCTTGAATTCTCCCACAGTTTTAGACCCTACAACCTCCTCAGGAAGGCTGTTCCATGCATCCACTACCTTCTCTGTGAAAAAATACTTTCTGACATTGCCCCTGAACCTCCTCCTCTATCTTTAAATTGTGTTCCTTGTTCTGCACGCTCTTTTTCTGAAAGATGCTACCCTCTTGGACTTTGTTGATTCCACTGAGGTACTTGTAAGTTTTCATCATGTCCCCCCACCCCTTTCCTCAAGGGTATACATATTAAGCTCCTTTAGTCTCTCCTCATATGGCTTCTCTTGCAGACCCTGCACCATTTTAGTTGCCCTGCTCTGGACTGCCTCTATCCTATGTCCCTGCAGAGATGGGGTCTCCAGAACTGGACGCAGTACTCCAGATGGGGTCTCACCAACTGTTTGTACAGAGGAATAACAATTTCCTGTTTTCTGCTGGTGATGCCTCTCCCTATGCATCCCAGTATACCCCCAGCCCTCCCTACTGCCTTCTCGCATTGCTTGTTAACCTTAAGGTCATCTGAGATGATTACCCCCAGGTCCCTTTCCTTTTTTGTTGTTGTTATCTACCTCCCCCCACCCACTGTGTAATCTTCTCCTGGGTTTTTGTTTCCCAGGTGCATTATTTTGCACTTCTTTGCATTGAATCCTAGCTGCCATACTTCTGACCATTCCTCCAACCTTGCCAAGTCCCTTCTCATCCTTTCCATGCCTCCTTGTGCATCAGCCCTGTTGCAGATCTTTGTGTAATCTGCAAAGAGGCATACTTTTCCTTCCAGTCCCTCTGCAGTGTCACTTATAAAGACATTAAAAAGGACTGGACCCAGTACTGAACCCTGCAGTACCCCACTAGTAACCCCTCTTTCTTCAGAGTAGACTCCATTAACAATTACCTTCTGTGTCCTGTTGTCCAGCCAGTGTTTTACCCACGCTATCACCTTGGGACCCACTCCCAGGCTGGTTAATTTGACTATTAATCTTTTACGTGGGACTGTGTCAAATGCCTTGCTAAAGTCTAGGTAGGCCATGTCCACAGCCCCCAGCCAGTTCCCTGGTCTACTACTTTGGTCACCCAGTCAAAGAAATCAATTAGATTCGTCTGACATGACCTTCCCGCTTTGAACCCTTGCTGCCTTGGGTCCTGTGCCCCACTGGCCTCTAGGTACTCAACAGTTCTTTCCTTCAGAAGTGATTCCATCACTTTTCCTACCACAGAGGTCAAACTGACAGGTCTGTAGTTTCCTGCCTCTGTCTTGCTCCCACTTTTGTGAAGGGGAATCACATCCGCCTTCCTCCAGTCCTCGGGTACCACACCATCCTCCCATGATTTGTTAAAAAGGGTAGTCAGTGGTTTCCCTAGTTCTCACCTTAATTCTTTTAGAATTCTGGGGTGAATTCCATCAGCATGTTTTAATATCATCAATGAATAAAATAGTATGTGCAGCACAGGGGTTGAAATTAAGTTTTATATCCTCTAGCCAGCAGCGCTAGTGACTAGGAAAATCCACTTACCCCTCAGACTTTTCCATTGGCCCAGCTGGTGTTCTTACTGAAATGTTACCTTCTCCACTGCAAGCCTGCAGAGCTAGTTAAATAACAATCGTACTAGCCTGATGCAAAATCTGACAGCATTTGGCTGGTGGCAGTTGCGACCCTGGTAATACAGTAACACCCCAAGATGAATACTGCACTCTTATGTTGTGAGACGCAAGGCCACCAGATACAGGCTTGGGTCACGTCGGTGGTGCATGTGATGGTGCAGCTGCTTCACATGTGCCCCACAGGACCATTGTGAAGTCAGTACAGGTCTGGGTTAGCATGTGTGATGCTGCAGCTGCTTCACGATTGGCCCATAGGGACATTCACAAAGCAGGCTGCAGCTCCAGAGCAAATGTGTGTGATGCAGTAGCCGCTTCGCGAGTGGCCCATAGGGACATTGGGCTGCAGCTCCAGAGCAAATGTGTGTGATGCAGCAGCTGCTTCGCGATTGGCCCATAGGGACATTGGGCTGCAGCTCCAGAGCAGATGTGTGTGATGCAGCAGCTGCTTCGCGAGTGGCCCATAGGGACATTGAACTGCGGCTCCAGAGCAAATGTGTGTGGTGCAGTAGCTGCTTCACGAGTGGCCCATAGGGACATTGGACTGCAGCTCCTGAACAATGATGTGTGATGCAGCAGCTGCTTTGTAAGTGCTTGTATGCCCATTCGTTACAGGTCCAGGGCAGTGTGTGTGATGGTGCAGAAACCTGCTGAAACAGTATTCCTCGTACCATGTTATTTATTTAGTTAATGTAGTTATTTACTTATTTATTGCTTGATTTCTTTATTACCTCTTCTTGTGCTATCTGGTCCCAGCCTCCTACCTGCAATTTACAGGCACCTCCTAGTCACTGTGGACCATCTCCATCCACAGCTGATCTGGAGCTTTGGATATCCCCAGTTTATCCCCTGTGGCAAGGCTCCTTCTTTCTTGTGGCTCAGCTGGGGCCTAATCTGAGAGGAAGAAAAGTTATTCCAGTGCTTCAGTGTCAGGTGAGGGTCCAGGCCTGAGAGCATAGGTGGCAATTGGCCAGCTGTCATGCTGCACCTATCGGAGGTAGCTTCTACCCTGCCTTACTCACCACCAACTGACTTACAGTGCATGCACACTCCTGACTGCCCTATGGTTGGGGTGCGGAGCAGCACGTGGTACTCCGTGTCACCAATGGCAGCATTACCGTGCCACCCGTAGTTGTTGCCAAGTGGGCTGAATTTCATCTTACCCTTCCCTGGGAGAAAAGCATCTTTAAGGTTGCTCAGCACCTTTCCCGATGGCCTCCGCTCCTGCCTTCCCGGGCTTGAATGCAAACCCAGTTCACAAAGCGGTCTCCCACCATTTAGTGCCGCAGGGCAGCCTGTGTTAGTTATGATATTGAAACATGTATTAAACCTGCGTTGTGCATTGTTTGGTGAGGTTCACAGGGTAGTGGATGGGGTGAGCGCAGTTAGAGTTCAGTCCCCCCACCACCCACCCACATGACATTTCCTTATATTTGTTACTTTAGTAATAAACCCTAACTTGTGCATTAACAGTTTTTTTGCAGTTTGGCGCCCCTTTAATCAGGATTACAGATGCTGCTCTATGTTAAACTTCATTTTTTGTTCCTTGTACTGCAGCAGTCCCTGGACAGAATAAACAGGAATTCGGCATTGTTTGGCCCTTTTATTTCCTAACTGAATTATACAAATGGCTAACAGTTGAAATACGAACATTTCAGATTAGAGTTTCGCCCAAGCAGGAGTATTTGACACATGAGCAGTTTGTAGATTTTAAATGATCAAGATAACAAATGTCTGATGTTGTGCATTCACAGTTTATTTTTTTCATAATTGGATGTTTGTGAAACTGACATGTCACCTTTGCGTGTGTCAAGTCCATTTTCATGAGATGAGACTTGCGTAGAAAGGAAATTCTATAATACATATGTTGGCAGTAGCATATCAGCACAGCAGAAGTGTTGTCCCAGGTTACGTGGCTTGACCCACAGTAAGATAGCCGCCTAATCCTCCTTGCCACACAACCTAAATATGTCTAAACATCTGTAGTAAATCGACACAAAAACCACTAAACCACCACTATTACCTGAAAGTTCTTGCTGCATAGTACAGATCAGTGCCAGCAGTTGCTGCCTTTCAAGATTCAGAGTCACTGAAGCCATTGACAAAGCCTGAGCCATTTTCATCTAGCCGCAGCAGACAAAACGGTGACGGGTAGGAAGCTGCTTCAGGACACTGGAGCGATCGAACCAGTGTTCCAAAAACTCACACAAATGGGGGATGTTATTGCAGCATCGGACAGTAGTATAGTAGCATTAGGCAAGACCGACTCCAGTATAACTCGGAATGAGCAGGTTGCCAAGAAACACAGAGCAGACATCCAAGATCTCAAGTCTCATCAGGGAGCAGGGCGCTTCATCTACGCAATGTAGGGTAAGCTCAATGATCTGGAGAACCCCGGCCACCACAACAACTTACGGTTTACACTGTGGCCTTTCTCATGGAAACAGAAACATAGTATTTGCCAGCATATAAGGACCACTTGGCCCACCTAGTCTGCCCATTTTTCCCTGCCTATAGCATCACCGCAGTTCCTACTTGGTCTCCGGCCCATTCACACCTCTTTCTTTTCCTAAGATTCCCTTATACTTGTCCCATGCATTCCTGACACCACCACCCCAACGCGCGCACACACATACACACACGCACACACACACACACACACACACACTGCATTTACTCCCACCACCTCCTCTGCTAGGAGACTGTTCTCGGAACCTACCACTTTTTCTGTAAAGAATTACTTTTTCACATCTCTCCTGAATCTGCTCCCCTCCAGCTTCTTGTTTTGCCCCCTCAGTCATGCTCTGCTTGCTGTTCTTCAACTTAAAGGCGATCCTAAGTAAGTTTCATATTGAAAGGGCATACTGATCCCTAGCTATTGCTCCCCCACCCCCAAAAAAGGTGAGTGGCCACGGCCAGTTCTAGTCAGATTTCTCAGCTACATGTCAAAAGAAGCCATCTTGCAGTGTTCAAGAAGTCTGGGGGAGCTGAGGTGGCAGAACCACATTGTACACATCTACCATGATTTTTCAAAGACTTTTCTGCTAAGAGAAAGGCATACATTGAAGTTCATCACATTATGCACTGCCTGGGTACACAGTTTTTCTTGACGTTTGCCAGCCCAGATGCAGTTATGGACTTTCTACATAAATATTGGCCCAGGGAACTTCGAGAGCCTTACAGAAACCTACAGGCTGGATCCTCTGCCCCACCCAAGTACATGGACATGAGTGTCCCTCCAGGCGGAACCATGGGTCATGCTGACCGCTATACAGATGTTGATGGGAGGTCATTGCTGCCCAAGAGACAGAGGCAGAATCATCAGCGCCAAAGAGAGACTCCCTTGGGCAGCACCACCACTTCCTGGGCTGCCATCATTGCTGCTGAAATCCCTCTGCTGACCTCTGGATCATCAGGGATTAAGAACACTTGCTTGGACTTGCTCATCAAATCTGCAGACACACTCCCATCTGCCATCCTAGTTAACACCTGAATTGTGCCAAGTTTCTGCCTAGAATTGTTGGTACCTTTCTGCAGGGGCTGGGGCGGGGGCTGTGTGTGTGTGTGTGTGTGTGTGATGGACTACCAGCCCCCTTCCTTATACGTTGATCATTTAGGGCTATAAGTGTGACCTTTTACACAAGGGTCAAAATGAAGATCTTCCTTTGAGAGGGCTCCTGCAGTAGGTATTCACAGATGGAACTAAGCCGCCAGGCATCAGGACCCCATGGAAAAACTTCTAGCTAGCAGTCTCTGGCGGGGGACCGCCCTCACGTCAGGTGACCAGCATCAGACGATGTCCTTATAAAGGGGCAGTCCCCCACGCCCGCCTTCCAGTTCTTGCCTGCTGTTGGCTTGTGAAAGTTCCTCGCGGTAGAACAAGGCTTATCAGCAACTTGCATCAGCCTAAAGTTTTCAACTTTTTGGCTAATTATTTTGATTTGTTTCAGATGTTTTTCCAAAACTGTCTGCTGTGTATGTTGTCCCCGACACCCTCCGAATTGCATAAAAACAAGTGCGACTCGTGTGGTTTTCAGCTTCCACACAAGGACGGCCACTCCTTGTGCCTTTTCTGCCTAGGCCCGGACCACTGCATGGAGGACTGTCAGGCTGCCAAAAATTCAGCTCAGTTACCCGCAAAGAAGGCAGCAGTCCCTGGAAGCCCATCTCCTAAAAAAAAAAAAAAAAATGGGCATCCATGGAGAAGGAGTTGAAGAAACTTTGGCAGGCATCAACCTCCCCAGAATGCCATAGAAAGAAACGTGAGAAGGAGAAGCACCGGGACCAGGATTCCTCATCCACAGCAGCCGCGACTTTGGCTGGAGTCACGGCCCTCCAGGTATCTGCCCCTCTGGGGGATTGCTCCTTGACGGCCGTCTTGGTGGCTACCAGGAAGGAGTCATCCCTCCCATCGGGCTCGCGCTCGGGCCCCTCTGGAAGCTCTGGGGTAAAGAAGGCTTCTGCTACCGCCAAGGCCGCTCCTCCATCGCAGCCTTCCAGTCCGAGCTGGTCCAGTAAGCCAGATGCCACTTCTACCAACGTCCGCATGGACAGGGCTGATAAGCCGCTCACTGCCTCAGGTGAACGCCCAGCCCGCCACCTTCTGCCAAGGCTACCCCTCCTTCACGGCCTTCCATGGACAGGGAGTCAGATAAGTCAGATGCCGGCTCGCCCAGCATCCGCCTGGACGCTGTTGATAAGTTGCCCATCGGCACCTCCTCCGTCTGCCCAGCAGATCTGCGTACATCAGACCCAGTCATCGCACCTGATGCCCCAGGCTCCCCACAACGGATAGACCCGCTGCCCGTGCATGTTTTAAGCGCTCCAGGGGGACAAGGGAGAGAGGTGACTACGAGTTGACAGCAAGGAGGGTCACCAGAGTGGTGAGGGGAGCCAAGGCGAGGATGGAGCAAAACCTGGCTAGGGATATCCGGAGGGGTGGAAAGGGATTTTATAGATACGTAGGGGAGAAAAGAAAAGGGAGAGCACAGATGTCCAGGATTAAGACTGGGGAAGGATGGGCTCAAGAGGTGGAGGAGCAGGGAGAGGTACTAAATGAGTATTTTGCCTCGATATTTATGGAAGAAGACAGGGGATCCATTCAGCCAGAAGGGAGAGTGGAGGAGACAGCTGAGTGAAGAGATCAGATGGAGTCGAGAGGACCGGAAGAGGCTGGGGCACTGGGTGGGCCAGGCCTAGAAGGGGAAGGGTGTTTAGTTGAGGGGGTGGATTGAGAGGGAGAAATCAGAGAGGACAGGGTGAGGGAGGCCCATTGGGTGCTGAAAACTGATAAGGCACCGGGACCAGATGTGCTGCATCCCGGGGTTCTGAAGGAACTGGCAGACGAACTAGCAGCACTTTTCAATGCCTCTCTGCAGACAGGATGGGTGCCTCAAGACTGGAAGGTGGCTCATGTGGTGTCTTTCCACAAAGGGGGGGTCTAGGGAGGAGATGGGAAATTACAGGCCTGTCAGCCTAACGTCTGTGGTAGGCAAACTAATGGAGGGCTTCATCAAGGAGAAGCTCGGGAGGCAACTGGAAAGGTTGGGGCACCTGAATGACAAACAGTATGGGTTTGTCCCGGGGAGATCGTGTCAGACCAGCCTCATAGATTTTTACGACTGGGTGACAGGGATCCTTGACCGACAAAGACCGGTGGACATCCTATATCTGGATTTCAGTAAGGCGTTTGACTCGCTACCCCACATCAGGTTGTTGACAAAGCTGGGGGGATGGGGGTTGGAGGACAGTTGCTTAAATAGGTAGAAAATTGGGTAACGGGGAGAACACAGAGGGTAGTGGTTGGTGGGATAGTCTCCTCTCCTAGGAAGGTCTTCAGTGGGGTTCGCCAAGGTTCGGTACTGGGCCACTCCTGTTCAGTGCCTTTGTCTCTGATATATGGAGGGGGGTTAGGAGTAGGATGAGCCTGTTTGCGGATGTCTCAAAACTGGGAGCACTTACAGACTGGGATGAAGCGAGAGAGGACATCCAGAGGGATCTGGTAACCCTGGAGGGATAGTCAAGAAGGTGGGGACTGAGGTTTAATCCAGGGAAGTGTAGGGTGCTGCATCTGGGGGTCAGAAACCCATGTCATGTATACACCCTGGGGGGTAGGTTCTCACTGCAAGCCACAGTAAGTGAAAGGGACCTGGGAGTGGTGGTAGACACCAAAATGAATAACACTGAAAACTGCAGAAGATCTGCGGCAAAAGCAAACAGGATTCTGGGCTGCATAGCCTGGGGAATTATGTCCAGGAGGAGGGAAGTGATCCTCCCTGTGTATAATGCCTTGGTCAGGCCGCATCTTGAGTGCTGTGTGCAGTTCTGGAGACCTCACCTTAAGAAGGACATAGCACTGCTGGAGAGGGTTCAGAGGAGGGCAACCAGGATGATTCAGGGCATGAGAGAAAGGACCTATGAGGAAAGGCTGGAAGTCCTTGGGCTGTACTCATCGGAGGAGAGACGGGGGGGACATGATAGGGTCTTCATATATGTGAAAGGGATTAACAGCGGTGGTGCCAAAGGAATGTTCAGGCTAAAGAAACAGGACACAGCCAGGGGGCATGAGTGGAAGCTGGAGGGGGGAAATTACAGGGGAGAACGTAGAAGGCATTACTTCACTGAGAGGGTGGTGGGGCCATGGAATGCACTGCCCAGGAGTCTAGTGAAGGAGGGCACAGTGGAGGACTTCAGGAGGGGGTGGGACAGGTGCATGGGTATACTGAAGCCGAAGATGACCCTCTCGTGGGCAGGGGGGGCTGGCTACCGAGCAGACACGAAAGACCATCAGGCCTAATCTGCTGGCTTTTAGTATATTAGTATGTAATCAAGAACAGGACTGAAAATTAGAAAAACGTGCTGTTTTTTCTTCAGTTTATGAGGTACCTGGGGAGCTGTAAAACGTGTGAAAAAAGTTCTACACAAACAGAATGTTTAAAAACACAAAATAGTCAATAACATGACCAAAAAGCCCCCCCCACCCAAAAAAAACCAATGCATCCAATGTGTACTATAATTAGTCATACACACACAAAAAAAACTTACGAACATTATTTCTCATGTCCTGCAGGCCCTGCCCGAAGTAAGTTACTACTCAACTTTCGCAAAGGGTAAATAAATTCATTGCAAAAAACTGCACTGATGCATATATTAGAACTACAAAGCCACAAAAGGAGTGAAATGTGTCGTTAGGCTTTTTTTCAGCCATAATGCCCTTCCCGTCTCCCAGCCCTCACCCTCGTGACCCAAGAACAAGTTAGAGGTTTGGGACCATGCCCCTTGGGTCTGCTGCTTCAAGCTGCCGGTCTGGGGCCCTGGGTGAAAAAAGTCATCATGACTCATCTCCTGCTTCAGGCAAAGCAGCGCACCAAGAAAAGTATCACTGATCTTGCGCTTCCCGTGGGGCCCTGCACAAAGAAAGTGATGAGTAATGCTTGCATGTAGGACGTCGGTATTGCAGTTTGTACTCTGCTTTGTGTTTCAGCCTCTTGTGCTCATAGCCTCATGCTTTGGGGAAAGGTGGCCTTTCTGGAGCTCCTGTGTTTGCCTTTTTCAGTTTCTATGGAGCTGGATGTAAACAGAAGCAGCTGATGTTTAATGGAGGCTGTCAGAAGGGTGGGAGATAAAAGATGCCGGGCTGAACTAATAACGTCATCTGCAAAAGAACAACAGCCAGCGCAGCAATGGAGCCTTCCTAAGGGCTATTTTTAGTGACTGCACTTGATTTTGCAACTGTAGTAGTGTTTCCTGGCAATTAGTTATGGAAAAGTGGGCGTCAGAAGAACTATCAGGGGTTGCTTAATTTAGGAAACAAGAAAAATCGTTTGCCTTTCTGTGGTTTCCAGGCACATCAAGCTATCTATTAGAACAAGGAGAACAGTTTGGTTTCCTAAGGAGGAACATGTTTAGGCTCTGGCAACACCTATTTGATGTGTTCTGAGCTCTGAACTGCACATTTCCCTCCCAGTTCATGTCCCCAGGATTTCTTCCATCCTATTCCTGCCTCTTCTTGCTCCTTTCTGTGGGCCCTTGGGTTATCAGTACTAACAGGTGCCGACAGAAAAATGAAATGTGACATTACACATAGCTCCGTGATGCAAAGCATCATAGGAAGTATATGTAAACCACCATGAAAGAGTTTAGTCTGGTTCCGCTTTAAGTAGAAGGATATGGTGCCACAGGGTTTCTTTCACCTTCTATAAAGGTTGACCGCAGGACACAGACACATGTTTTGCACTACACAGTACTCATTAGTGCATTTTCTCTGTAGCAGCCCAGGATGAAGATGAGCCAGTCACATATTTTGGTCTTACTGATTTGGGTCATGGTGGACCCTAAGTAGGAAAGTCATCTGAAAGTCAAAGAACCTCCGCACAAAAGCACAGAGGAAATGGTTACCCAGAAAGGGCGTTGGCAATAAAGCCAGGTTTCATAGAAATATAAAATTACACATATCCTCTTAATGCCAAGCATCATGGGAAGTATATACAGATCACCATGAAAGAGTTTAGACTAAGTGGAATCAGTCTAAAGTACTTTTTCATGGTGATTTGCTTATATTTCCCATGATGCTTTGCATTATGGGGCTAAGAGAAAGATTAGCTGCTCTTTCAACTACAAGGCCAGACTTCTAGTCAGTTTGGTGCTTCAGACTGAGTCCCAGAATTCTGATTTTTATATTCTGTCTACAAATCTGACACAGTACACGGCTTCAGGAAAATTACTTATCACTGCACTTTTAAATGAATTGCTTCAGCAGTGTCAGTGTGGCTCAGTTGGTAGCATATCCACCTCTGGAACAGAAGGTCATGGGTTCTCGTCTCACACCAGGATTGGACTCATACCTAAAAACGCTGGCATCTGAGTGCAGTATTGGGGGGGTGCTGTACTGCTGGGGTGTACTGTCCTTTGGATGAGACGTTAAACTGAGGTCCCTTCTTCCCATCCCGGTGCTGTCCTGGTGGGTGTCCAGATGGAAGTAAAAGAACCCAGGGCACACTTCACTAAGAGTAGGGGACATTCCTCTTGTCCTGGCCAACATTCCCCTTCCCGTAAACCAGATCATGCAATTGCCCAGGCTGTGTGTGGGTGTTGATGTGTGATATGGCCACCACTACACATTCAGTCACTTTGCTACCAGTCTAGCATTGCTTGTAAATCAGTTTGGGATACACTGTGTATGAAAAGCGCTATATAAATGCTGATTCTTCTTCTTAAACCTGCAATTCAAAATGGAATACCAGTAGTCAGAAATTGGTATGCCACCAGCAGCAATGTTAATATTAGAGCCCTATATATAACTAGCCCAGTGCCTGCGACTCCCCAGGTTCTGTGCCTGAGCTCAGATCGTTGGAGGGCTGACACATAGAGGACGGAGCATCCCAGAAGGTGCTTTCCTTCTCTGGCGAGCGGGGGGTTCATTCCCCAGTGCAGCACTGCTACCTTGGTGACTCCAGGTGACGGTGCTCTCAGGGACTTTGTGAAATGTGCCGGAGTTGCCAGAGTTCTGTGTTGGCACACCTTTGCATGTACTGTACGAGAACGTTGAGCTAGAGCCTGCGGCGCTGGGGAGACGGTTGGAGGACAGACCTCCTGGTGGCAGGATAAAGGCCTTTGTGCTGTTGGACACGTCGCAAACTACTTCTGACTGGATGAGAGAGAAAGTGCTGTAGTGTTTCACCATAGGGAAGCCCCAGTGAAAGGCAGACTGTGACAGGGCTGGGAGCTAATGTACAACAGGTCCTTTTTATTATTTAAAAATTAGTAACTGGGAAAAGCATACTGAACCGAGGCTCATTTCCAGGTGCGACCAAGGGGAAAAGATACATACAGAGATATAATGCAATGAAAAATGGGTATGGAACAAAATACAACAAAAGCGTACAATTACAGGATTTATACAAATAATATATACATTTGCAAGGATAAAATGACAATAAAGTCCTTTGTGGTGCGGGATATTAATATAAGAATATGCACGTTGGCAGAGGGTATAAACCAGTAAGGCACATCAAGATGTGAGCGTGTCTGAAACCTCAAAATTCACAATACAGTGCACAAGACAGTAGTGGGAAATAGTTTAGCAAACAAAGATCAAGGCATATGGGGAGGGACAGGGCAAGGGGACTGGGATGCTTTGCTAAATGCCAGAAGAAGGAGAGGAGGTAGGCTGGGGGGTGGTGTAGGAGGGGGACAGGGGATGCATAATGACAAGAGCAAGTGGCGGAAGGTACTGCTTGGAGCAGAGATTTCAGAGTAGACGGTGGAATGGAGGAGTGGCGAATGTCGCAGGGAAGCTGATTCCACAAGCACGGGAGGCAGTAGGAAAATACTACCTGTCCCAAGCATGTGTAAGGATGGGGGAGGGAGAAGATAGGAGCATCCCTAGAGTGAAGCGAGTACGTGGACAAGCTAGCTGGGAATAGGCAGGAGTTGAGGTAGGAGGGGAGTGTCCCAAAGCAGAATTTGGTGATGAAAGATAGGCTATGGACCTGACACCTGGCAGTTAGTGGAGTTAAGGAAAGGGAGGGGTAGAGGAGACAGTGGAGGTGGGGGGGGGGGAGGTGGCGAACCAGCAGAGTGAATTGAGTAAAGTGTCGAGTCTGGCAAGAGAGGCTGCAGGAGCTGAACCTTAGACAATATCAGCATAGTCAAATACAGGTAGAATGATTTTTGCTGACCTGGTCTCAGTGGGTTGGTATGGGGAGGCAGACTTTGTGATGATATAGGGCTTCGAGTTTAGGTCATAGTTTGGTGCATATGGAGTCGATGTGGGCAGAGAAGTCAAGGATGCTGTCCAGCCAGACCCCAAGATATTTTATTTATTTAGCTTTTGTTAACCAGGTAAGTACACTAGACAAGACATTTGCCTATTTTCAGGTACGACCTGGGAGAGTACAAGGAAATACGACATAGGACAACATGATACACTTTAGGCAGTTACACAGAGTCAGAGAAAACAGAAGCATCACATAGTCAGTAGGTACACACAAATGGTCTGAGCATAGTCCGGAAATAGATTTAAAATCGTTGCTATATGCTACGTTTATTATTTATTTAGCTTTTGTTAGCCAGGTAAGTACAGTAAGAATGGGTTGTGACTAGGGGAGAGCCGTCCAGGGTTGTAAGTGTTGGGTAGTTCTGGGAATTGGACAGTCTCTGCCTAGAACCAAAGAACATGGATACAGTTTTTTTTTTTTTTGGAATTAAATTTTAGCTGGTTTTGGCAAAACCAATGCTGCACTTTGTCAGAGTCACAGTGCAGAGGGGCAGCCACATCAGTGGTGGTGGGACCAGAAAGGTAGATCACGATGTTGTCCACATACATATGGATTTGGGAGGTAGAGCAGATGGTTGGAAGGTCGTTTGTGAATAGGGAAAATAGAATGGGTCCAAGAATTGATGCTTGGAGGCTGGCCCAGTGGCGATGAGGGTTGCGGCGCTGGACGCCACACTGGCGAACTGGGTTCGGAGATGGATTCGGGTCGCTGGGGGAGATGGATTAAGCTCCCGACGGCTTGCTCTCCTTCTCCAGGGAGAGAGGGGTGGGTCGCTTGACCTGCCGCTATACCACCACCGCCTGGGTGACCTTGGGCAGTGCTGGTGTGGACGAAAAAGCAGACAAGCAGGGAGGGGACGACGTTGGCTGAAGACCGGAGCGGATGCACGTCTCAGTGTACATCTGTCTCATTGGTCCTCCCCGTGCGCTGTCGTCAGAGGGGGTGGACCAAAGAACAAGGAAAAACACTCTGCACCCGTTCCAGGTGATGAACCCACTGCACCACGACCACAGTAGGAACCGGGGGCAGACTCCACAGTGCACGCTTCATGATCGAAGTTTGGGGGAGATTGAGAGGTCCTCCTCCACCCTGCCTAGGGGGTCATCCGGGGGCTCTAGAGGTAAGTGGAGCGACGCACCTTAGGAGCAGACTACCTGGTCCTCAAGTGGCATGAGGTACGTAGGGGTTCTGAGAGAGTGACTGGACACAGAGCAGAGAAGGGCTAAAAAGAGAGAGAGAAAAAAAAAGGAATTGATGCTTGTGGGAATGCTGATTTTGGCATCCAGGAAGCTGAGGGGGTATAAACACAAAAATAGTTTCAAGCCCTGCACTAAATATTCTGCCTGTCAATACAGGATCCTCGCTGGAAGGTTGCATACTGAAATGTACAGTAGTATATCACATCCGCTGGCTTTAAGTCTCGTGTAGCCTCTCTGTGTATACTGAGAGAGAGAGAGAGAGAGAGTACTTTAATTCTGTTAGTCCTGGTAGCCTCCCTATAGCGATAAAATGGGCTCCATGTATAAAACTTGAAAAAGGATGTGGTTCTCCTTTACGGAACACCACCAGCATCTACCGACAACTACTTGACTCCAAACATTCATCAAAAAAAAATACAAATTCATATCCCTAATGGTTCAAAGGTTAGCCCTTTCTAAAGATAATTTCTTTGGAAGGAAGTAACTTGGGAACTGGAGGAGCTAGGAATTTAATTTTCTTTTTAAATGAAAGCTTGGAGTTCGTGCAATATGAACAATAAGTTACACTCTTCAAGCGTCCATATATTGATTATAACATTTTAATTCTATAACCTTTACCAATACATTACTATGATATATTTTACAATTATCCATAAAACTTTAAAATACAGATACACGAGTTATTTGTTTCAAACGTTTTACTAGGAATGGCATAATGAGGTGGGAAACGGCTCATTTCCAGATGCATCCTGGGGGGGAGGGGAACAGTGCAAGACAATAAATACAATAGCACTGTAATATATTGATATTGCCCAGACTCCAGGATTTCATTTAAAAAAACATTAGGTTCAGATCTCTTAACGGTTCCAAAGTTAGCCCCTTCTGCAGATTGTTGCTTTCAAAGGAGATAACTTTGGAACTGAAGGGGCTGGGAACTTAATTGTATTTGAAATGAAAGCTTTGAATTCGGGAAATATATGTTACGCTGGTACAGTTTTCATATATCAGTATTGTAAAATATCTTAAGAAATACATGACGTACAACAGGAATGTTCGTAAGCGCTTTTTTACAGACCTAGTGGTGGACAAGTGAATGCGCTGCTAGAGGAATAGTACAGGATAAATCAGTCGGTGAACGGCTTTAAGAGGGGACGGGGTAGGCATATGGGATTAGTTAAAAGGGGAATGGTGGGCAGAGTGAAGGGGGAGGGATGGTCACTAGGGCCAGTGCGGTGTAGTTAGGTAGGGTGGGCAGACTGGATGGGCTGGCAGGCTTTTTTCTGCCGTGATTATCTTACATTTGTACGTTTCCAACTATGATGTTTAAAAAAGTAAGTTTTAAAAACTTTCTTAACATATTCTGATTTGTGTTCTGCGAAAACCTATTTTATGATAATCTATAATATGGCATTTGTAGGCTCTTGCATCCATAATCTGATGCCTCTAACAGCATCACACATATCTCACTATTTCTCCTCACTACCCCAACTCTTCCTGCTTTCACAGGCTCCACCTGTGAAAGCGTCCAACGGTAATAAATGATAGGCATTTGTGAAATACAGGGATGCAGTTCCAGTGAGGGAGTTTGGCAACAGCATAAACCGAGAGACTGAGGCTCGAGTAATTGTCTAATATCGCTAGAACCTCCTGAGATGGAAGTCATATAAGGTCAAAGATGGTTTATAGGGTTTAAACCTGTCACAGATTCCAGTCAGTATCCCATGCCTTGTCAGTAGAAAGGGGATGTGAGGAAGTACTTCTTCACAGAAAGAGTGGTGGATGCCTGGAACAGCCTCCCAGTGGAGGTAAAAACTGTAACAGGATTCAAGAATGCATGGGATAGGCATAAGGGAACCTTAGTGGTGAGGAAGGGGGTTGGGGGGGTAAAGCTGGAGTTCAAGTAGGGTCTGCGGTGTAACAGTAGGTAGGGAAAATGTCCTCTGCCATCAAATGCTATGTTTTTATGTTGTATATTGTGACTCAGACAGGAACTGTTTACTTCACATCACATCACTGTAGAATAAAGGGGAAGTTTAAACAGAGTGACAATGTCATTTAAAAACTGTATTATGACCAGCCCGGTGGTGCTGGAGGGTTGACGCTGGTTGCTACACCTCGCTCCACGCCGGCAACCCGGGTTCAGGAACGAGCCCTGGCCATCCCGGAGTTGGCAGAGGTGAGGGAGGATCGAGCGTCCATAGGACTGTTGTCCTCTCTTGGGGGAGGGAGATTGGTCGTCACACTCGCTGAGTGCCGTCTGGCAGTGGCCGGAGGGCAGTACAAGTCAGGAAGACACGCACTGACGTCATCACATTGGTGGGGGGGGGACAGGAGAAAAAGGGAAAATCAGAGCCAGTAGGCTCCATGGTGGCACCAACCCCTGACCAGCCTCCCGATATATGGATTTTGCTCCAGGGGTGAGGGTAATGCCGGCACTTCACCCCTGCCCTGCCATGGGGGATTTACGGGGGTGTCGGGTCGGGGAAACGGTGCGGCCGGAGACCAGATCCCTCCGAGGGAGGGACTGGAGCTACCTGCTGGGCTCGGGGAGCCATAAAAAAAACACAAAAAACTGTATTATGTAGTTTTAACATCATAACTGTGATTCATGGGATTGCTAATTTCACAACTGCAAATTATGACAAAAAAGTATATGGACTATCTCTAAATTTACATATGCTGTCTATATATTAGTGGAGTGTGCATGGTTGCCTGCAAAGAACAAGGTGGTCATTTCATCGGATGAAGCTTGGAGCAGGATGAGTCACAAATCCAGGGGCCTGATATTCAGAAGTTTGCATGGGTGCTAACCCGTGTTGCCGTACAGTCCAGGTTTTGCACTGGAGTCAATATCGAAAAGGCCCTAACAGCGGCAGGAAATACCTACTCAGACCAAATGGGGGATGCAAATAGTGGGGTGGGGACAGGAATATCGGTGCAAGCTGATACAGATTTGCATGATGCAAGAGGGTTTGTACACTTCTTTTGTGCGGATACCACCGATGAAAACCTCCTCTTATTCCGCACAACCCTAGTGACTGCCAGAGGTAATGCAGCTAACCAGCCAGTTGACCTTTGGTGGAACATACACACCTCTGTGGTCTGCTGCTCCCCCTCCGATCCCCAGCCATGCTATTTAAATAAAATTCCCTGGTGCCAGTGCCCTCCCCCCTGGCCAATCACCAGCCCCTTATTATTAATAACCTTACGTGGTGCTAGTGGTCTCATCCCTCACTCCAACCCAGCCCCATAGTAGAAATAAAAATCCCTGGTGCTAGTGGTCCCCCTCCCTCCCTGTGATCCAGCCCGTAGTAATAAATAAAAATCCCTGGTGCTAGTGGTCCCCTCCCTCCCTCCCTGTGATCCAGCCCGGTAGTAATAAATAAAATCCCTGGTGCTAGTGGTCCCCTCCCTCCTCCCTGTGATCCAGCCCCGTAGTAATAAATAAATCCCTGGTGCTAGTGGTCCCTCCCTCCTCCTCCCTGTGATCCAGCCCTTAGTAATAACAAAATCCCTGGTGCTAGTGGGTCCCTCCCTCCCTCCCTGTGATCCAGCCCGTAGTAATAAATAAAACTTTGTGCTAGTGGTCCCTCCTCCCTCCCTGTGATCCAGCCCGTAGTAATAAATAAAATCCTGGTGCTAGTGGTCCCCTCCCTCCCACCCTGTGATCCAGCCTCAGAGTAATAAATAAAAATCCCTGGTGCTAGTGGTCCCCTCCTCCCTCCCTGTGATCCAGCCCCGTAGTAATAAATAAAACCCTGGTGCTAGTGGTCCTCCTCCTCCTCCCTGTGATCCAGCCCGTAGTAATAAATAAATCCCTGGTGCTAGTGGTCCCCTCCCTCCCTCCCTGTGATCCAGCCCCGTAGTAATAAATAAAATCCCTGGTGCTAGTGGCCCCCCTCCCTCCCTGTGATCCAGCCCCGTAGTAATAAATAAAATCCCTGGTGCTAGTGGTCCCTCCCTCCCTCCTGTGATCCAGCCCGTAGTAATAAATAAAACTCCTGTGCTAGTGGTCCCCTTCCTCCCTCTGATCCCAGCCCTGTAGTAGAAATAAAAATCCCTGGTGCTAGTGGTCCCTCCCTCCCTCCCTCCCTCCTGCCTCTGATCCCAGCCCCGTAGTATTAAGCAGAACCCTTTTTTTGAAATTTCTATTTATTCTCCCCCCAGCACCAGAGCTCCGCACCATCGGGAGACACATACATGTGGCACCCCACTACACCATCTAATTGACCTCTGGCACACCCCACTACGCCACCTACCTGACCTCTGGTGGTCCCCCATGGAGCTGTGGTTATACCCCCAGGCGAGTACGAGGTGGGGCCCAGCACCCCGAGACACTTAACTGTTTTGTCGGAGCCCCGGAGGATCAGGTAGGCACGAGCCATTAGGGTCTCCATGTCGGCGCTCCGTCTTCTCAGTGCTCTGGTGCTGATTTTCCCTGTTCTGGGGGAGTGGCATGTGGCCTGACGTCAAGGCATCACTGCCGATGTCCGCCACTCCCTAACCCTCTTTCTGCGTGCCCTGCACTTGCTGTGCCTCCGGCCACTGCCAGAGGCCAGTCCAGTGTTGAGCCTGTGCCCCCCTCTCTCCGGGGAGAGGAGAGCTGTCCTCCAGGCACTCAGTCCTCTCCCTCCCTCCCCTGCTGACTCTCAACATTCCTGAACCTGGGGCACCAGCGTGGCACGAGGTGTTGCGTTCAGCACCTCACCCTTCAGCACCACTGGGCCAGCTTAAGTAGAATCCTTGGTGCTAGTGATCTCTCCCCCTTCCTCTGATCCCAGCCTGACATAAAAATTATTATCCTTGGTGGTAGTGTCTCCCCTTCCCCCTGCCATTCGCCAGCTGGAAGTAAAAACAACCTCTCCCTAGCATCCAGTACCCCCCCGCCCCAATTCACTGATCGGTATCCGCAGTGCCATGAGTGCATATGGCAACTCGCACAGATCTCCTCGTCCGGATGCTGTATCTCCAGGCAGGGAGCATGCCTCTTCTTTATAAGACAGGGCACATCATCCTGTCCGATAAATAACAGGCGTGCCCCCTGCCTGGATATACGGCAGCTGGCTGCGGAGGTATGAGGAGGGTTGTGCTAGTCACTGTATGCACCCACGGCATCGCGGATACTGATGAGGTGAGGTGGGGGGTGTGCCTGGTGCCACGGAGGGGGGGAGACACTGGATGCCAGGGAGGGGTTGTTTTTACTTTTGGATTGGTGGGGAGGAGGGACCACTTTGCACCTTTCTGAATATTGGGCCACAGATGTCTTATGCCAGACAGCTACAAGAGATGAAGTGACCAACAATTTCAAAGCATTGGCACCCATGCATAATTAATAACAGTACTATACATGGTTAGGACATATTGTGTATGGAGTTGAGCTAGTTCAAAAAAGCTTGTGCACAGTTGAAAAGCTTGTTGTGCACATTGCAAAAGATGTTGTGCACGTTCTATAATCAGTGCACCTGACTTTTCGTCTTGCGCCGATTTCCGCTGCTTCCCTGCTCCACTTTGTTTCTTTCATGCACTCTGCTTCAGTCACTCACACAACACCATACTATCACAACTAGAGCAGTTCTCTCTAGAGAAATGTTGGAAGGAGAGAAAGTCTCATCAGAACAAGAAAACTAAACCATACACAATAAAAAATAAAGTATGGGTGACCATACATAACTCACCCTGTGTTTCCATCTTGGGGTTGAGACAACATTTGACCTCTCGAGCTTCGGTCTCAAAGTCCATAGGCTGTCATCTGTAAAACTTGATGGAAACACAGGCTTGTTGTGAATGGTCAGCCTTAAATTATTCCACATATATAACAGTACATGTTTAGGAGGAAATACTTGGCGCAGGAGATTAGTGTACTATAATGTAACGGGCATTTAGTTATTAACAGGCTCCAATCCGGGCTTTACCTGGAGCATTAGGTATAGCAAATTCCATGTTGTTTATGAATTCTGGTCCAGGATTTCTATCCTGGGTCCTGTGTGCTGGTAGCCTAGGTGAAAACAGTTCGTTTCTCTGCTAAAATATACGTTTTCAGCATTTCTGAAGGCATTAGAACTGTTTATGTGAAAAGTGCCAGTGTGGGTATCTTCTAAGAGCCACTGTTTAAGGGCTGGTCTGCTACAGCTGGCGCATTAACACAATGACATGGCAGTTGCTCACAACGCTGGTGACCCAGGTTTGAACCCAAGACATTGGAAAGTCCGCCAGGGCAGGAGGTTTGAGTGTCCCGCAGGATGTGTGCCTCCTTGCGGTGAGAGACCGACCATTCCTCACTGTTTTAATACAAACTTGGAGGTGCTCAGGAGGAGGAGGGATGGCAGTGAGAGGGGAGAGACACTGAACGGCCTTGTAGCTCACAGGTGTATTGTGTAGTGCAGTCTACGCCTTCACAAACTGGCGAGTGTTGGGGGAGAGAGAACAGAGAAAAACCCTGGGCTTGTTAGGATGCCGCCGGCACAGGTAGACTCCATGCTGCCTGCCTGCCTGCCCACCCATCATGAGGAATCCACTGCTGAACAAATTTGACTGGAGGGGGAGTAACCCCCACCCGAGGGCCCTATTGTGGAAAGGGTCCCCCTTGGGCAGGTAAGGGGGCTCCCTGGGATCCGGGTCCGTTACAGGAATGGACAGTAGCCAGGCTGATAAGGGTTGGGCCTGGGCGGATAGGGGAAGAAACAGATCCTGAAATAAAAAAGGTATAGTTAGCTGTTTGTATTTAGAAGGTTACTGCATACAGCGCTTGATTTGCTTCCCTAATGAGAACAAACGCTGTCTTCGTTTGAAACTTCCATCTGATACACCCTAATACCAGTGAACATCACACAGCATGGGATCAGCAATACAAGTGTGCTTGAGATTTATTACTGTCCGTCAGTAGTACAGTGTTCATACTTTAGGAAATGTTTCCTTAATTCACCATTCCAATCTAGTACGAAGTCTAAGACACAACCCAAGTATCCATTAGTATGATTAATTTAATCCATTAATGTCATAGTCTATGATCAGGGCCCCTGGTGCTCTGCGGCAGAACTTCTGATTTCTGCGGCAGGGCTTCTTGGTTTCTGCGGCAGCATTTTCTGATTTCTGCGGCATGATTTATTCATTTCTCTGGCAGAACACAGTTCTGCCATTGGTTAAATATGATGTAATGTCATCAATGATATCATATGCCGAGCATAGAGGTGGGGCTTCAGGATAAACAAGATAGGAAAGAAAGCCTGGCACTATGGAAAAACAGTATATTTGACTAAAAATTCACCAAAAACAGTGAATTCTGCGCATGATGCAAATTCTGCGGAAAATTCCGCAACCGCAGAATCCCAGGGGCCTTGCCTATGATGATCGCCATTTTAGGAGTGGATCAGTCACATGTTTTAGATTGACAGTATTTGTTTTGGGCTGGCCCATCAGTGCAGGAGTAGCGCTACCACCCGCAATGCTGGTGATCTGGGTTCAGGAATGAGCTTGGGCTGCCAGGAGACGGCCAGGGGAAGAAGGATTGAGTCTCCTAGGGGACGCTGTACTCCTCTAGGGAGAGAGGGTCACTGTCTCTGGTGCAGTACTGGCACCTGGGTGACCACAGGTGGCAGTGCAGCTTGGGGTCGCTGTGGGAGGGAAGGACATCGGCCAAGATCCAGAGCAGTTGCATGCCTTGCATGCACACGCTCCTTGGACTTCCATGCATGCCAGCATCCTCATAGACGGGAGAAACGACAGAAAAAGACTCTGCGGCTGGCCTGACGATGGCCTTCTGTATCTCGACAGAGGACTAAAACCAGAAACCTATGGCCACCGTCTGCTGAAAGTTCATGCAGGTAGGGATAGTAGAAGGGGAGGTGCTCTCTCCTTTCCTGCGGGGGTGCAATCCAAGGCAGCATGGAAGAGTACCAGGGGTAGTATGATAGTATGCCTAGGCACGGGTACCTTGGAGGACCCCGATGGAGAAGCTCAGCTGCAGTGCAGGTGGGGGCATAAACAGAGAATTAAGGGGAAAAAAAGACAGCACTTGACAGCCAAGGGAGCCCCCTTACCTGCCCAAGGGGGACCCTTTCCACAATGGGGCCCTCGGTTGGGGGTTACTTCCCCTCCAGTCAATAAAATACAACTGCATAAAAGGTAGATTTTTAGGTAACTGGCCAACTAACATGGACTTTTTTCTATGCTACTTCACCCCAAGACCGATTTTGGAACTGGACGAGCACCCTTTTACATGTCCTCCTTTATAAACAGCTACACAGAGAAAATATTTATCAATGCGGAATGGGACAGGATAAAATTGGTAGAAAGCATGTGGGTGAGGGAGGCACGTCTGAAGTGTGTTTAACTCCAGAGAGCAAGACCAGGAATTCCCAAACTTGAAGCAGCATCTTGATTTAGCTTTTTTTTGGTGCAGCCTAATTTCAGAATCTGGTTAATGCTATGACAACAGGAGCAAACAAACAGATCTTAAATATTCTCATCTGAGGCATAGGACTATACCATGTGTTTCTCAAACGGAAGCTAGAGTGAGCTGTAGTAGAGTCACTACTTTGCCATTCTGCTTTGAGCCTAGCTGCACAAACCCAGCAAGCATCAACAAACCAACGTTACAACAGCACTACAGTTAGCTAATTATGGAGTGAGACTTTTTTGTGTGTTCAAGTTTCCTAAAAAAGACCAGTGAGAGAGTGTGTGTGTGTTAGGTAATATGATACTGCCATGAGAGAGAGAGAGTGTGTGTGTGTGTGTGTGTGTGTGGTAATATGATGCTACTACCATCTGTATGTGTTCAGCCAGACAAGTTCTGCTGCTGGCTACAGGTTTTTTTTCATGGAATTTATAGTCAATGACAAGAACCCATCAAACTGTTTGGAAATTTAGGAGATGAAACTTTGGGGGCTAAGTTTATGTTTAGATGTTTCTCTCCATCAGAAATTACCACTAACCAACAACAGCAAGAAAAAAAGTAAACCTTACTAACCAAATGAGACGTGTACAGATTCAGTTTTCGCCATTACCCATTTTGGATTTTGAAAGTAGTAGGCTACATTTAAAGCAAACGCAGGAGGCACAAGCCAACTCTGTATGCTGTTTGCATAAATGTGGGGACAAACGTAGTTGAAACAGCCCACAGATTTCAAAGGGCGGGTTTCGCTTTACAAGAGAGTTGGTGTCTGTAGATTCCCATCTTTCTGCGTGAAGGCAAAGCATTATGGGAAGGCTGATCAGCACCATGCTATCAGCAGCAGGACATACTGTATAGTGTGCTCTGTTTCACTTGGTGAGTCTAGCTTGCTGGTACAGGTGCAACACCGTAAGAGAATGAATGTTTGAAAAGCTTTTTTGAATGAAAGGTACTTTTCCCCCCATCATCCTCACACGATTGTAATCTGACCACATAGTGGGTAGACAGCTGACTGAAGGGAACCTTGTGGCACATCCGTACAAGATGATTGGCAGGCTAGTGCTCCCACTAAGCTGTATGTACCTGCTGTTCCCACCTAAAGCTCAGCTGTTTTGCCTTCACTCACAGAGCTCCCATGGCTTCCGTTAAGCATTTGCTGATGAATTTCACAGTACCTGGAGGCTTCCATTGGAGTCCTGTAGCACACAACTAGTCTGACTGAAAGTGGGGAAAGAACACCATAATTATTATTCTTAAAAAAAAGTTACAGCATCACAGTTGAGTGCCTGGGTCTTGCCTCGTCCTCCTTCTCCTACTACAACTACTCCTACTCCTCCTCCTCCTCCTCCTTACCTGACTCTCTTTCAGTCTTTGCTAGCACAGCCCACTTTTTTCTCTTGACGTTGAACTCTAACCCTTCCATTTTTTTCCAGTTAATTTACCTGCACTTGTTTTTCCATCTATTGTTCATTTCATATTATTTTATTCTAAAAAAAACATTTTTGTATACAAGACACTCTATAAATGCATTTTATTGCATGGTTGACCTCCTATTATTTTTTCAGTGAAATGAGACACCTAGTTACCCACACCAGTGATGTCACTTATGCGAATAACAGATGATCAGCAGCTCAGTTGACACTGTTATTGGCTACAGTGATGTCATCTTTCCAAAGAACAGATTATTCCTTCCCTCAGAATCAAAGTAAAATGACCACCACCCCAGCTTACCTCAGCAAACCTTAATTGTAAGAAAGACATTACAGAAAATCAACAATATAGCTAAAACCCAAACGTTGATATGAATCTACTACAAGGCTTCTGGAGCAGATAAAAGAAACAGCAGAATCTGTCACTAGCAGTTCCTGGATGTTCAAGCTGGAAACAGACTTTTAACCGTAACAAAACTGTATAAAAAATCAAATTGTAAAGTAAATGACTGACTTGTACAGGAGGGCTTTTGCTGTGCCACTGCGTTGTATGATGCATCTCGGAAATGGGCAGCCACCATTTTTGGTGGTGTAGGTCCTTTGCTGCGATGGCGAAAAGCTTATGCAACCCTATTTTGTGTCATTCTGCCAGTGATCATCTGGCATAACCAGATACCATGACTGTGCACCCAGCCTGGTTAGTTGCTGGTAACCTGGCAACTAACCACTCACTTCTCCAGCCATAGAGCCCATGCAGTTCGATCGTCCCCACCAGAAAAGAGAATCTTAAAGGGAAATTGAGCTGGCTTAATGTTGGACGGGGGAGGGGGGGCCTATTCTCAAAAGATGTTTTTTGCCACTGAATGGGAGAAACATTTTTGAAAGCTTGTCCACATTCCAGCATCCTTCATCTTGCTGTCAACTAGATTTCACCTGCCTTGTTTGGAACCGTGAGTCCCTGTCAAAATGACCCCTCCCCCACGCCTTCTGGAAGCAGTCAGCGTGACAAGAGCCACCCACCTTCCCTGAGGTAGGTGGATTCGAGAGGATGACTGCATTGTCTGCCCCCCACCCCAGTAGGAAACGTGGGCTTTAGAAGAACTCGATCTCTGGTTATCCAATATGAAACATGGGCTCAGGAGAACTGGGTCCCTGGTTATCCAATATGAAACATGGGCTCGGGAGAACTCGGTCCCTGGTTATCCAGTATGAAACATGGGCTCGGGAGAACTCGGTCCCTGGTTATCCAGTATGAAACATGGGCTCGGGAGAACTCGGTCCCTGGTTATCCAGTAGGAAACGTGGGCTCGGGAGGACTCAGACATTGGTTGTCAGCATGTTGGGATGCACTTCTTACTATTACTTATTTATTTTTTTCCAATTGTTTAACCAGGTGAGACACACTAAGCTAAAAGCTTTTTTACAGGTGCAACCTGGGAGCACAGGGAAGTTAAGTGACTTGCTCAGGGTCACACAGTATATGCAAGTGGGGGCTGTGGGATTCAAACCCAGGTCTCCAGATTTGCAGCTCAGAGCCTTAAACCACTGTGCTATACTGCCTCTGTATATATTATACTATATATTAGGCCATCAAGTGACTCCAGTATCACTTTAAACAAAAATACGATGTGTAATAAAACTTGCACAGACTTGTGTGTCAGTTAAAGTGTCACATGGCCAACATTGTCTACAAATGGTAACTGAAGATATATAATTTCTGGTACCAGGAACTGGCATCTCCTCATTTGCTGGGATGTCCTGTGGGCTACAGGCTTTCACAACCACATTTCCATGCAACCAGATCAGTGACACACCTTCAAAATGAGCAAGACAGTAGGGGTTACCACCTTTTAAGAAACCCAAAGTGGGACATTTCTTACTGAAACACAATTTTTCACAGGACAGTACCTAACCTCGACCAATGCAACAGCCTTGTTTTCTCGATATAATCAGAAGTAAGGCTATTGTAGTTTCTTAGTTGCTTCTATTGTTTCTTGTCATTTTAAGGTGTTTTAGTTAAGCTATTAAAGTTTTCTACAACATTTAGTGGAAAGTTAGAAAATCTTTTTCCTACTGTAAAATCAGGACATTTAGTATTTTTCATGTTTTTTTTGCAGGACACAGCTGCCCAAATCAGGACTGTCCTGTGAAAATCAGGACAGGTGGTAACCCTACAAGACAGCTCTGTAAAACATGAGACTTTTATTGCAGGGCATAGCCCCTCTTAGATGCACATGACCCTTGCTCTCCAACAAAGCATGTTGAATGTTAACTGTTGGGTGATGAATATCTTACCTTTTGCTTTTCTCTGTTCATTTCCAAGATGCAGTGCTGTAGCTCTCTGCTCTGTACCCCCTGTTGTGGTTAAGGAAGTTGGTAAATTCCTTGCATCCAGTTGCTTAATGTTGCTGAACTGTTTCCACTTTCATAAAGAGTTAAAAACTGGAATCATGACATGCTGGATCTAATACCACTGCTGTCTCTCTGATGGATGGCCCTAAGAAACCACTTGAGAATTGTTAGCACATCTTCCTAATGTGAGCCAGAGGAGGTGGAATTGCTCTCTACTACCCCTTGACTGTTTGCTACTGTGGACCAACGATATGTATTCTGTCTCAATGAAAGTAATAGAGCAAGACCGCCTCCGCCATTACTTTTTAATGGTCTGTGTCGGTGCCATCTGTAACATGTTATAGATGTTTGTTCAGCCCTCAGTGGTGTAGAGACCGGTGGATGACAGGCACCCATTGGTCTCCTAATTGAAGAGAGCAGTTTGGATTTGTCTCATATGGAAATATTTTTTTGGCCTGTGCTGTGTAAGCGTTATCAAATACCCCACCCCTTTCCTGTTTTTTTTTTTTTTTTAACATGTTGTTTTGATACCATACAAAATCTTTCTCTTTTCTGAAAATAAGTCTTAGTAGTTATATTTGTGCTGCTCTGATTCTAGGACAGAATATAACATGTATTGTTGATAGTGGAACCAACAGCTCAAATGCTGTCCCCCTGTTTTTTAGGCAACAGTTACTCTAGTTTCTGAAGTGGATTTTGGCCCATTCTTTGCCTGTGGTAGCAGCCTTTTGAAAACAGGGCAAAACGCAGCACTTTGCTCATGAAAAAAAAAAACAACAACTAATTTTGGTCCTTGCGCTGCATACGAACATACAAAATGCCAGCAGAAACAGGCCTCACAGTCTGTCGAGTCTGCTCAGTTGTGCAGCTAGCCTCTCAACTTGCAGCTTCCCCACCCTCCCCTCTCTTCTTCACAACACCCCCCACACTCTATCCTACCCCCTCTTGAATCCTCCTACTGTTCCACATGATACCACTTCCTCGGGCAGAGTATTTCACTTGTCCACCAACCTTTCCATGAAAAAGTGTCTCCTGATCTCCCTCCTGAATCTTCCCTCCAATCTTCAATGCCCTCTCATGCCCATCCCCTTCTGATCTGCAGAACCCCTTCTATATTAGCCCTGTTTAGTCCCTTTAAGTACTTAAAGGTTTCGATCATATGCCCCCTATCCCTCTCCTCCAGGGAATACATGTTCAGCTGTCCCAGCCTCTCTTCATGGGATTTACCCTCCAGTCCCCGGATCATCTTCTTGCCCTACGCTGCACCTCCTCCAGCAATCTGATGTCCTTCTTCAGGAATGGACGCCAGTACTGCACGCAGTATTCCAGGTGCAGCCTGACCCATGACATGTACAGGGAAAGGATAACCTCTCTGTGCCTGGAGGAGATTCCCCTCACTATGCACCCCAGCATCTTGTTTGCCTTCGCTGCCACCTTCCTACACTGAGCTGAGTGGTTCATATGCCCCGTTATTAGTACCCCTAGATTATTTTCCTCCACGGAGCTTTCCAGCTGACCTAGATAGCTTTTGGCAGAGAACAGAAAGAGGAAGGAGCTGCTATTAGAACTTTGCTACTCTACTGGACTAAAGAACTAGAACTCTACTACTGGGAACTTCAATTTAGGGTAAAAACAAACAAAAAAAGAATCAGTGTGTTTGTCTGAGTTGGGTGAAGGAATTGTTATCTGTGCAGTTAGCTAGGTGAAGAAAGAAACTGTGAATTAGGGGACGTGGCTTAGGCAGAAGGAAGCCATGTGTTTGCATTTAAAAACTGACCTAGATAGCTTTTGGCAGAGAACAGCAAGAGGAAGGAGATGCTGTTAGAACTTTACTGGGATTATATTGCCCTCCTTCCTCCCTTCACCCCCAAACGCTTAGCTGGTTCTACTTTTATAGGCACAGGATTTGACTGACAGCAGGAACTTCCTGTTTGGGAGCAGGAAGAGTGATCACAGAGGTACAAAGACTCACCAACCTAGAAGGAAAAGAGTAGCTCTCTATCCCCCAGCTGCTGGAGGTCTGACTCTGAGCAAGCAAGAAGGAGACTGCTGAGGAATACAGGAACTTCCTCTCCCAGAACAGGAAGATCAGGAGCTTTAAGGGCATGGAGGCCGTAGGAAAGTAAGGAGAAAAAAAAATTATATAAAAAAAAAAAAATTAACGGAGGAAAGAGTAGATATACAAAATAACAGTTAAGGGACACAAATAAGACATGATGGGAGTGGTGCAGTGCAGTGGCTGTGGAGCAGCAGTCTTCTGGGAGACGCTCTGGAGGATACGGTGTTGTCCCATCTGCAGGCACCTCTCTGGGCTGAGGGAGGAGGTTGCTCATCTCCAGGCCAGGATTTGGGGGACCTCCTTTCCCACACAGGGCCCACCAGGGCCACCGCTGCTGCCTCAGAGGTTGCCAAGAAAGAGGAGCGTTTGGACCACAGTGGGCTCAGGGAGGGTGAGGGTGGTGGAACACAGGCGCATCCCTCCAGTTGTATCTCTCCACAATTCATATGCCGTTGTGGCAGAATGTGGTTCCTCTGTGGAGGCACCCACAGTGGAGACCAAGGAGGATGCTGGGAACCTCTACAAAGGAGACCCACAGGAGGGTGGCATGGGAGCCCACAGGGGAAGGAAACAGCTTCTGATGGGGGACTCCATTGTTAGGAGAGTAGAACTGGGGGAGGAAGGGGAGAGGGAGGTGAGGTGCCGCCTGTCTGGCGCCATGGCTTGGAGTGACAGGGAGCGAATCCTCAGGATCGCGGGAGCAGCTGCAAAAGGGAGGGAGCTGGATGTCATTGTCCAACTAGGGACAAATGACCTGGCTGGGAAAGGGATCAGAGCAGTGCAGGAAGAGTTTGTGGAGCTGGGGAAGGGCCTTAGACAAGTAGCACGCACAGTAACCTTCTCGGAGGTGCTGCCTGTCTATGGCATGGTGAGAGTTTAGGTGCTCCGCGACCATGGGATTCAATCAGTGGTTGAAAAATTGGTGCAGAGCCTCAGGTTTTGGCTTCACTGGGACTGGGGGTCCGACGGAGGATGCAGGCCTATACTGGCGTAATGGTCTGCATCTGTCCAGGAGGGAAACCAGGATCCTAGGTGATAGGTTTAAATGCCTCATTGGCAAGCATTTAAACTAGCCAAGGGGGGGGGGGACACTGAAAAGGAGAAGGGAAATCCTAGCCCCCCCCCAAAAAAAAATCAGGGTAGTTAGTGAGGTAAAACCAAGATAGCGAAGTCAACAGGGAGAAGGGCAGGGGTAAATGGAGAAAAAGACAAAGCAGTAAGGACAGTGATGGGGCAAAAAGGGGTAAGGCCATCAAAAAATGGAGGGTAATGAGTACCAATGCCCGTAGTCTGGGTAACAAGCTCCCTGAATGAGTGGCCTTGGTGGAAGAGGGATGCCTGGATGTCATGGCAGTCACAGAAACATGGTACACAGAGAACCATGACTGGGATGTTAAAATACCAATGTAGAAGAGCAGGAGCAGTAGCTTTCAATGTAAGTGAAGGGATCAAAGCAAGAAATGACAGAAGGCATCCTTAGGATGGCAGAGAAAGGGGAGATATTGCTGATGGGGGCCTGAATTTGCCAGATGTTAACTGGAGCACCTTTGCTGCAGCCACATCCAAGAGCAGGGCCATTCTCGATGCCCTACAGGGGGCATGCCTCAGACAGCTAGTGTTGGAACCTACTCGGGAAGGAGCAATCTTAGACCTGGTACTCTCAAATGGGGATGGAGAGAGGATCTTAGATCTAGAAATGGGTAGTCATCTGGGAACAAGTGACCACTAAACAGTGTGGTTCACGATAAACTCATCTGTAGAGTCAAGCCACACAAAAGTGAAGGTACTGGACTTCAGGAGGGCTGATTTTGTCAAAATGGGAGAGTGCCTCAGAAAGGCACTATCAAACAGGCAAGAAGGAGGGGTGGAGCAACATTGGGGAAACATCAAAACTGCCATCACAGAGGCAACAAGCCTTTGTGTGAAGCAAGTAAACAAATTAAAATGAAAGAAAAAAACACTATGGTTCTCAAAAGAGGTGGTGGGGAAGGTTAGGGAGAAAAAGATAGCATTCAGGAAGTGTAAGGAAACATAGAAGAAGCAGGACAGAGAACTGTACCAGTTAAAGCAGAAGGAAGCAGAGAAGGCAGTGAGAATAACAAAGGCCCAAACCAAGGAAAAGATAGCCAACTTGGTTGAGAAGGGGGATAAAACCTTTTATAGGTACGTTAGGGAGCAAAGAAAGACAAGGGAGGGATACTGAGGCTAAATAAAGAGGAGGGTGGTTGGGTGGGCAGAGAGGGACAGTGAAAAAGCAGGGATACTGAATGAATACTACTTCTCAGTATTCACAAAAGAAGGGGGGGGTACCTAATCCAGTCAGTAGAAGCACTCTGGATAGGGGGGGGTCGATGTCAGTCCTTTCACAGAAGAAAGGGTTCTGAAAGAACTCCTAAAACTGAATGTGGACAGAGCAGTGAAGCCTGATGGGATTCACCCAAGAGTTCTAAAAGAACTAAGGGGAGGACTAGTAACACCACTGAGTACTCTTTTTAACAAATCATGGGAGGATGGTGTGGTACCGGAGGACTGGAGGAGGGCGTATGTGATTCCCCTTTGCAAAAGTGGGAGCAAGACAGAGGCAAGAAACTACAGACCTGTCAGTTTGACCTCAGTGGTAGGAAAAATGATGGAATCACTTCTGAAGGAAAAAATTGTTGAGTACCTAGAGGCCAGTGGGGCACAGAACCCAAGGCAGCATGGATTCACAGCAGGAAAGTCATGTCAGACGAATCTAATTGATTTCTTTGACTGGGTGACCAGGGAGGGGCTGTGGACATGGTCTACCTAGACTTTAGCAAGGCATTTAACACAGTCCCACACAAAAGATTAATAAACAGATTAGCCAGCCTGGGAGTGGGTCCCAGGGTGGTAGCCTGGTTAAAACATTGGCTGGACAACAGGACGCAGAGGTTAATAAATGGAGTCCACAGTGAAGAAAGGGGGGTTACTAGTGGGGTACCGCAGGGTTCAGTACTCGATCCGGTCTTTTTAATGTCTTTATAAGTGACACTGCAGAGGGACTGGAAGGAAAAGCATGCCTCTTTGCAGACGACACAATGATCTGCAACAGGGTTGATGCACAAGTTGGGGTGGAAAGGATGAGAAGGGACTTGGCAAGGTTGGAGGAATGGTCATACGTATGGCAGCTTAGATTCAACGCAAAGAAGTGCAGAGTAATGCACCTGGGAAACAGAAACCCATGGGAAGAGTACACAATGGGGGCGAGGTACTAACAACAATAAAAATGGAAAGGGACCTGGGGTAGTTAATATAATATGTCCTAAAGGTGGGCAAGCAATGTGAGAAGGCAGTAAGGAGGGCTGGGGGGATACTGGGATGCATAGGAAGAGGCATTAGTAGTACAAAACAGGAAGTTGTTATCCCTCTGTACAGACAGTTGGTGAGACCCCATCTGGAGTACTGCGTGCAGTTCTGGAGACCCCATCTCTGCAAAGACATAGGGTGGAGGCAGTCCAGGGGAGGGCAACCAAAATGGTGCAGGTTCTGCACCAGAAGACATACAAAGAGAGACTAAAAGAGCTTAATATGTATACCCTCGAGGAAAGGAGGGGGAGGGGGACATGATAAAAACTTTCAAGTACCTCAAGGGAATCAACAAAGTCCAAACAGGTAGCATCTTTCAGAAAAAGGGGGATGCAAGAACAAGATAGAGGGGGGGACGACTCAGAGGTAATGTGAGGAAGTATTGTTTCATGGAGAGGGTTGTGGATGCATGGCACAGCCTTCCTGAGGAAGTCATATAGTCAAAAACAGCTGGGAATTCAAGAATACATGGGACAGACATAAGGCAATTCTAGTGGGGGGGTAGGAGGAAGTAGGCGTTTAGTTAACTAGGATCTGCAGCATATCCATTAGGTAGGGAAATGGGCAGACTAGGTGAGCCAAGCGGTCCTTATCTGCCATCAAATTTTATATTTCTATAGTACCTCTCACAACTGATATTTTCTCCCATTTCCTTGCTCTGAAGTACAGGACCTTGCACTTCTTGGCGTTGAATCCCAGCTGCCCTGTCTCCGACCACTCCTGTAGTTTGGTCAGGTCTTCCTGCAGCCCCCTCCACCCCTGTATGTCATCTACCACAGCACCGATCTTAGTATCGTTTGCGAACAAACTGATCCTACTCTGGATTCCATTTGAGATATCAGCTATAACTATCCCAAACAGCACCAGTCCCAGTACTGACTCCTTTGGCACCCCGCTCATAACGTCCCTCAGTGATGAGAGTTCCCCCACTACCACCACCCTTTGCTGCCTTCCCCTCAGCCAGTTGGTGATCCAATTGACCATTTTTGTTCCCACCCCCTGTGTATTCCAGTTTACCCCGCCAGCCTCCCATGCAGCACTGAGTCAGAGGCCTTGCTGAAGTCCAAATACAAGACATCCACTGCATGACCCCTGTCCAGCTTCCTAGTAAACCAGTCGTAGTACTCGATTGGGTTTGTCTGGCAGGATCTGCCTGAGACAAAACCATGTTGATGCCCATCTTGGAGACCATTGTCCTTCAAAAGTTTACCAGCCTGTCTTTTAGGATCGACTCCATGAGCTTCCCCTCGATTGAAGTGAGGCTCTACCGGTCTATAGTTGCCTGGGTTATCCTTCGGCCCGTTTTTGTGAATGGGTACCACTTGGGCCATCCTCCAGTCCTGTGGCATGCATCCTGTGTCCAGTGCTGTGCTGAACAGGTCTGCCAGTGGTCCTTAAGTACCCTAGGTTGAATGCCATCTGGTCCCGGTGCCTTGTCCACCCTCAGTGCCCTTAGCCCTTCCAGCACCCTGTCCTTCGTAATCCTGATGTCAGTCACCCCTGCCCCCACCCACTCCAACCTTCCCTTGGGGTATCTGCCCTCCCTTTTCCTTTGTGAACACAGTGTAGAAGTATTTATTCAGTGCCTCTGCCTGGTCCCATCCCCCTTCTCCACCCATCCCCCATCGTTCTTAATCTTCACTATTTGATCTTTGTCTTTTCTTCTCTCTCCAATGTATCTGAAGAAGTCCTTTTCCCTGTCCTGGATTCCCTGTGCCAGTCTCAGCTCTCTGGCATCCTTGGCCGTTCTGACCAGTCTGGTAACCTCCCTGGACTTCTTCATGTACTCGTCTTTGTCCCTTTTCCCTCTCAATCTCCTAAGCCTCTGGAATGCCTTTTTCTTTACCCTTACCCCTTCCAAGACCTCCTAAGTCAGCCAGCTTGGCTTCTTTACCCTGCCCTTCTTGCTCTGTGTCCTGGTACAAGTCTCAGTTGTCTCTCTTAGCCCTTTCTAAATGCTGTCCCATTTTTGGCTGGCACTCATGCTTGCTTGAATTCCCACCAGATGCTCCAGTAAAATTTCCCCCATCCTTTTAAAGTCCGCTCCCTTAAAATTGATCACCCTGTTACCCTTCCTCCCGTTTCCCTGCCCATATTGAGTGTAAACTGTACTGTGTGATGGTCACTCCCAGCCAGGGGGTCCCCCACTCCCAGATCCCTTACATCCTTCCTGTTTGTTAATACTAGGTCCAGAGTTCTACCCACCCTAGTCGGCTCGTGGACCAGTTGCACTAGGAAACAGTCCTGAAATGCATCTAGTAACACCTGCTCCTTTGCATATGTCATGGCTGGGGTGTTCCAGTCCACCCCTGGGAGGTTGAAGTCCCTCACCACTACCATGTTCCCCCTCCTACAGACCCTTCTAATCTGCTCGGCCAACTCCCTATCCAGGTCATCCCCTGAGCTGGTGGCCTGTACACTACCTCCATCCTCAGTGTCTTTCTCCTGGAGTCCTGAAACTGCGTCCATAGGGCCTCTGTCCTGCCCTCCTTCCCCTCTTCCCTTATACACCTTATCCACGCCCTCACGTAGATTGCCACACCCTCCCCCTTCCCCCCCTAGCCCTGTCCTTCCTGAATATCCTCTACCTTGGGATCATCATATCCCAGTCCTGGTTCTGGGTGGCCCATGTTTCTGTGATGGCCGCAATGGCCACCATCCCCACTGCCATGAGGGCCTGTAGCTCGGCTGATTTGTTACCTAAGCTTCTCGCATTGAGCGAGACAACCCTCCAACCTGTGTCTCCCCCAACACCACCACCACCACCACCCCTTGTGTCCCCACCCTAAATACCTCTCCAGTAGCTTGGGTGGTGGGCATGCTTGGCACCCTCTTCTGGGTTCCCTGCCTACTAGCTGTCCTCACGCCAACTCCCCCACCTAGTTTGAATCTGTCTTTGATGCTATGTACCCCTCAAACCTCTCCTTTAATACCCCTTTCCTGTCCCCGCTCAGGTGTAGCCTATCCCTTGCATATAGATACTTACTGTCCCAGGTTCTGACACAGTCCCCCACCACCCCATACCCCTTAGACCAACACCATTCCCCTAGCCAAGTGTTGAACTCCCCAATCCTCCCTTTCCATCCTGTACGTGCACAGGGCACTGAAAGCACCTCTGAGAAGGCCACTAATTCCCCCACTTCCTCACATAGCCCTCCCAGTTCCTCAAACCTTCTCCTCACTACCTCCACCGTCTCCCCTGCCAGGTCATTAGTGCCCACATGCACCACTTCCTGCCCCTCCTTGTACACTTAAGAACTGTCTGCCCCACCCTGTCCACCGTTAGCCGGGGTATAGCCTCCACCCATATTCTACTATGCCTTTCCCCCCTGCCACCCCATCTGATCCATTTAGCTGCAGTTCTTCACTTGACGTCTCTGCGTCACCGCCAATGCAGAACCTCATGGAGACGGGGCTGTTGTGTATCATGTGTAGGTTTCCAGATAAAATAAGATGCATTTTATTTGCTTATTTTTATTTTGGTAACCAAGTGAGCTCACTGGGACAGAGTCCCTTTTACAGGGGCGACCCAGGCATAGCAGCAGCATAAAATAGAGAAGACATGACTACAATAAACAGAGCCTAGAGAGGGAGCTACACTGCATCAGATTCAGTTGCAGACAGTTTGATGTTCTTCGAGGTTCACTTTGAAGCCAATTTAGGATTTGACAAAATGTGTTAAATGGCCTGGGAACATGCAGATGCTTTTCTGCTCTGGTTCTCGCTACCTCCTACACGCACAGTGTTGCCAAGTGGGCCAGCAGTGTTTTGTGGCTCCAGTTAACAAATTGGACTAGGAGATAACTAGTAAATGAAAGCCAAAACAGGACAAAGCCCCCATATGGGAGAGATGATGACTGCTCTTCTCCCCAGAGCTGCAGTGAGTGCAGCCGATTTCCACAGCATTCTGCTGCTCCTGCTGTGTTAATACAGCCTTTTTCCTGTGGCATTGTTGTGACTTGGCTTCTGCTTCCAATGGAATGTGGGGCTGAGATTGTAGGAGGAGCATGAGCCATTAGTCAAACAAACCTTACATAAATCTCCCTTGGATTGAGGCACCAGGCAGCACTGCTCCTCCCCCCATCGCACAAAGATGTAGGTGCTGGTGCCTCAACTTGTGACATCACCTGAATTTCCACGGCAACAGACTGATGTCACAGACAGGGAGGAGTATGACCTGAGCTAAAGCGTAATCACTGGGAGCAGATGTTTTGTCTGTGAGGGATACAGGTCCTGTTTAGATTTGACTCTCTTCTGTAATACAAACTGGAACAGCTTGATGTAGCATCTAACCAAGTTCTGCTGATGCTGTGGTGTGATGTTTCTGTTGTTGGCAGCCAGATTCTCTCTGTAACACAGGAACAGTTTGGGTTGCAATACATTCAGTACAGATTGTCATATTGATACAGTTATAATGTAAATAACGGCAGTGGTGCATGGAGAAGTGTAATCAACTACACCTCCATGAAGTGGGCTGGCTATCAAAACCAAAACCCTGTTTACATGGCTACTTTTCTGTGGATCGTGGTCCACATCGGCGCCCCCTCCCCCGACCATCTGAGCCAGTTGCTGCTTAGTTTACAGGGCACCTCTCCATGCCAATGCATGACACACCAGAGAGGGGGCCCAAAGTCGGGTGAGTAGGATGCTGGGAGGCACAAGGGGATTCTGGGAGGTCACCTGTGCATAGGAGCAAGAGGTGCAGCCTGTCCACACGGCTATTTAAACCACTTACTCCAGAATGTGTCCCCACGTTTGCTGGAGAGGATTCAGGACTGACTTCCTGAAGTCGAGTAAGTGCCTACACAGCCACATTTGCACTGAAGCAACCTGAGCACTTGGGTTGCCGTGTAAGCTGGCCTAAACAAAATGTCATTGCTTAATGCCCAGGGCCCCAGGTTTGGGATCTGTGAACTTAGAAGTAATGTAACATAGAAACATAGAAGTTGATGGCAGATAAGAACCGCAAGGCCCATCCAGTCTGCCCAACAGACAGTGCTGAAAATATGTAACTGGGTTTTACGTGTGTGTGTGTGTTTTTTTATATATATATATATCTGTGTGTGTGTGTGTGTGTATGTGGATATGTGGATATACACACACACACACACACACACACACACACACACACACACACACTCACTCACTCGCTTCAGTGTGGCCCTAGCTGTTGTGAAGTTTACTCATTGTTTCCTGTTTTCTTCACTCTCTATTCCTCTAACCAAGCCATGACTGACTGTGCTTGCTTCTTCCATAGTTTTGGACTCCATGGGCCAGATGCATGGTGCCTCTCACCTGCTCCACTCGGATTTATATATAGATTTTTTTTTCAGTTACATATTGATACATTTTGTGAGCTGAGTTTAATAAATTACGGGTAAACAAAGCAATGGCTTTCAGAGTAATTAGTTTCGAATAGGCATTTGGAACTGGAAACTTTCTTTCTCCGCTCCCCCCCTGCTCACAGACCAGTAGTGGACAGGTTGCCATGGTGATTCAGGTGGGTAGGCAAGGAACTGATGGAGATGTTCTTGACACCTATTACAAGGTCAATAGAGGTCTTCAGTCTTGTCTTCATTATGCCCTCTGTTATTTATGTTTTAAAGCATTTATTTCCTAGCCAGCATGGTGGTCCTGAGGGTTAAGGTGCTTGATGCCACACCTCACGTCACGCTGGCGACCGGTTTGGGAACGAGCCGGGTTGTCGGGTTTGGGGGTGGGCATGGAGCAGGATTGAGCTATGGCAGGCTGCTCTCCTCTCCCCAGCGAGGGAGGAGGGTTTCTGGCCCTTGGCTGCCACTCGAGGTGGAGGGCCGGATGGCAATTCAGGCCTGAGGGCCTGTCGATAGCGGGGGTGAAGTGGCCAAGCGGTACCCAGAGTGCGTGTGTGCTCCACGTGCACACACTGCCATGTCTGCCGGAGTTCCGGGACTCTTGGGGTGGAGGGGAAACAGAGTAAAAGCATAAAATACATATAGAAAGAAAACATTTATTTATTTAGAAGTTGGAAACTGGAAGAAGCACACTAAGCCTTCGTTTACTGTTCTTAGACACAAACAATCCATGCATAAAAGGATGAAGTAGGATGCAAATATTTTGAATACATTTTTTTTTTCCACACAAGAAGAAATATGGTTGCCACCCTCCTTGATTTTTATCTTGCTGTGCCTTGCTGCCCTCTCAAATGGTTGATACAAGTTTTCATGTGGTACGCACCATGCCCTCATCAAGGAAGGACTGTTCAGAAGTTCCCACAGCCCAGCACTTTCCCAGTTGGCCTGCAACTACCATAGAAGAGTAGTGACAGGACACCCAGCTTCACAGCCAAATGGTTGAGGAGAATACTGTACCTGTGTGAGAGGGACCCTGACTTCTCCCCGTAGACTTGGCATATAAAGAGGACACTTTAGAGACTCTTATTAGCAGGAATATGTAGAGTGGTCCCCAAGGAACCTGGGTGTCCTGAGCTACTCACAGTGTACATACGTTAAGTCACAAGGAAATGACTGTAATATGAGCCTTTGTGAACCCTGATTTGTAACACATTGCTGTGCGTATAAATGGAACTTGTGATGCTGGACCTTTGCACCAACTTACCTTGTACACAAGCTGTTGAGTAAACTTGAACTAAAAAAAAAAGTGAGAGTGGCAACAGAAAAGCATTAGGAAAATAAAGAAGAAATATTATGTACAACATACGTTGCATTTTATTTTTAACATTGCTTTTCTCAACTTTTTCCTATATAACTTTTGTTCCCTCCCTTCACACATCACGGCCACGGCTCCTTTCTCAGGTCTCTGTTCCAGGCAACAACCCAGCCCCGTCATAGCAGCAACCCCCCCCACACACACACACACACACACACACCCGTCTATGTGCTTAAAATGTTTATACACAACATGGTGCCAACTGGACACGGTTAATATTATTTTTATTTTAAACAATTCCTCTACTCATTGTTGCCCAGCTGAGATGCTGTATATCATTTTCAGTGGGTGTCCTGCTCATACCCAGTTTTACAGCACAGAGTGATAGCGCAGTAATGACAGGTCATGGGTGGAGGCTGCTTGGGGAGGAGATTAAAACGGAATATCAAGAAATACTTCTTTACTGACAGGGTGGTGGAAAAATGGAGTACACTGCCAAAGAAAGTGGTGGATGTGAGGTCTATAATAGGCTTCAAGGAAGGCTGGGATTCCTGGTGGTGGCTGATCTATCTGGTGTGGACAGTGCATGCGTTGGGGGTGCATGCGCAGCAGTTGCTGCCTTCTGCCTATAACAAGATGATGTCTGGTGTACTCAACTCCCTTACACCGGTCCGTGTATGACCCATATCCTGTCACTTGAGGTCCCCTTGGTATCATAGGGAGCTCTAGGCGATGGAAGATTATGGGTCAGAGATTAGAGCGTTGCTGGTGGAAGATTGGGCTAGAGGTGAACAAACTGGCCCTGCGTACACATTATGGTGTGTACTAGGGGCCAAAAAAATGTAAGAAGGCAGGGCTTCTGTTCAGGGAGATTACCGCCGGGAGGAACCAACCAACTGTGCTCTTTTGGAGTGTAGACAGACTTCTTCATCCAGCCTATCTGCAGCCAAAAAAAGCTTTTTCTGACACCTTATGCGAAGAGTTTGTTTGATTTTTCTCGGGCAGGGTGTCTGCAGTCTGGCAAGGAATTCCTCCAGTGAGCCACAATGTGGTCGACAGTGGCTGCCGTGGGTGTCCAGAGAGCACTCTGTCTAGTTGGGGCGAGTTTAGACTGGTGGAGGTGGTTGAGGTTGCTTCCAAGCTGAGGCACACTTTTTGTGAACTGGACCCAGTGCCAGCATGTTTCTTGATGGGGATGTGTTGACTCTGTTGGCCCGGTGTTTGCCTTGATTGTCCAATGTTCTTTGTCAGAGGGGTTTTTCCCTGATGCCTTGAAGGAGGCATTGGTGAGACCCGCTTCTGAAGAAACCATCTTTAGACCCTGACATCAAGGCAAATTACCGTCTCCAATCTTCCATTCTTGGGTAAGATTGTAGACAAGATTGTGGTGCTTCAGCTTGAGGAACACCTTGTGGCCCATGATCTACATGAGCCTCTCCAGTCTGGGTTTTGTGTGAGGCATAGCACAGAAACTGCATTAGTTTGGGTGCATAATGACTTCCTTAGGGCAAGAGATTTGGGGGGGGGGGCAGTTCTCGCTCTCCTTGATCTCTCCTCAGCATTTGACATGTGGACCATTGTGTGCTACTCGACTGTCTGAGGGAATTCTGCAGACTTGCCAGCATTGTCATCTGCTGGTTTGAGTCTTTTCTCACCAACAGGAGGCAGAGGGTAGTGGTGGGGAATTTCTCCTCCTCCCCTAGCCTTCTGTCATGTGGACTACTCCAGGGTTCGGTCTTGTCGCCGATGTTGTTCGCCATGTACATACTGACCCTGAGAGAGCTCATCAGGAAGTACAGCTTGGTTTTTCATTGCTATGCTGATGATACCCAGCTGTATCTTTCTTTGGCCCCTGGGACATCCAATGCAGTGGATGTGCTAAACACCTGCCTTGCCGAGATCAATGGATGGCCTCCAGCTGGTTGCGACTGACCCTCAATAAGACAGAGGTACTGATGGTGGAGTTGAACAGAGGGCATGATAGGATGGCCTCTGGTGCAGAGACGGGCCTTTTTCTTGGATCTGTACCATTGAAGGCCTCCTCTAGGGTGCGTGATCTGGGCATTATTCTTGACGGTGGACTGACGCTTGAATCCCAGGTGTCGTCCATTGTCTGTACCAGCTTTTACTGTCTGAGGAATATCACCAGGATAAAGCCCCTAGTTCTGCCCCTGGACCTCCCCACCTTGGTGCACACCTTTGTGATGTGTAGGTATGACTTCTGTAATGCGGTTGATCTTGGGGTCTCTGGAGGTACCCTCAGCCAGCAGCAGCTGATGCAGAACACAGCTGCCAGGATATTGATGGGGCAGTCTAAGTACTGCCACATCACCCTGGTGCTGCGTGAACTGCACTGACTGCCGGTCAGGTGGAGGGTCCTCTTTAAGGTGACTTGCTCACATTTAAGGCCCTACACGGCCTGGGCCCTGGTTACCTGAAGGACCTTCTTACACCTGCTGTTTCGGTCCGCTCCCTCTGTTCCTCCTCTAGGGACCCCCTTGTGATTCCCAAGACGAGGTTAAAAACTGCTGGCGACAGAGCTTTTAGTGTCGCCGGCCCGGTCCTGTGGAATTGGCTGCCTCCAGCTGTAAGAGAGGCCCCTTCAGTAGAGGTATTCAAAGGGTGCCTCGAGGCCTTTCTGTACAATCAGGCTTTCCTGGACTTTGTTTTATAATCTTGCCCTGGCTTGACTTCTGTGATTTAATTTGGTCCCTGGCTATTTATTTAGTTACTTTCTGATTTATTTATTTAATTTTATAATTGTGTGATTTAATTAATTTATATTTATTATAATGTTTATTATATTGTTGGTTTTTATCTTTGCAGTTGTTTTGATTTGTGTACGGCTCCCAGAGCCTCCGGGATGGGCGTCTTTTAAATAAAATTTGCCTTGCCTTGCCTTGACTGGTAGTCCTTAAGGGAGGGCTGGGTGCAGGGAAGCAGGAAAAGGTGGCAGAAGGAAGGGTGATACGAACTACCCTATCTGGCTACAGGTCAATAGGGTGTAAGTATGGAACTTGGGCAGACCCGATGGTCCACGAGTCCTTTTCTGCTGACACGTTTTCTGTATTTAAGGTCACACACAGTGGCTGCAGTGGGACTCTGACCTTGGTCTCCTGTTTTGCAAGGCTACATTCTCTTGCTCTCTCTTTTTTTTTTAATCCAGCTTTTAGGCCTGTGAATGCTAGTGGCTGTTAAAATTTAAGACAGCTTGGCAACCACTCATTTTTCCATTTTTTTTTCTTCCTCCCACCACCCCATGTGGCATGTGCAGAAGTAGTCCGGCAGCTGTGTATACACACACACAGTGTTCCCCTGCAATTGGGAAACCAAACAAAAAAAAAAAAAGTGTGTTCTGTAGTGGCGGAGTATGGTGCTGGGCAGGAGACAGTATCTGGGCACTAAAGGACAGGCTAGTCGCCTGTTTATAGATAACAATAGGATTACTGGAGTTGGAGATCCAGTGGGATTTATTGTGGCAAAACTGGTACTAAAACGCAGTGCTGCAGTGAAATCTCTAAGCCACAAGACACCCCAGTGCCTCGACTGTAGTCTTCATCATGGGAGTCATCCTGGCCTTGAATGCCTGGCTGTATTCTCCTACAATTCAGCTAGCTCCCTGGCACCATCCCTGCCAGAGCTGGGAGACTATGTGGCAGCACCACCCCAACCACAGCAGCAACCAGCGCTGCCACTGGCGTTTGCTCCCAGACTCGAGTTGCTGGCATGGCAGCGTGGTGCACTATCCACTGAACCAACGGGCAGCCCTTCTGTGCTGTAGTATTACTTCTAGACCCCACTTGCTTGCTTCCTTGTCTGTGTGGTTCAGATGTTCACCCTGGGATAAGCTCGTTTTAGGTGCAACATCTAGTTTACACTGGGGATATGCAATTAGACATGCAGTGGCAGGATTTGGGAACGAGTGCGGGATGCTGGAGGGCCGGGGGGGGGGATGGACATAGCATCCCACAGGACACTCTCTTCCTCAGATGAGTGGATGGACAATCACCACTGCATGAGCATCTCATGGGGGTGTCTTGAGGTGCAAGTCAGTCAGGTATAGCAGTGGGAGGGGGGACGCATTGGCTTTGAGGCGCATACATGCCCATTGCGTAGCAGGTGTTTCTCATTCACCGGTCTGCATCTCAAGGTGGGTTGGTGAACGGGGAAGACTCTGTAGCCCCTGTGGGATGACTCTGGCATCGTTTGGGCTCCTTGCTAACCACCCAGCATGATGGAGCTCCCCTGCCACCGAATTTGGTGAAATCCTGAAATGGCCATCTCCCAGAAAGTCCTACAATGGGAGAGTTTCCCATGGGGAAGGTATGGGGAGCTTCCTGGGGCCTGGGTGTGTGTCAGAGCTGGATGACTGCCTGTCAGATAGGGGCTGAGCCAGAATAGTTGAGAGAATAAAGACTAATTAAAAAAACAATAAGGCTTCAGACTGACTTGAACATCTTAGTACTGTACCTCCAGCTTTTCTCTTTTTTTTTTTTTTTTTGTTGTTGTTTTTAATTTTTAAACAAATGTTAGGCAGCTTTTTTAGAATCATATGACTGCACTTTAGAGGACTACTGCTACCGGGGCAGGCAGATGAGCACTGCTGTACCATGCTGACAGCAGCCCTTAGGCAGCCAGATCCCTGCTGAATGATGTTTCAGTTCCTGGTATGTGGAATTGGGCTGAAGGGTGCAGTATTCATTTGCAGCAGTGAACTCCAAACTTCAGGGAGCCTCACTGTTCATTGTACTGCAGTCGAGGGCCACAGCATCCCCTCACCAGGCGTTTGGCGCACTGTGGCAGGAATCTGTAGTATAGTTGAAAAATAAAAAATAGTAGTGTATGTGCGAGGAGTCGCAGACTCGCTTTAGAATGATTGCGTTCTTGAGGAAACATGGAATGAATTGAAGCTCCAGATTTTAGATAAGCAAGTTGCATTTTTCTTGCCCTTCAGTATTTGATTGGGATCTCACTGAAGCAGCACTGATAACCTTGGTCTTTACCAGGGTAGTTGAGGTGGTCTCTGCAGAAGATGCAACACCTGATTTACTCTTCGCAGGCTAATTAGCGAAGGAGATGCCTCTCACGATGTGTCTGTGGCAACTAATGGACAGTGCTTTCAACTGATTTATTGATAGAAGGATAGATCCAGCTATTGCAGTCAAGGCATAAACATGTTAGTGAGTTGACTGTTTTATTTAATTACTTTAGAAGGACATTGCTAGGATGAGGCTGTGTAGGGGAAGCACCCAGTTTATAAAAGGGGCCGGGCCAGTAGCACAGTGGTAGCACTTCTGCTCGCTGAGCTGCCGACCTGCGTTTGGGGGCTGACTGGGGGAGGAAAGATTGCGCAGTCTTCATTAAGGACATCTCCTCCATTGAGCCACAACTTTAAAACTGTAAGACATCAGCGTCAGGACCACTCAGAAACTTTTGCTAATGGGGGGCTACCCAGGATGACGTACAACGTCGGCACCAGTAAAACGTGGGCAGCCCCATTGCTCCTCAGTTCTTTCTCCCGTCATTGACCGCTCGCCGGACTTGCAGAGAGACAGTGCCATCATTGATGTGATTTTATTATTTTCCAATTCTTTTCGTTTTTTTTCCTATGTCTTTTTATGCCACATTTGAAGCACCTTTGTTTAGGTTTTGTACCTGTGGTTACAAAATTTACAAGGACGGCACTCATACAGTTTGTGTTTGGGCCTGTCCCACAGTGTGACTGCCTGTAAGATCTTCCAGGGATTCAGCCAGGCTACAAGGAGATGCTGAAAGAAGGTTCTTGAAAGCTTTCTTTGCCATTGGGGTCATGGCAGCTGCCACCAAGGCTGCAGGCTCCAGGCTGGCTTCTCCTTCTTGCTTGACAGCTGCCTCCGGGAAGGAAACTCCCTTGTGTTCACTAACGCTTTTGTCAAAGGACAAAGACAAGGAAAAATCATCTAAAAGTCCTCCTCTTCCAGCCATCATCACAAGCATAAGGACAAGGCCCTTGCTTTGCTGGTGTGGTTGAGGTCTCCATTGAAGGAGGGTGAGTCCTCGTCATAATGTGCTTTGGCAGTGATGACTACACACCTCTTCCCAACCATTGTTGAGATACCAAGGTTGGGGCCGGGCTCTGGTGCTGCCATACCTATACGGATGATTTGCAGCCTATGTCGCGGGGTTCTATCCTGTCACTTAGGGTAGTCCTGGGCTCTTTACAGGGTGCCATCAACTCCCAGGTTGTGCTGATGACGGTCTGTGAACTGTTTTGCCAAATGTTGCCGTCACTGCTGCCAGTGATAATGGCTGTTAAGTTGACAGGGCTTCCATCATTGGCACCACCGACCTCAGTGGGACCCAGAAGCATGCCTGCTCTTCCTCCCTTGCTGCCTTCAGCATTCACTCCCGTTGTCATTCTAGATGAGAGGGACAAGTATAATCCTGATCTCTTAGAGGAGGAGGAGGATTTGGAAGATGAAAGGGAACATGATCTTTACGAGGGAGGTTTACCTTCAAGCTCTACCCTCTCGTCAAGCAGTGAGGACGCAGTGGTCTGTACACTGAGGTCCCCTCCTGAAGATGCTTCATTTTAGGCATTGCTGCTTGCTAAGACAGATCCAGAATGTAATGGGATTTGCAGCTGAAGAGAAATTTGTCGAGGTTCCTGGAGGTCTGTACTACTCCATTCATTGTCATCCCTTCTGTATATTCTGCATTGGAAGATGCTACATTCGCTGCATGGCATACACCCATACCTCTCAACCTCCTTCATCACAAATCAGGGACAAGGCTTAAAATGATCAGGGACAAATGACCAAAATCAGGGACACATCAGAAAAAATAGTTATATTAGTTCCAGAAGCTGTGTGCAATAAGCTGTTTGGTATGAATATCATTTTCTTAATGAGAACTAGACTGTGACACCAATAGCTGGCATTATTTTGTGATTCAAATCCCTACTCTTCAGTAACAGAAATGCCAAATTTAGGAGGGACAGAAGAAATTTCTGAGGTAAAATCAGGGACATCCCTGAAAATCAGGGACAGTTGAGAGGTATGCATACACCTAATAACTTGCATGCAGTGCCCAGAAAGGCTAATAAGCGGTTTCCTGTTCCATCTGCTAAGCCTTAATATTCCTCACAGCCTGAAACTGATTCTGTGGTTATCATGGCTGTACATGATAGTTGTAGGGCCCCTAGACACATCAGCTCCCTGACTCTTGATAAAGAATCCAGAAGGCTGGATGTTATGAGCAGAAGGACTTATGCCTGTGTCCTTAGGCTTCAAAATAGGCAACTACCAGGCTCATATGATTCAATATCAGAATAGTCTGTGGAAGTCTGCGCTGTTCACTATTCTGCCTGACAGTCCTGCCATGACTGATTTCCTTGAGGGCGCTTCAGCTGATATGGATACTGGTAGGCATCTGTTGCGTTTACATATGATGCCTCTGATGCTTCAGCCCGAGCTGCTGCCTCTGATATATGCCCTCAGATATGCTCCTGACTATGTGTGGCGGGGTTAGCCACTGATGTACAGCAGTCTGTGCTGACTGTCCCTTTTAGATGCTCTGGACTGTGTGGTGGTGATGCTGAAAATGCTCTGTGAGCATCAAACCTTCAGGATGACCTTATGGTCGCTTAAGTCTGATGCCTCAGCCCATCACAGGGCATATTTGGGGCTCGTTTTATAAGCCTGCTGCCATGATGGCCATGCCTCCTGTTATCAGCCTCCTACCCATGGTGGAGGTTCCCCTCCCCTGGTACTCGTACCAGGGCACCCAAAGGTATCGCTCAAGGTGGCCCCCTCTGCTGTCACCAGTACTTTCTGATTCCTCGTCTCTTCCCTCTCTACAGCTGCTTCTGGGGGTGCAGGTGGGGGAGGGAAGATCTCACTTCATCTGCAAAAGAGGAGGGAGATCATGACAGATGAGTGGGTCCTGGAAATAGTGGAAAAGGGGGTGTGTGCTCTAACTTCTATCTACCCCTTTAGTACATCCTCCACCTCCTTGATATTATCTTCTGGGCCACTTGTCCCGTCTACTAACGAAAGTTCAGTCACTTATGACAAAGCTTGCTGTAGAACCTGTTCCCCCTCAAGAAAGAAACATAGGGTTATATTTCAGATACTTCCTAGTACACAAGTGGACAGGAGAGCTGCATCCTGTACTGGACCTGAGACCTAAACCAATTCATCGGAAAAAAAAAAAAGTTTTGAATAGTGTTTCTTCAGGTTCTCATCCTGTTGTTGTAAAAAGGGATTGGTTTCAGAGCCACATTTCCTCCAGATATCTGCACTTGACTAAAATATATATGAGTTCAAGTTAGATGCTTATTGTAGTGCAGGGTACAACAAATCAGTTGTATCACTTGAAAACCGGGTATCTCAGGTATTCAAACCTCCATCAAGGGACGCCCCTGATGAAGGGTTTGAGTACCTGAAGCGCTAGCCAGAGTGGTACAATGGTTTCGTTTGTACACTTACTTTGCAATAAAGCACTGAAAAGAAGCATTTTGGATTTGATGTATGTTTTTTTGGTCCGAGTGCAGGATATCTCGGAGGTTTTGTGTGACTGTTTTGGGCTTGGCAAGCCCCTTCCTGCACCTCACCACGCCAGGCATTTGCAGTCTTTCCCATTTGGAATTTGGATTGCACCTGTGCCCTTAATATGCAGGATGAATACCTTCATATCAAGATTTACAGATGCCACAGGCAGAACCTCCGCTTCATGGTGAAGGGAAGCCATTATCAGTTGAGTCTTGCCCTTTGGCTTATCCGTGGCAACTGTGGGTATTTACCAGATGCTTAGCCATTGTGGCAGTGGCCTCTGGAGTGAAGGTCTTTATATCTTCCTGTATCTGGATAACTAGCTACTGAAGGCCCTGTCCAGGGAAGCAGTTTTGTACACATTGTCCAGAATGAGACAGTTATTCGAGGAACTGGGTGTCACAGTGAATGTACCAAAATCTGTACTCGTTTCTTGTCAGCGCCTCCAGTATATTGGTGTGGTACTGGACAGGGCGGTTCCTTCCTGCAGACTGGTAGAGGTCCTTGTTACCCAGGCCCAGCTAATACACAGAAGTTATTATGTGTCAGCTCAGATGATGTTATGTCTACTGGGATTGATGACTGGCCATAATTTGGTTCCCTTTGCCTGCCTCCATATGCCCATACGCTTTGGACTCTTCGGGTACAATGGGATCAGCTGATGGATGAGTTGGAATAAATGGTCCTCATTATGTCCCTGCATCGCTGTGCTCTAGTATGGTGGATGGATTGCCTGCACCTGTTACAATGTGTTTGGTTCCCTGACTCCCGGGCATATCCTCACAGCAGATGCCTTGCGGTCTGGCTGGGGTGCCCATTTTGGGTCCTGTCAGACTCAGGGTTCCTGGACCGATCTGTGGTCCTGTCTCCATGTCAGGAGATGAGGGCTGTTTTGCTTTGTCTCCAGGCTTTTTAAAAGCATCTCAGCTCCGGTCTCCTTTGCTGGTTTGGACACACAGTGTCCGTGTCATGCACTACATAAACAAGCAAGGGGCACTCAATATCATCCAGGGGGAAGCGATAAGAGGGTGGTACCGGTCAGTGTCTGATTACCTTTAGCTGTCAGCCATGTTCCTCCCAGGTGTCTTAAACATAATGAAAGACGGGCAAAGCTGACCTTAGTCCCTGATTCACAAATAGGAACTGCTGACCTCCATGGTAAACAACCTTCTCGCAAGATAGGGTCATCTAGAATTGGACCTTTGTGCATCCCCACACCACTCAAAACTATCACGTTTTTATTTTATTTATTTATTTGGCCCAGACCCGCCCTTGCCCCATTCCAACTGTCACATTTTTGCTCGCTCGCTTTAGGGTCTGAAGTTTTTTGGTGAGGCTCATTGTTCCTCTTCTGGAAAGGGATGTTCCTTTATGCCTTTCCTCCAGTCCCTCTCATAGAGAGGGCTCTGTTCAAGCTGCGGGTGAAGCATGCCACCCTAATACTTTGGATTCCTTTCTGGTCTGACCAGATTTGGTTTCCACTTCTGCACCATCTGGCAGTGGAGCCTCCTGTTCAACTCCCATTTTGTCAGGACCTGTTGTGCCAGCCTCGGATTCCTGGTTCATCTGGACCTGCGGTCTCTGTGCATGCCTGACTCCCAAAGACATAGCCATTGCCTGTTTTAGGGTGGCTGATATCTTGCTTCTGGCTAGAAGGCGTTCTGTGAGATGCACCTACTCTTTGAAGTGAAAGTGGTTCTACAGAGATGGTGCATTTCCCATTTACGTGTCCTGTGAATACTGTACTGGACTACCTTCTGTCCCTGTCTCACTCTGGTCTCTAGTACTTGTCAGTTAAAGTGCATTTGGCTGCCGTTTTGGCTTTCCATGCCCTTGTTGATGGGTGCATGATGGCACAGCTAGCGGTGTCCCATATGTTTCTTAAGGGTATTCTGCACCTACATCCCCAGTTTGTAAACTGGTCCCACCTTGGGACCTGAATGTAATTCTTGAAAAATAGACCTGAAAGATGCGTTTCCTTTCATGGAAAGCACTGTTTTTGGTGACTGGAACTTCTGCTTGTACAGTTTCTGAGCTTCAGGCTCTCATGCATGAGCCTCCATATTTGATTTTGAGCAAGGACAGGGTGTCTTTACAGACCAGTCCACATTTTCTGCCTCAGGTGGTGTCTGATTTTACATTGAATCAGACCATACACCTTCCTGTGTATTATCCTGAGCATGCAACAAAGGTGAGGCATTGCTCCATATACTTCAAGTACATAGAACACTAAGTTTCTGCCTCGGTCACTCTAAGGACTGCAGGAAATCCTCTCAGCTTTCTGTTTCATTTGCCCTGGTAAAGAAGGCGCCTCTATGACTAAACAGTGCCTGTCCAAATGGCTGGCCAGCTGTATCACTTTCTGTTATAGGAAGTGCGGTAAGGAACTTCTGATGTTGTCTGTGGCCACTCTACACGTGGTATGACCACTTCTGTTCCTTGGTTTCAGAATGTTTCTGCAGATGACGTGTGTGCTTCCACCACATGGAGCACTGTACTTACTTTTACTAAGCACTACAGCCTGGATATCGTCTCTCGCAGACATGCTGGTTTTGGTCTTGTGGTACTACAAGGCCTCCTGTCATGGTGTCATAACAGACTGTGCCATCCTTCCTTGGTACTTTGCACTGCATGGGAATTGTTCCAAAGGTGTGGCCAAATGGAGGAGATGTCCTAGATGAGGATAGAGCAGTTACTCACTGTAACAGTAGATCTTCAAGAGAATCTCCTCCATTGGGCCATAGCACACCCACCCTCTTTCTGTGTTACTGAGGTATAAGCTGACAGGTTTGTCTGCTGCCTTGTTGGAGGTGTTCGTAAGTGTCTTATATGTTTACTAGGTTTTCTAGTCCCATGCCTCTCCTTGTGTGCCTGGTACTGGTCTGGTCTCCTGGCTCCTCGCAGCAAGAGGCCCTCCATGCTTGTCTGTGGCAGGGAGCTGCAGAGCAGAGGGGTCACCCACGTTTCTTAAGCGAGGACGATGCACATTATTGCGGGTGGCCCTGGCTAGCAAACGTTTCAAAGTGGCCCTGACACCTACAGCTTACAGTTCCAAAGGTGTGGCTCAATGGAGGAGATTCTCTTGGAAGATCTCCTGTTACGGTGAGTAACTGTTCTTTCCTGGGACTGCTTTCCTCCCTCAAGGGAGAAGGGGATGCTGATCCCACTGTGTGGCTGCCAACCAGTGGATGCCAGTCAGCAGTGCTGCTGGGAGCACCAGAAAGGAAGGGGTCGCCACCAGCACACGCATGTGCCACTGCGTCAGTGCATGCCGGCACCCTGGAGAGAAAACAGAGGGTTGGATGGAAAATGCCTGGCCCCCCAAGTTAGCACTGGTCATAGGCTCTGGCACAGCTGAAACAACTGGCTACCCACCACGTTGTGGTCCTGGGTAATGGATAACCTGTAACCCATGAGAAGGTCGGTGACAGGTTTTGGGGGGGGAGGCTGATGACAGAACCCAACAGTAGTAACAGTATATGCTTACAAAGATACAAGGTAGCGACGCTCAGTGATACAACATGCTATGTTCAGCAGAAAGTTACAAGAAGAGTACACAATTTTAATATTGAGAGGGTATATTCAGCGCAAGAAGATACTATACCTAGAATACACCAGATAATATACAAAAAGGTCAGAACAGATAATGGTAAATCACAGGATCTTCTGCATGAGCAGCGAGAATGAAAGTGTTGCTGACATCAATTTTAAAGTGAATTAAGCTGCCAATCAACTTTGTCCTGGTATTTGGGGCTGAGAAGGAGAAGGACTTTTATCTCATGCCACACCTGACGTTGGGAATATGGAGTTGGTCTTGAGCTTGGAATCTAAGGGGATTTAAAAAACCACGCTAAATAACAGATCTCTGAATTTTTTTTTTTTTTTTGGTAATTTACAAATTTTCCCGCCCTACTTGGCACTGTGAAGCCTGCCATCTTGTTCAGGCCACTCCTTTCCCATTTATACTGCCAGTCTCTGTCTTCCACGCAGCCTACTGATCTAGACCTCTATCGCCAAATCCTCAGAGCTTGCCTCCTTTGACACCCCCTCCCCCACCACCAGCAAGATGCGAACAGCCCAGGAGAAGGAACATATGTCCACTTTGGCACCAGAGGGGGAGGTGCACAGCAGAGTTCAGACATACATGTGGGGTGAGGGGGCTGGCCATCATTACAGCCAGCAGGGAATTTTTTTTCCTTTGAAACCCCACCCACCTCCCCAGGATGCTATACATTATGCCACATTGCACGTGCCAGCCTGTGGAGCGGAGATGGCATAGCATGATCACTCATGATATCGTGGCCCTTCGTAGATCACAGGAAGCACTGCAGAGCATGTCAGCAACCCTCCTACCCGAGGCTCTGAGTAGGTTTCTTCTACAGCCTACTTGGCCCCTGGCCGGCTCAGAGTGAGAGCGTCTGGTCTCTTGGCATGGGTACTGAAGTACCAGCCAGCTCCGCAGGGCTGACCTGATGTCCGTTTTCAGAGAAGTCCTAGACAAAAGAGGCTCCCCAAAATTTGAAAGTTGGGGTGAATCAGCTGGTTTAGACATGACAGTTATGCCTAAAGCCATAAAACAAAATCCTAGATGAGGACCATCTTTTGTTACCTATAGTGCAGCCAGGATACCTGATTGACAGCTAAAGTTTTTAAAAGTAAGACACTGGGTTTTGTTTCAAATGCTGATTGTTGCACTTGGGGTTTAAAATACGTTTCACAGCAGACACAGCCACAGATTTCGTGCTGTGACATGCATATCTTAAGTGCTGCTCTGACAGTGTCTGGGCCCTTCCATCCTTGAACCATATCAAATTTGTATTTACTGTACCAAAAACAGAGCTGCGTGATTCATATGATGAGAGCACGAAAGGGAGAAGAAATTTAGATGTTGCACTGGAGAGCTAATGTTCACCAAAGAATAAATGGTTACGCTTCGGTAGCAGAGAGCATAAGGGTACAAAATCCACGCAGTCTTCTGTGTACAAACTTTTTTGTTTGTTTTTTAATTAGTCATAATGCTCCTTCCCAGTTGACGTCCGGAGTCAGCCTCTCATCTCACTGCCCTGACACCAGACTTCCCAGGGACCTACCTGGACCTCAAGAAAGCCTCTCTTGCATACCCTGTGAACCCCCCCTCTTAAGTGATGCTGCTGGGGGTGGTGTAAGGACCCTAGTGGAGACTGAATCCTGCATTGAGGTCTGGGACAGTCTACAGTGCAGGTCTGGCAGAGAGCGAGTGTTTGCTCCTGTCATGACTGCTCATCTCCCCAGATTTCTGTGCCTCCCTGAGAGGCTGGGGCTCTGAACATATTGTAGCGCATGCAGTGGCCATGTACACCACAAGGCCCCTATGCAGATCTCCTCCCAGTGCTGTCTCTAACTAACTCACACCACTCTGGCAACCCTAGGGGGTGCTCCCGCAGAGGGGAGCAGACGACTTCCTACACAGGAGGAGAGTATCCTCTGACATCCCCCCTCCCCAGACCAGCCCTCGGCGACCCAGGCTTGTTCCCAAATGTAGGCCGCTGGTGTTGGGGGCAGCAGCCCTACAGAATTCATTTGTGGCTTAGATGCTGCTGAAATGGGCAAGCTTTCCATGGCTAAAGAAGGTCAGAGATACAGCATTGACTGTCGCTAGGAAAAAAGCATGCGTCAACAACACTTCATACAATAACTCGGAGGAGCAGTAGGCTCAGAAATTCTTGCCATGTGTCAGAGAGTGAACCAGTAGTGTTTTATTTTTAATGAAAAGGATGTTCAGATGTAGGATTTAGAAAATTGTGTAGTCAGGATATCATGGGATTGAAGGTTAGGCATTGTAAAGATGGTGTGTTCTTGGCCTGTTTCAGAGTGTCACGTACAATCTCCCTCACCACCACCACCAAAATGTGTGTCAGTTCAGAGCACAGCCATTCTTTCTAATCTCTGTAAAGCACCAGGCCCATATGTTCTGTGGGGGCTGTTAAATAGCCCAGTTCTCCAGGCAGCGACTGATGAAAGCTGACAAGTGATTACTGTACCTGAATGAGATTTTGATCAGTTCGGCCTGTCAGTGGAGAGTGGGGCTGGCATTCCTGTCAAGTACCATAAGCTGAGAATCAAACCAAGACACAGTTTTCAAAAATAAAAAAAAAAGTAGCATTTGCAGTCATTATTTCAGTTTTGGAGTGTTTTGATTATAACGCATGCCATTAAAAATATTTTAAATGAAGTAAAAATGAATAAGCATAAACAGTAGCTTCTGTCATGGAGTAGCCACAGAACGCTGAATTCCATTTGGGCCCTATCTGCGGTGTAATGCATTAGAATCATATAAAACTGTTTAAACAGTGAAGAAGAGGGGAGTAAAAAGATAAAGAATATAATCACAAAACCTGGTCTGTGCAGTAAGTTCCAGTGCTAGTGGCTATAATAACATGACAGCATGGGGACCTCCGGCACTGTCCAGAGACCAGAGGTTGAATCACAGCACTGCTGGTCTGGTTGACATCAGTATTCATGAAGGTTGCTGTGACAGTGCCTGGAAGGTGGGGTAGGGAGAGTGAGGGAATACTGTAGTGCGCTGGCTGTCACCACTTGAGGTCTAACTGGCATTGTCAGTGCAGTGCTGTTGGGAAGCTTGCAACAGTCTTACAGCCTGGCCACTGTTACTGGTTGTTGCTAGGAGCACCAGAACTAAAGGACTTTATTGTATTATTTTTTTTGGGGGTTAAAGAGGGAGGGAAACAGATCTTCCAATTCTATAGGAATCTGTTTAGATCGAATATGTCTCCATCATTCCTGTACTGGGTTCATCTGCTGGAGAGTGCCAGAGCTGCTGCTCACAGGCTCAGCTCAGACTGTTCGAAGTCCAGTTATGCCATAGTGTTTCAGGCTTTGAGTGGTGAATTAGTAGGTAACTTGTTCCAAGTCTCACAACAACCACTGCCTGATAGCAGTTCAAATCCTACAACCACCACTGCTTGACTGTGAACAGTTCAAATGCCACGACAACCACTGCCTGACTGTGAGCAGTTCAGATCCCACCACAGCCACTTCCTGACTGTGACCAGTTCAAATGCCACCACAACCACTACCTCACTATGAGCAGTAAAACTCCCACCACAACCACTGCCTAACAGTGAGCAGTTCAGATCTCACCACAACCACTTCCTGACTCTGAGCAGTTCAGATCCCTCCACAACCACTGCATGACTCTAAGCATTTCAAATCCCACCACAACCACTGCCAGACTGTGAGCAGTTCAGATCCCACCACCACTGCATCTGAACATTTCAAATCCCACCACAAATGCTGCCTGACTGTAAGCAGTGCAAATCCCACCACGGCCACTACCTGACTGTGAGCATTTCAAATCCCATTGCAACTACTTCCTGACTGTGAGCAGTTCAAATTCCAGTACAACTACTGCCTGACTGTAAGAAGTTCAAATACCAACTACTACAACCACTGCCTGGCTGTGAGCAGTTCCTTCTCTCTGAGCGGTTCAGTCACTCCCAGCTTTCAAACTAAGTAGAAACAGTACTCCCCTACCAAAAAAAACAATCAAAAAAACACAGCAGGCAAACAGAAAAGAGAAAAAAACAAAGTGCTGATTCTCTATTGAGCTGTCCTAGGCAAATAAAAACACAATAGAAATAACAGGCTTTGGCACGGTGCATGCAGTAAGAATATCATGAAATACATTCCTCAGAACTGTTGCTGGTCCAGAAGAGTATAATGTTTTGAAATCAGGTGTCCTTTTAGTAAAACTCTTATCTGTAAGCTCAGAATCTGGGCCGTATGCACTTCCACAACTGCTTATGTTTTGGGTAACTTTTCAGCAAGTGCTAGATGTTCACTGTTGTTGACTGTTGACATTGCTGTCTCGTTTCGCCTACATAATGTGCAGACACAGCAAAATACGGTACACACCTGTATCTTGTGCTAGAACTTGATAGGCAAGGTTTGTGCCTCTCTCTTTCCCGATCATTGAGTTGGCGCTGTGCAAACCAGCTCATTAACCAGTCAGGCAAAACAGGAGGCTGTCTTCTGTCTTCCCAGAGCACCTCCTCTTTAATTTGACAATGTTAGCAACAAAACGTGCTGATGGACTTTTTATAGATTGTGTCTTTGGTCATTGTAGACATTAGAAACAAATAAAACTGTTCAAACAGTGAAGAAGAGGGGAGTAAAAAGATAAAGAATATAATCAGCAGCAGCAGCAGCCAAGGCCAGCAGGATGCTGGGATGCATGGCTAGGGGGATCACCTCCAGAAGGAGGGAAGTGATTTTCCCTCTGTATAACTGCTTGGTGAGGCCACACCTTGAGTACTGCGTGCAGTTTTGGAGGCCACACTTAAAGAGGGACATTAAACTCCTGGAGAGGGTCCAGAGGAGGCAACCAAATGATTTGGGGCTTGGGGACAGGACCTATGAGGAGAGGCTCAAGAGCTAAATATGTACACATTGGAAGAGAGAAGGGACTGGGGGACATGATAGAGGTCTCAAGTACATGAAGAGGGTAAATAGGGGAGGAACAGTCAGGGTGCTTGAAGGAAGGAGGAGGGGCCACTAGAGGGCATGGGTGGAAGCTGGAGGGGAAGATTCAGGGAGAAAGGAGGAGGTGCTACTTCACTGAGAGGGTGGTGGAGCCATGGAATGCACTGCCTAGGGGCTGGTGGAGGCAGAGCGGTGGAGGGTTCAAGAGGGGCTGGGACAGGTACAGGGGAAGGGTTCTGGAAGCAAAATCCAATGCAGCAAGAATATCCGGAACTGGGAAGGGAGAAGCCAGAGAAGGTGAGGGTGGCAGCAAGGTCAGCACCCAGGGTGGGGGCTGACCAATCGAGCAGACTTGAAAGACCGTTAGGACTATTCTGCTGGCATTTTAGTATGTTAGTAATCACAAAACCTGGTCTATGCAGTAAGTTCCAGTGCTAGTGGTTATAATAACATGACAGCATGGGGACCTCCGGCACTGTCCAGAGACCAGAGAGATTGAATCACAGCACTGCTGGTCTGGTTGACATCAGTATTCAAGAAGGTTGCTGTGACAGTGCCTGGAAGGTGGGGTAGGGAGAGTGAGGGACTACTGTATTGCGTTGGCTGTCACCACTTGAGGTCTAACTGGCATTGTCAGTGCAGTGCTGTTGGGAAGCTTGCAACAGTCTCACAGCCTGGCCACTGTTACTGATTGTTGCTAGGAGCACCAGAACAAAAGGACGTTATTGTATGATAGTGTATGGTGGAACGCAGTTGCGTATGAAGATCCATACACCTGAAAAAGTCGTACTGCTGCAGTAGTGACGTAGTTATTAGAGTAGAATGACTTTTCATTCTGTTTTAGTAGCAACATTACAATGCAAGTGACCTCATCAGTGCTATTCGTAGGAGAGCAGCCGGTTGAATTGTCGCACGTGCGTGAGCTGGCCGGCAGTGAAGTGCAAAAACTGACTGAACCAAACACAAAAAGTAAGCGATTACAGCTATTTTTTACCACACACTATATAAAATAGTGTATGGTAACCCAAATACACAACAACGTTCTTCTTACACCTCGTGATTACCATGACGACAAAGGGACCTCTTGACTTTCACTCTCATCTTTGTTGTCATGGTAACCACTTGGCGTAGGAACAACGTTGTTGTGTATGGTCTACCATACACTATTCTATATGTTGGGGGAGAGGGGGTAAAAGAGGAAGGGAAAGAAATCTTCCAGTTCATTAGGAATCTGTTTATAGGGAATATGTCTCTATCATCCCTGTGCTGGGTCCATCTGCTGCAGAGTGATAGAGCAGCTGCTCATGGGGCTCAGCTCATACTGTTCGAAGTCCAGTTATTGTTATACCCTAGTATTTCAGGCTTTGAATGGTGAATCAGTAGATGACTTGTTTCGATCCCATGACAGTCACTGCCTGACTGTGAGCATTTCAAATCCCACCATGGCCACTGCCTGTAAGCAGTTCAAATCCCACAACTACTACTGACAGTGAGTAGTACAAATCCCACAACAATCACTGCCTAATAGTGGGCAGTTCAAATCCCACAACCACCACTGCCTGACTGTGAGCAGTTTAGATCCAACAGCAGCCACTGCCTGACTGTGAGCAGTTCAATCCCGCCATGCTGCTGACTGTGAGCAGTTCAAATCCCACAACAACCACTGCCTGACTGTGAGCAGTTCAGATCCCACCACAACCACTGCCTGACTGTGAGTAGTTCAAATCCCACCACAGCTGCTGACTGTGAGCAGTTCAAATCCGAGAACTACTGCCTGACTGTGAGCAGTTCAGGTCCCACAGTAACCACTGCCTGATAGTGAGTAGTTCAAATCCCACCACAGCTGCTGACTGTGAGCAGTTCAAATCCCAAAACTACTGCCTGACTGTGAGCAGTTCAGATCCCACAGCAACCACTGCCTTACAGTGAGCAGTTCACATCCCACCACAGCTGCTGACTGTGCGCAGTTCAAATCCGAGAACTACTGCCTGACTGTGAGCAGTTCAAATCCCACCACAGCTGCTGACTGTGCGCAGTTCAAATCTGAGAACTACTGCCTGACTGTGAGCAGTTCAGATTCCACCACAGCTGCTGACTGTGAGTAGTTCAAATCCCACCACAGCTGCTGACTGTGAGCAGTTCAAATCCGAGAACTACTGCCTGACTGTGAGCAGTTCAGGTCCCACAGCAACCACTGCCTGATAGTGAGTAGTTCAAATCCCACCACAGCTGCTGACTGTGAGCAGTTCAAATCCCAAAACTACTGCCTGACTGTGAGCAGTTCAGATCCCACAGCAACCACTGCCTTACAGTGAGCAGTTCACATCCCACCACAGCTGCTGACTGTGCGCAGTTCAAATCCGAGAACTACTGCCTGACTGTGAGCAGTTCAAATCCCACCACAGCTGCTGACTGTGCGCAGTTCAAATCTGAGAACTACTGCCTGACTGTGAGCAGTTCAGATTCCACCACAGTTGCTGACTGTGAGTAGTTCAAATCCCACCACAGCTGCTGACTGTGAGCAGTTCAAATCCCAAAACTACTGCCTGACTATGAGCAGTTCAGATCCCACAGCAACCACTGCCTGATAGTGAGCAGTTCAAATCCCACCACAGCTGCTGACTGTGCGCAGTTCAAATCCGAGAACTACTGCCTGACTGTGAGCAGTTCAAATCCCACCACAGCTGCTGACTGTGCGCAGTTCAAATCTGAGAACTACTGCCTGACTGAGAGCAGTTCAAATCCCAGAACTACTGCCTGACTGTGAGCAGTTCAAATCCCACCACAGCTGCTGACTGTGAGCAGTTCAAATCCCACTACAACTACTGCCTGACTGTAAGCATTTTTCTCTGAGTGATACTTGACCACCCTGTGGTTCAGGCGCCTCCAACTGTAAAACTAGGTAGAAGCAACACCACACACACACACAAACCAAGATACTGCTTCTCCACTGAGCTATCCTGGCCAAATAAAAACTCAATTGGAAAAAAAAAACAGATTTTGTCTCAGTGCATGCAACAAGTCACAGGATTTGTGACTTGAAGGAGATCCTGAAATACATTCTTCAGAACTTCTGCTGGCCCACAGGAGTATAACGCTTTGAAATCAGGGGTCCTTTTAGTAAAACTACTTTTCAGTAACTTATCTATAAGCTCAGAATCTGAGCCGTGTGCATTTCCATGACTGCTTATGTTTTGGATGACTTTTCTGCATGTGCTAGACATTCACTGTTGGTATTGCTGTCTCTGTAATAATACCATCACCTGTGTAATATGTAGACACAGCAGAATACGCACCTGTATCTTGTGCAAGAACTTAATAGGTAAGGTTTGTGCCTCTCTCTTTCCTGATTAGAGAGGTGGTGCTGCGCAAACCAGCTCATTAACCAGTTGGGTGAGACAGGAGGCTGCCTTCTGTCTTTCAGGAGCACCTCCTCTTTAATTACATAGTGTTAGCAACAAAACATGCTGATGAACTTAGTATAGATCACTGCTTAGGTCATTGTAGACTTTTTGTTTGTGTTTAGTTTTCTGGAATGGGTTTACAGACAGTTCTAATTTGTTTTTTGAAATCACCTGCAGGTCTTCTTTTTGTCTGTCTGAGTCTGGGCACTGATTGCAGATCTATGGAGATGGACTTTCTTATTCACCTACATAGGTGAGAAGTAGAACGTAAATATTTTATTAGAATCCTTTCACTGCATCTCTGAAAACATGCACATGTTTTCCCTCCATTCTCTGTATTCAGTGTTCATCTGTGTCTGGCACAGCTGCGCAGGTTTCCCAGGCATTTGAATGGAAGCACTGAAAAGAACTGAACAGTTTAAAATGTTTTTAAAAACTATAAAGCCAGCCGGCCCAGCGGTGCTGAGGGTTGAGGCACTGGATGCCACACCGACGACCCGGGGTCGGGAGTGACCTAGAGTGTCGGAGGGTCAGACGGGCGGAAGAGGATTGAGCACCCCAGGGACTGCTCTCCTCCAGGGAGGGTGGGGAGGGACACCCGCGGATGTGCTGGCTCCTGGCGGCGACTGGAGGTTGGTGCAATCTGTGGTGACTTAGGTGCGGGCTGACATTGGACGTGCGGTGCACGGAAACACGCACTGCAGCGTTATTGATGTTCTTGCACACCCGCGCCATGTGGGAACCAGGGATCAAATAAAAAAAAAATAGCTTCAATCCTCCAGCGCTCATGAAGGACGGCCCCCGCAACACTGCACCGGACACCCCCAGGGGTGCTCCTTCTGGCCTTGACTCCCCAAGGGTCTTCCGCGCTGTGGGATGTGCGACATGGCCTGAGGGGGTGAAAAGGAGAGGAGGTGAGCTCGGGCATGGCTCCCGGTGCAGAGGTCACCAGGGGCAGACCAGACAATGGGAGCCATAGGACCACCCCTGCCGAGGAGGTAAGCTGCAAAAATAAGTAACAAAAAAAACTATAAAGCCAGTGAGCAAAAATATTCCCATTCATTTATGATTTTTTTTTTTTAAATCGCCATTTCTCTGGGATAGGTCAATGGAGATGCAGCATTTCATTTTTAATGGGACCCTGTGTATATCTAGTTTTACAGTTGGATAGGATTGAAGAACAGTGAGGTCAAGGGTCATGCTTGGGGTCACAAAGTGAGTCAGAGGCTGTGGTGGGATTTGAACCTGGGGCCCCTGGGTTAACAGTTTTGTCTGACAACCACTGGAGCGCACAGCCTTCCCTTGATGCTACAGTCTCTTCTCTAATAATAATCATGTAGGTTATAAAAATATACAGTCACTTGTCATTGGTGTTTCTTTGCCTACTAATGTTCTATAGAAGTTTTGCTCCCATAATCCCAACAGATAGGAATAGAGGTTCCAGCCACTAGCAAGTATAGACAGAATCGCTGAGGCTTTGCGGTCTAGTCTAGTCTGCCCGTTGAGGGTTTGCGTGCGTCCCCAGGGGAGCATGACTGACTCCCCATCCCCCCATATCCCCTGACCAGCCCTTTATGCCTGTTGCACCTCTCGTTAAAGCTCTTCACTGTTTTTTGCACTGCCCAGTGCTTTGGGTGGCTTGTTCCACCCCTCCACCACCGTCTCTATAATGTAGTACTTCTTACATCCTTTGTGAACCCCCTCCCCAAAACAAAAAAGAAACCCCCACCAGTTTCTAACTATTCCCCCCCTTGTGTTTGTATCCTGCTGGTTGTGAACAGCGCCTCTGTAGTCCACCTTGTCAGTGCCCTGCATGTATTTAAACATTGCAGTCATATTACCCCTTTCTCTTTCTGCCCTCCCATTAGTCCATGTTGAGGCACACCGGTCTTTGTTCCTACGTCCTCCTCTTTTGATAAGCAGTGGCATTGCCTCGTATCCCATCATGCACCAGTCTTTCTGTCTGTCTACCTGCTGGTGCAAGAAAATTTCTCAAGGGGGTGGTGGTGGGGGAGAATAACCTACAATTGTGATGGCCAAGATGACGGTAGGACAGTTGTTTGTCCTTGGTGTTTCCTTGCGTACTACTGCCCTGAACTATGAGTTAACCTTACAATCCTTCAGTTGTTCCAGGGGCATGAATTATGTCCAATAATTACTTCTTCTCAGGTGTGAGAACACCCCTGAAGCGCATAATTATCGGCCTGTAATTGCACATCGTCCTGTCTTATTGTTTACATATACGAAGGACACGTACTAAGGTCCCAGTGCAATATGAACAATATTCCACTCATGAAAGAAGAATAAGATAACCTAGGAAGAGAAAAATTAGTCGTGTGGGATTTTTTTTTTTTTTAAGGACATTCATTATGTAATTTGTTGAAGTGACAGGGAATTTTCTCTCTCTTTTTGCTGGTCGCGGGGCTCTATAACCACTGGGATCTTCCCACCCAGGCTTCCATAGAGGCAAGAAGTAGTCTTTAGGCATAGGGACACTGTTTACAGACACACGTTAGCAGGACATTTAACACTGGCTAACATTCTCTTTTTCATGTACTGTTTAATGTGGGGGGGTGACATGCTCCAGCGATTTAAAAAGTATTATGAGATCTGATGACCTTTTAGGGGAAGAAATTACCACATATTCTGAAGTTTGGGCCCCCAGAATATCTTTCAAGAGCTTGAAAACACATACTGTGCATGTGTGCAAGGACTTTTTTTTATTTTGCTTTTGTCAGACATCACGCAAGTACTGCATTGCTAAACAGCAGGGTGGTATAATAATATAGTCCTTACATGAGGCATATGACAGCCGACTGTGGAGGCGAAAGGTGGGTCTGTGCTGGTGCCGTGGGGAGGCGGGGGGGTAACCACTGCAAGGACCTGGAGCAGCTTTTGTCAGACATCATGCAAGTACTGCATTGCTAAACAGCAGGGTGGTATAATAATATAGTGCTTACTTAAGGCATATGACAGCCGACTGCGGAGGTGAAAGGTGGGGGGGGGGGTTAATCACTACAAGGATCTGGAGCAGAGTGCCCCAGACTACCCAGACTACCAGGGAATAATACTGTTAAAATTATTATTATGATGAGAAACAGGTAAGGAGGGAAGTCTACTTGACTACCAGGGAGAATACCATAAATATTGTCATTACGTGGGGACTGGGGTAGGGGAGGGATAGGTTTTCAGCAGCATTACGTAGGGTAGCGCTGCCGTAAACATTTCATTGTGCCAGTGCGCCGCTTTGCAGCCCTTGGACATCCATTAGCTTTTGTTGCTAGGCACCAGTTAAAGCAGCAGTATTCGTTAGTTACCATATTATTTTTTCCAGCGTTAATGTTTGTCTGGGGAAAGATAGCTATTTTCCTTTTTGTTTTCCTTTGTTCCTGAACCAAGATAAAGGATTTTGAAGTTTTTTAAAGTTCCAACTCTCATGCCATTCCCACCAGGGGAAAAAAGTAAATATCTTGGTACTGTGCTGGCCTGCTGGCACAGTGGTATGGCTACTGCTCATGACGCTGACGACCTAGTTTGGGGAACAAGCCTGGGAGTCCGACGGCCAGCAGGGAGGAGGAGGATTGAGCGTCCTAGGGACTGGTCTCCTCGTATTGGGGGGGGGTTAGCTGCTGGTACTAGATGCACCCCTTCTGGGGGGTGGGGAACTAAAAGCTGGAGTTGGGGGGCAGACCTTGGCCTACAGGCCATTGACGCCATTGCACGCCACGCCTCCTAACAACAGAAAAAAAATGGAAAATGCCACTGAGCAGTGTGCCACCTGCCCTATCAAGGTTCCCCATGGTGCCCTAGACACTGAGCTAGAGGTCCAACAGGGAGAACAGGGCCACTCCTGAAGGCCCCGCCTTGGGAAGTAAGCCAGGGAGGAACACCAGGGAGGTAAGTCCTGGGTGACTGGGCTGGGTGCAGAGGTTGGGCTGATGTAGGCCGGCTGGGTGGGAGATAAAGCATACTAAAATAAAAAAAATAAAAATAAATCATGGTACGGTATTGTACTGTTTACCATCAGAAACGTGATGATACTATCCTAATACATCTACATTATGAATCTAACTTGTACGTTGGTGGCCATCTTTAATGAAGTGAGTCAGTTATTACAAAATGAGCTGTACAAGCTGTTTTAACGATATCTGAGAAACCCGACAATGCACTGAGCGTGAATCAAGGAAGTCAGAAATACATTTTTACTAACAAAAAAAAAAATACTAATTTTTTGCAGAGTAAAAAAAAAATACTGTTGCTTTAATGGTCACGCCAACAAGTTATTGCTGCGCAAATTGCTATTTTTGAATATAGCAGCAGCCATGCTTGCAGGCTGTCGACTGTGCTGTTTCTTAATTTTTGTGGTGCTATTCCTGTTAGTGCGACGCTGTCTGGATATCTTGACTAGGGTGTTTTATTTTTAATGGATGCTTATGAAACTAGAAGTAGAAACTTAGTAAGTTTAAAAAAAAAATTCCTCAGACTTCCCAGAGGTTGTGACAGCCTGCTTTATGCATTAGTGCTCCTTTCTCTACCTCTTGGGACCCACATTACTTTGATGATGTCATTTTTGTTCTTAGTTTTTAATTATTTCTACCCTTTGACCTTTATGAAAAGTTTTTCTGCGAAAAAGTAATATGATATAAATTTATAGTGATGGGATTCAATTTTGCATACCAAGGCATTCAGCTTCGTTTTTAGCAGGAAGGAAACTGTGCTGAGACTAAATGACATTATAATGTATCCCACAGAAAGTAGTGTCTCTAAGAACAAGAAGACATCAGTGACACAAACACAGTCTAGTTGCACACTTGTTTTTTAACGAAGAGCACTTTGTCCTAAATACACCTCAGCAGTGAAAATAACACAGACTACATTTTATAGTTCCACTGATGCTTAATTTGGCTAGCATGAAATGTAGTAATACAAGACAGTGTGCGCATAGTAGTGTGATCACTGCATGCCCAGGGGTGTAATAAGGCACAAGGCCAAGTATATTATTGCCCCTGGAAGTACATTGATCACACTACTACCCACACCCTGTTGTGTCTTATTGCACTAAATCAAATTGGGTTTTGTGAATTTGTCTTTCCCCTTCATATAGGTGTTTCTACCCCACCATCACCACCACCCAGATATAAACCCTGTAATCAGGGATACACCCTAGTCAGGTAGTTTATCATGATTCGGAGGGGGGGGGGGTCCTCCCCGGTATTTCTCCTAAGTCCCTCCCTCCAACCCATGGTGTCAGCAGTACCTCTCTTAGCCTCTGCCAACCACACGCAGCACCCCTGTGGCGAGAACAAGCTCCCTTATCCAGACATAGGGGTTGCTGCTGTGCCACCGAAACCCACCGCCAACCCTCCCCAACAGATGCATGCGGCTGTATGGCAGCTAACTCAGCCCAACTGGCATCCTGACGAGATGACCTGAGCTCGCCCCTGAACTTGGGTCACCTGCACAACTGCGCAGCACGCTGCTGCTGGGTCATGAGAGCAACAAGTTTTTTGATCTTTTTACTTTTGATAATTTAAAAATAGTCTTTTTTTTTTTTACCACGTCGTGAGGGGCACAAAATGACACAGAGACATCTACAGAGTGAGTATTGGGTCGCCAAGACTGACAGGGATTCAGCAAGTCGAAGGTAGGTAAGGGTGGGGGACGCTATACGTTTAAGATGGCAGTGTGGTTCCATCTGCGGGATCTGTATGAAAGAAATACTGATGTTGTGTTCTGGATCGGGATTCCTATCGTAAAGCAAAGATGTGTAAAGCGGGTGAGTAAATTGGAAGACAGCACAACTGCTATCAAAGTATTACCTGACACATAATTATATGTCAGTCTTTTTTTTTCTTTGGGTTATGAGAAAACTATGGAAACTGTGTAATTTTTTTTTTTAATTCAGAGACCTAGCACAAGGATTTCTTTAAAGTGTTGCACCCTACATGGCAAGTCTTGCGTAGGTAGTTGTCTAACCATTCACGGCTTCCGACCAATCAGGATGCAGCATTTTCTCTACCCATTTGATAGAAACATAGAAGTTTACACGTAGACAAAGACCCCTGGAACATCAAGTCCGTTTGGGTACCTGAGGCTCCACCAGTCTAGCTCAAACAGGTCTTTCTACAGAGCCCTATTCCTGTGGTTCCACATGGCCAGTCCCTTTGCCCTCCTTAGTACCATCACTTCCCCTAGCATTTTTCCCAGTCCTGTATGCCTGTCCTACTCTCTCTTGAAACTAGCAACCATTTTAACATTGACCATCTTTTCTGGTAAACAGCTCCACTTTTTCACTGCCCTTTCAGTGTAGAAGTTCATCCTCATGTCTCTTATTACCCCCGCTCCATGAAGTTTAATGTTGTGACCCCTTCTAATGGACCCTCACTAAGCCTAAACAGTTGCTGCTTATTCACACCGTTTATACCCCTCCGATATACGAAGGTTTCATTCATGTCCCCCCCCCCTCCTTCCTGGCCTCCAGAGAGTACATTTAGAGGTCAAGTCAATCTTTCCTCAGATGTTTTCCCCTGCTGACTGTGAATGGATTTGGTCACTCTCCTTTGGATTGCCTCCAGGCAGTCCTTCTCCTCTTTTAGACAGGGGCTCCAGAAATGTGCACAGTACTCCCAAGTGGACCTGTACAGGGGTAGAATCATTTCTTTCCTTCTACCTGAGAATGCCCTCCCAATGCAACCCAGCATTCTGCTAGCTTTCTCGTATGCCTTGTTACGTTTGGCAGAGGAGGGGTTGAGGCCATCACTTATGATAAATCCAAGGCCTCTCTCCTCTGTGAGCTGTTCTAGCGTTACCTCCCCTCACCCCATCTAATATTCAGTTCTTGGATTCCTCTTCCTTGTATTCTTGGGTGTTAAATTTCAGTTGCCAAATCTTGGACCATCTTTCCAACTTATCCAGCTCCCTTTTCAAGTCCTTTATGCCCTCATCGCTATCTACCCTGCCACCTGTCTTGGTGTCATCTGCAGATAGACATATCTTTCTCTGGATTCCTTTTCGGTGTCAGAAATTAACACTTCGAATAGTACCAGATCCAGGACCTACCTCTGTGGCATCCCATGATTTTATTTATTTATTTAAGCGTTTCACCAGGAAAGCATACTAAGCAGGCTACTGCTCGATTCCAGATGCGTCCTGGGTTATCCCCTGGCTGCAAACTATTTAGTACCACCCTTTGAGTTCCCCCCGCCAGCCAGTTCTGTTCCCACCCTGTGACTTTCTCACCCACTCCAACATCTCCCAGTTTCTGCACTATCCTTTTGTAGGGCACAGAGTTAAAGGCATTGCTGAAGTCTAAGTATAGGACAGCCAGTACCTGGTCCTTGTCCATTGCCTGGGACACTGCTTTGAAGAATTCTGTGAGGTTAGTCTGACAGAACCTCACCTGTACAATGCCATGCTGTTCGCTGTTCTGGAGACCTCGTGATAATCAGGATAAATGTTTAAGTATCTTAGTGATAACCATTGATAACATTGGACTTCCCCAAATTGTAGGCTCCTTAATGTAGGAACAAGTTCTCCAAATCACAGTGGTTAGTAGCCTGGTGAAATCAGAGTGTGGCGCGTGTGTGTGTGTTGCGGGCTGGTTAGGTTTCAAGCCTCTGGTCTGACACATAAAAGTTTCATGCACAGTGTACTCGGCTCCTTGAACCCAGCAAAAGCAGGTTATTTGATTTTTTTTTTTTTGTTTAATCAAGAGGTGGACTGTTCAGTCATGCCTGGCAGACAGTGAAGAGTAAGAAAAAACAGTAAACGTAGTTCAGACATCATATTCAAGTACAAAATATGAATCCGTGCATGGCCGTGAACACAGTTTAAATACAGACAGAAATATCTAAAATGTTTGGGTAACAAAATGATGACTAGGTACAGTACTGTACATTTCCAAAAAGGGCACATCTATTTTAAAAAAGTACATTTTGCATGTATTCTTGTATGGCGGGCATCCGGATAAGTTGGCGTAACTGTCTCAAAATACTTAGTGAAAAAATCAGTAGTAGGGAAAACTGATGGAGTCCCTATTAAAAGAGAGATTAGCAGCATTCTTAAAGGTGAGATGGCAACTAGACCCAAAACAACATGGCTTCACAGCAGGGAGGTCCTGCCAGACAAATCTGATCAAATGTTTCGATTGGGTTACTAAAACAGTAGACCAGGGAGGAGTGGTCGACGTGGTGTACCCGGACTTCAAGCAAAGCCTTTGACTCTGTCCCTCACAAGAGACTGATCACTAAGCTGGAGCACACAGGTATTGAACATAAAATAGTTAACTGGATAACAAATTGGTTAGATGGGAGGACCCAGAGGTTTATCGTAAATGGCACTCTTGTCAAAAAAAGGTAGAGTGACTAGCGGTGTATCGCAGGGTTCAGTCCTGGGGCTGATTCTCTTCAATATATTCATCAACGCCGGCCCGTCGGCGCAGCAGTTGGATTTCCCTGACGACGCTGACGCACCGGTCTGGAACGGACTCGGCTCGCTGGAGGGCCGGCCGGGGGGAGAAGGAAGGAGCATCCGGGGACAGCTCTCCTTCTCCGGGGGAGGGTAGGGGATGCGCACCAGTGCACGCTGACTCCTGGTGGAGGCTGGGAGCACAGCAGTGACGCCTGGGTACGGTGCTTAAGGGGAGTGACAGACGTCCAGCGTATGCCTTGACGTCAGGATGTCACTCCCCACAGAAAACCAGGAAAATGCTTCCTGGCTGGCCAGATGACGGTCTCTCTGTCCTCCGCTGCCGCCGATCTCAGGACCGACACACCTCAGCAGTACCCCGGGCCAATAGAAGAGAGTGCGCTGGCTGCCCCCACTGGTGCCTTCCCTCTCTGAGGAGGGGTACCCACCCGGTGAAGGGATACGCCGGGTTACCCGGGGGGGACTGCCATATGAGGTTGGTAGCCGGTGTGGGAGTCGGGGCAGGCAGTTGGGAGGGACGCTAGAGACCCGAAGGAGTGGGCAGCCAGGAAGAAGGGGAGGCACAAAAAAATATATATATATGTATTCATCAACGACATCACTAATGGACTGCATGGGAAGGTGTGCCTGTACGCACACCTTCCCATGCACTAAGCTCTGCAACAGGATGGACATGCCCAAAGGGGTTCAAAAGATGGAGGCTGATCTAAAGAAATTGTAAGAATGGTCAACGAACTGACAGCTGAAATTCAACACCAAATAATGCAAGGTTATGCCCCTGGAAAGGCACAACCCAGCATGGAAATACTACTTGGGAGGTGAGCAACTGACCACGACTAAGCAGGAGCGTGATCTTGGGGTAATCATCTCAGACGACTTGAAGGTTAGCAAACAGTGTGAAAAGACAACACTAAAGGCTAGCGGCATCCTGGGATGCATAGGGAGGGGCATCACTAGCAGGAAGCGGGAGGTGATTATGCCCCTGTACAGGTCCCTGGTGAGGCCCTACTTGGAGTACTGTGTCCAGTTCTGGAGGGCGAACCTCAGAAAAGATCTAGAAAGACTGGAGACTGTACAGAGGAGGGCAATGAAGATGGTGTACTGTAGGTAGTAATATGAGATCCTGAAACTGTTTCCCAAATTTCAGGTTCCTGACCCCATGTACCCAAAACACGTTTGCCCGATGGGCGATGTTTGCCCATGGCGGAGTTATAGAAATTACTTGGGGGGCAATGCCCCCTTGAAGAATTAAAAAAAAAAATAACTCTGCAGCGGGAAAACTTTGCCTGTCGGGCAAATGTGTTTTGAGCTGCTGGCAACGGGATCTTAAAACTTGGGGAACAGAGTTTCAGAATCTTGTAATGTATCCGCACTGTCTGCACCAAGATATCCGCACTGTCTGCACCAAGAGCCTTACGAGGCTAGACTACCGCAACTCAGCTTATACTCCCTCGAACAGAGAAGGGATAGGGGAGACATGATAGAGACCTTCAAATACCTCAGGGGTATCCAGGCAGTACAGGCAAATAGCTTATTCAGAATTCACAACTGTCACTGGACTGGAGGTCATGACATGCAGCTGCGGGGTGGCCGGTTCAGGAACAACGTTAGGAAGTTCTTCACCAAAAGGGTGGAGGAACCTTGAAATGGCCTGCCCTCGGGTGGAAGCAAAGTCGGTCAGGGCTTTTAAGCTAGCTTGGAACAGGCACTGTGGAAAACTCATAACTGCGACAAGCTGGGGGGGGACTTGTCTAAATTGGGCAGACTAGATGAATCTCTTAGTCCCCATCTGCTGTCAAATTCTAAGTTTCTATGTTACGTAGCTTAACTGTAACACTGCCTGCTTATGATCTGCTGCGATAGCACGTTATACATTTTAAATCACAGAGTGTTTCGTAGTCAGAATTATTTCAAAACACTCCAGGATTGCTTATTTTTGCTAAGATGGCAATATGCTAGCATGTTGTATAACCTGCACACGTATTGTTTTGCAGTGTGACAATCACATTTGTTCCCACTACTGAGGAAACCAGCTTTATAACGCATTGAGGCTTCACCAGTGTTGACTTATGGATGTTATTCTCACATGTGGCTATAAATGGAATATTACACTGCAGTCCATTAACCATCCCAAATCTGTGTGAGGGCAATATCACACTTGTAGAACCACTTTTGAGAACGGATCTGTAGACCACCTCTTTCTGTACAGTCCTGTACTAAACCTATTTAGTAAAATAAATGGTTACACGTTCCAGGCAGGAGGAGAACATGAATTACTCTAGATAACTCAGCATAGGACCTCCTATAATGCAACAAGTTGTACACTGAACTGTAAACCCAGTCTTTAGCATCAGTCTGGATGCTGTTTAGTTCACCTAAGAAGAGTTCTTGAAAACTTGTATGTTCTGGACATGGCCATGGGCACTCTGGTGTGTGCTGAGGCATCAGGCTGAGCGTCAAATATTCCTCAGCCCCGGGGGGGGGGGGGCTGTTGGATTTTTCCCATAATAGCTGCTTCAACATTGGTTTACTAACCAAACTGGACAAGTAAATATAGCTCTTGAACTAGTGTGTTCTCAGAGCAAACCTGCTTTACTGTAGATTTACTCTTCTAGTACTGTGTTGCCGTGGATCTTGCCTCCACAGCACTCTTTGAGAACCATAGTGGTTTCTCCCCCCCCCCCCAAGCATCCCCACCATTTTTGCACAGAGATCCGTTGCCTTCTATACTCCCCTTTTATCACACCCCATTGTCTGGCAATTCCTACTGCCTTACACAATTTCTGTAGTTTATTCCTCTAGCACCTCCCTTAGTCATCCAGCGTTTGTTCTACTGAAGCCCTGAACCTTCATACTGGAGTCAGCCCTCTTGGCTTTAAGCTTGACATCTGCCCACACAGACCAGTGATTGCTTGAACCCATGGGTTCCCTCACTGTAACCTACTTTACACAGTGCGTGCCTGTCGGGACTTTATTTGTAAACTGCTCGAGTCAGTGATCAAGGGAACAGAGTCCATCAGGAGTATGCCTTCCCCCTCATAATCAAAAATTGCAAGCCTGGTAAGGGTCTATGCAGACCTGTCAAATACAAAATGAAGATGGCAAACGAAAACAACTGGGAAGAAATTATGGGTTTGCTGGCTGTAGCATGTGAGTAACACACCCATTAATAAAAGAACATTTAAAATCACTACTGCCGCTGCTGTAAAGATGATGAGAACTTTACAAAAAATATTTGTACAGATGATTCCTTTTTGATCAGTCCTATTTCACCTTTTGATAGGTAAGAGATGCTTGTCTCTATCAAAGAAGGTGATTTGTATTGTAAATTTGTAAAGTCACTGTGCTGCATGGTATGGATTTGCATTTGGCCTTTTCAGTATTTACACAGTCTTTCTGTAGCATTCCTGGATATTCTCTGATGTCTGTTTACTCTGTTTTCTAATCAGGGCGGAGACCATGTGAAATGACATTATAAAATGTCTATGAAACCCTGCAACAGAAAGCCATAGCCAGTACAAGGGTTGAAGCCTAGGGTCCTTCTCTGTGGCAGTAAAAATAGTAAAAGAAATGCTCTGAATAAGAAATAAAAAGCAGTCTAAATATGTTACAATGGTAGGATTGGGTCCACCTGTAGGCCCAGCCATGCTGGCAGCCCCGGTTCGAGGGCAGACTCAAGTGTGCATGTGGGCATCCGAGGCTGAGAAATAGTGCTGGGGATGGCAGTGCTTCCCAGCCCAGGGAAGGGATACCAGCATCTGCTTGGGCCAGGGAGCTTGTCTCCCCACCCCAAATATCGCTGCAGAGTCAGGGATTACCATGAGACTGTGTGGCGCCATCTAATGATTGTTAGGTGAAGGGATGATAAAAAATGGGAGCAACCCCTAGTTCCAGTCGGACTGCTGGGACTGGTACATTCAGGCCCCAGGACGTGGAGCCTGCTGCCAGAGTAGCACTGGATTCTGAGCCCTCGAGCTCCATCATGAGAGGGCAAGCTGTAGGGGTAAAGGCGATAGAAGCAGCAGGTTAGTGATGGATGAAGCTGAGTGGTTGCCAGGGCCCCAAGGAGGGAGATGAGGAACTAGCCAGGGTATAAAAAAAATCTGTATTGGGGAAAGGAAAATAAATCACTGAATGGGGATACAAGGAGGTGCTTCGAGATATTTAGTTACAGTGACTAGTGCCCTGTTACTACAGATGGTCAAGAAAATGTACTTCCACGACTGGAACACTTTGATTTTCTCCTTCTTTGTTGGCTGGAATTAAGTGGTCTTAGTGGTACACTGTTAGCATGGGGGACCCCGGCACAACTGTCTTTCAACACTGTTTAGTGGTGCTGGTACACTGAAGCATCTACCACCCTTCATGTCCCACAGCAGCTTTGTGTTCCAGTTAGAGGCAAACACTGTGTTACACTCTGAGCAAGTCATTTACTCTCTTAGGGCTTTAGCCCACCCGGTTGTAAAAACTGGGTAAAAGCAGGCCCCCACTCAACGCGAGGTACTGCATCTCAGCTGGTCTATACTTGGAAAGTAACTTGCACCACTTATTAGTAAGGATTTGTTAGGGTAGCAATCAAAAATGCTTAGTGAGGCTAAATATTTTCTTTTACTAGGTACTGTGGCACACTGTGTCAAAACAGGTAGCGTTTTTCCAGCATCAGACTAACTTTTTGAAATACAATATTCAGATACAACTTGGTGTATATTTCCTCAATTTTTTTTTTAATCACTTTATTCAAGAGAAAATGTCAAGTACAATTGATAAGACTCGGATCATGCATGTGTCCAATTCAGAAAGACATTCAGCCTTTCCAGTACAGCACGTTTGAAAGTGAATGAAGACATCAATATCTAGGTTTAGTTATGAAGGTTATAGTACCATAAGAAACTGTAGACTCTTTACATGCCTGAAAGAGTAAGGAAAATTCTAAACTGAAACCTATTCCCCTCTGTTATCACCAGATACCATATAACCATAAACAGAAAACGTAATAAACCAAAGGAAATGTACACCTATAAATAAATAAATACATAACAAAAAGTGTATACTTGTTTGTCTGGTCTTGTGTGCGAGGGAGACCCAGTTCAGTTGTCCCGTCAGACAGCAATATCTCATTCCTGCCCAGCTGGATGAGCAAAAAATAAATAAATAAATAAAGAGGTGGGAGTCACGGAAAGTAAGTACTAGAAAGACCACAATGTATCCACTCAAGAAGGTGTAATTGTCAAGCAACCCTTCGTGAAGATAGCCCCTCTCCTTCCTGTCCCTCTACCCACTGCAGCACGGGCGCCACCTGTCCAAATGTTTGTCTTCCCAAAGACAAAATCTGGCTGTCATTGCTTTCATATCGTAAACTTGTTGCATTCTGTTGCGCCATTCCTGCACTGTGGGTGGCTCTAGCTGTAGCCAGTGGGCTGTAATGCATTTACAAGCTACTGCTAGAAATATCAACATCAGTTTTTGCATTTTCCTTAATTTTTTTGAATTCATGTTCTGGTCCTTTCATGTTTTATTACTGAGGATATCTGCATGAAAACCCGATTATTCTCCTGCTGCAGTCATCATCTTTTGTTGATCATAATCATTTCCACAGCAAGAGATTATGATGTCACAGGTGGAGAATGATGACTTTGGGGGGGCAGCAGAGGACATCTGTCCTCAATAAAAAGAACGAGGGGACATAAATACAGAAAATGAAATATAAGTTGAATTGTGCCTGAATATAATATTTTCAGAAGTTTCCAGGACACTAGAAAAAAATTATGGCCCGCCGGCGCAGCGGTTGGATTTCCGCTTGCGACGCCAGCGTTCCGGGTTCGGGAACCAGCCTGGATCACTGGAGGGTTGGGCTAGGGGAGAAGGATCGAGCGCCATGACAGCTCTCCTTCTCCGGGGAGGTTAGGGGATGAGTCCGGCGTCTGCTGGCTCCTAGTGGAGGCTGGGAGTATCACAGGATGCACGGCCCAAGTTGACTAGGGGAGGAGCGGACGTCAGCGTTTGCCCTGACGTCACCACGCTGCTGCCCACAGAAAATGGGAAAAACTGCTCGCTGGCCTCCAAGATGACGGCTCTCCATTCCCGGAGCACCCCCAGTACCTGGCCAGGGCCTCCTGTTCCTCAGCAGCATCCCCGGACCCTAATGAAGTGTGTGCTGCGGTCTTCACTCCTCTTCGGTGCCTTCCCCTCGGAGGAAGGCACCCACCAACGATAGGATACACCAGGATATCCGGGGATCGCTGCGATTTGAGGACCTGAGGAGGGCTGGCTAAGGTCAGTGGGGTCGGGGGGAACTTATGGAGCCTGAAGGAGTGGGGGCTAGTGAAGCACGGGGAAGCGGTATAAACACATAATGCAAAAAAAAAAGAAAAAAATTATTTTATGGAACCCTGAAAAGTCAACTGGATAGAAACACAGAAACATAGACTTTGACAGCAGATAAGGACCGCTTGGCCCACCTAGTCTGCCCATTTCCCTACCTACAGGATAGGCCGCAGATCCTAGTTAACCAACAGCCTATTTCTTCCTACCCCCCACAAGATAGGGACTGGGATGGCCATGGGATTTGACTGTGCCAGATCCTTTCACCTCTAGACCACCAAGTCCCATCTGCCCTCGGTTGGCAGTGGCTGAAAGTTGTTACTTTTCTCCTGTCACTTCTGCTGTTTCCCTAAAGGACCTGCTTTCCTTTAAAGAGCAGCTGACGTTTTGAAAAACTTCAGAAAACATAATAGTTGGACACAATTCATCTTGTATTTCACGTATTCTGTAGATTTCTCCTCTTCATTATTTGATACTGAAGAAATCCCCACAAAAACAGGATCTTTATCCCTTAGAGCTCATCTGCCTCTGCAACTTCCTACTGGACATCATAAAGCTCTGTTGTGACATTGCAGTCTGTTGCTATGGGAACAACTGTGATGTCACAAGCACAGTATTATGACATCAGGTTGGGAAGAAGCAAAAGGAACTGATGAACCCTCAGGGAACAACTCTTCTGTTTTTATGCATCTGACCTCAGTAATAAATAATAGCGGTAAGAAATACAGCGCTAATGAGAAATATAAGCTGTTTTGTGTTCAAATATTATGTTCTTCAAAGTTTTTCTTGAGGCATCGTTGGCCCCTTAATCCAGTAAAGGGAGGTAGTCCTGATGGGCTTGATCCGAAGCTTCTCCATCACTCTGCATCTGCCATTGCTCTTCCCATTACCTTACTTCTAAATTTCTCCTTTTCCTCTTCTACTACTCCTGTTCACAAAGGTGGTGATCCCACTTCTCCTGGTAACTTTCATCCAATCTCTCTCCTTCCTACCTTGGCTAAGTTACAGGAACGTATTGTTTTATCTCAGCTTACTTACTTCCTTTCCTGACAATTCCTCCTTTTTCACCCCCTTCCAGTCTGGCTTAAGGAAATCCCACTCCACTTCTACCTCCCTCCTTCGGCTCACTGATTCCATATGGTATGGATAAAGGACTGATGACCTCTGCCATTTTTGTTGATCTTGCTAAAGCTTTCGACACAGTGGTGCACCCCCTTCTCCTGGACAAACTTAAAGCTGCTGGCTTTTCTGACTCTTCAGTCAGCTGGTTTTGTTCGTACCTTAAAGGCAGATCTCAAGTTGTCTGGTTGGGTAATCCATTTCACCTTCTCACCCTGTAAGCTCAGGTGTCCCCCAAGGGTTTGTTAGGGTCCTGTTCTCTTTTCTGTATTCCTAAATGTTCTACCCTCTGTCTGTTCCTCCACATCCATTCATATGTACACTGATGACACAGTTCTTTATGCCTCTGGCTCCTCTCTCCATGTCCTTACCTCCAGACTTCAGCATTCAGCATCAGTTCAAGGTCAACCAACTCTCTCAATGCCAAAAAAAAGTCTGCATGACATTTAGCACCTGTCAGAGGCTTGCCAAACTTTCTTCTCCCCCCTTATTTAAGCCCCTTGATGGTTCTATTTGAGGATGTCTCCTCCATTAAGTACCTTGGGGATCTGCCTTGATTGGCATCTTGATTTCTCTGTTCAAATTGATCTAATTCACCATAAGCTTAATCCTAGACTTGGTGCTTTGTACAGGAACAAAGCATGTATTCCTCTCTCTGCCTAGAAATTATACTAAAAATGATCCTTCCAGTTTTTCACTATGGTGACTTAGTCTGCTGTAGTGCCCCTAAAACCTCCCTTGCCAGACTGGACCCCCTTTTTCATTCTTTCTGCCACTTTGCTGTAGAGTGCCCCTCTCATACTCATCCCTGCCCTCATTACTCAGCTCCTTGTTTTCCCTCTCTTGGTGCTAGGCACCTTTCCCATTTTGCCTCTTTTTTGTCCAGATTTTGGTTTGGCACCCTTCCCTCTTATCTCAAATTCCTTCTTTCCCCTCATCCTTCTTCCTCCTACAGTCTTTGCAACAGTACTTTCCATTCTCTTAATATCCCTCCTGGAAAATCTATTGTTGGTCAATCTGCTTTTTCTTACCGCTTTCCTAAACTTTGGTCCTCCCTTCCCCTTTCTATTTGTTCTGCCTCTTTTTCCTTCTCCTCCCTAAAGTCTCTTTCTGACTTTTGTCATCCTACTTGCAACTGCCTTTGATCCCTCTGTGTAGGGGTTGTGGGACAACAGATGGACCAGACACCAAACTTCAGGTTCAGCACACAATCTCTGTGTGATGTTTATTCAAAATACAGGAAATACGCTTCAGCAATAGCATATTCCTTCTTCAGTACATCAGTTTGCAGCAACAGACTATGTATGTTCTTCCTCTGCACTTGTCAGCACCTACTGACACTGATCTCTGATCTAAACATTTTTAGTGAAAACTCTTCATCCTTATGTGGGCCTTGTTTGCATGGGTAGTGGGGGTTAAAAAAGAAAAAAAAAAGCTATAGACAAAGAATCACTGAAAAAAGGGTTACCCCAAAGGGCATTGGCAACAGATCAGATTTCAAAGAAATACATCGTCATACATACTTTCATAATGCAAAGCATCATGGGATATATGCAAATCACCATGCAATTTCAGACTTGTTCAGTTTATAGCAATTTACATGCAACTAGCACTTTCTGTAATAGTCACATAGTACTTTTTACCATTATCAAAAACACCTAGTGCCATGGTATTGTCAACATTTACAGGTTTCATAAACATAAGGTATATACATCAAGGTATTTTATGATGTAGTGCTTTTACATACTAAATCCAACAACGATAAATACAACCTGTTTTACATATGCTTGGAGGTCACCACAATAACCTCCCTGTATGAGGACCTGAGAGAGAAAAGGAAAATTAAAGAGGACACTATAGCACGTCAAGAAAGAGAAGGGGGTTCCCACAGGTGGACAACCGTATGGACTAGAAATTGTGAAGAATAGATTGGGCTAAGAAATAGAAGAACTGTTGCAGCAGATTTAAGAAAAGGTCGGCCCTCAAGAGTGGCAGGATCTTCTTGTCACACCCTCCTCCTTTCTCTTTTCTCTAGTCTTGCCTCTCTTGCTGTTTCATTTTTTTGTTTTTTTCCTGTATATATTGAGAGTGTTTTAATTCTCTATTTTTGCCTTTATTTACTCTTTGCCTTACATTTTTGATTCTGCTTGTATTACTTATTTTGTATTTATCTTATTATTATATTGTTAGATATCTCCCCCTCCCCTCTCCCCTCTCCCCCAGGACTCATCTGGAAACAAGCTGTTGTCAGCTCAGTATGCACTTCCTGGTTAAACTTTTAAATAAATACATAAATTACCTGTTTTGTAGGCCTACGTAGAGTGAGTTGTGATGGTTCTGAATGGACAGGGCACCCTTGTTAGCAGTCTTGCATGAGTGGCCATGGAATGAATGGGCACGGAGCCTGAACTGCCCACTCCTGCACTAGGAGGGGAGCTCCATGACACCGCTGTGGCTACCACTTGTACACTTGTCATGTGGAAAAACAGAAGGCTTCAGTCTCCAGTTTTTGGCACGTTTCATATCCTCTTAAATGCTTCGCAAACATATTGGGTTGAAAAAAAGGAAAATGGGAGCGTTAGAATATCTCAAGTGCCACCTGCCTGCACAGAGCTAGAAGTTATATTGCTGGAGCCAGACTCGATTGCTGGGGTAGTTTGGAGCCCTGCTAGCTCCTGTAGGTGTTGCTGTGAACTGGGAATAGGAGAGTCCTGTCAGGGAGGAAATTGTACTATGAGGAGGGGCAGAAACGGGGATAAATAGAACAAAAAGCAGTGTGGATGGGGCTACCTCTTTAAAGATTACTTGTGCATTTGTGGGAGATTCATGTTCCCATTAGAAACCAGCAAAAGCTGAAACAACAGCAGGTCTTGTTAATTCTTAACCATGAGTACACAATATGACCTGTGTCGGGCGTTATTCCTTGTGTCTAATTACAGTGACAGAATGCGCAGGTAGCAGCAGTGTTTTGAAGGAAACCCTATGTGAACTTGAGGATGCAAGTTAAAAATTAATCCTTCATGGGCGCAAATGTTCCCCTCCTCTTTCATCTTACTGGACTGGCTTCTGGATTGTAGTATAGAGTGAAGGTCTTATTGTGACACTGTTAACCCCCAATGTGGCATTACAGTTAATATAATCAGTATGGTTGCCTCACTGTAGTCCATTACATATGTTATTTTAAAGGTGCACATTTAAAAGGAGCTCTTTGAATGTAGCACAGGGCCTTTTGTGATAATTTTAAGTACACTACTGCAAAAGATACAATCCCACAGGTTGCACATTCCATTATGATGGGGTAACTCCGGACTAAATGCATTATCTACCTCTGTGGACCCACCATCAACTACAGTAACAGCATTTCCATGGGCATGGATATGGTTCACTATGCACACTCTGGCAGTTCCACTGGAATGGACTGATTGGCCAGATGTCTTTAAGCTAAGCTTCTTCTGTGCAGTATATCCTTCCCGAATCTGCCCCGTGACATCAGATCTTTCTTTCCGCTTGAAGAACAGGTCACCTCCTTCGTGGCTTCCTCTTAGGTTTAGTGCGTCATAGGTGAATTTTGTCTTCAAAGTTTTTTTCAAATTACTTGCCTTATTCTCTTGATTCCTTCAACTCCCGTCATCGATCTGCGAGGGAGCAGCGGAAGCCAGAGTTCAAATTTTGTGTTCGGTGTTGGCAGAAGATGTCGATCACCAATCCGCGCTGACGTAATACGCGTGACTGCCTGGGTGGGTAACACGTTGTGGCCAGTTGCGGCGTTTGCAACAGCATGCTTCCAGAATCCCTAGAGGACTGAAAGCTGTGGCTCTTGCTGGGTCAGCCTTCGGAATGGGATTCTAAGGACCACCCTAATGGCCACAAGAAGGCCTTGGCTGCAGCCAGGCCGATTTAGCAACTTGCAGCCCTTGAGGCCGAAGCAGCAGCAGCAGCTGTGGCAGGCATACCCTCGGGTTTTGGCACTGTTCCTGGCTGGGACCAACATCAGAGGGTCATTCACCGGAGGATTCTGGGACATGTGTGTGGTCCTCCAGACCCTGGGGGAGAGCCCTGCCCACTACAGTGGTAAGAAGCACAGGCGCCACCTCAGGTTGTGGGACTTGGAGAGATTGTGGTCCTTCTGGTCCCTTGGCTCACCTGGCTGTTGAGCGTCCCTGGACCGAGGGGTAGGTTGGGCAGATTGAGGGCTTTTCGGTTCCCCAGTCAAGCCTATTGACCAGCAGTTGGATAAGGTTGAGGATTCAGTCTTGCCGACCCCAGTGTCTCTGACCCTCACCCAGAAGGACGTGGTCTAATCTGTGTCTCTGTCCGATCCTCAGCAGGAGCCGACTCCACTGGCAGTCAAGCCTCCCATGCTTATGCTGCTTAATGTGGGCCGGCATTTGGTTTAACATGATCAGCCCGGAGGCTCCCTTCGCCATAGACTGGTTGGTCGAGGTGACAGTTGAGATTTTGATCGTGGTGTTCCTGCTCTTGATCCTGCTGGATTGGGAGGCAACACTCCTCAACACTCCTTGATCCCCTCATCTTCGGGTGAGGAGATACACCATTGCAAGTTGCGACGGTGCTACGAGGTGCACCTCTGACAACAGCCATCACGGGGCAGGGTAGGGTTCAACTTTCTGGACCTTTGGTCACCTGGCCGATGCTAGTGGCAACTCTGCTGGACCATACCACCCATGTGCCCCCATCTCTGCTTCTCCACCTCTTTGGGTGGAGCCACCACTGCCGCAGCCAGCAGTGGGCACTCCGACCTAAGGAGGGCCATTAGGCCACTGGCTTGCCAGGTCGATTGTTGGTGAGGATCATCCTGGGAGAGGATACCCAGGAGGTCAGTGGTTTAAAACGATTGAGGACCGTTTTTGAGGACTCCTCAGATCACAAGTCCATGGCCTCCCTCTGGGATTACCCCTCCTCAGCCAAGGATCAGTCGAGGAGCTGACAACTGAGCATGGCCCAGTGTCCTTCAGGGTACTTATCCGACTCATCTCAGAGTCCATGTGTATTCCACTTGAGCCAGTCCATAAAAGGGCTTAATACCCCCTTACAGGCATTGTGAACTGGGACAAATCCTCAGGGGCTGCCTTCCTGTGTCTGAGGCCATTTTGGGAGTGTCCCTGGAGCTTTGGCACACTGTGACATCCTACCCGCCACCCCGTGCTCGTATGGTCCGCAAGTAGACAGTCCCTATAGGATCCCTCTCTGGTTCTCAGACCACCTTTCTGCATAGTGTTGGTCACGGATTTGGTGTTCTGCAAGTTCGGACACCAGGGGGATGTGGACCACTCTCTGGACAAGGAGTCCTGCAAAATTAGCCACACTGCTGAAAAAGTATACGCTGTGGTGTCCCTGGGTCTCCTTCAAGCTAGTTTTGCTTTGATGGCCAGCTTCAGTCACTCCCTAATGGGGTCTTCGATGCAATCCTCCCTCACCTCCCCTGCTGATCAGCAAATGACTTTTACAGTCATCCGCGATCAGGGTCATTCGCTGGCTAAACACCAGCTCCAGACAGTCTTGGACATGGGTGACTCATGTTGACCAGTTAACTGTGCTTTCTTTGTCTTAATTCAACAAGGTGACTTTGTACATGTGTTGTTGACTCAAAGGTCTGTAAATCTGATATTTTGAATAAATAAATAAATGTGTCTGTATCATGGAAGTAGTAGTAGTAAAAAATGTATTCATATAAATATATATGAACTAGGAAGTACTCAATTGAGCTGAGGCTCATTTACAATGAGGCCCTATACAAACAATGTTCCACAAAAAATTTGCAATAAAGACAGACGATTAACACAGAATAAATTATGTACAATAATGCATATTCTTCATTGTTTACAACAATTCCTATGATTAAGAGCTTGTTGTCTAAACCGTGCCCTAATGTTCCGCCAAGATGGTTTCCCCTTATAGAATTTAATATTGGCTGGGATCCTATTCCATGCCATTGGACCTCTAAAGAAAACAGAGTGTCGACCAATCTCTAGGTTATACCTGGGTACTAAAAACTCTGGGGAATATGAGGCTCGCAGTGAGCTTAATTTGGTTTGTCATGGAATCACTACATCAGTATGTGGGAGCAGGGTTCCCAACCAATGTTTGCACTTGCAAGCAAGCAAGTACCCCTGCCTGTATTCAGATGGTGTCAGCCATTGCAGGCGGTTAAATAAGAGGCACTTGTGGGTGAGCTTATCAGTTTCAAGAATAAATCTGGCTGATCTGCCATGACATACATAAATCCTGTCCAGGTCAGTTTTCCTTGTGCTGTCATAAATAAAATCCCATAGTATAAAATGGGCAAAACCACCGAGCATACCACTTTCTCCCTTGTTTCAGTGCTCGTAAAGTGTCTAACATGATACAAAGCACCCAATTTTTTTCCTACACTGGTTACCACAGTATTTATGTGGGCTGCCCAGTTTAGGGACTCATCGAGCCACATTCCCAGATATTTATATGTTTGGGTCTGAAGGATCGGTGTTCCCTCCAAGGTATAGATCTCTAGTGTCAAATCTTCCTGAATTGGAGAAGAACGGGAGAACAAATTCACTGTGTTTTTTTTTTTTTTGAGTTCAAAACCAAATCTCTCTCCCTCAAAAAACTCTGCAACTCATCAAATGCTTTCTGAAGCTTTGTTTGAACCCCATTTACTGAAGGATCTGAGGTATAAATAATTGTATCATCAGCGTACAAGTGATAAAAAAATGGATGAATCTGAAAAACTTAACGTAAATGTTAAACAATATTGGGCCCAGAATTGAGCCCTGCGGGACCCCCAGTCCAACTGATGCAACGCCCGATGTCCAATCACCCAGGGTAAGCAGTTGGGATCTTTCTGTCACACAAGAGTACAGCCATTGCAGGCTAGGTCCCACAAATCCCATAGAGGCCACTCTGGATGGGAGGACCCCATGGTTCAGTGAGTCAAAAGCTTTTGCTAAATCAACAAAAATTGCACCAGCCGGGGTCCTCCCATCCAGAGCAGTCTGTATGTCCCCAGTGACCTTAACCAAAGCTGTCATGGTACTAAAGGATTTCCTGAACCCTGACTGCATTTCACTGAAAAGGCCCTCTGATTCCAGATTATCCAGAAATCTGGGCAGCAACAATCTTTTCAAAGATCTTTGAAACCTGGGGTAACAGAGAGATGGGGTGATAATTACCAAATTCTTAACACATTTAAATCTTGTCTTACAGGTCCTCTGACCAAATGAAAAATAATGATTTAAAATCAATTGGGACCCAACCTTATAAGAACTCACCAATTTTAAAAAGCAACAAAACCTAAAAAGTGCATTATGACAGCATTTTGAGATTATACCAGCTGTAATGAAAACAGCACTAGATGCATTAAATCTGTTAATGACAGGAGTGCAGTGTGTAAAATATCCCTGCTCCCACATTGCATCCTACGTCCTCTTATCCTGACCAGCTTCCTCTAATAAGTATACGTACTATAAAATGCTAATTATACAATGGGGTATGAAAATCCTGTAACTTCATTGGTCAAAACACATCACATGACCGTGGTAAATCCTCCAGTATACCCGCTGTAAAAGTTTTATATCACTATAAAAACAAAAAAACAAGTTGAACGTGTATAATAGCAGCCTGCATGACGAGGTGGTATGGGCGTATTACCACTTCTGTTGTGGTTAAGTCACTCGGCTGTGCCTCGTGACCAGATCACACCAGGCATGGTAAATCCACCAATATACCCACTCCCTGTCATGGTATATTGCTTAAAGCAACCCCATAGGATGCAAATATATTTCAAATCCATTTTCAAATCACTCGGGAGCATCTGATAAATGCCTAAACCCTCCGTTTTTTGTTTATTTTCTTTTTGTGTATGAGTGGTACTCGCGCCACAGAAGTGGCCATCTCAGTGCATTGCAGGGCCTGTCTGCATCTTTACACCTTCACAGTGGACACTCAACATAAGCTGGCCAATTTCCATTTCTTGGGCACTGACCAATTTGACCCTGGGGTGAAAGAACATTTGAACCATGTCAAGAAGTCCAGTGCCACTCTGTGTTCCCTGGCGTCATCCCAGAAGAACCCAAAACAGAAGCCTAAGAAACTGTCTTTTCAGGCCTTTCAGTCACAGCTTCCTTGGCAGTAGCTGCAACAGGGGCAGTACCAGGCCTGGCATCCTAAGCAGAAATCTGGGGGCCAGGTTCCTAAGAAAGGAGGGGGCAGGGGTAGTGATACCCCTCTTGTCTTAGTTGCCGGTGCACTGCAGAAGCTGCCCAGTGACAGGTAGGGGGGTGTCATCCCTCCACCTGCCCTGTCTCTACTCCCCGTTGGAGGTTGGCTACGTCACTTCTTGCCGCGTTGGTCTGCCATCACTACGGACAAGTGGGTGTTGGACGTAGTGGGCAAATGGTTGCTTCTGGACTTCAAGGTTCTCCTGTCTTACCACCTCCATGCACCTCGGGAGTCCAAGGTGTCACAGGACATGCGGTGCACCCTCTGGGAGGACACTGCTTGGATCCTTGCAAAAAGGGCAGTAGCATGTGTCCTGGGTGCCCTGGCTAGTCAGGGTTACGTGTCAAGGTACTTCCTGATCCGGGAACAGACAGAGGGCTGGTGCCCTATCCTGAATCTACACAGTCTGAACCAGTTCATGCAGAAACACAGGTTCACGAAGGTCATGCTGACTCAGATAATTTAATCGCTGGAACAGAACATGTGATCCTGCTCCCTCGGCTTCTAGGAAACGTTTTTTCCACATCCCCATCTGTCAGTTCCACCGCCACTTCCACTGGTTCTGAGCGGAAGCGGTTCTGTACCAGTTCTAGATCATGCCCTTCAGCCTCTCCTTGGTGTCCAGGGTCTTCACCAAGGGCATGGCAGTGGTGGCATCCCACCTGCGGTGCCTTGGGGTCAGGGTGTAGCCCTGCCTGGAAGATTGGTTGTTAGCCGGTCTGTCCCAGGAGGCCATGGAGAGGTGCAGAAATCTGGCTCTTCAGACTTGTCGAGACTTGGGCCTGTTGGTCAACCCAGACAAGTCCAAACTGGTACTGAAGCAGGAGATCAAGTTTATTGGGCAGAACTTGACTCCCTGTGGGTCAAGGCCCACCTCTCTGCGGACCGTGTACTGGATGTTATCTCCTTTACCCAGTCATTTCACGTTGGGCTCTCGCACCCTGCCTGGGATTTCCTGAGGCTGCTGGGGTATATGGCGTCCTGCACCAGCGTGGTCCATTGGGCCTGCAGGTGGGTGCGCCACGTCCAGTGTTAGTTGGGCTGTCAGTGGTCTCAGTGCCTAGGACACTTGTATCAGCCAGTCCCAGTAACCTAACCAGTGTGGGATGCCATCCAGTGGAGGCTGAACCCAGAACGTCTGGAGGAAGGAATCCCATTTGTCCACCTGGAACTGATCGTCATGCTCACAGTGGATGAATTTCTGATGGGGTAGGGAGCACACCTGGGGGACCACAGAGCCCATGGATTCTGGTCACCCAGGGAGTCCTTTCACTACATTAATCTGCTGGAGCTCCATGCACTGAGACTGGCACTGACGGCATTTGCTCATTTAGTCAACGGGCAGGTCGTGCAAGTCCCGATGGACAACACCACAACCACCAAGCACTGCGACTGGCACTGACAGAATTTGCTCATTTAGTCAGCAGTCAGGTTGTGCAAGTTCAGACGGACAACACCACAACCATGTTTTACCTGAACAGGCAGGCGGAACTCACTCCCTTTCCTTCTGCTGGGAAGCCTTCCGCACCTGGACCCTCATGCGCAGCCTAGGTGCAGATCTGCTGGCGACTCCTGTTGCAGGAGAGAACAGTCAGCTGACGGACACTCTTAGCTGGGTTGGAGAGATGTCACACAAGTGGAGCCTACATCAGGAGGTGGTGAACCACCTGTTCTCCTGATCTGGCAGTGCTCTAGTGGATCTGTTTGCCTGCTGGGAGACCATCAAACTGAGGCTGTTCTGTGCGTGCCCCCCGCAGTCCAGGACTGTGTGGGGGATGTCTTTGCAAGGCTCTGGACCCCCAGGCCTCATGTGTATGTCTTCCCTCCCTTCCACTTGATTGACAAGGTCAAGTCCAGTTTTTTAGGGTATTGTGAGCATATCTTATGGTTGTTACCCATTCCATTAACATTCCACTATTTCCATTATTCCTAACACGGTTGTCCTGTTCTGGGATACTGTAACCAAATTTTACGATGACACCTGTTAATTGTTAATGTCCCCCTTCACAACTTACCACCTGTATCAATCGTCTCGGTTAAGCTAGACCGCAGTTTCCCCTGGCTTCCCAGGGCCCTCTCCCTTCCTCTCCTCTTCATCCTTCCCACTGCTATCACCCCTCGCCTTCCACCCCCCATCATTTTGATCTATTTACTCTGTATCCTTCTCTCTCTTCCCACGCCTGGTACCATCCAGGCAATTGTGTGTGTTTACACTTTTACATCATTCAGTGTAATTCCTTATTTATTCTGTCAGCATTATTGTCTAGGCTCAGCTGTTGTAATCATTTGTTCTTGTAACTGTCATGGCCCAGATTTCTTCATATGTTTGAATTGTAAAACTTTGTGTTATATTATGTCCATGCATTCTTTCCAGGTCCATTTTAAAAATGAGCTTGCTCAACTGCATTCGCCTGGCAAAATAAAGATTTTGATTGAATGATTGATTGATTGAAGTCCTGGAAGGACAAGGCATGGGTGATTCTGATAGCCTCATAGTAGCCGAGGCAGTTCTGGCACCCAGATCTCCTCAGCCTCAACAGCAAACCTCTGTGGAAACTGCCTTTCTGCCTGGATCTACTGACCACACCTTAGGCCAGGTTCCTGAGTGGCTAAAGTTCCAGTTGGGACTCCGGGGGCAACCCTTAAGATGCACCTGGCAGCCATCTCTGCTTGCCAGGTAAGCTGACGATGCCAAAGGAAAAGGTGGTTGGGACCTTTTTCAAGGCCTGGACTGCCTGTCTCTTTTGGCATGTGAACTACCATGGGACTTAACTGCTGGTGTTGGCTGTGCTCATGGGTAAGCCTTTCGAGCCAGTGCACAGGTGTGAATTGTCACACCTGTCATGAAGACAGCCTTTCTGGTGGCTGTTACATCAGCCAGAAGGATTGGGGAGCTCCAGGCACTGTCAGTGGAGTCTCCTTATTTGTTCTTCCACAGGGACAAAGTCGCCTTTCGCCACAACGTGAAGTTCCTCCCGAAGGTGGTATTGGAGTTTTACCTTAACCAGGTGAGTAACTTACTGGTGTACTTTACCATCCCGTCATCGGAGGCCAACCGCAGGCTCCATACCCTGGACCTGTGGGGAGTGCTCTCTTATTATGTAGAGCACACGGCAGGAATTCAGGGACAGGCTCACCAGCTGTTTGTCACTTACAATGAAGCTGTGCCTTGCAGATTGGCAAAAAAGTGGATAATTGGCAGGTGGATCTCATCCTGCATCGACTTGTGCTATAGGTTGGCTGGTAGTGAGCCTCCCGTAGGGCTCTGGGCTCATTCCACCAGACATACCGCTTCCTCAGTGGCTGCTTCCAGGGGCGTCCCTATCCAGGAAATCTGCAGGGCTTCTACCTGGAAGTCAGCACATACTTTAATTTCCCACTACTGCATCAGCCTTGAGTCACCCCGGGATGTCAGTTATGGGACCTCAATTCTCCAGTTTCTGTTCAACAAGTAGGGGTATGCGACTTGCCCCCTCCTCACGGAAAACTGCTAGGAGTCTCTTTAGAGTGTAAATAGTGAAGCATATCCACGCCCTTAGAAAAATCAATTACTCACTTATAACCGTAGTTCTAGGAATGGTATACGGTTTACATTCTCACAACCCACCCAGCCTCCCCTGTTAAGTGGCACACAGATCCCTGTTCCAGTTTGTAAAGATCTGACATCACGGAGCGGAGTCATGGGATATGTCGCCCAGTTAGTGGGAGGAGCTTAGCTTAAAGATGTCTGTCCAATCAGAACATTCCAGTGGAACTGACAGAGTGTGGATGTGAACCATATACCACCCCTAGAACTATAGTTACGTGTGACCAACATATTTTTATCTGACTTTTGAGGTTGGTGGGCATATATAAATGGAATACCACACAACAGGGCATGTAGGTCTTGCAAAATGTGTTCTTCCTCACTTTATGAGACAATTAGACTAGACTAGTGGAGACTGGTCAGTAGGAGATTTAAGAAGGGTGTAAGGAAGTTCTTCTTCATTGAAAGGGTGGTGGAACAATGGAACAGATCGCCAAAAGCATCTGTGGGTGCATGAGTCTGTAAATAGATCAGTTTCTGGAGGTACAGATACAGGGATCATGTAGCACCAAAAGGAGGAGTATGGGGTATGAAGGCACAATAGGTCCTGGGTTTGTTAGGGTTTATGGGCAGACTGGATGGAGGAATGGCCTTTTTCTGCTGTCATTGTCTGTGTTTCTGTGTAAGGGGGGGGGAGGTAGAATGTTTGGGGGGGAGGGGCAAATCTCAAGGTAAAGCCCTCTTGGACAGTAGGTCATGGGTGAATAGGTAGAAAACTGAGCAGACTGTATGGGACACACACCAAGTACAGTACATTCTAACAAGCCAGTACCTGTAGCTAAAGTATCAGAGACGCTCAGTGCTGTAGAATGCGGTTCAGTTTTGATACTTACTCAGGCACAGGTAAAAAAATAAAATAATAAATGTCTGTGAGCTACGGCAGGACACAAAGAGGTGCCCAGGCACGCTGTTCATTGGAACCTCATCGGGGGCCCCACAGTACTGGCTTGTTAGAGTGCACTACTTGGGTGTGTGTCCTGAGTGCATGGGGCCAGCAACCCCACAGCTGCATGGATTACCTGCACTGTTAAGCGTGTCGGTCCACCCCTCCTTTTCTGGATGTCTTTTGGATGGAACATGGGTCTTTTTCTGCTTTCATTTTCTCTGTTATGCCCCCCCCCCCCCAAAAAAAATAAGGATAGCACATTTATAACTTGTTGCTTTGCCACTCGTGAGTTATTAGTGTTTCCCTCGTATCGTTAGATATTCATACTTTACACATAAACACAGACACGCAAGCCTTTTTACTACAGATAGGGACAGTGCTGCCACACGAAGGCTGATGTCATCACTACCCTTGAAAAAAATACGATCTCATTTGCCACAAGCTCGCAGCAACTAAAAAGGTAAAAGAAAAATCAATACGGTTATCATCAGTATATTGTAATGTTTCCAGCGACTCTGTAGTCGGCCCACTCATTGTGAAGATAACCCATGGGTTTGCTGTGCTCTGCACCACTCTAGTATAACCTATTGATTTTTCCTTCTCTTTGGCAGCCTTGATGTCAAGACACACTTTCCCTATAATTATATCCCAGACCAGAAATTAAGAAAGGCTTTGACACTTGTAATCATCGGTGTGTACTCCCGTCCCTAGCCAAGGAGTGGGTGTGCTTCCCTGGTAATAACCCTTCTTGGTGTACGTTCATGATGTTTGTATAGGAATTGATAAGCATGAGACTGGAAATGCTCTATCCATGGAGAGACCACTGCTTGAACTTGATGCATGCCAGTATTTTTCTCTGTTCAGACTTTCTTATAGCGTTCTTATTGGGCAGTCTTACCTGTTTAACTGTAGCACAATAAGTCACTCACTCGCTCCCTCCTTTTTAGTGGGTGAGAGAAATACAGGTGTAGAGTTATGGGGAAGGGGGATGATCTGGAGGCCAGTTACAAGAAGAGGAAAAACTAATGCTCTTATAAGCAGTGTTCTCATTAAACAAGGGGGTACATGAAGCCCTTTCTTTTTAACCATTAAAGTGTGCTGTGTCCTTTTGGAGTCCTTCAAAGGCTGTATTTATTTTTTATTTAGGAAAGACTTCTGTAAAATGTGTTTGTCTGCTTGTATGTGTCCAGTTTTGCATGCTGTGGATTTTCAGATCTCAAACTGTCAAGTCTAAAAACTAATACAGTTCTTCAGATTCAAATAAAATAACTGCATGTTACATTGTACTTTTAACCAATTGTGCTAAAAACAGCATGACAGTCTCAGTATTTGTGTGTGTGTGTGTGTGTGTGTGTGTGTGCACGCGCGCGCATATGTGTAGGCTGGAATTTTATTTTCCTTTGGGCTCAAATATAATATATTTGCATAGCGGCCTAACTTAATTTTGCTTCCCTGACATTCCACTATCTGGGACGGCCCTCTGTCAGATGGACTGATCAGGATTTGAGTGTGGTTTGTTTTCTTCCTTCCAGTATTTATGCCCCTTATTACTGGAGGGCCCTCTTCTTTCTTGGCCCTCCCAGCATTTTCACCACCTTCTCTAGGGCTTACCTTGCCTCTTGAGAGTCCCTACTGCATTGCCTCCATGGTGGGACAGAGGAGGGGATCCAACCCCCAACACAATCCAGAATTTCTGAGGCCACTGCCTAGTCTGTGGTATGAGGCCTACGGTGGGTTGGGGAAAAAAAGGTATTTTATGTCACAGTTTTGGACAGGAAAAAGGCACGCAGAGCTGAAGCTTGTTTACAGGTGCATCCCAGGAGCGCAGGACGGTTTGGTAACTTGTTCAAGGTCACACAGTATGCAAGTGGAGGTTGTGCGAATCAAACCTAGGCCTGCTAGATTTAACAACTAGCACATTCACAATTCCTTGCTATAACTTCTAGGCTACACTGCCAACCTGTAAGATAAATTGTTTGTATACTTCCCTTCCTGTCATGCTTTAATTAGTTATGAAAATGTCACAGTAACAGAATCTGTCACTCGATCTTTCTGTGCTCTGGCTTGTCTACAAGTGACCTCATAATCCTTTGCATGTCAATTCTTAGTGATTTCTACTCCAACCAGTTGTGTTACCACATACAGAGGATTATGATGTCAGGTGTTGACAGGCAGTCAGAGCAGGTAAAGACCAAGTGACCAAGAACCCTGTTTTCATGTAATTGTCCTTAATAATAAATATGGCGATAGCAGATACCAGTGAAATGGTGTATTAAGAGTAGAAGTGTACAGAACCTGTCTGGGCAAAAAAAAAAAAGTGGCCCACTATCACTACCCATCCAACGCCTGGTGCCTTGTTTTCAATGAAACCCAAGAAAGGTTTCTCGCTTTTACTGAACTCTCCCCCCCCCCCCCACAAATGGTGGCCTGCTGTTATTGAAACTCCCAAAAAGTGGCCCACCTTTACTGAAAGCCCCAAAAGGTGTCTCGCTTTCACTGAAACCCCAGAAGGTGGCTTGCTTTCACTGAAATTCCCAGAAAAGTGCTGACTTTCACTGAAATGCCAACAGGTGATTCACTTTCACGGGAACTCAAGCCAGACTTTGCTAGTTAGGCTTTCATCATCAGGCCCTGTTTTATAATGTTTCTGTCTGCCTCTGCTGCACATTAGTCTGCTGACAAGCAGAGTAGCATATTTTTATGTTGGCCTAACGGACCTTTAACTTTCCCCAGCACGTGATGCTGGCACGCTCCTCCTCTGCCACATGAGTTGCAGGTCACTGGAGCAGGACTGCTGGCCAATGTCTGGTCTCCCATTACACATGTGCAGTGCACTCTGTAGAGTCCGCGTACGCAAACAGCAGACTCTAGTATATAAGGTGCTTGTGTGGCTCTGCTGCACGATTTGCACCATGGATAGGAAGAGTTAAGTAATAGTGCTAGTCAGAATTTAGAAATAGGACATGAGGTTGATGTGGGTTAGAGAGAAGCAGGTGTCATGAAGAAGCTAGTATTTGAAAATAAGCAGCCCCAAAACAAAGCAGAAAGAGTAAAAATAATGGGAAAACAAGATAAAAATAATTAAATTTTTTGATCATTGTGTGTTGGGGGTTGAAGTGAGCTGGGTTGGGCTGGGACTGTGGCTCCAGTCTGATTTTTTCCTTAAAGGAAAAACTTTAGCACTATGAGCCCTTCACTCAAATGTGGGGCTGGTCCCAATTTGCACTTTGTGTGCAAAACCTTTTTTATGGTTAAGCTGGTGATATTTGTCGTTTCTGCTGTTCTCCCGGGGCTACGTACAGTCCTCTGGGACTGTACTTAGCCCAGTCGAACTGGCAAATAAAAGGTAAGAGCTTATAAAAACTGTAACATGCACTGCAGACGACTGAGTCTCCCACTGCTGCAGCCCTCCTCTGATGTCAGCTGCAGGGGATTCTGGAACTTGTAGTTACAGAAAATGTCAGCTTGCAAGTCAACAGAATTAGTCTGATACAGTCTACTGTGCTGCAGGAAAAAAGGAAAAAGTGTTTCTGCACACGGAGTGCAAATTGGTACTAGCCCCCACTTGGGTATGGGGCTGTTAGTTCTGACTGTTCCCCTTTAATAACTGCTTCAGGATCAGTTATCTGCCAGACAGATCTGGGATCAGTTTACTGTGGGGATACTTTACTTTGGGAGCTAGTCTTTCTTGCCCCTAACTCCCTTTAGTGTAGAATTATTACACCAGACTGCCATGGATCACTGTTCTGGTGAAATGTGAGGTTGAGAATCATTGGAAATTTAAAATCTAGTTGTTATTTTCACTGGCAGCAGGTGGTAACACTAGAAACTATATTTCGGTAGAAAACAAAAGTTCCAGAGACTTACCATGGGGTTGTACCCATAAGCTATAACCCACGACAGGCCATGGGTATACTAGGCATTAATGCATGCCCCAGGTGCGTTGTGAGGCACGAACAGCCCGAGTCACCTCCAACCACCTGGGGCATGCATTAATACCTATTATACCATGGACCTTAGACAACAACCAATCAGAACGGCTGACTGGCACCTTACCACCATTGTAAATCCTACGATATACCCACGGCAAAGGTGCCAGTCACCCGCATTACCAACAAAATCGATCCGACCCCCGAATTTAAAAACCTACAGTCGCCATGTTGAATTCCTCGGTAAACGGCACCCTCCCAGCCGTCTCCCACAGGTCACGGAACATTTTTAAAAACATTGCCTCGCAGACATTAAATACAAATTCCACACTCCTGGCATTTTTCAAAAAAGCAACTGCAGCCTAAAAATAATTATGCCAAATTTTCTCACAATCTTTACTGTAACGCTCGCTCCCTCTGAATTCCGTCGAACTGGCTGCAGCACAAGCACGCTTCCTATCTTCCGGCTCCTCGTTCACACCTCCTAAATAACAGAAGAACACTACTACCCATTCTTCATGCAACAAAATAATGATGACGACAAGCAAAATAACAGAAAAACTATATTCTCGACACACTACTACTTCCTATAGACTGTAAATTCAAACCGAAGCATAGCTCATTCACAGATGACAGCCCTGCACTGGCCACAGCAAACCAGGATTGTTTTCTATTGCGCACCAAGAATCTAAACAAAAACAGTTAAAATGGAGAGAGAGAAAAAAGTTGTTTTATTATTTATATATATTTTTAACAAACTCAGGTATAATGCAATAAACCCTTCCGGGGATGTGGGTTATCCGGAGTTTACCATGGCTGGGGTGGATTTACCCACTCGGCTGCGCTTCGTGGGCAAACCACTCCAGCCGTTATAAATCCCCCGATAACCCACACCCACTCGTGGCTTATTGCTTAAGTATACCCATAGGCCTGGAGTGGGTTATTCCACTTATAAAACGACACCCTTTTAGACAGGAAGAAATGCTCCAGAGTTTATTAATTCATGTTAAATCGTATTTATTTTCAATGTGTCAGTCCGACCTAAAAAGTAGTTAGGTTTCAAACAGTCATTTATAACTATTAATATATTGTAATGTAACATCATTTGATTATTAGTGTGAATCCATATTTGTTTTTTTCTTACCATTTTCATTGTTAAATTATCGATTGAAGTATCATACATTTGCAGACAGGTCACAGGTTTCATCCGGTACAGAAATGCACAGATGCGGAAGTTCACACACACACACACACACACACGTGGACCTCCTGAGAGAGAGTGTCACTGTCTCTGACAGGTGCGATTGAAGCAACTGCTGCTGGAGCGAGTCAGGATAGATATTTTTAGGTAGGAAAGTGTAATCTCCCCTTTCACCTTCACCACCCGCTGTACACATACCTGGCTTTTTTACCTCAGGTTTCAAACTTCCGGCCTCCCAACACTGCACTCACTTTCACTTCTTTTTTTTTTTGCACTTGCAAAGCTCGCTGTCGGTAATTAATATGTTGAATATTTATTTATTTTATTTGTTTAATTGAATTTTGTTGACCCGGTAAGCCCACTGGGCCTAGAAGTCCCTTTTTCAGGGGCGACCGGGGGGAGGGGGGGATACAGATGGCAAGCAACTGAAATTGAACCAGATTAAGCTGTTGGTGGTATTTTTTTTTAGTGAATATGGCTCCCAGTCTGTTTTTTTTTTCCTCCAGAATGTTAGCGTAAGCGGCGTAACTCGCATTGATTTCAGTACAGTGCAAAAAGAGGAATGGCATGCCCACTATGCATATCTAGGGTATTAATCAATGGGCACGTAGATCCAGTGAACCAATCGGGTATCATGTTTTAGGCAACCCATTCTACTAAACAGGCTTTTTTTCACTGCTGCTCCATTCTCGATCGTTCAGGCCCATGATGTTGATGCATTTTAATCCTTAGACTTTCATTTTTTTATGAAAGTTTTTTGTTTTACAAAGGTAATACTCTCACTCGTATGATTCAAGTCAGTGTGGCATTTTATTCATTAATATTTATTCGGCAGATTGAGGTTGGGTAATCACTGGTCCTCAAGGAAGGTGGGTGGGTATCAAAACTTTTATAGCTATATCTATGTGATATAACGATACAGATATATCACGTTCCTCACATTTCATGGGCTGCTGGCCAGTTCTTCGAAATGTGTTTTTTTCTGTAACTGTTTGTAGCAGAATCTTATCCTACCTCTGTGGCTGAAACAGTGCTGAAGAGATTTACTTTTCTGCAGCTTTCTAATGCCAAGGGTGGGGTTGAGGGGGCTGCTAAACTGAAACTGGACCATCTTGGCTGGGAAAGAAATCCTGACCCAGACGGTAAAAGCCTGTTTTTTGTTTTTTTTTCGCAGCTACTGCGGTTTTCTTTCTTTCTTCTTTTTTTTTGTTGTTGTTGATCTTTATTTATCACACCCCCTTCTACACCACAGCCGAGCCACTCTCTCAGTGTCCTCCCAGCTATCTGTAACTCAGGTGTATTACCATAACCCCGGTACTTTGCCTCCATGCTGGCTGGTTCCCCGGACAGGGAAGAGAAGCACCCTTTTACTCCCCCACCTGCACAAACTTTCATCAAGCTGTTCCATGGGTTTCCGTGTTCCATCCGGTCCGCGGTACCAGAGACTGTCGTCAGGCCAGCTTCATTTTTTCCCCTTAGTTTCTCCCATCCCCAAGGATGTCGATATGCATGGAGGTCCAAGGAACATGTGCACGCAAGACATGCTGTGGCTTCGGATCTTGGCCAACGTCCTCCCCTCCCACAGTGCCCTTGAATTCCACTGCCACCTGTGATCACCCAGGTGGCAGTATTGCAGTGGGGATGGTGACCCTCCCTCCCTAGAGGAAGAGAGTGTCCCCTGGGATCTTCACCCCTCCTCCCCTCGGCAACCCAAGCTCGTTTTCCCGAACTCAGGTCGCCGGCATCATGAGCGGTAGCAGCTACTGCTGTTTATACCCCCTGCATCTCCAGTCGACCCCCATTTGCTTGGCCACCCCAGCCCTGTTACCCTAGCATCCCCCAGGACTTGCCTTCACCTGCGGAGATTCCCCAGAGCTTGACCCTCCCCCCTGCAGGGGTGGCAGCGGCCCCCTCACTCTCAGCTGCAGAATGTATCCGGTATGTGCGGAGGTGGTGCCTGAGTAACCAGGTGAGGGCCTGCGGGTGGCCGGTGACACCCTGACGGCCAGGGTATTGTTATGTATTCTGTCCTTTTCCCAATGATGTTGGTGGCGAGAGTGAACTAGTGTGCATTCTTGCACAAATGCCTGGCACCAGCCGATGTCCTTCCACCCTACGGGCCACTCCCAACTGCACTGACACCTGTGGTTATTCAGGTGACAGTATAGTAGCGGAGCAGGCTATGGGGAGAGCATCCAATGGGATGCCTGATCCGCCCCGGCTGGTCCCTGATGACCTGAGGTCATTTCCAAAGTCGGGACACCGGCGTCGCGAGCAGTAGCACTGCTGCTGTGCTGACAGACCAGCCATTTCTTTGGTATGTTGGATGTTGGCTTGGAAAGCAGGGCTAGGAAATATTTTCTGTTTTCAGCCTTGTTCGGGGGTGGGGTGCAGGAACTACTACTTATTAAACTAGGTTAGCAGTGGTGGTGGGGAGACGATCTGACTGAACCAGTCCTCTGCAGTAGCACACAGTCAGTTAAACAACACGTGTGCTGTCAGTCCAAATAAAAAAATCTAAAATGTCAAAAACAGCTAAGTGTGGTGTCCATCTAAATGAGTACATACTTGCTCAGCATACTTATGAAAGCAGTAGTACTAGTTAATAAAAATGTTCTTTTCACAACAGCTATGTCAAACAAGCCCCACAGCTGAAGAAAATTAAACTGTTGGCTTTTAATTTATTTTAGTTTTCTTTGTATTCTTAATTTTTTCTGATAGTTTAGCACAGCCCCTTGCCAGGAGCGCTATACTGGATTCTGAGGGAAATGAGGTGGTGTCATTCTCTCACTGGTTGTTTTATTTGACGTAAGTGGAATGCACCACCCCTTCCTTTGCCTGAGTGTTTATAGAACAAGCAAAGGGTGAAAAGCAGGAAATGATAGGGTGGTTGCCATATTTTCCTTGGGAGCCATCCTTCACCTCCCAGGATGAGGTATGTGTCTGTGGTTTACATATAGAATAAATGATGGGGAAGTATGTGATATGTGAATGTAATGCACACCCAATGTGTGGGATGCTTTAAGCATCTTACACCGAGTGGGTGCATTAAATTCTTATATGCACACTTCCCCATCTTTAATTTTATATAATTGCTGGTCAGCAATTTTTTTCCAGCCCAATTTCTGTGACCATGTGTCACAGACAGACAGAGACACACACACACACGCACGCACTCACAGTCTCTGTCTCCCTGTCCCTCTGTCCCGTCCCACATTGAACATCTTGTTCTTTTTTTTTCCTGTTTCTTTTATTGTTTTTTTTTTCTTTAACTTAAACTTTGTTATCCCGATCACGCTAGCGCTGCCAGTCAAGCCGCGGCCCCGTTCCCAAAGCGGACGAAGAGCAGGATCGACCAGATAGAGTTACCTAAAATAAAAATAATGAGACTTGAGGCTTATTGTGGTGACTCCTCGTTAAGCGAGAGATGGAGCCGTCATGCTTACGAAACTCTTAAGCCTGCCCACGCACAGAACGACAGTCAATGAGGGAGCGCATATTTTGAAGGATAGTGCAGTTATTACGGAAAATATCAGCTTGGTCAGCCCATAGAAAAAAATTGCTGACCAGTTATTATAACATTATAAATGTATTAAAAATCAAGGGAACCAATTATCAGGAAACAGTAGTAAACAGTTACATTTTAAATCTGAAATTTGAAACCACCAGGCAGTGCAAAAATCTGGAAAGTGATGAACACTTCCTGGTTAACTAGTACTGCTGCTTTAATCCCTCTTTATGAAGTGTTTGGGGGGGGGGGCCACTGATGGACCTATAGTCTTATTAGTTACAAGGTGAATAGGACAACTGTCCTGCCAGCCCGGTGCTGCTCAGCACTGAGGCACTGGATGCCTTACCTAATGCTGCGCCGGTGACCCAGGTTCGAGAATGACCTCAGGTTGCCAGGGGGAAGGGTCAGGATTGAGCAGTTGCTTGCCTCTCCGGATTGGGGGGGGGGTCACCCAACATAGTCCCGCCGGTTTGGTGACAAGCGCAGGTGGTACCGGGCGACCGGTAGGGACGCAGGACAGGAGTGCGTGTGCCTCCACATGCATATGTCATATCGGGGATGCGCAGGAGTGGGATGAGAGAAAACCCAAAAAATCCCAGAAACTATGAATATATATAAAAAAAAAAAAAAAAAAAAACCAAACAGGACAGCTGTCCTTTAAAATGAAGGAAAGAAGGAATAGTCATATTGGTCTCATACTTACCATGAATCCAAAACAAAAGACAATAGCATGGGTGACATGGAAAAACCAGAAAGTCCCCAGTTTTGCCCCTTTTTACTTAATATTCTATTTTTCGTTTTCCCCGCCAGTGGCTTCTGACGCTGTTTAACATGAAAGGATTTTCTGCAACGTGTACCCTTTCTGAATAACCCATGCTCAGTGCTTTTGCTTTGAGGGTTGTTTCTTTTCAAATCCACTGCTGGCGGCTTCCCATGACGCAAACGGTCATCATCATTGGCTTACTGACCTCCCATGCTGGGCTGTGACAACAGCTGCATTGCATTAATGAGCCTTCAACAGGATGAAGCATGTGTCTGTGGTTGACTGTTTTTAGTGTTTGCAGATTGTCTCTTGAGACCTGTGCACCTTATAATCTTGTGCAAACCTTTCATAGAAAATTCCACAAAACTTCCACAATGAGTAAGTGCAATTCCGCTGGTATTCCCCATCTGCAGAGGTTTTGTTTTTTAATTTCACACATCTCTACTAACAGAGTGATGTGCAAGGACTTAAGTGAGTGTGAGGGAGTATGGCACCAATAAATCCAAGACGTATGGGTTGACATGTGCATTTCATGTGTATTAACTATGCAGTCCCTTGACTAGTATTTTTATAAAACAAACAAAAAAAAAACAATAAATAAATCTCAGGACAGTAGTGTCTGTTCTTAGTCTGCTGTGGACTAGCCATATTGCAGCAGATGCTCAGTCCTGTGCTAGCCCTGCATCCTGGCTCAGTTTGATAACACAGTTTGCTCAGTTGCTTGATGGCAGGACTGTTAGCCTTGTGGGCCACCTGCTCTCAGGATGATACAGTGTGTTCACATGCAACTAAGTAGGAAATAAAGGCTGAACACATCTTTTGGGGGCAGAGGTATGTAAGCACAAGATGTACAGTGGTCCTAAAGCAGTTTGACCCAGAAGTCAAAGTAAAGTGGCATAGTCCTAGAGACCTGGCATTGAATCCCATAATTGCCACTTAGTGTGTGACCCTGAGCAAGTCATTTAACCTCCCTGTGCTATACCTCTCTCTCTAAATCTGTGTGCTCATTGAATGTCTCGGTGAACTGAAAGACATCAGCAGCACTCACTACCCTCCCTCTCCTGACTTTTAAAGCACTTTGTATGAACAATGCTATACAACACCACATATTTTTTCTTCCTAACAGGTACTCAGAATTCCTGTGGTATAGGATTCGGTGCATAATATTGGGTTTGGTATTGCATTTTGAGTATCCAAAATTCTGTGTGCACCATGTTAGATTGGCATAGGCGTATGTCTTGTCTCTGTAGACTACTGTTTGTACTGTGTTTGCATGTTTATTTATTTACTTTTATTTAGCTTTTGTTAACCAGGTCAGTGCTCTAGCCATAAAATGACTATTTTCAGGCACGACCCGGGAGAGTACAGACATGCAGAAACTTAACAGGATAACAGTTTATAAGTGCTTTGCATACAGTGAGTTAAAGTGGATACAATATATCAGAGATATACAGAGTAGACCATTCATAAGTTCATAGGTGCCTACCTATGCAATGAATAGAGAGGACCTTGGACAATAAATTATCAGGTGACATATCATATGAACAGAACAAGGTACACAAGAACAGGTAATACAAAAGGAAGAAATAACCATTGAGAGCAGAGGGTGTCTTTAAGGAAAAGGTCGGTAGGTGAGGAAGAGGGGAGCAAGCCACGAAATTAGATTATATGAGTGTATGTAAGTGTAAGGGAGATGCCTGCAGTGCAAGATTGTATATGGGCAGGGAAAGGCAGCCGGGACAGGCTGAGGCAGTAAGAGGGTTATGTAGAGGTGAGGAAATACTATTGTATGGCCAGAGACATCAGTCATTAGGTAGGGTGAAAGCAGGAACAGGTATCAGCAATCAGCAGATTCGAGCGCAGTTTTCTCTTAAAGCATGTGTGGGAGCTAGAAAGTCTAATGTCGAGGGGAAGGGAATTCCACAGCTGTGGAGCCACATGCTCAAATGCAACGGTTCCTTTCCTAGTGCGGCACCACGGCAAATTCAGAAAGGATTTATCAGCTGATAGTAGATCATGGAGTGTGTCCTGAGGAACAAGCATAGCTGCAAGACACCTAGGGTTTGATTTGAATTATCGAATCAATAAGAGAGCCACGGTAGTATTTCCTACTAGCTCACGGAGAGAGCCAACCAAGATCATTATAAAGTTGACAGTGGTGTTTAAGCCGAGGACAGAAGAGGCATAGCGACATATGTTGTTATATGTAATATCCCATCTGAGTAGGTCAGTTTTATGAGCAGCCCCAAATAAGGGAGCCCCATAAGTTAGGGTGGGGGACAGAATCCCCTACGCAATGGCCATTTTAGCCAATGGCACGCATATAACTAGTCTTATATGCAACACCCAGTTTGAGTTGACAGCTCTGCAAACAGACTGTACATGAAGATTAAGATCAAGAGGTTGATCTAGCAGGATGCCAGGTACTTGAAAGAGGTCACACATTCCAGTAATTGACCTTCTAAGTCCACCTGCACCATCAGTGCTATCATGCAAGCCAGACTTGGACGGCTGATCCAGGCAACATGGCTTCAGTTTCGCTAGTGTTGAGAGCCAGTTTATGGTCGTATAGCCAGTTTTGGATATTGTTAAAAGTCAGAGGAAAGGGTTATGTTGATAGTGTCTGTATTAGTAGAACTTGTATAGATGACAAGATCATCAGCGTATAGAATAGCAGAGTAGGATTTTAGAGCAGCTCCAGTGTTAACCATGTAGCAGGCGCATCATGTTGTGTAGTATTTGAACTTCAGAATACTGTGCTTTGCACACTTGCTGTAAAGCGCCTTGACTGATAGATTAATAGAGTCACTGTTAAAGTTTGGTTACAGTTATTGTTGTAACCTCCTAAGGCCCACCCACCGCAGACTGATTCACTCTCAGGACTTTTCCCACTTAGACCCTAACTAGTTCAAAAATGAAGTAGCCAGTGAAAACTAGCCTTGTGTGGGCCATTACCGATCTCAACCTGGCTGTCTCAGATTTCTGTACAGTCTTTGCTGGGCTCCAGGATTCATATGCTCCCCTTTCCATCAGGAGGATTTGCGGCCCTGTTTAGGAAATGTTTGGATTGTCCTTGTCCTTTTATCCCTCCTCAGATGGAGAGAGAGAGATGCTGGGCTTCCTGCAAGGCACACAGCTCAGTCTTTGACTGGATAAGCTATAGAAAGCTCAGAAAGAAAGGAAGCCAGACAGGCCATCCAATGGAGCAAAACTAGATATTGCAAAACCCAGTTTGATTCCTCCAGCAATCCACTTCAATTTTGGAACTGTTTTAAGAAAACCCTAGGCCAGGACAGTATCCCCACCTCCTCAGATATTGAGTTTGGGGGAGTAAATTGTAATAACCCTTCCACATCTCGAATGGTTTCAGTAATCGTTTTAGTGAGCTGTCATCCTACACTGGGGCTTTTCTCTGTTGTTGCCTAATCCGGAATCCTCCCTACTCCTAATGTTGCATCACCCCCCATGTACAAGTCAAGGCCTCAGAGGTCTGCAAACTCCTGAGGCAGGTCCCGGATTCTAAATCTGTGAGCCTGATGGGCTTGAGCCCTATCAGTGGGCAGTATAGCACAGTGGGTTAAGACTCTTGAGCTGCATATCTGGAGACATGGGTTTGAATCCCACAGCCGCCTAGGTGCATACTGTGTGATCCTGAGCAAGTCACTTAACTTCCTTGTGATCCCAGGTCATATCTGGAAACAAGCTTCTGCTTAGTGTGCTACTCCTGGTTAAACAATGTTCCCTTTCCCTTTCCTCAGACTTGTTGCTAATGAATTGACCTCCCAAAAGCAAGAATTATTAGCCTGTCTGTCCTCTCTGGCGTTTTTCCTAACCTCCGGAAGATGTCTTTGTATTTGAAAAAGGTAACAATAAAAAATATCTGTAACTGCAAACCCACTGCCCTCTTACTGACCCGTAGCAAGGTATTTGCCTCCCAAATTTCTGGCTACCTCTCCACCCACAATCTCCTCTGCCCTGCTCAACACGGTTTCCGCTAGAACCATAGTACCACCGTGGCACTGCTCACTCTTAATAATAACATTTCTATTGCATTTGATAATAGGGAGCTCTCTGGCACCGTTTTCATCAGTCTTACCAAGGCCTTTGACATGGTAGATCACACCCTGCTCTGTCACAGGCTAACATCCATGGGTATATCTGACACTGCCCTCCCTGGTTCAAAGGTTACTTGTCCGATAGGCAACAACAAGTTAGGTTTGGATCCTCCCTCTCTGATCCAGCCCCTGTTACAGTGGGTGTCCCCCAAGGTTCTATACTGGGAATCTTGTTGCTTTCCCTCCACATAAATTCTGTGCACCACTGCATCTCAAACAGTACACCCATCCTGTTCGCTGATGATCTGGTGTTTTTCTCTAGTGCCCAAAACGTTGAACAGATCAATGTTAAATTATCGGCGGACTTACAGTCTGTAAAAAAAAAAAAAAAAAGTTCTGTGAAATGGGATGTTAATGAACGTGACCAAATCCTAGCCCATGCTGTTTGATCTGCGCCCCCCCAATTTAAAGATTATCCAATCTCCTCGCTCTGTGGTTTACAAAAAAATTAACTGCTTCGGTCACTGTCCCATCCTTTAATTACCTGAGTGTTATGCTTGACCCCTCCCTTGATTTTTTTTTTTTTTTTTCTTTTCACTCCAGGTGGTGGCAACCTATAGGACTGTCAATGTCAGACTTGGGCTTGCCTACAGAGCTAGCCACTACCTCTCTCCCTGTGCCCATCTTGCCATAGCCTGGAACATTCTGCTCCCCAAATTATCCTATGGTCTGCCTGTCTTCTTTGAAGCCTTGAATTCAGTACTACATAAATGGGATGTGGCACATGACAACCACTGTCATTTTGCCCTGGCAAGTAACCACGTAACCCACCACTGCAAACTCTATACCACACTTGGCTGGCACACACACCCCCAAATCCACCCTACGCGCATTGTCGCTGGGCGGTATTATACATAGTGCATTTCACAGTCGGGTTCCATTATCGCTCGCATCCCTACTAGTGCCTTACTTAAATGCCTGTCCACTTAGATCCTCTGACTTTGACCCCCCCCTAGTCATACCAAGGACCAAGACCAAACTAAGTGAGCAGATTTTCTCGGTCTCTGCTCCCAGATTATGGAATACCATACCAGCCAGTATCGGGTACTGTCCTGTAACCAGCATCTCCAGGAATCGGTACCTTCCCCACTTACTACAGTTTGCAGTATGCACCTGTTCCTAATCCTAGTATTGTGATAAACCAGTTGCCTATGTGTATAATACTCCTGCACTTCCCATTTTGTGTATAATGCTTTCTGTATTGTACCCCCGTTAATAATAATACCGTGTGTACTACCCTGTCGAAACATTTTTCTAAGCTATCACTGTCATACATTGTACTGTTTCTGGTTGTTCTCTCCTGGGTCATGCCTGAAAATAGCAAATGTTTGTGTAGTGCACCTACCTGGTTAACAAAAGCTAGATGAAGTAAATAAATGTTGACTGGAAAAGGAGGGCTGGACATTTTTTTCTTGTTGTCAGAGTCAGCTGCCAGAAGTACTGCTCGATATTGAATGGGGGAATGGAACAACGCAGATCTCAAGGTGGACTTTTCATAGTTTTTTTATGACTATGTTGTAAGAGGAATAATACTTTCAGGGTGTTTTCATTATGTTGGATAGAGAGACACATCCCTGTTGTTGAAAGCACCTGACTACGCCTTTTGTTTCAGTGCACCAGAAGTGTCCGTATATCTCGGCACAACCGGACCCCTGAAGTGTGTGATTCCTTCATTTAACATCATGCAGTTTCCAGAGTATCTGCCATCCTAACCTCACTACATCCGACGTCTGGCTTGTGATTGCTTATTACATTCTTGTGCTATATCTTGAGAAGTACTTATTCAACCATGATCAAATCTGGTACAGACATATGTTGGCATGGGACCTTAAAGGCGGTATCACAGTCTTGTGCAGGCCCTCGGTTCTGCGTGACACTTTAGCCCTAGGTTCTGTGGTGGGGCTCCTAAACTTCTGTGGCACGTTTGCTTCACTCCTGCAGTGGGAATTATATACTTCCGTGGCAGATTTCTATTCACCCATACACTACCATGCCGCACAATGTCATCGCTGGCACCACATATTGAGCATGGAGGGGCAGTAGGCTTCCGGACAAATAAAGGAGAGAAAAGAGCCAGGTATTGTGAAAAATGAGCGTTTGTAAATGAGCATCACCATAACATGGGGAATTCTGCAGGACTACTGAAGTTCTTCGGCAGGGCTCCTCTCTTCTGCAGTTGGTTCAGCAGCTGCAAAATTGCAGAATTCTGAGAGCCTTCATCATGTTGACTTAAAGAGGAACTTCAGTGATGGTTGAATAAATTACAACTTGTAGTCATTATATGCAGTACTAGACCTGAAAGGGTGTGCGCATTTGTGATTTTTGGCCATGGTTTACTCTGCCTTCCATAATTTGGATTTGTTTTTTTTTTAGCCCTGCTGCACTTGCCATTGATGTTTAGCTGCTGGGCTGCTAGCTCCTGGTGACATCATTGTAGGATAGGGGAGTGACTCACACTGTGCAGTACCATGCAGTTGCAACAATGTTGCAAGGGAAACCTACCAGTACTCAGTATGCATACTGTGTTCCCTCTCCCTGAAGACACCCTGCTAGCAATGCACTATGCCAAAATCCAAATGCCTTGTCAGTATTTTTTTTGTGTGTGTGTGAAATTGACTCTGCCCTACAGTGATGTCAGCAGTACAACCCTAGGTCCGCAGAAACTCCAGGCTTGCTACAGAAGCCCTGGTACACTCTGCAGTTTTTAGCAGCTCAGAATGCAGAAACTAACTGCAGCAGACAGTAATGAAATACAGTTCCAGAATCAATGCAAGAAGGGGTAATGTATGCATGGAAGTCAAAAGGACTGGTGAAGGTCCTCTTTAAGTCTGGGCTTGTGTTATGTTGGTACATTTGTGCCTACATGTTGCGATTTATGGACTTTGATGTGATGAAGCATGGTGAACACACAAATCTTAGTACCATTCTGTAAGGTTTTCAGACTGTCAGCCATGGTGACTTAATTATGTGTGGGTTACCACGTGTGATTGGTTGTTATATTTGCAGCCTTATCTTGAGAACCACATATGGGATTGTACTCAAAGGTGGCATAGACATGCATTTGTACTCATTTGTGATATTTTCTCCGATTAAGCTAGGGGGGTTGGAAAGGGAAACATGCTGGGGATGGGCAGGCATGGGGCAGAGTGGTAGTCACTGGATGGGAGTGGCACCAGAGAGAAGGGGGGCATAAACATTGCATTTAAAAAAAAAAAAAGTTGTAAAGTATTTCTTCATGAAGAGAGAGATGGAACAGACTGCCCAGAGAGTTGAGGAATGCTGCCACTCTCTCATACTTTAGAATTAAGTGGGATCAAAGCTAGGGGTTAGTTAGAGACAGACAGGGATAGAAGCATGCTGAGAATGCAGAAACAGTGGAGGGACTGAATCAGTGGGTGTGTTTCTACGATATTTACTGTTGTGCTTCTGTCTGCACCACTCACCTGCCACTCCACTTGCATCTCTGTCGACGTCTGTTTACACAACACCTGTTGCGCTCTGTCGTAGTGTCTTCCTGGGTGTCAGACTGAACTTCCTGCATTTTGTGGTGCAATTCTGCTGGGGCCAGAAGGCATGCAGGTGAGGTGTGGTCTTACGTTTTGGGCCTCAGAGGTCCCAAAATGCCCCCCCCCCCCGAATGTTCTGCAGAACCATGGTTGCTAAAACATCATTTGATGTATATCTGCGTCCAAGTGCTTTGACTTTACGTTAAATTATTTCAGCATGCATAATGGGCCACTTTTGAATTAATTAAAAACAAAAAAAGAGAAAAGCTAGATTTTTGTAAAACTGTTTTTTTTTAATGCATAATACTTGATGAGTTTCCTTGCGTCATCTGAGTGCTGAAAAAACCTGCAGCACGGTAGTGGGATCGACTCCTTGTGTAGTGGGGCTGCAGCAGGGCAGCGTGTGTAGATGCTAGCAAAATGGCACACAAACTCAGCAAAGCACCCATCGCTCTGCGATGCAACAGAGCAGCTTATAATCCCCCCCTCAAGTCATTTATACTGCTTGATCTGTGTTGGGGCAACTCATCTGTACCGCTTGCAGCGGTGCAGATCAGGCAATGTTAACAGGCCCTATAGGAGTACAGGGCAGATTAGATGAATGTAAATCCTTATCTGTCTAGCCACGTTTTCAGACTCTGAGCCATGGTGGTCTTATGTGAGATTTTAGATTTGCGATTGGCTGTCCCATTTTAGGTTATATCTTGAAACCCACTTATCCAGTAGTGATCAGGCTTTGTATAGACACGCCTAAGGATTACTTTTTAAGGGTTTTAGAATGTCACTCACAGGCTCCTATTTATGCTTGTGATCTGGCCTGTAATTGGCTGTTATATTTTATATGATCATATGCATAGTTACTGTGTCTCTTATGGGTCTATGAGTGTATTCTTGAGTCCTTTGGGGAGAGAACTGTGAAGTGGCGATAAATTGTGTATTTGTAGTCAAGCTGTTGTGTGTTAAATCTGTAAAACATCATTTTAACAGGTATAACTTTAAAACAGCTTTTTGTGTGAAGATTTTACTGTTTTTGTATTATATGAACTGCTGGCTTTTGGGGCACACAAGGCCCATTGTGATGTCATCATCATTGTGGGTAGGTTATATAGCGAGGTAACTATCAGAAAAAATGTATCCCCACTGGTGTCATATAAATATGGGAAATTCCATAGGTATGCAGAAATAACCTTTTATGCACTCCAGCATGTTGCCATTGGTGCTGTCTTTCAGTGAGTAGTGGAGCGCAGCAGAGCCCAGAGTTCTAGGTCGGCATTGTTTGGAATGTCCCAGAGTGAATTACAGTAAAAATGTATTTCTGGATGCTCTATGGAATGTCCTATTTATACCATGGAAAACTGAATGCCATTTTGATGAGGCTACAGGGAAAATAACATGGGCTACCGGTGGTAAATAACAGGGTTAAATAACCATTATTTCTAGGGACATGGATATGTTGTTCATCCACACTTATTGGCAGGTTCCTTGCCACTTTAAATCTTGCCGGAAGGTCTTCAAGCTGGCTCCTCCCACCTACCCGGGTGGTAAAACTCTCGGTTCCGCCCCATGACGCCAGATCTTCCTTACCGCTTGGAAGCTCAGGTTCCCTCCTTAACGCTCTGCGATTAAGACTGGTTCCTAATTCTTCAAAAGTTCGAAATCAAAAGTTTTTTGCTAAAAAGACTTCGGTCTTCTTCTCCTCGCGGCTGCGATGGACAAATCGACTCCCGGTTTCCGGAGGTACCCTTGGGCAGAAGATGTCTAGGATGGATCCGCACTCCGTCGTCTACTGCCTCTTGGAAACTTGTGCTCTTCTTTTTCGGCCTATGTCCTTGAAACCGTGCTGCCGATTACAACTAGGGCGCCAGAAAAGAATTCCACAGGTGAAATCAAGAGGCCAGTTGGCGGTGTCATGGCGGCGGTTCTCGGGCGGATCAGCTCTGAGCAGATGATCTCCCTCAAGAGGAGGCAGCGCTGGCCGCTTCTGCCTCGGCTGGCATTTGTTCCGCCTCTCTCATTGCCTCGTACTCTGCTTCTTTTAAGGAGCTTTGTCTGACCCTCTCGGCGAAAGGTGAGGTCCAACTTCGGGACCTTTTTCAGGTCAAAAGGGCAAAAGTAAGTCTCTCCGTCGATGCTCTTGGGAGGCGGAAAGATCCCCTCCCTTGTCGACAGTCGGCTTGATCGACCCTCAGCTTCGACCACTGGCTTCACGGTGTCCCCGTCAGGCCAGTTGACCGAGACTCCCGAGCAGCCGGTTGAGATTTTTCTCGACCCGTTAGACGGGTTGTCGACTGGAGAAGCTGAGAATCCCTCCCCGCTCCCGGTTGGAGTTGAGGATCCCGCTGGCTCGTCTGTGCCTCCGGTTCTGGAGCCGTTGAGATCGTCCGAGCTGAGGGAAGGCGATTTCTGACACTTCTCCTACTTCTTCCTCTACCTAGTCGAGACTCTCGTCTCGGACATCCTCGTGTCCAACCCGATCCCGCTGCCATAGGCGGTCGGTCTCGGCATGCCCGGCAAACAGCGCCACCGCTCTTCCTCGAGGCCGAGGGAGGCTTCGCGCAGGTTAGCGTCGGAAGCACGAGGAACTCATGTGGCAACAGCTCCTTTGACCGGAATAGGCCGACCCAGTCGTCTTCCCGGCCATTAAGTGGCTGTCACCGGAGCGGCCGAAACAACCCCTCACTGTAGCCGAGGAGCCTGTTCCCAGGCCGGTTGTTCGGCCAATTCCAGCTGCCCCACCGATTCTGGTGGAACCTCTGCCTCCACAGCCATCAGTTGGGGCTTCGACCAAAAATTCTCGGTCGGCCTTTTGTTTGCCCCATAGGCTGTCTGTCACCCTCATTCCCGATAAACCTCGGCAGGTGGAGGGTGGCTCAGGCCCGAGGCAGCTCTTTGAGGACTCTTCCGAGTCCGATGATGGTTCCTCCCTCTTCTCCAAGCGCATGGACTTGGAGTCCTCGGGAGGGCAGTCAGTGGACGACAGCCCTTCGTCCTTCTTAGGGTTGCTTCGACTCATCTCGGAGTCCACCGGGATGAAGCTCAAGCCCGTTTCTAAACGGGCCAGGTATCCCCTCATGGAAATTCTGGACTGAGGGGATTCTCCTACGGAGGCCTTTCCGGTGGCCGAAGCCATAGTGGGTCCGGCCTTGGAACTTTGGCAGCGTCCTGCTTCCTGCCCTGTGCCTTCGGCCAGGATGGCCAGGAAGTATGCGGTCCCTACCGGTTCCTTGTCTGGTTTTTCGGAACACCCCTCGGCCGAGGGGTTGGTTACCGACAGCGTTTTCCGGCGTGCCGGGAACGCCAGGGATGTAGACAAACCTCCGACAAGGGATCCAAGAAATTGGATTATGCTGGTGAAAAGTCTATGCTGCGTTCTCTCGACGCCTCGCCAGGCCAGTTCGGCCGTCCTCATGGCACATTTTCTCTCGCCCTGTTGGGCTCCTGGATGAGGTTGTCCCTCATCTCCCGCAGATCTGCAGACTACGGTCAGGCAGGTGCGGGACCAGGGCAGGACAGTGGCAAACAGCAGCTCAGACTGCGTTGACATCGGGGACTCATGTGCCAGGTCTGTGCGGCCGCGATGGCCTATGTCGTCGTTGGGCTTGGCTGAGGATATCCACCTTTACCTGGATACCCAGCACAAGTTGGCGGATGTTCCCTTTTGGGGACTGACCTCTTGACCCTGGGGTGGAAGGTCATCTGCAGAGGATCGAAGTCCAATGCTACCTTGGACTCTGTCTCTTCCGCTCAGAAGGACAAGAGGCCGAAGCCACAGCCTAAGCCCTTTCGTCCTTCTGCGCCCGCGGCCACCGGCCCAGCAACGTCAGGGCCAGCAGGCTCGAGCTTGGCATCCCAAACCCAAGCCGTCGGCTTCCTCCAACAGGAAGCAGGGAGGAAAAGGCCCAGGTGGTCCCTCGGCCGGTCCTTCCTCCAAGCCTGCCCAGTGACGGGCTGAGGGGTGTCGCCCCCATCCCTGTCACCTCACCCCTGGTTCCCCCCGTGGGGGGACGGCTCAGACACTTCCTTTCCACCTGGTCCGCTAGTCACACGGACAGGTGGGTACTGGAGTGGTGGAAAAGGCTCACCTCTGAATTGAAGCTGGCCCCCGCCTTCAGAGCCGCAACTCGGGGCCTCGGGTCCGGTGAGCCTCACAGGCGCTCGCCGAGCCATTACCGCCTCCTCCTCCAAAAGGAGGTGATCACGGAGGTAGAGGACCCCTTCAGACCCGGGGTTCGTGTCCAGGTATTTCCTGGTTCGAACGGATGGGGGCTGGCGCCCATTCTCGACTCCTACACGACCTAAACAAGTTCCTAAGGTCTCGAACCTTCAGGATGGTCACTCTGGCTCAGATAATACCATCCTTGGAACACGGCGCGTGGTTCTGCTCTCTGGACCTACAGGACACGTTCTTTCACGTCCCTATCCGTCCGTCACGTCAGATTCCTCCGCTTTCAAGCGAGAGGATCCCTCTTTCGAGTTCGAGCCATGCCCTTCGCTTATCTCCAGCTCCCAGGGTCTTCACCAAATGCATGGCAGTGGTGACAGCATTCCCTCTGGCCGCCTGAGGGGTCGGGTGTACCCTTACCTGGATGATTGGCTGGAGCAGCAGCCCCTCCAGACGGGGAGGTGGAGCGGTCCAGAGATCTGGCCCTCCAGGTTTGCTCTCAAGTCGGCCTTCTCATCAACGAGGCCAAGTCGGAACTCGAGCCGAAGCAGGTGATCCTGTTCATCGGGGCAGAGCTCGACTCTCTTCGAGCCTGGCACGGCTCTCGGCGGACAGGGCCGAGGTTCTTACCTCCTTTGCCCAATCATTTCTGGTTGGGCAATCGCGCCCTGGCCCGGGACTTCCTGCGCCTCCTGGGTCTCATGGCGGCCTGTACCAGCGTGGTCCGTTGGGCACGCTGGCACATGTGCCCCCTTCAGTGGGGACTGGCCAGCCAGTGGTCACAACGCTGCGATCCTTTGGACCAGCTAGTGATAGTGACCAGGAGATGTGGACCGTTCCATCCCATCTGCAGGAGGGCATCCCGTTTGTTCGCCCCGAGCTGACAGTCTCTCTATTGACCGATGCCTCTCTGATGGGTTGGGGTGCCCATCTGGGGGAACACCGAGTGCACGGCCTCTGGTCCCCGTGGGAGTCCAGATGCCACATCAACCTGCCGGAGCTCCGAGCGGTCCGCCTAGCTCTCACCACCTTTGCTCCGTTTCTCCGGGGTCAAGTGGTCCGAGTCCAGACGGACAATACCACGACCATGTACTACCTGAACCGCCAGGGCGGGACGCGCTCCATGCTTCTATGCAAGGAAGCTCTCTGCATTTGGTCACTCGTGCGCAGCCTGGAGGCGGATCTCCTAGCCATTCATGTGGCAGGAGCCTCCAACACCCTGGCCGATGCCCTGAGCCGGATAGGGGCTGCATCTCACGAGTGGTCTCTCCTGCCGGAGGTAGTACAAGATCTGTTCTCCCACTGGGGCACACCTCAGGTGGACCTGTTTGCCTCCAGGGAGAACGCGAAGCTGAGGCTGTTTCATGCCCGCCCCCCTCAGCAGGGCTCGCTGCAGGGGATGCCTTCTCGAGGCTGTGGACCCCGGGCCTCTTTTACGCCTTTCCCCCATTTCCCTTGATTCACAAGGTGCTTCTCAAGACAAGGAGGGACAAGGCGCAGGTGATTCTGATAGCCCCAGACTGGCCCCGCCAGTTCTGGTACCCAGATCTCCTCAGCCTCAGCTCCAGGCTCCCGAGGCAGCTTCCAGCTCGCCCGGACCTGCTCTCAGTCAATCAGGGGAAGGTGTTCCATCTGGACCTTCAATCCCTGCACCTGACGGCCTGGTTCCTGAGCGGCTAGAGTTCCAGGCCTTGGGTCTTTCCGACGAGGTCCTCAATGTTGTTGAGGCGTCCCGTAAGGAGTCGACCAGAAAATGCTACGCCTTCAAATGGAAGAGATTCTCCATTTGGTGTCAGGGCAAGGGCTTGGACCCTTCCTCCTGTTCTGTGGCAAGCATTTTGGACTATTTATGGTCCCTTTCTAGTCAAGGGCTTAGGTCGACGACCCTAAAGGTGCACCTGGCAGCCATCTCTGCTTACCGCGGCGGGCCGGGGAGCAGTCGGTGGCGCAGGAAAAGGTGGTCGGGCGCTTTTTCAAAGGCCTTGATCACATTTCCCCTCCGGTGCGAGAACCTCCACCTCCGTGGGATTTACTGCTGTTATTGGCAAAGCTCATGGGCAGCTTATTCAACCAATGCACAGGTGTGATCTCTCTCACCTGTCGTGGAAGACCGCCTGCGGGTGGCTATCACGTCCAGCCAGAAGGATGGGAGAGCTCCAGGCGCTTGCATCGAGTCTCCTTACCTGGTCTTCCACAGGGACAAGGTTGTCCCGCTTCCACCGAATTCCTTCCAAGGTGGTGTTGGAGTTTCACCTTAACCAGGTGCTGATTCTGCTGGTGTTTTACCCCACCTCACACCCGGAGGTACGTAATACAGGCTCCATACTTGACCCTAGAAGGGCGCCGCTTATTATAAGGAGTGCAATGTTGAAATTGGGAGAGGTTCGCCAGCTGTTTGTCACCCACGCTGAAGCCGCCACCTGGCAGACCTGCAGCCAAGCGGACGATAGGCAGGTGGGTCACCTCCTGCATAGATCTCTGCTATAAGTTGGCGGGCATGGAGCCTCCCAGAGGGATAAGAGCTCATTCTACCCGTCATACTGCTGCATCGGTGGCTGCTTCCAGGGACGTCCCTATCCAGGAAATCTGCAGGGCTGCTACCTGGAAGTCAGCACACACCTTTATTACCCATTACCACATCGACCTTGAGTCACGCCGATGCTGGTTTTGGGGCCCTCGGTTCTCCAGTCTTTATTCCTCAAGTAGGGGTGTCGCTTGCCTCCCTCCTCCCGGAGAACTGCTAGGAGTCTGCCAGTAAGTGTGGATGAACAACATATCCATGTCCCTAGAAATACAGGTTACTCACCTGTAACAGGTGTTCTAGGAATGGTATATGTTGTTCATCCACATGACCCACCTGACCTCCCGCCTGAGCACAACCTGAGCTTCCCAGCGGCCAGATCTGGCGTCATGGGGCGGAGCCGAGAGTTTTACCACCCGGGTGGGTGGGAGGAGCCAGCTTGAAGACCTTCCGGCAAGATTTAAAGCGGCAAGGAACCTGCCAATAAGTGTGGATGAACAACATATGCCATTCCTAGAACTCCTGTTACAGATGAGTAACCTGTATTATTCAGCCCTGGCATACATCCCTCCCATGATAATATATAACACCTATAACTGAAGAGTGGTGAACCCACAGGTTATAAAGGTCTTACTGCTCGTGTGGAGGTAAATGTGTTATCTGTTGCAGCCCATAATGTATTTGGATATATACTGTACAGCACCAGTTATAGTGTGGTGGAACGTTGTTAGGGATGGAAATCCATCCCTTCAGAAACTTTGTTATGCTGCACTAGCTACGCGAGCTGGTTTGTTATGCCATAACAACTTAGAACGCGATCGCGCATGCGCGATACGCTAACTTCCCCTGTTTCTGAAGCGGCCGCAGCAGTGAGAAGTAGACCGGAAGACAGCGACGAACAGAATAAAAAATGTAAAAGTAAGGAGTCAGTACTTCATATAGGCTCGGAAATTAGTCCACTTTTGTGCAATAGTGGACCATACACTGTAAAAGACAATGTGTGGTCCGCCATCCATAACAAGTGGGAGTCTCCATTTTGAGTTTGCCATGACGACCAAAACCTCTCGAACTTTGGCTCTCAAGGTTTAAGGCAGTTGCCACTGACAACCTCTCAATGTGCTACCCACGCTTATTATGGATAGCCAACCATACATTATCCTCTATATAATAACTGGGTCACCTAATTCACTGTTGTAACCCGCGGCTTATAACAGCGAACATGCGCCGGGTTTCCCTTGTTCTCCACATGTGCCAGCTGCAGCTGTTCCCTTAGCACCAGCCGCCTTTCTTGTACTGGAAATCGACGTCTTCACCGCCACTCGGATTTGGCGATAAGTTTTTTAAATAAAATCACTGGGCTAAAACTGTTGTGAACAAAGCGTTTCACCAGTGGAAACAAACAACAACAAAAAAAGGTGGATTTTTTTTTATCGGCAGCCGCATCCGACCGCGCTGCACACTCCCTGACTGGACCAAACCATGGTGGCACAAGAACGTTTTACTCTTTTATTCTATATAATTGCTGAGGTGAAAAAACAATAACTAGCAATTATATAAAATAAAACATGGGGCTATGCGTAAAACTCTAATTTTACACACCCCCTTGGGATTGGATGCTTAAATAAACCTTCGAGCTTCGCTCTCAGGGTTTACGTAGCATCCAACCCCTCATGTGTGTGTGTAAAATTCTGGTTAAGCACACAACCCCATGTATTATTCTATATGTAATGCTTTTACTAGATAGAGTTTTATCATGTTTTTATTTCCCCCTTTCTTTCCATTGTAAACTCTTCGTCTAACCCTGTTCTCTCTGTTCACTTTTAAAAGTCTAAATGGAAATAACATGTTCTGAGTGAAATAAAGTGTTTTGTATGTGGAAAGAAATATTTATCCAAAACATGACATGATTGATTTAGCTAATTTATTCAACACTGGTGTGGTATTATATATAAACATGTATAATGTTTATATGGAGGAAATGGCAACATTAAAGTGATATCTTGGCTAGTAACATCATTAACAGAAACCTATCAAAAATATGTTGTTGTTACTGTTGTCAGAACAGAGATTTTGAAAGTTATTGTTAACACAGCAGAAGATCGAACTAATCTGAGAACTGCATTAAAAAATGCTGGTGACATCATGACTGCCTAGTGTACCGTTGAAGTCAACCGTTGAAATAAAAGAAAAATGGCTATGGGTGGAGCAGCAAGGTGGTGGCAGTAATTTGTTAGAACTCCTTGTCCAGAACACTATTGAGCTCTAAATTTCACAGAACGGTACACCAAGATGGTTTAGAACTTAACTGGAGATATGTCGGAATCTGAGTAGAACGTCATGGGGCCAGAAAAAGATGCACAACAGGTGACCCATAATCTGGACACCTACCTTTTCTCCCGCGGGCTCCAATACAGCTACGGGCTTACGGTGGGGAATACACCAGCCTCTTCGGTGCTTCCAACCACACAAATAATGGCAATGTTGACTAAAATTCAAGTCAGTGGAGAAGAAACTAATAAAAGGCTCGCAGTGGTTGAGGCGAAACTCACTGAAAATGATCGCCGAATCCAGGAGAATGTGGGTGCCATTCATGAACTTCGAGACACAGGGAAGACAAACCGACTATAAATGCTGCCTTTGTCTGGGATAGTTCCTGTTTGAAAACTAAAGCGGAGAGCCTGGAGAATGTGCAGCGGCGGGGGAACATTAGGATAGTGGGCTTCCCGCCCCGATTTACCGGTCCAGCTGAGATCCTCTCTGCAGTCTCAAAGCTAATTTTCAAAGACCTACAGTTATTACCTCGAGATGCTAATATACAGATAGTGTAAGTCTTTGCTATACTGCAGCGTACTAAAGCTAAGAGTGGAGCACAGGAAAAACCACTCACAGCGATTGCTACCTTATCCCCTCCTGAAGCTCGAATTCCACTAGTACAAGCTGCAAGAGTGAGGGGAGAGACGATCTGGGAGGGTAACAGCTTGGGATTTTTTCCAGACCTCTCAGCACAGACCCAGGCGAAGAAAAAAAGAACTGCAGTTAATCAAAAAGGATCTATTGCGCCGTGGGATAGAGGCCCATCTGAATTTTCTGGCTTGTCTGCAAATTCGCCATGAGGCGAAGACACACATCTTTGTGGATCCCATGGCTGCAGCTCAGTTTGCAGAAAAGTTAACGGGGGAAACTCAATCTGGCAGATTCCCAGTCTGACGACGAAGGGTGAAGTACAAGAACTGGAATTGAACATTTCAATATGCCTGCTTAGGGATCGGTGTTCACCCTTGTTTAGATCAAGACTCTTTGACATGACAATGTTTTAGGCCCATTTAATGTTGAAAATCTCAAGTTTATTACAGTGTTGAGAGCTTATATAGTCTCCGCAGGGGTTACTTACACTACTCCTATTTACTTGTTTGTTTGTTTCTTCTTTTCTCTTTCTCATGTCGTCATCTTGTTGCCCAATTCCCAGTTCTGTCTGCAATAACTCTAAAGACTAAGTACAGTAGGGGTAAGATTATGGTGTTTAATTCACCACTCGATTTGTGAACTATTTAAGAAATCCTGTTACATCATTTCTGAATACCCCCAGGGCTGGTTGCGCTGCCCTGCCTAAGTTTGTGGGTAAACTATGCAACTTAATTGAGACCAGACAATCGTGGTGTATTATGACTGCTGATGCTTTTGTCTTTCTGCCCTCTCGACTGTCAGTTTCTACAAGAGAGCTGCTGCTTTGGTTTAACATAGATCTTTCTTGTAGATTTTTCTGTGGTGAGAGTAAAATAGTCCTACAGAGTAACTAGCTCAAATGTACTCCTTACAGTACTTGATTAGCAGTCCTCGATTGTACATGGATCACCGTTACTGGTTATTCTCTGTACCATGTCTGTACTATACCTGTACATCTACTGTTGAGGTCTACGCACCTCATTCACTTTTTCTTTATGTACAATGCAGTATTATGCTGTAAGATCATAAAATTACACAAATAAAACATTTAAAAAAGAAAAATGGCTACGTCTTGAAACACAAAGTAGATTTAAAAGTTATACCTCATGTACAAAAACTTGTGTGTGCCAGACCCCATTTACATTATCAACAACCTTGCCTCCAAATAAAACTGGAAACTGAGACTCTATAGTCCTGTTTTTAATAGCCATTTTGTGTGGTTTGTGGATTCAAACTGTTGTACAGTTTCAAGTGTAAACTTCAGGCAGCACATCTTTATGCTTCCTGTAATCTTCTCTCTGATGGAGGAGCTAAAACATGTTCAGGTGTTTTCGGTGGCAGAGTAAACACAGCCCTTTCACCCAGCCTGATTCTGACTCCGATAGCCTGAGGGAACCAAGCTCCGCAGTGCACCAGGGCATTCCTTTCAGGACAAATCCCTGAAAGCACCTGGTAGGAAGTTGCAAGAGCGGGGAGGGTTGCCAGGGTGCTTTTAGGCGGTTATAAAATGGTTGGACCAGCAGCTGGTGTAGACCTCCAGTGTAAATGGACACCAACTAGGGGAGGCAAAAAAAAGTTTTGAAGACTTCTTGTGAGTGCAACTAGGGCTTGATTGTGAAGACAGCAAGCTCAAAATGATGGGGAACTGTCTCTGTGTGGAGATGCACTGTTAGAAAATCGCTATGGAGTTACAGGCTCAAGTTGGCACAGCTGAAACTTAAACATCGTGTTTATAAAGCCACAGTGCAGGACAGAGGGAAGTCTGCTGTCACTACCTTTGGAGCACCGAAGCCATATTTCTATGATGACACGAGAAGATACTTCCTACCTGGAGTATTTTGCATTATGTGTACTACTTCTAATATAGGCTGTCTCTACCTACCGAGAAGTGTCACTCACTGTCCCCCTCCGCTTCCCATGCAGCAGAAGGGACATGACTGTGTCTCCGTGTCCCCAGCACCAAGTAGTGAGCCCATTTAAGTGGCATGTTGACTTTCTAGGCACAAAATTGTACTGCCACTTTGGAAAGGCAAATGGCCAAAAGCACAGCCTTTGTTCAGGAACATTAAATGACTTTCGGGGGGGGGGGGGCTTGTATCTTACCTCTGGGGTTTTCATATGAAGGGCTGCCCTTAGAAAGAATCAATATTCTCCAGATTTCCATGTTCCACCCCTCTGAAGGGGAAGAGTGCCCTTCTGAGCAGTACCAGAGATTATTTTTGTTACACTTCACAAGAGGGATTAAGACAAATGTTAGTCTCCACTGTAAACAGAACATTAGCGTCATCATGGGCTTTAGTTCAGTGCGGCCCCCTCCCACGTGTTTGTGCATTACATAATAACGGAGATGCATGGAGCACTAAAGCAGTTCTGTCAGCAGTATTATTTATACCTCGGTTGGCTTTTTTTTTTGAGAATATTTGGCCAGAAGGACACACTGAGCCACAGCTTATTTCCAGGTGAGTACCAGGAGCACAGACAGGTTAAGTGAGTGTGAGAATATGGTTCTTCATCCTGCGGGGGATTTGGCTACCTTGCTGTCTTTGGCACAGGCTGCTCAACAACTGCACGGAGCATTGTTTGCCCCATGCACTAAGTGAGCTAAGCCATGGTGTTATGGGAGAATCAGATTGCAGCCGTACTCCATTTTCCTTGGGGGGGGGGGTTACACCAGGGATTGACGAATCACATGATCAGGTACCTGCCCAGGACAACTGGCTTACCAAAAATGGTGGTCCCATTATTCTGAGTGGTAGTCCACGGTCAGAAGAATATCACTTTTTATCTTTTAAATGGCACCGGCTGTTCTCTGTAAATGAGCAGAATTTGTCCTACAGATAATTTTGTAAAGGGGACTAGGCAAACTAACAAAAGCGGTAACAAAATCCCTTTGGCGTAGTGTAAAAGCAACAACACAACAAACTGTCCTGATGGTCAGATGGGCGACAACTGCTCCACTTCAGAAGAAGGAGCACAACTACTCGTACCCTGAAATTAATGTTTTGGCACCAAGTTTAAATGTTCAATTTAAAGAGCACAGACTTATGTTCAAACCTAATGCTTTGCCAAGCTAATTGGTTACAAATGCAGCAGTTCTATTTTCAGCACATCAGTGTAATGTTACACTCGAACCAGCCTCCCACCCTCTGACTGTGTACCAAGCATACTGACTCTCTCACCGTTTCAACTCTCGGGAGTTATGGTCTAGTTTGGAACATGAGAACAGAAATGCAACATTCAGTGGTGTTCCTAATGGAACAGTTTGTCTGAAGCTGCAAGAATCATTCTGACTTCAGTATGCCTCGATACCTAATAAATTTAGGACTAACATGTGCTACCTTAGCAAGAATGCAGAGTTTCATATTTGGTACAGATACTTTTCAGATAAGGAAATAAACTTAACTACTGCAGCACTTTAATTTCTGACTTAGTTTGCACCACCTCCAAAATCATTTTGACTCCCAGCAGTTTCCTGAACTGGGTATTTTCCTAAAGCATGTACTCCCTCTTCCTCACCACCATGACCCATTGAGGTGGTGGATACAATATGCAGGGAGTGCAGGGGAAGGGGGGAGGATGTCAGTGCTGGAATTCCTGTTTGTTGAGGCAGCCATTGCAGAGGGAGGGGTGAAAGAGGGCAGCACTGCAGTCACGTCATTCTGAAGGACGTGACTGCAGTACCGTCCTCCTCCTCCACTCCTCCCTCTGCAATGACAGTCTCACCGAATGGGAACTCCAGCATTGATGCCCTCCTCCACTCCCTGCGCATTGAAAAAGAAAACAAAACTCGCTTTTCTCCCCTTCCCTGGGACACTAGGAAAGCTTCCTGATAACACTCACATCAGACCGTGGCGGTGTCCCCCCTACCAGCTCGTCTGCTCCGAAGCAGTGTCACTTGAGGTCACCCAGGTGGCGGTACAGCAGCAGAGTCTGAACAGCCTCCTTCTGCAAGTTGAAGAACATCCAATGGGGTGCTCATCTTGCCTCCCTCTGCTGGCCTTCCAGTGACTCGGGCGTTCCTGAGGCCGGGTCATGGGCGTCACGAGTGGTAGTGAGTGCTAGCACTGCACCGGCAGGCTGGCTGATGCTGCTGATTGTTAGCATGTGACCTGTACTTTGTCTTTGTGTGTGTGTGCGCGTGCACTGTGTGCACCGCCATCTTTCACCAGACCATATATTCATGTCTGTCTGCCTGCCCACAATTTGTCAGATTTTGATGCGAAGACTTGGCACTCCTCTTCCTCCTTCAAGTGAACTTTCTCCTCCTAGGCCACGTCATTCAACCATCAAAAAAAAAAAAAAAAGCATGCGACAAGTAAAAATCTGAATTGCTACACTTACGGTAGTTATTCTCAATACATTTTGCATTTTTGCCCGCCCCAATCTCGGCTGGCGCGTGCATGTGGAAGCATGCACGCCTGCGCGGCTCGAGACACCCTCCTGTAACTTGCCACCCCCTCCCATCTACCTAGCCACCGGACTTCCACCCAATGGTAGCGGAGCTACGGGGGGGGGGGTGACGACCACCCTGAGGGAGGAGAGCTGCCCTATGGCTGCTCAATCTTGCTGTCCCTCTCCCCCCCCACCAACCTGTGCTGGCTCCCCAACGACCCGAGTCTGTTCCTGAACCTGGGTCGCTGACATGACGTGAGGTAAGGCGTCCAGTGCCTTAGCCCTCTGTGCCACTTGACCAGCTGCTACACTTAGTTATTACCCCTGGTACCTGCCAGCCATACAGCTTGTCAGCGGGCCCTGGCATGTGTCATCACTAGAGGTGCTCTGATATCGGTCTGATTAGTCCAAGCACCCTCTGACAGATAGCCATGCTGTCCGACTGTGTGATCCAGTCCCCATCCGACTGTGATTGATGCAGGATCCTGGGACGAATGGGGTTGGATGGATTCAGAGCCTTGGATCTGACCCTTGGATTGTTGTGATCCGAATGCCGTATCCCTGATCTAACTGTTGGATCCAGCAGATCTTTTGAATCCACCCCTCGGAGTGTTGTGATCCGACAGCCGTATCACTGATCCGGCCGTTGGATCCAGCGGATCATTTGGGTCACTAATGGATCCACTTGAGATCCGAGGACACCATATCCATGGTCGGATGCCATTAGCATCTGATGGCACCCATCATCTGGTGATAACAGTGGTATCTGCCGGTACCCTATACTGGCAGATACGTATCCGAGCAACACTAGTCATCACCATGGATTTGAACGCGCATAATAGGGTAACCATGTTTTAAGATGCCTAAAGTGGGATGTTTCTTACTGAAACATGATTTTTTGTAGGACAATATGTAACAACCAGTGCGACAGTTTTTTTACTCTGAATAACCAGAATTAAGACCAAGTGTTGTACTTTTTTAGTTGTTTCCATTCTTATCATTTTAAGGTATTTTAGTTAAGGTATTATAGTTTATAGTTTTCTGCAGCGTTTAGAGGAAAGTTAGAAAATAGTTTTTCTACTGTAAGGAGAAGACGTGTATTTTTCATGTGTTTTTTTTTTTTTTTGGCGCAACACAGCTGCCAAATCAGGACTGTCCTGGGAAAATCAGGACAACTGACAATCCTAGCGCATGATACTCCGTCAGAATAACTCACTTGTGTGACTGCAGATACCTGTTGGTACTTCACTACTAAATCCAACTACCTACTAATCAGGTTTGCATACAGTATGTGTGGCCCTCATGGCTGACACAGACAAACCTGGGTATTATGGTAATTGATTCCATATAGACCCCAAGCTCTCCTGAAAAATGTCCCCAGGCAGAGCCACCACTTCCAGTTACACATAACTATCCAGTGGCATGTCAGTGCAGTTATTGCACTCTTTAAGCAACCCATGCTAACCCTGAGCCTTACCTGCTAAGATTCTGCTGCTTAGTCTTTCATAATGTACTAACGTACTAACATGCCAGCAGAGTAGGCCTAACAGTCTTTCGTGTCTGCTCGTTTGGACAGCCCCCAACCTGGGAGCTGACCTTGCTGTCCCCCCCCCCCATCCCCTCAGGCTTCTCCATTCCCAGTCTGAGATATTTTCCCTGTAGTGGACTTTGCCTGCACAGCCCTACCCCTGTACCTGTCCCAACCCCTCTTGAACCACTCCACAGTCTCTGCGTCCACTAGTCCCTGGGCAGCGCATTCCATGGTTCAACCACCCTCTCAGTGAAGTAGCACCTCCTCTCCCCCGAGTCTTCCCCCAGCTTCCACCTGTGCCTCTAGTTGTCCCCCCGCTTTCCTTTGGAGCACCCGACTGAGCCTCCTCATTTGGCCCCTTCATGTACATGAAGACCTCTATTATGTCGCCCCCCCCGCCGTCCCTCCTCTCCTCCAGAGTGTACACGTTGAGTTCCTCGAGCCTCTCCCCATAGGTCCTTTCCCCCCAAGACCCAGATTATTTTGGTTGCCCTCCTCTGGACCCTTTCCAGGAGTGCAATGTCCCGTTTTAAGTGCGGCCTCCAAAACTGCACACAGTGCTCGAGGTGCAACCTAACCAAGCAGTTGTACAGAGGGATTATCACTTCCCTCCTTCTGGAGGTAATCCCACTAGCGATGCATCCCAGCATCCTATTGGCTTTGACCTCTGCCCTCCTACAAGTCTCAGAATGTGCACTAACGATTTCTCCTTCCCTTGCTAGGAAGGTGGTGAGTATCTGATACCTGGCGTCAGTGTTCACAGAATGTTCTTTTCTCTGCAAGTGTTTATTATTAATAATAAAAAAGTAAAGTATTGACTGCAGAGTCTCCAGGGGAATGACAGACGTTCAGAGGAGAGCACCAACCACAGAAGTAAAATCACTCAGTATCAGGGGACTAGTAAGTGAAGGCAGATAAATTCATAATACAATTAGACAAAACAAGTGAGAGGAGCTTCCATTGTCAGTACATCATTTGACTAGGAGTATCTGGAAACAACACAATAAAGCTCATAATAGTTGTTTAAATTTCATTGGAAAGAAAAACAGACTAAAAATTATAAAATAAGGCATTATTTATGAGACTAGGAATATAGCTTACAGACATGCAAAACACTGAGTTAGAAAATTGACTTATGGTGCAGCACACACTCTAGTCAGGGTCCGCAAAACAAAAGCTAGCAAGTGAACTGGGCACCAGCAAATTTGGAGCCATGTCAGAAACTGCTAGCTTGGGGCGTGTGTGTGTGTGTTTGGGGGCACCTCTGAAGGCTAGACGCTGACTATAAGATGAGAGCATCCCCTTAAAGGGACATTGTCAGCTTTTAGCTAGTTTTTTTTAGCCTAATTTTAAAACACTACGTACACATATATGACACATCGTTCATTGTATAGGTAGTGCTTGTTTAACGTAAAACGTGCATTCAGTGATTTTTTTTCAATATTTTTAATATTTACACATCCCGACTTTATCTTGTGTGGGCCGCTGCTAACATGGTGCTGAAGTGCCGTAAACGTATGCATGGATGAGTCTAGAGTTTTTCTAAGTAGTGTCAACAAAAACAGTTTTCTAGCAGATAACCGTCTCCTGAGCACAGCAAACTAACTGTGCTGCAAAAACAAGTGCTGAGCCCAGCAGAGTTCATTCTTTATTCGAACTATAAATAGAAAGCCATGATTCCGGGCAAGTGCAGTAGCGTCAACACTAAACGTGCATGCCTAGAATCATGGCTTTATATTTGCCTTGAATTCCAAGTTACAAAGTACTGTGCTTGTCTGTCTGCACTGCAGGTAGAACTGTTCTTGAGACTGGCTGCTAAGGTGGTCTCAAAAGTGGTTTTCAGAAACTGCTCTACAGGGCAGCAGTGTGGACACTAACCATTATAAACACTTTGGTTTCAACATGGCAGTTTGGACAGGGTCTAAAGGTCCTGCAGTTTCACTCCTAGTTGGATGAGGGTGATGAAGCGTTCGGCTTAAAAAAGGAGGGGGTGAGATTTTTCAGTGCCTGAAAAGTCTTTCAAGCTAAGAGCATGTAGGAATAAAAACGAAACAAAAAAAACCAACAACCCAGGAACACTGAGGTAATTAAAATGTAAGCAGCATATTGCACGTGCCCTTACATTTGGATGGTCAGCCTTTCATGACTGAGTAGCATCCGTCTGACTGTAGTGGGATTACTGCCACAAGCAATGGGACTGTCTTTACCTTACGCTGAAGCCTTGTCAGATGGTACGGTCGACGTGTAGTGGACAGTAATGAGCAAATAGTCCCAACATCTCCAGTAAGAGAATGGCCCTTAAACTCCAAGCATTTCCACCGAATGTAGTGGCACGGGTGTGGTGAGCTGGCTGCATGGAGAGAGAGAGCCGAGCCTGCATTGTCCTTCTGACAAGCTGCAAATCATTAGTCATTCATTTGCACAGCAAGCTCCTTCCTCTACCTATTCAGCCGGCTATTACTCACTAGTGGAAAGTCACAAAGCCCTGTCATTAGTGGAATCAATCAGTGCACGGCCTGCAGAGCGTTCTCCTGCAGCCTCTCATTTACTCCGTTAAAGAGTTCATGGCTGCTGTCTGGGGGGGAATCGGCTCCTGCCTCTTTCCTTCTTCCACTAGGATGGTTCTGTAGCATTCTTGTTTGTTTCTGCTCTTGTTGACGTAGGGAGAACACAGGTCCTGAACAGATTTGTTTGTTTGTGTGTGTGTGTGGCAGAGCAGAGATCACGAATTTCTGTTTTGTTCGTAAGTTCCCCCTCTCCCCCCCCCCTTGTCTGAGGTAATGCTGTACCCACGATGTGAGAAAGCTGCTTATGGAGAATACCTGCTCGCTTCCCTGGAGTATGTTGATGTGTTATAAAGTACCACATGAATCAGTGCAACAGCAGCCTATAGCAGGTAGGTCTGTATTTGAGTACGATGATTCACCAGCGTGATCTAAACTAGTCACAATAAAGCAAAACCTACCTGTTTTGTTGGTCACCCGCTCCTTTCCAACTCTTAAGTCATTTTTTAAGTACAGTCACTTCTCTCCAAAACTTCCTAAACAGTACAACTTCTCGCCCAGATTGCCATCTTGCTTGCAGTGCATCATGGGCTGGACCAGCTACATGTGTCTGCAGCAAGCTACTCCCTAATTGATGAGTGCCACATATATTATTAGTTCCACCTTCCTACCTTACTGATGACTTGAAGTTTTCACACATTAGCAACACCAGATTTAAACAAAAAAGAGTGGCGGATGTAATCAACAGATGGGGGTGGTATCCATTATGAATCTGGCTAATCGGTAAAAAGTGTCAACCTAGTAGCATGGCTACGGCATATCATGCCACCATGACCTGGGAGACCAGGATTGACTTGTGAGCACCAGAATGGCATTCTTTCACATGCCTGTTGTGTGGTTCTAACAGCCAGTTCTGGTGGGTCATGGGTTCATAGGTAGCTCAGGCAAAAGTAGGCAGTGGCCCATCAAGTTTTTCAATCCCCTATCCTAGTGACAAATAACCGTGCATTGTTCAGGTGGGGGCTAAATATCCCATGGCTTTTCTTGAAAAGAGTAGGGGAGGCCGGCCCGGTGGCACTGAGGACTGAGAAGCTGGATGCCTTACCTTGTGCCACGCCGGTAACCCAGGGTTCAGGAACGGACTTTGTCGTCAGGGAGCTGGCGGGGGGTGTCAGAGCAGGATTGAGCAGCCAAAGGGCAGCTCTTCTCTCCAGGGGATGGGTCGGAGCAGGATTGAACAGCCAGAAGGCAGCTCTTCTCTCCGGGAGGGGGGTGCCGCTGCCCCCCCATACTCCTGCTGCCTCTGGGTGGAGGCCTGGTGGTCAGCATAGGTGGGGAGGGTGACACATAGTGGGTGGGTGCCTTGAGACGCAGCATGAGCATGCCTCCCACTTGCGTGCGCTTGTCTGAGGTAGGGGGCTGGGTTATGGGGAGAAAATGGAAAAATACCATAAACTACATATTGGAAAAAAAAAAAGAGAAAAGAGTAGGAGAATTTTCCCCGGTATTGTGGTCAGATTTCCTTCACTTCCTAGCACACCAACATATTAACCTTGTTTCATATCACTTGGTTGCATTCTGGGCACAGATAGTTGAAGAGCTGTGGTGTAGTGTGCTGTTGCAGGATGGCTGCCGTGTTTCACCCCACAGGTAGCTGCATGTCAGACTTTATTCAGTGCAGGATTGAGTCTGGGCTGCACAACACTTACATTCCACCTGCAGAATTTTAAAGGCATTCCCAGTTCTGTTGTAGCCAGATGTTACTGATAAGTGAACTGGGCGATCTTCAGAATAGGCAGAAATTGTACTTGAACAATGGATTTGTTATTTTTTAATGTAACCTACAGAATTATTTTCTGGGGCTGTGAATGACGTGATAAATGTATTTTTCCTGCAGTTTTTTGGCCCATTCCATGTGAACTGTCGTTGTTGTTGTATTGGTCCTTGTAACACAAGATCCACAAAAATAGATAAAAGATGCAGGGGAGTTATACATGTGCATCTCCGAATGTTGTTTATTTTATTCAATGCAAGAGATGTCCAAAAACTGGTTATGTGGGAGAGATGGGACAACCTCTCCGCACCCGAATGAACTCACACAGACATGCTATTAAAATGAAGAAGACTGAAAAACCAGTGGGACAACACTTCTCTCGGTCTGATCACTCTATCTCCGATATGTCGGTACCGGTTTTGAAAAGACATTTCAAAAATACATAACCAAGACGGGCTTTAGAGGTCAAACTCATTTTACTTTTGAACATGGTGGAGGACGAGATGAATATAGATTTGGGTTTTGTGTCACATTTCACTGCTTAAACAGCTCCTGTTGTTTCACCTGCTTCAAGGACAACACATGGACATATAATTGTGGTACATGGTGGTGTTTCAATATGTTTAGATACAAAATGGATGTATGGATTCCTTTTTTATCTTTATTAGTTTTGTGTATAAGCATACAATACACTAGTACATCTCTCATACAAGGTAATAGGAAGTACATCTGCAAATAGCCTTGTGGCTATTGTACCAAATAATATGGACAATGTAGACAAGAAATATCCTGTATCCTTTTACAGAAGGAGGTGGGGGAAGTCCAAGAAAAAGATGTCTTAATATCAAGTCCAAAATGCTGCAGTAATTGCTAGCCTCTTCAAAGGCAGAAGGTATGTCCTTTAGGTAGAATATCAACAAGGGAGATTACTGCAATCATTAGATTGCAATTTAAACCTGTTCATCAATTAGGAATTATTCAGAAAAAAATAGTGGACCCCCATGTAGCACTCTTACACCTCATATGGACTAATTATCTCTTAAACCAGAGCTAGAGCATTGATGTTATAGTTATAACATTGTACTATGAACCATAACGATTCTTCAACACAGAGCACAATGAACATTAAACACTAACTGTGGTGAGAAGAATTGCAGCAAACGCCTCCCAGGTGCGTAAATGAGAACAGAAGGGAATAATCCAAAATGGCGGGATTTCCGCTCTCACGTAACATCGTGAGCTATAACAACACAGATAATCCTGCTGATACTTTTCTTCCATCCCCCATGATCTCCCCCAGAAGTCAATTAAAGTTCAGAAGAAAAGGATTTGTCTCTCTTTAATTCCATACGTCGAAATAGAAAACCCCCAACTGTAACAAAATCCAGCGGTTCTGCTGCATATAGCAGCCCACTACTCACATATCAGTCTTCTGAGTCTGAATCAGGAATCTCTCTCTGACTCTTGAATTCCCCTTCCACCTTTTCGAGACAATGGCCTGCATCCTGGGGGTTACTAAATTGCCATGTTTTGCCCCCGTAGACCACTCTGAGTCGGGCCGGCGAGAGGAAGGAGTGGATAACCCCCAGAGTACGCAGCCACTGCTGCAATGCGTCAAGACTCTTTCTTCTGGCCCGGGTCTGGTAAGAAAGATCTGGGAACAGTTTAATGTCGCAGGCACTGATGTCCATTGGGTAGGCAGCTCGTGCAGCACTGATTACAGCATCTTGAATTTCCGACCCAGCCGATTCTAAAATGATAGTACGTGGCTGGTTTGGGCTGGAGGGACGAATCCTTGGATTTACTCGATAGGCCTTAGTGAATGAGTGTCATTGAAAGTTTTCTGTCATATTTAGAGATTCTTGGAGCCAGGTCACCAGATAAGGGAGTAACTTAGTCCCCTCCACTTCTTCGGGAACTCCATATGGATTCCTTTTAACTGATTGATTATCAATACATCGGTTTCACCCGGGGTAGTAGGGTGTGGTGGTGGGGTGTTGCTTCCCTCAGTTTTTGATTCAGATTTATAGAACTGTTATTTAATAGTACAGAATATTAGGTATATACGGACACATGTTGATACATGGACATATTAGGATGACAATATCTCACAAGGGAGTCTGTGTTAGGCTTGGGTTTTGAATGTGCACTAACACTGGTCACTTGTTACAGAGCTGCAGATAGATCATGTTTAAACAGTGTAAGTGTGAATATTCATGAGTAGTATTGACTTTTTGTACACTGAGTTTAAGACAAACATATCTGAATAGTGCTTACACTGTATAAATGTGGGAAACAGCTTGTTAATGCTTAATTTACACTAGAGCAGTGTCTTCAGACCCACTATTTGCCTAACACAAAGTTATTTTCTTATTTAGAAGACGTTTAATGTTATATATTATGTATTTTTTAAGCTGATCTTAACTTGTGGTTTAACATCATAGTCATTTTCTAATGCATGCACAGACGCACACAGGCATAGTTTTTAAAATGCAGCTTTAGTGTGTCTTATGGCTGTTCTCAGGGAAGGAGCTATCTGTTCTGTGACATTTGACCTTGAAATGCCTTTCCTTTGATGGAACTCTGCTGTCTGTGTCCGTTTCTATGTTGATTTTTAAATGCAAGTTTAGGCCAGTGGGATTCTTAACAACTTTGTAACTTTTTTTTTTTTATGTATGATCTGGGTTTTAAGAAAGTGTATTCTTCCAAATCAACTGTCACTGATTTTCTGATGAAGGACTCTTTGTAGTCCGAAAGCTCAAAGCACCTGTTTTCTTTTTTAACAACTCTGTTGGTCCAATAAAAGGTATCAAGTCATCTATTTTTGTGGATCGTACGAATGGTGGAATTTATGTAAACCATGCACGTTTTCCTGTGGGTGGGTTGGAATCCTGCTGTTAGGTGATTTTCCCCCATAGAAAATGCTGATATTCCATAGAATATTACAGATTGCTGTACGCAGAAACCGATATTCCCTGAAAACTGTGGAATTTCATGAAAATTCCCTAGAAACAGAATCCACAAATGTTGCCTAGCCCTAGTTATGAAGATCTTTGAGATTTTTTTACTGTATTTTTATTAGTTTCAACTGTTACTACAGACTAACAATTCCATACCCTAGACAGACCATAAACATCTATTAAGTCACAGGGAGGTCACAACCTCCTTAATCGCAGAATGGATGCATCTTAGATATTTTGATACCACATTTGAGGGGGATACATAAAAATAAACAGAGAAATAAATTTTTATCCAGAAAAGGCAGCATTAACGAGCCCAGGAGCAGTATGACTTGTTATGTAAAACTTAAGTCCAGAGCATAAGTCCAACATAGCACGCCTTTGTAGGGCTAATGGTGTCATACATTAACCTTAAGTAATTAAGAACAATTATTGAAACAGAATATGGCAGCAAAATCCCCAGCTCTTAGAAATAAAACAGCCCAATAAGCTAAGTGCTCCATTATTATTTAGGGCCATTGTGTACCCAACAATATGTAATATATATATATATATATATATATACACACCATCGTTTCTTGTTATCTTGCCCTGGTAAATTGATCAACTCGGTTGGAGCACTTAATACAGAGGACTGTGACACTGAGCTATCCTCATATTGTAACATAATAAACTGTAGAGCTCAATCAGAATAAAGGCATGAAAAGAAAACGAGAGGTAAAACGGAAACGTCTGTCTCGCTCAGGTCTACAAAGGACCATGTTACATAGAAATTTAGCCCAAATACAAGACGTGTAACTTAAGTGTAAATTTCAATCTCAAAGTCTCGATTCACCCATTTGGGTTGGTTGTAGTGGGGACAAACATTATAAAAGAATAGTCAGAGCTATACTTAGCTCGGTTTAATCAGCTGCATTGTCCTCCAGCTCTCTGTCCCTGCCGTAGTACTCTGATTCTGGTGGCTCGGATGAAATCGAGAGGCCCATTTACCCACTTCTGTAGGGTCTGCAAAAATCCAGACCATTTCCTCGTGTACAGTGCGGAGCTTTGCAGGGTAGATCATCGCGTGGGGTATGGAGGATTCCGTCAACTTCTGATGAACTCCGTTGAATTTTTTGTGACACATCCTCGTCGCAGAACTAATATCTGGAAACAGATACACTGTGTGATCATCCTGGGTGACGGGATCTGCCTGACTAGCCAGTCACAAAATCTTATATCGAGTCCCCTCGTTGTCCTTCGCCACCAGCAAGGTGTGTGGGCTGTCTGATTGCTCTCAATAACCCCTTGGGGGTGATGCAATATGCTTTCTGTAGGCCAAATTGTAGATCTTGTTCTTTAGGCACGATCTTCTCTTTAAGCCAGTCTTGCAGAAACAAAATAGGAGGATCGGCTTCAGTCCCCTCCAGGAGACCTAGTATGTGTATATATGAGGTTCGGGCCTGATTCTCTAACGTTTCTAGTCGGGCCCGAAAGTGTGCATTCTCCTTGAACAGCATCATGGTAGCAGTGGAAGCAGACTCCATTTGTCTTTTAGCATACTAACATACTAAAATGCCAGCATAATAGGCCTAACGGTCTTTCGTGTCTGCTCGTTTGGTCAGCCCCCACCCTGGGAGCTGACCTTGCTGACCCCCTCACCTTCTCTGGCTTCTCCCTTCCCAGTTCTGGATATTCTCGCTGCACTGGATTTTGCTTCCAGAACCCTTCCCCTGCACCTGTCCCACCCCCTCTTGAACCCCTCCACCGTCTCTACCTCCACCAGCCCCCTGGGCAGCGCATTCCATGGCTCCACCACCCTCTCAGTGAAGTAGCACCGCCTCCTTTCTCCCCTGAATCTTCCCCCCTCCAGCTTCCACCATGCCCTCTCGTTGCCCCCTCCTCCTTTCTTCGAAGCCCCTGACTGCTCCTCCCCTATTTACCCCCTTCATGTACCTGAAGACCTCTATCATGTCCCCTGGTCCCTTCTCTCTTCCAATGTGTACATATTTAGCTCTTCGAGCCTCTCCCCATAGGTCCTGTCCCCCAAGCCCCAAATCATTTTGGTTGCCCTCCTTTGGACCCTCTCCAGGAGTTTAATGTCCCACTTTCAAGTGTGGCCTCTAAAACTGCACGCAGTACTTGAGGTGTGGCCTCACCAAGCAGTTATACAGAGGAAGTATCACTTCCCTCCTTCTGGAGGTGATCCCCCTAGCGATGCATCCCAGCATCCTGTTGGCCTTGGCTGCTGCCCTCCTACAAGTCTCCGAGTTATTCATCTTGACATCCACCACCACCCCCAGGTCCCTCTCAGCCATCGAGACTTGTAGCATTCCCCCCCCCCGGTGTACACTTGGCCCGGGTTTCTAGCTCCCAGGTGCAGTACCTTGCATTTCCCTGCATTGAACCTCAGCTTCCACTTTCTAGACCATCTTTCCAGAGCCTCCAGGTCCCCCTGTAGGGCCACCCTCCTCTCCTTCCCATCCACCATCACAGAGTTCCGTTTTAAATGGTCCACTGTTGTCTCCACTGCTGTCACTCTTGCCCCAAAGGAGTACATTTTTGTATTTAAATCCGATATGAATGAAATCAGCCTCTGCAGTTTTAGTCTGAGAGATGAAATTGTCTCCCCTGTTTCTGGTGTGATGGCGGCCTGTGCAGTCAGACCCGATCTTGGGGACTAAGAGGTACTGCTTGATTTTCCTCCCATTCCACCACCACGATCTTTTCAAGGATTGCCCATTTTATGTATTTTCGGTTCCTCTTTTCAAAAATGATAACATTTCCAAACATTTTTTACTCCAACTAGGCAATTTGGGGCTTCTTAAATCTCTGCTGAAAGAGCTATTGAAGTTTGCTGCCACTCAGCTCAGGCTCCACAGCACCCCACTACCACCAATCTTTGAGATTATAGCACCAAAGGTGCTATGTAAATGGTATGCTGGAGCAGGCTACAGGTTGGGTGCTTCATACAGGTGAGGGGCTTGGTTCCTAGGGAGGGATGGTGCATACCAGTGAGCATTTGTGCCCCCCCTCCGCCAGTCATAGAGTGGCATTGGCACTGGATGTGAAGGCAGCCACTTGCCAGTCTTCCTTGCTGGATGAAGGGTGTAGCCATGGCAACCCCGATGCATTGTGGTGTAGGACCTGGGGAACCACAGGGCAAAGCAGAGTAACAGAAATGAAAAAAAGTGGGGTCTTAGAATCTCTTTGTCCTTCAGCACTCTGAGACCCACATCTGCATTCTGAAACCAATATATTAAGTAATTAATAAGCCCCGACAGGGCGTGCATTATTAGAGAGTTAATGCATGGTCAGGTGACATTTCTCAGCCAATTAAATTTCTGGATTTTTTTCCTTGCCATTTTATAAGCTCTGTAAAACTGGCATGTAGAACCGTATCACTATGATGCATGTAAGCATTAAGCCCAGAGAAGGGAGGCTTCTACTTGGGAATTAATGCATGGTTTTTTTTTTGTGGGGGGGCATGAGGCCGAAGGCAGAGTGCCTACAACCACCCAACCATGCATTAATTCCCTAGTATAAGCCTTCTTTGTAGGGGCTTAATGCTCTTATAACATGGACAAACATTGATTCAAATAATTATTTCATTAATAGAATTATGTAAACAAATGTTTACATTATTTAATATACCAATACAAACATATTTGTCATGTTTTGTAATCCATATTTATTTATATGGTGGGTTTCAATTTTTTTTAACCGCTTTAATGCTTAAACAGAAGTAAAATATAATCATATTATGAACTTTTTTTATGACTGTTTGTCTTTAAAGACTTTTCACAACATTTTAAAATGTTCAAACTGACATTTAATGCCATTTTCAGTAAAACAAGGCAAACCCATTTGCATATTTTCAGAAACGTTCCTTTTCGCTACAACATCTTCTTATATTGTGGAGACTATTGCTCAGATAAATGTTCCTCTAAAAAATGATCCCCACATGTCGATCGCTTACACAGCATCTTTTTCTGTATTAAACTCAGTAACTCTGTACTTATGCTATCGTCCATATGTGTGGCATCGGTGGTGGCAGAAAGCACTATGGGATTTATGAACTGTGTCGCATAATGATTAACATATTTCCCACCGATGTCAACATCAGAACAGCATGAATGCATTCGTAAAACAAAACTTTACATTTTTACTGGCCACAATGTTTGCTTCCATACTACTTGTACTGTTCCATTTTTTAGTAACATTAGAGATGTTGAACGGGTTAAACGGGAGGCATGGCATATTCACACAATATTTCTGCTGCCTGTCACATGTCTCTGTTTCTTCCGCTGCTCTTCTTTCTCTTCACCCATGCCTCTATGGCCATGTCTTCTTATAAGGAGAACCTCACACAGTTATCCATTGCGGCGACTTACAAATGTGCGTGCAGTTGTCACAGGCAGCTGGGTGGGAAAGAAACTCACATTTTAATAACTCCAACAGCCACGGTCATTTTTAAATAACTGAGACATCCGCGTTAACACAGACGGCAGCGTGTTAGCATCTGGGCGCCACTACATTTCGTTGTCCATTTCTGGTACCACACCAGCGGGCATTGCTTGGAAACGAATACACGCTGCAACTGCATCACATGACATTAACTAACCAATAATTACGTATACTGTCAAATAGTATTAATATCCATGTTATAAGATCTCTTGAGAAAGTAGCAACATTCTATCCACCGGCACTGCTGGATGACTGTAAAGATGCACTCTGACATTCTCAACCAGCATTCTCCGACAGATGGTGGATGTGCTGCTTCATTCAGTGTCTCCCTCTCAATGAGGAAAACATTCAAAAGACACACTCGTAACACTTTTGGCCGTACTGGCAAATGTCCGTAATAGTAGACACAGGTTGGGATTTTTAGTTGCTATGCTTTGTCTTGTCTCTGGAGTTCTGGGTGGCAGCGTTTAAGGGGGAGGTCCAATAACAACTCCCCTTGTTTTATATTAGGCAGGCAGTGAGCTTACTAAGTCAGGCACAAGTCTCACTCTCTTAGTACTGGGCGTTCTGTGGTGGACACGCAGTAGCTAATTAACTGATGATAATATTATTACTTTTGGGTGACGACGATCCTGCAGCCACAACATTGAGCTGTGATGTCATTTGTCTTTGGAGGAGCCGGAATGTAAGTTTGCCAGAAGACTTTGTAATCGAATGCTTTAGGTGAAGAGATAATATAAGCTTTTGGCAGTGACTAGCAAAACTGAAGGTTCCTGTATGAGTTGACTTTCTGTGTTCCATCATGGTGAGTGGGCTGAAATGCAGTGCTTACCTGAAGCCCAGATATGACAATTTGTGTGTGCAACTTTGAAAGACAATATTTATCTGGGAAGGGAACTCTTTGCGGGGTGGGGGTGGGGGTGGGAGTGGAGATCTAGTAGACAGCTGTGGAATGTCATTTGGAATTTGCACTGCTGCTGCTAGTATTGAAATGTAAAACTCAAGCAGGCTGACAGTCAAATGAAGTTTGGTCCACGCACATTGGCACAATTGTGGAATAAAAATTTATTAGTAAAGCTCAGGTATTCAGGGCAAGATAAGTCTTTTTGCAAGTGACACAAAAATCTGCAGGAGGCTGGACACAGAGAAGGGCAGAAGGATGCTGAATGAGGATTTGTGGAGCTGTGAGGGTTGGTCCGAGCAGTGGCAGCTGAAGTCCAGTACGAAGCATTGCAAAGCCATGCACATTGGAGTAAAGAACCCAAGAACTGAATGCAGGATGGGAGGATGGGTGTGTGGGTGTGGGTGAAACACAGACAAGGGAGGAAAGGGATCCTGGGGATATCATAATTGAAAACCTTTCACATTCTGATAATGAGCAGTGGCGGTGAACCAGGCAAGCAAAATGCTGGGATTCATTGGCAGGGGAATAAACAGTAGGCGTAAGGAGGTGATAATGCCCCTGTACGGATTCCTTATTAAGCTGCACCTAGAGTACTGCATGCAGTTCTGGAATCTACACCTGAAGAAAGATTAAGACTGGTTGCAGGCAATGCAGAGAAGGGCCACCCAGATGTTCGGGGCTGCAGGGGACGTCCTACAAGGAAATGCTACAGGACCTGAACATATTTACTTAGTTATTTATTTATTTATGACTTTGATAACCGGTTGGGTGCACTGATCCCAGGGACCGTTTTCAGGCACGACCCGGGCCATAACACATGGCGCGGGGTTGACAGTGGAGTACAAGGTAACAGTAATACACATGAAACAGATTTGATACAAGCAACAGTAGTAGACACAATATACAGGTTTAATGCATAGGTCCATTTGAGAATAGTGAATACAAGGTTTCAGTATCAGACATGAGAAGACTTGGTGCAAACAAAGAAATCATAGGCACAGTGTACAATGTGAGACTGCATATACTCACTGTAGACCGGGGGATTATCAAGACATTTAAGTTTCTGCAAGGAATTACAAAGTTGACAGTAGTCGCTGTTCACCTCCGGTGAAAATATGTACACGAAGGGAAACTGGTAGGTGGAGGTTCGAAATGGACACAAAGAAGCACTTTTTACAGAGAAAGTGGTGGGAAAATGGAACAGACTGCCCAAGAAGGTAGTTAGAGTCAAGCAGGGGTGGGGTAGAAACACGAGTTTAGAAGGGTACCAGGGAAGTGGAGATGAGTGATCATTGTGGGGGGCTCAGTCTTTGTGGTTAGGTTGGGCAAAGGGCAGACTGGATAAACCAAGTGGCCTTGTGCGAATAATTTTCTTTATTTCTCTGTGCTTCCTTCAGGGTTTTAAATAAGCTGAAAAAAACTGATTAGCAATTTGACGTGTGAAAGTGCTGATCGATTTTGATAATGCTTAGCAGTTGACACAGATTGATTAGCAAAATTATAAAAAAAATTATATAGTTTTGGCCTGCTCTGTGGTGCCGAGCGAAGGGGTTCGCTTGGCATGCTGGTGACCCGGGTTTGCGTCCTGAGCCCGGGTACCAGGAGCGGAGACCAGCAGGGAGGGGTTCCAGAGCGTCCAGTGGACGCTTCCCTTCTGGGGGAGGTCGATCCTTGGCACCTGGTGGTGGATTGGAGTCGTGCCTGTGGTGCGCTGCCTCAACGCACCACCGCGCATCTCCACCCCAGGGCGCCTGTGATAGGTTCAGCTTGGGAAGTGGGAGGGTCAAAAATAGGAAATCTGCTGTCCTGCATCCCAAATGACTGCAGTTTGCTCCTTCGTTGCTGCAAAGCCCGGTGGTAGCTCTGAGCTTCACTCTCACCTCCCCTGGCAAGGATGGTTTATGTGTGTGTTTGCGGACATGCACTAGTCTCCCATCTCAGCTGTGTCCATGGGAGGGGGGCCCCCCAGTGAAGGAATATGCTGGGTCGGTCAGGGGACGGCGCGATGAGGGGCAGCAGATGGCACCATGGAGAGAAGCAGTAGAGCAGTGGTAAGTGGGCTTGGCTGCACGAAGGAGTGGGGTGTGGGGTTGGCAGGGGGAAGAAAAAGAACATCACACACACAAAAAAAAAATGTTTTATTAATGTTGTGTACTGTGTCATGGACTCACTCAAAAAAGGGTTAGCAGCATACTATAAGCATTTCTGAAAATGGTTAGCGTTACCCCCTGTTTTGCTAAACTACACCAGCTATTTAATACCCTGTTCCTTGCACTGTTCTCTGGCCTGGAGACAGCTTGTCTCTTTCTAGCTTTCTTCAGCTTCCTTTTTGTTCTGGATCAGTTGTCTTGTAACCCTGCTGAGCCAGCGGGCTGCTTCTCGCCCCTTTCCCTTTTATCATACTGTAGAGCTCTGCTGCTGCTTCAGGCACTTTTGTCACTGAGCCGCACATGTTCTCTGCATTACCAGCCTCCTGCAGCTGCTCCAGACCCTTGGACACCAGGTCCTTCATCTTGTCAAAATCAACCTTTCTGAAGTTCCTGGTCCTGATGGTTGAGGACCGACTCCTCTTCCTGCTGTTACCAGGGAGGTAATGCGGTTGTGGTCACTGCTGAGAACAAGGTCAAGGGTGACCTGAAATGTCATACCCTGGTAAACATGCTGGTCTAGGAGGTAGTCCTTGGAGATGGCTAGGAAGTCTGTCTCAGCCTTGCCATTAGCCTTCTTAGATTGCCAGCCTGCGCCTGGGAGATTGAAGTCCCCTCTGGATTACCACTGCATCAGATTCGGCTGCTGCTTAAAATTGCCTCAATCAGCAGGGCTTCATGCTCTTTGGGGGGGGTCTGTAGCACACCCACTCCCCCACTAGGGTGATGCTTATCCCTGTGTTTCCCCTATGTTGTACCAGAGTTGCGGCCCCCTGATAAAGTGGAGCACATCAAGAGTTTCTGGGTCAGCTTTTGGCATTCATTTGAAGCAGATTTGCTGTTTGATTGAGTTGCTTATGTGCTCCATGTTTGGGTGCTATTTTGAGACTCTGTGGCACTGTTTACCCCACTGATGTCCTCCACCTTTACAAGAGAGCTACTGTGCCTGTCCCCTGTCCTGTTGAGACTGTTGGTTAGTCTGTATTTTTCTACTCTCATGTCCCTTCCCCCCAGTCAAGTCTCGTTAAGTGCCATTAATTCTTACATAGATACGTAGGCACTGTAGGCAGATAAGGGCCTACGGCCCACCCAGTCTGCCCATTTGAGCTTGTAAGTTCCCTTTACGTTTTTCTAGAAGTCTGTTGCCCCTTACCCCTGACCTCCAGAGGTGTAGCCAGAAATTTCCATTTTGTACACACAATCTCCAACAGTTACACCCCCCCATTAAAAAATATACACATCCTCTCTAAATTGTACCCCCTTCCAAGCAAATCAGATTGTTGTCAGATGATTCCTCTAATCTCTAAAGAGGTTGTACATGTATCTGTCTCCTAAACAACAGAAGTTTAAACAAAGACACTCCTCAGTGGCCTACACTAACCCAAATACTACAGATTAGAGTGAAAATGTTAACAGAAAGGCATATGGTTTGTGACAGGCACTCAACAAAACTGTACACAAATGTGTACAGTGAGTATGCCTGCCTACACCCTTGCTGACCTCCAGAATTCCCTTATGCCTATCCCATGCATTCTTAAGTCGCGTGATTGTTTCAGCCACCACCTCTTCCTCTGGCAGGGTGTTTCACTTGTCCACCACCCTTTCTGTGAAGAAATTCGTCCTCATGTTTCCTCTGAATTGCCCTCCCTCCAGCTTCATCCCATGCCCTGTAGTCCTGGAACATCGTTTTCACTGGAAAATAATATATTCCTGCACCCTGTTCCTCCCTGTAAGGTACTTGTTTGTCTCTGTCATATTCTTGGCATTCGAAGTGCATCAGGCTCCAGTGGTCCAGATAATTTTTAGGACTCAGAAGTATTTACTACTACTGTCTTCTACCTGGTAGTATTTTCATCCAAATGGTAGTAATATCATCCACTGACCCGTCTCGTACCCCCACATCTAAACCAAGTCTCAATCCCACTGCGTGCCTGCAGCTACTGACTGTCTAATACTGCTGTGCAGTCATACTGTGACCTTATTTTTAACACTGTCATGTTACAACAGTCCTTCTAACCAGCCAGTGAGCAACTCCTGTCCACATCCCTACAGGTTCCAGTGTGGTGCCATGGCTGCTAGCACCTCATGGTACTGCCAACTTTGTACATGTGTTCCACATACTATAAATTTGCAGGGTGGGAAACTGATTCCTAAAATCAGAAAGTGGGAGTACCTCAGTCAACAATTGTAGTAAAATACTCCTTTACTCCTCTTTTCTGTTCCCCTGTTAGGCTCTCAAGCATGCCCATCTTGCTGGTTACACTTCTTATATTGATATGCATGCAACTGCAGATAGTTACCCCTCAATGCTTCCTTGTGCCCCACCCCTTGGGATCTCCTTTCCAAGTTCTCCCCCTGCTCTGCTGTCCTTCTCTTGGTGCTACCCTGAGCCTGTCTCCTGCCCTTGATGAAAAATTGCACCAGCCCCCTTGCTCTGCCTTCTAGTTTAACCCCCCCACTGACCTGTCCATTCCCCTGGCCAGTACCCCCACTCCCGCCTGGTGCAGGGTGCAGCCTGTCCTGGCACTCCCGCCTGGTGCAGGTACAGCTTATCCTGACACTCCCGTCTCATGCGGTTACAGCCTATCGTGGCACTCCCGCCTCATGCAGGTACAGCCTATCCTGGCACTCCTGCCTCATGCAGTTACAACCTATCCTGGCACTCCCGCTTCATGCAGGTACTGCCTATCCTGGCACTCCTGCCTCATGCAGGTACAGCCTATCTTGCCAGTCCCGCCTGGTGTGGGCACAGCCTATCCTGGCACTCCTGCCTGACGCAGGTACAGCCTATCTTGCCATTCCCGCCTGGTGTGGGTACAGCCTATCCTGGCACTCCCGCCTGGTGCGGGTACAGCCTATCCTCGTACTCGCGCCTGGTGCAGGTACAGCCTATCCTGGCATTCTTGCCTGGTGCAGGTACAGCCTTTTTTGCCATTCCTGCCTGATGCAGGTGCAGCCTGTCCTGGCATTCCTGCCTGGTGTGGGTACAGCCTATCCTGGCACTCCCATCTGGTGCAGGTACAGCCTGTCCTGGCACTGTCACCTGATGCATAGAAACATAGAAAGTGTCAGCAGATAAGAGCCTCAAGTCTGCTCTATTTTCTTCTTCATCCTGCTGTGACACTGTAGTCCCTATTCTGCCTCCAGTCCCTCCACCCCCTTTTTACTTCTAAGATCCTCTGTGTATATCCCATGCTTTTCCTGAATCCGTAATTGTTTCCAACCCCACCTCCTCTGTTAGTAGGCTGTTCCACATATCTACCAATCTTTTGGTGAAGAAGCGCTTCCTCACATTTCCTCTGAACCTCCTCCCCCTTCTAATTTCATAGCATGACCCCTCGATCTTCAGCATCTTTTCCTTTGAAAAATGCTACCTTCCTGCCCTTTGTTTTTCCCTGTGAGATATTTGTACGTTTCTGTCATATCCCCCCTCCTCCTCCTATCCTCAAGGGAGCATTTGTTCAATTCCTTAAGCCTTTCCTCGTAGGTTTTCAGTTGCATGCCCTGTAGTATTTTGGTAGCCCTTCTCTGAACCGCCTCCACCCTATGTTATTTTAAAGATCGGGCCTCCAGAACTGGACGTAGTATTCATAGTGTCGTCTTACCAGTGATCTGTACAGGGATATCATCACCTCCCTCCTTCTGCTGGTGATGCCCATACCCATTCATCCCAGCATCCGTCTAGCTTTCCCCAGTGCCTTGTCACACTGTTGGGCAACCTTTATATCCTCTGTAATAATCACCCCCCGGTCCCTTTCCTGATCTGTGTCTGTCAGTGCCCCCCCCCGGTTTGTATGTTGCCCTCGGGTTTTTGTGCTCCACATGCATTACTTTGCATTTTTTAGTGTTGCATCCCAGCTGCCAGTTCCTTGATCACTCCTACAGCTTTTTTAGATCCCCTCGCATTTTGTCCTCCCCTCCTGGTGTGTCCACTCTGTTACAGAGTTTTGTGTCATCCACGAAGAGGCATCCCTTTCCTTCCAGTCCTTCAGTAATGTCACTAATGAAGACATTGAAGAAGACCAATCCCAGTGGCACACATAGAAACTGTTGGCCGATAAGGACCGCTAGGCCCATCCAGTCTGCCCGTAGGCCCTATACATGTAAGCGTCCACTTACTCTAAGTGGTCAGTGGTTTTTCATCACTTCCTTCCCACCCAAGGTTCCCCTGTGCTTGTCCCAGGCATGTTTAAACCCCTCTACTGTGCTTGCCCCCACCACTTCTTGTGGCAGACTATTCCAAGCATTCACCACCCTCTCTGTGTAGAAAAACTTCCTCACATTACCTCTTAATCTACCCCCTCCACTTTCATATCATGCCCCCTCATCCTGGTATCTTTTCTACATTGGAAAAGATTCCCCACCTGCACCATGCTTATGCCCTTGAAGCACTTAAAAGTTTCTATCATGTCACCCCGCTCTCTCCTCTCTTCCAGTGAGTACATATTGAGGTCTCTTAGTCTCTCCTCATATGTTTTGTGGTGCAAACCATGCACCATCTTTGTCGCCCTTCTCTGGATAGCCTCCACTTTGTTTATGTCCTTACATATGTGTGGTCTCCAGTACTGCACAGAGTACTCCAGGTGAGGTGGTATCAGTGTTTTATAAAGTGGCATCACCACTTCCCACTTCCTGCTAGTAATACCTCTGCCTGTGCACCTCAACATGCTACTGGCCCTCCCTGCAGCCTTTGCACATTGCTGTGATACCTTAAGGTCGTCAGATATGATGACCCCTAGGTCCCTTCCCTCTTTGGTGACAGTCAGCACCTCTCCCCCCATCCTGTAGCTCTCCCCAGTGTTCCACCCACCCAGGTGCATTCTCTTGCACTTTGTTGCATTGAACCTCAGTTGCCACACCTCTGACCATCTTTCAGGCTTCTCCAGGTCCCTCTTCATTATCTGCACCCCTCTGGAGTATCCACCCTTTTGCAGATCTTGGTGTCATCTGCTAATAGGCAGACCTTTCCTTCCAGCCCCTCTGCAGTGTCACTGATGAAGACATTGAACAGGACTGGTCCCAGTAGTGATCCTTGTGGCACTCCGCTGGTCACCCCTCTCTCCCCGGGTTGGATCCCATTTACCACCACCCTCTGCCTTCTGTCCATCAGCCAGTTTCTAACCCAATGTATCACCTTATGCCCCATGCCCAGACTACTCATCTTGTTAACCAGCCTTCTGTGTGGGATGGTATCGAAGGCTTTGCTGAAATCCAGGTAGGAAACATCTATGGCCCTTCCCTGATTCACTTCCCTAGTCACCCAATCAAAAAAATCTATCAGATTTGTTTGACAAGACCTTCCTGATGTGAATCTGTGCTGCCTCAGATCCTGTGCACCAATGGATTCCAGGTGTGTCACTATCCTGTCTTTCAGCAGTGTCTCCATGATCTTCCCTATCACTGAGGTGAGGCTGACTGGCCTGTAGTTCCCCGCATCCACCCTACTGCCACTTTTGTGCAGTGGGACTACATGTGCCTTCCTCCAGTCCTCTGGAACCATGCCTGTGTTGAGTGACTATGTGAACAGGGTAGCCAGAGGCGCTGCTAGTTCCTTCCACAGCTCCCTTAACAGCCTCAGGTGTATGTCATCTGGCCCCATGGCTTTATCCACCTCCAGCTTTGTGAGTTACTCCAGAACTCTCTCCACTGTGAATGGACTGGTGTCCACTTCTCCCCCCTGACTGCCTCTGCTCCCCAACTGTGGTCCTTGAACCTCTCCCTCCTCAGTGAATACTGAACAGATGTATTTGTTCAGTATATCTCCTTGTCTAAATCCCCTCCTTACACTCTCCCTCCTCCCCTTTGAGCCTCACAATCCCCCCCCCCTCCATTTTTCTTCTATCGCTGATGTACCTATAAAATGTCTTGTTCCCTTTTTTCACAGTCTGTGCTAAACCCTCCTCTGTCTGTGCCTTGGCTTTCCTAACAGCCTTCCCTGCTTCTGTTAGACATTCAAGGTACACCTCCCTGTCCTCCTCCCTTTGTGTCCCCTTATCCTTCCTGAAACTTACTCTTTTAGCTCTTACTTTCTCTCCCACCTCTTTAGGGAATCTTAGTGGTTTCTTTCTTTTCTCTTTGGCCACTATCCTAATGCAATGGTTAGTTACCTCCATAATGGCTCCTTTTATTCTACCCCTCTGTTCCTCCACCCCTTCATTACCTCTGACTTCTCCAGGGCTGCTTTTAAACATCTACCTATTTCATTGAAATCCACCCTCCTGAAATCTAATACTTTTGTCCTTGTGTGGCTTAATTGAGTCCCTGTCTCCATGCCAAACCATACCATGTGGTGGTCACTGGATCCCAGCTGCCATTCCACCTGGATTCCTTCGACTCTGTTCCCATTGGTGCATACCGGGTCTAGAATCTATTTGTCCCTGGTTGGCTCATGCACCAGCTGTCTTGGGGTCAGCCCCCTGCAGGGATTCCAGGATGGCCGTGCTTCTGGCTAAAGCTGCCTGGGTGGTCCAGTCCACGTCCGGCACATTGAAATCTCCCATCAACAGGATTTCACCTCCACTAGTACCCTGTCCACTTCCTCCCTCTGGGCCGGAGGTCTTTAGATCACTCCTGAACGTATTGCTGTGCCATTTCCTGGTTACTTTGCCTACTCCGGAGGTGTAGCCTGTCCTAGCATTCCCACCTGGCGCAGGTGCAGCCTGTCCTGCTACTCCTGCCTGGTGCAGGTGCAGCCTGCCCTGCTACTCCTGCCTGGTGCAGCCTGTCCTGCTTCTCCCACCTGGTGCAGGTGCAGCCTGACGTGCTACTCCTGCCTGGTGCAGGTGCAGCCTGTCGTGGCACTCCCATCCAGTGCAGGTGCAGCATGTCCTGGCACTCCTGCCTGGTGCAGGTTCAGCCTATTCTGGCACTCCTGCCTGGTGCAGGTGCAGCCTATTCTGGCACTCTTGCCTGGTGCAGGTTCAGCCTATTCTGGCACTCCTGCCTGGTGCAGGTGCAGCCTATTCTGGCACTCCTGCCTGGTGCAGGTGCAGCCTGTCGTGGCACTCCCATCCAGTGCAGGTGCAGCATGTCCTGGCACTCCCACCTGGTGCAGATGCAGCCTGTTCTGGCACTCCTGCCTGGTGCAGGTGCAGCCTATTCTGGCACTCCTGCCTGGTGCAGGTTCAGCCTATTCTGGCACTCCTGCCTGGTGCAGGTTCAGCCTATTCTGGCACTCCTGCCTGGTGCAGGTGCAGCCTGTCGTGGCACTCCCATCCAGTGCAGGTGCAGATGTCCTGGCACTCCCACCTGGTGCAGATGCAGCCTATTCTGGCACTCCTGCCTGGTGCAGGTGCAGCCTATTCTGGCACTCCTGCCTGGTGCAGGTTCAGCCTATTCTGGCACTCCTGCCTGCTGCAGCCTGTCCTGCTTCTCCCACCTGGTGCAGATGCAGCCTATTCTGGCACTCCTGCCTGGTGCAGGTTCAGCCTATTCTGGCACTCCTGCCTGGTGCAGGTTCAGTCTGTACTGGCATACCTCTGCCACAGAATGTTCTCTAGTTGGCCGGGGTGGGAGGTGCTCCCTCTTACACCATGCCCTAAGCTAAGTGGTAAAACAGGCAGCAAAGGGTGAACAGACTGCCCAAAATCTTAAGGTGTCATTGTCTCTCAGCTATGGAGAGAAAACTTTTAGCTTCAAAAAAGGCAGAGCACCCAAGGTTGCATAATACTTGGTACTTTAATAAAAGTGCTAAAAAGTGTTTTTAATGGTGCCATTGAAAAATAAGATAACATGCAGATACATTTCCAGCTGAAACGCGGTGACCAGGAAAGCACCCTTACGTATTGCATCTCCCATACCCTTCCTTAGGGGGTGAGTCCAAGCCCTGCTCACTAACCTGTCAAAGCCCCACATTTAAAGGGCTATGGTACCAATTCTTTAAACTGCTATCTAATATTTAAAACCTACAATTATTTTATTCTGGTTATCACATACGCTTTAAGGCTCGTGAGGGGAGGTTACTGGCTGCATTAAAGTGCTAAAGTGATAGTACATAGTGAAATAAGTGATATTATAATTCTGTCACTACACAAATTCAGTTTAAACATAGAATTCTATATATAACTATCTGTTACTATCTATACTGAATTGAAACTAAATGAGATAACTAGCGACTGAAAAATGAAGTGCTATAACAACACTTAAAACACCATTTGCAGGGGAATCTTGGCTAATATATTTTAATTATCCTTTGTGAGAAAGAAGTGGAATTCTGAATGTATTACTTACATTCCCAGGTCTTATAATGGTATTCCAAACTGGAACCATTTGAAAGTTAGTCAGTTTATCCAGCTATTAAATTCTCTTTCCAACAACTAGAAAAAAGAGGAGTGTCAAGGTTAAAATGTGTGTGATGGAGCCGGCCTGGTGGTGCTGAGGGTTGAGGCTCTGGACACCACCTTGCGCCATGCCGGCGGGTGGAATGAGCCGGGCTCCCAGGGTTAACAGGGGGAGGATTGGCGTCCGGAGGACTGCTCTTCTCTCAGGAGGAGGGGCGGGGCTTGCCGTCCTGCTCATCGATCGCTCTCTGGTGGTAGCCAGGGAAGTTGCTGGCAGGGAGGCACCTCGCTGACTTGGAAGTCAGTCGGTGGGGAGGGGGCGGGGAAAAGGAGCTGGCAGGCTCCATTAAGGCTGCACCAGCGCCCCATTCTGGCTCCCCCGATGACTGGATTTTGCTCCGGGGTTGGAGAGCTGGTGCCCCTTTGCCTCGGCCCTGTCACGGAGGAGAAACCAATTGGAAATCTAGGAGGTGTCGGGCCGGGAAATGGTGCTGCCAGAGAATGAGTCCCCTCCAAGGGAGGGGGCCGTAGCCACCTGCTAGGCTCCCAGGAGGAAAAACACCTCTATTGAAAAAAAAAAAAAAATGTGTGTGTGATGTGAAGGGGAGGGAGAGGTAGGGACCCAGGCTCTCGACCCTTTGATGAAATATTGCCTGTATAGCCATGCATTTGACTGACTGATAGACTAATGCCAGTTCTCACTATCCTGTAGGACTAGGAGAATCTCGGCAAAGATCACCCTGGGTATCTTTCGATTCAGAAGCATCCCTAATTCCTTGAGTGACTGCTTAAGAGCCTTAGGACTTGTACTCCCAAAATGGATGACAGCAGTCTGCTTCTCCTTCCAACTGCTTAGCTTGGCCCTGGACAGCACTGGTTTGGCACATGCTCCAGGCAATTAAACCACCTTGACCAAGCTGCCATCCTGGTCCAGCAGTGCCCCCTCTTCCTTCCCCACTGACCTAACTACAGTATGGAACCCCAGTAACTACAACCTTTCTGGTTTTGCCCTAGCCTTTTCCTTCCTTCAGCTTTTCAGGTCAGCTGTCTTGGTGGTGCTGACACCCATCAGCCTGGCCAATCAGAAGCTTAAACCTGTTGCTGATGTCCGCTGGCAGTGGGGCTCCCTTGTGACCATGCCTGCTACCATCTTTCTCCACCTGGATGTATTTATTTTCTCTAGTTTTTTGGTAACTGGGTAAGTGCACTAGACAGAAACTGTTGTTTTTCAGGCATGACCAGGGAGATTACAAAAGAAAGGGTTGAGCACGTGTCACAAAATTCACGGATATACAGTGTTTACAGGAGTAAAAATTACAACAGTCAGGATAAAGCGTCATCAGACAAGGAATACCGCAGTGAAGGGAGGAGTCACATATTATATGAGTCACTACACAGGAACAGGATTAAGTTTACAAACATTAGCTTGCAATTTGGAAAGGCAATTGCACATGTAAGTACTTAGCAGATGCTTACGAAATGCATTTTGAAAGCCCCACGGAGTTGCACATCTCCACTGCTACCTTAGAGATTGTAGTCCTTGTTATCCTCCTCCCTACCTAGCCCTGTCCCCTCCATCCAATTTTGTACCCATATCCCTAGCCATATTTCCCCCCATTGCCCACAGCTGCCTGCTCCTCTGTCTGCACCACCATGGTGCTGTAGTTACACAGATACTGTAGGTAATAGAACTCCAGATGGACAGATCTGTGAGTTACAGAACTAATGTATGTCTTGGAACACAAGCTGCACTCCTATATAAGTTACAGAGATACTGTAGGTAATAGAATTCCAAATGGACAAATCTACGAGTTATAGAACTAATGTACGTCTTGGAACACAAGCTGCACTCCAATATAAGTTACACAGATACTGTATGTCATGGAATACAAGACACTCTGATATAGAAGTTACACAGATACTGTCCGTCATGAGATGCAAGATGTATGGAGTTACAGGCTACACAGCTATTGTATGTCTTGGATTATAAAATTGGCAAAGGATTTCAAGCTATCTGATTGGTTGTTAGCCATGCATTAGATGTGTCTAATGCACAGCTAAAACTAGAAACCCCATTTAGAATACACAGGCCCATTTTATAAGTGCAATAAGCCACTCCGGGGATGTGCATAAGAAGCTCTAATGCACGGCTAGGGGACTGGACGCACTTGGCCTGTGGCCTCGTGCCTCACTGCGTCCTCCTAGCCGTGCATTAGATCTGTCTAATGTACAACCCATTGTGTTTTATTGCTTACATACAAGATGCACCGATACATGAGTCAATGCAGATATTGTACCTATTGAAATATAAGATGCACTGATATATCTGTTGCACTTGCACATCTACTGTTTGGCATGGAATACAGTACACCAATATATAAGTTGCACAACTACTGTATGTCATGAAATACATGATGCTCTGATACGGCAGTTACAGAGCTACCGTATGTCTTGGGATACAAGCTCCACTGATATATAAGTTATGCATTTACTGCATAAGTAAGTTACTCAGCTACTTATGTAGCAACACAGAAGATGCACTGAAGCCACACTACACATAAAAAGATGCAGCAGTATTAAAATGACAGACATGGATAATCTCTCCATCTTCCTGTCTCGTCGCTTGGTCTGACCCAAATATCAGAAAGTCTTAAACCCACTTAGCAGATGATTTTCTGATGCACAAGTCCCATTTGCACTTGCAGCAGTGGAATCATTTTGAAAATGATTCCACAGGTTCTCTGATTTCACAAAGGCTGGCTGTGAAAGTGCTTCAGAACCGATCTGCTTTGCGGCTGATATGAGACCACTGCCGTAGAGAAGGCATTATGTGGAAATGCTTAAAATGCTGTGTGAGTGAAGCTTTTGATCAGACTGAACAAACGTTTTATTCCTTGAGATTTTCCAATAACTTTTCAGTTGAGGCTGGCAGAATGTTTTGTTTGCATCAGAGCCACACAATAAACAGGAAGAGCACGAAGACTGTGGAGCAAAACACAGAGCTTTCAGTAGGAGAGTTCTACAGAGGTTCTCTGGGGTCTTATCTTTTTCACATGGCTAACTTGTGAAGGGGGGATGGGGAAAAGGCTGTCGATGGGGGTCCGATAAAGGAGGGACGCTGTCTCCACCCCCCTGGGGAGCTGGAGGAATGTGGGAAAAGGTCAGCTAGTAAGGTGCAGACCGGGGGAAGACGGAATCCCCATGATAATGCGAGCAGTGGAAATGGTGGAAGGTAGTCCTGCTAAATGCCAGGAGCGTGGGCAGTAAAATGCCTGAACTCCAGGTGATGCTAACCAAGTGAGAGGTGGATGTGGCGGCGGTCACTGAGACCTGGGCCACCGCAGGGCACAAGTGGGACCTGAACCTGGTTGGTTACACCATGTTTGGGAAGAGCGGGGTGGGGGGAGGAAGGAGAAAGGTAGCAATAATAGTCAGAAACGGCATTGCCATAGGAGGAGTGGTGGAGATGGAGGAAACTGTGGAGGCGATTTGGGTCACCTTGATAACAAGGGGGGCGGGCAAGAGAGTAAAAATAGGAGTGGTATATAGACCCCCTGCGCTGGTCGGAGGAGCTGGAGGAGAGTCTGGTGACAGATGTTGGGAGACACTGCAGATTGGGCAGGGGAAGGGTGGTGGTGTTGGGGGACTTAAATATGCCAGGAACGGACTGGGAAACTATCACATCTTCGGTGGCCAGGGAACAGAGGTTGTTAGATGTCTTTCAGGACGTGTTCCTAACTCAGCAGGAGGGGGAACCTACCAGGGAGGTGTGGATACTGGATGTGGTCCTGGCAGACAGTGACCAGATGGGGGCCTGGAATAAGGGACCCATTGGCAGGGAGCGACCATGCCATGGTCTGGTTCTGCCCGGACCTAGGAAGAGTAGAAGTCTGCACAAAGACAGAGGTAACTGACTTCAGGAGGGTGGATTTCAAGGAAATGGGAAGGATCCTTAAGGAGCATTTGGATGAGATTGGGCCAGACATGGACGCTGACAGTAGGTGGGAAACCATCAGGAGGGGGGTGCAGGATGCTACCAGCACCTGTGCAAGAGTAAGACGAAAATGCGGTACGACCCGAAAACCCTGCTAATGGACCAAGGAGGTTCAGGAGGTGGTGGGGGGAAAGAAGGCGGCCTATTGGCATTTCATGTGCTCAAGGAGTGAAAGGGATCGAGGGGAGTATGAGCTGATGGTGAGAGCGGCTAAGGCAAGAAAGGAGCAGAACCTGGCCAGGGAAATTAAGAGAGGGAATAAGGGGTTCTTTAGGTACACTGGGGAAAAAACGAAGGGTGAAGGGGCAGATTAGCAGGATTAAAACAGGGGAGGGATGGGCACAAGACCAGGGGGAGCAGGCTGAGGTACTAAATGAGTACTTCGCTTCAGTTTTTACCAAGGAAATTGGGGGGGCTGCATGGGAGGAGATGATGAAACTGAGGAGGGAGGGACCCCACCGATCAGTGGTCTGGGAGAGAGGGGAGCCATCACTGGCGGGGGGGGGAGGCAAATCAGGGGGACGAGGTAGCAGAGGTGGAAATCATGGCAGAGAGAGTGAGGGAAGCCCTCAGGTCCCTTAAGACTGAGAAGGCACCGGGGCTGGATAAATGACATCCCAGAGTGCTGAAGGAACTGGCGGATGTCCTGGCGAAACCCCTGGTGGAGCTTTTCAGCATCTCTGTGAGGACCGGGTGGGTGCCCTAGGACTGGCAGGTGGCGCATATAGTGCCTGTCCACAAGGGGGAATCAAGGGAGGTGGCAGGGAACTACAGGCCCGTCAGCCTGACATCGGTGGTGGGCAAGGTGATGGAGGGCATTGTCAAGGAGAGGCTGGGGGGGGGCCTGGAAAAGTCGGGGTGCCTGGACGATAGACAGCATGGATTCGTCCCAGGGAAATCGTGTCAGACAAACCTTGTGGAGTTCTTTGACTGGGTGACGAGTGCCTTGGACCTGGGTAGACTGGTGGACGTACTCTTTCTTGACTTCAGCAAGGTGTTTGACTCTGTTCCTCATGGGGGCCTGTTGGATAAGCTGGGAGACATGGGGGTGGAGAACCAGATGATCAGATGGATAGGCAATTGGCTCCAGGACCGGACCCAGAGGGTCGTGGTTGGCGGGTTAGTCTCATCCCCAAGGATGGTCATTAGTGGGGTCGCTCTGGGATCAGTCCTTGGGCCCTTCCTGTTCAACGCCTACATCTCAGACAAAAGCAAGAGTATCAGGAGTAAGATGAGTCTCTTTGCGGATGACTCAAAATTGTGGGTGGTGGTGGATGGGAGGAGGGAAGGGTGACCCTACAGGGGGACCTGGAGGCTCTGGAAAGGTGGTCTAGAAAGGGGAAGCTGAGATTCAGTGCAGGGAAATGCAAAGTACTGCACCTGGGAGCCAGAAACCCGGGCCAAGTGTACACCTGGTGGGGGGGGAGAATGCTACAAGTCTCAGTGGCTGAGAGGGACCTGGGGGTGGTGGTGGATGTCAAGATGAACAACTCGGAGACTTGTAGGAGAGCAGCAGCCAAGTCCAACAGGATGCTGGGATGCATCGCTAGAGTGATCACCTCCAGAAGGAGGGAAGTGATACTCCCTCTGTATAACTGCTCGGTGAGGCTGCATCTAGAGTACTGAGTGCAGTTTTAGAGGCCACACTTAAAGAGGGACGTTGAACTCCTGGAGAGGGTCCAGAGGAGGGCAGCCAAAATGCTCTGGGGCTTGGGGGACAGGACCTATGGGGAGAGGCTCAAAGAGCTAAATATGTACACATTGGAAGAGAGAAGGGACCGGGGGGACATGATAGAGGTCTTCAGGTACATGAAGGGGTTAAATAGGGGAGGAGCAGTCAGGGTGCTCCAAGGGGGGGGGGGACAACTAGAGGGTATAGGTGGAAGCTGGGTGGGGATTCAGGGGAGAAAGGAGGAGGTGCTGCTTCACTGAGAGGGTGGTGGAGCCATGGAATGCACTGCCCAGGGGGCTGGTGGAGGCAGAGACAGTGGAGGGGTTCAAGATGGGGTGGGACAGGTACAGTGGAAGGGTTCTGGAAGCAAAGTCCAGTGCAGCAAGAGTATCCAGGACTGGGAAGGGAGAAGCCCGAGAGGGCAAGAGGGGCAGCAAGGTCAGCTCCCAGGGTGGAGGCTGACCAAACGAGCAGACACGAAAGACTGTTAGGCCTATTCTGCTGGCATTTTAGTATGTTAGTATTTCTACTCCGGTGTTGTCTTCCCAATCCCTTGGCCTGGGAGCATACCCCCATGGTAGAGATCACAGCCTCATCCTCTGTATTGTCAGAGGTTTAATGGCAGGTGGGGGGGGAGGGAGGGGGCCATCATCCAATTTACCATTCTAGCATTTCCCTCAAGTCCCCACCCATTCCCCTGTTAGGAAGCCCAGACTAGCACTGCAGCAAGTGTACAGGGCTCCCCAAAGTCTGCCACATCCGGCCTGGTACGCTGTGGATACTACATTGTGCTTCCATGTGGGAGAGCGTGGTTCAGATACTGAACCCGATTCCCAGGTCCTAGCTTGCTGCCTCTAGGAGTGCTATGGAGGCTGTGAACTTACACTCAGTGAAAAGGTGGCATCCATACCACTAGTCAAGGGCCTACTGTGCTGGAGCAGCCTTGACACCATGAGTGACCATGCCATGTTGGCTTTCTCCTCCACATGCCAGCTCTTGGCAGACTGCACACTGTAGAGTGATGGCTGGAATATAAAGTAGGAAGGCCTCCTGGCAACTTGAATGAACGATGACCCTGCCGCAAACACCGATTGAGCTCAGTCACACCCTCTGGCTCCCGTCTCTGCCCACATGAACAGGTAATCATACCCGGCTCTAAAGATTTATCCAGTTTGCGCCCTACCATGAGGTGAGTTTTCCACAGGGCATGTGGGGCAGAGGAGCTCTGGACTGGCAGGTTGTATTATTGTCCAGTTGGTAAACATCTGAAGGTAATCCGAGGGAGGCTATGATGAGAAGGCGTTGGCGGCCACAGAAAGATAAAGAGTGCCGTAGAAGGCACTGTTGCTGTGGGAGGTGTCTAAGCTTCCCCCAGAGTCTGACCGCACAGCCGCCGCAGAGTGCCTGAGGCTCCAGCCGAGAACGTGAGTGTCCCACTATCTACCACCAACACTGCTCATTGGGCATTTATATAATTTATTTTTAAATTGTTTTTCCAGGAAGGTTCTGTGAAAAGCACATCTCTCATTTTCCTGAACACCCTGCTGGCAAGATGCAGCATAAAAACAGAAAAATGGCCACTATGCAGACAGTAATAGGAGTGATACCATGCAAAAATACAAATACATACCGCTAGATAAAAGTACATATTGCGTTAAAATGAGTCTAGTTTCTTGTATGAAGATAGTGAGCAGCATTTCCTGCATATTATCTGGAAGATCATTTCGTGGGGGCCTAGAATTCAAAGACACACTTCTCAAACAATATGAAAAGCTCTGGAGTCATTCATATTTTGGTTACCAGGAATACAATGCCCTGGTTGTGCAGGGATGCAGCAGACAACAGCCTTCATGTTTGCTTTACATCCAGTACGATTTCTCTGAACCGCAAATGAGTACTAAGACTGATATTTACAAACGAGTACACACATGCACACTTTCTGTCAGGCGGATAATCCAGGGAAGCAGTGATAGGAGTTTATTTTGTTGTGCCATCGGAGACAGTGCTAGGCATGTAGGTTGTTACTAGGGTTCTTCCTGAATTTTGCTGTCCTTCTGTCCTTAGTGGGGCAATCTGCTTGCCAATTTTTCTCAAGAGATAGTAGACCAACAGTGGGGGAGTGCAACCCAGGGTTTTATTTAACTCTAAAAATTGATTAGTGTTTTGCTCATAAAATTTCTAAAACATTGCGAAAATGCATTACGCTTGCCTCACTGTGTTTAACAAACATAACACTTCTAGAAAACCTATATAAATACTTTCTGTACAGTTAGTATTGTCCCAAGAAAAAAACTGCTAATCAATTATTTAAAACCCTGCAACCACACCTGCCACTGTTGGTGAATCTCTGCACAGTGGAAGCTCTTTCAGAGTTCAAGGGTGGTGTACTGTACGTACAGACAGCTTGATATGAAAGGTAGACACAACATTTTTTTCATCTTGCAAAGTACAAGAGAGGGGAGTGCGTCAGTAAGAAGCATCCTTTACATAGGGTATAATGTATGGGGAGTCCTTATTATGTATGGCATGCTGCTGTCTAACAATCTTGTAATCTCATCGATCTGACGTCAGCGCTATAAACCTTGCTTGCCTTCATCACATTGGTGAGATTACAGGATCGAATCCAGTCAGGTGCGTTGAATTCTAGCACCAGAATGTTGGTCGTGGTACCGCGATCGGTTTAAACTGTTCAACCGAAGCTCACAAGCAACAAGTGAGGGCCTTTCCCGTTCTGTCCTGAAGGTATTTACCATTGCGACCCCAGACACTATAAAAGACAATGGCAGGGGTTATGAAGTTTACAGTGTTGAAAACCCCTCTACGCAGTTGCCATGCCCGATGACTGAAACTCTCGAGAACTTAGCTCTCGAGGTTTACAAGGTTGGCCTGGCAACCGTTGGAGGAGTTTCCAATGTGCTAAACTCAATAACCCCAGCCATTATCCTCTCTCTCTACGTGACCAGATTTGATCTTTTTCTTCCTTGCTGCTGCTGCATGAATGTTTTTTTTTGGGGGGGGGGGGGCAAGAGCTAGGGGATCCATGTGGTTTGGAATAAAATGCATTGCAGTTTTTAAATGATGCTGAATTCCTGCTTACTCTTCATGGGCAAGCAGATGTAACGAGTGTTCCTTCTTCTGATGTTACACCCAGGCTGCTAAGACTGAAGTGCTGCAGGTCAGCAGGAGAAAGATGGGGAGGGAGGTAAGTAAAAACTGTCCACCTCCAAGTCAGCTTCAGTTAATTGGGATTGTTTTCATGGGGCCAGGAGAGGTGACAGTGAGATCAAAAGGGGCGCCACAGTTGCTGTGCAAATAAGAGTTGATGAGAGAGAGAGAACAATCCACTTTCGCTTAACCAGCAAGGCTGTCATTTCTCTACTGACACTGCTCATCAGAGCCTGGAGTGCCCTGGCGTGCATCCTAAAGCTTATTTTACGTGTGTGTGTGTATGTGCCCAATCCCATTTTTAATTCAGCCACATGTGTCTGTACCTGCATGCGTTAACATTATGGTTAAAGTGACACGTATCTTGGCTGTGACTCACACTCCTTTCAAACCTTCTGGCCACACAGTACATATCCAGTATGTACAATGGGATGTGTCAATCAGCCAATCAAAATTGCTGTTTAACAGTCCATGTTTTTCCAGTACCTAGTCATCTGCAGTTCAGAATGTTTAACCCCTTGTTACACTGCAGTCAGACATGCCAGGGTGTGTAATTACAAGACAATTATAGCATGCCTCTTGAATGTGTAAGCGCCTCATACCTTTAAACACACGAGAGAGAAGTGTGATTATTGACCATATGTGCGCATCTCAGAAGTGTCTTATTGCACTTATAAAATGGGTCTTACCCATAAAATCTAGAAATAATGCCTTATTTTATTAAAACAAAATTGTGTATTTTACATGAAATGTGGCTAAGAGGAAGAATGGTCCATTTGTAGGTTTGTTATAACTCTCCCACCAGCCCCCTCCCCACGTTCTTTGTTACTTTTATTTGTGTTTTTTAATTGAAAGTGCCTTTTGCTCATGCTTGCTTCAGATGTGTGTCAGTGCAGTAAAGTGTTTGTTGGAGAATTTGATGTGTTAAAGATGATGCATTGATGAAGAACACATGCGGATCTGCATGTCAAGCATTTGTTCTTTTAACTGCTCACTCGTGTGCTTGCTTACTGATGCTCTAATTCGATTGCCAGCCCATACACACTACGGAGCAGTAGCGAGTGCGATAAAAAAAAATCAGTGGCGAGTTTTTGCAAGTACCACTTAATATAAAATGCAGCAGACTCGGTACTGGTTTGTCTAGTGATTTGCTCATAGCTGCAGTGAACTTTATTGACCTGTCGACAGTCTTACAGTCCTGCTGAAAGTCAAATATCCTGTAGCTGCAGGGAGAGTAAATGGTTGGACAAATGTGGCTGCTATTAATATTTCCTCAGGACAGGAGTAAAAATCTACCTTGCACTTATTTTAAATAGTTGTGGAAATCACAGTGCGTGCCAACATGCTGTGTATGTTCCAAGTGGGTGGTCTTAGTGAGAAAACCAACTTGGATGTGTTTTTTTTATTATTTTTTTAAGCGAAGGGGCGAATAGTTGTTTTCATTTGCAGAGGCTGTCAGCTTGAGAGAAGTACAGGTGTGTAATTATGGTCAGATAATTACACGCTTGCACTACTGTTTGAGCCAATGAGATGGCTCATTTTTCTTCCCCATTTTATAGTATCTAAGACTTAGAAATTCACTATGTTGGAAGGGAACACTGACAGACCCATTAGTTTGATGTCTTAAATGAGCTGGGCTGGCTTCAGGTACTGGCAGATTTTAAGGTTGTGCTGTCTCGCTTTGTCTACAGATCTTTAAAATTTGGAGTTCCTGGCTGGCTACTTGAACTGCTGGTTACTTAGAGTAACACATTTTACTCGTGCTTCTCAAATTTGCTTACACTGAAGATTCCACTGGTATGTACCCTGGTGGGACAATGGTCTCTGGCATTTCATGTTCCCGCAGTGTGGAGCATGTCACATCTTAACATAAAGGTCTCTGCCTTCATTCAAGTCTTTACTCAGCAGCTGTGTGTGTTTGTATTGTAAACTGCAATATAGATGCTCAGGTTTTACCTGAGATTATATTGTATTTTGCATACATGACATATTGTGTACTATATTTTAAATTGTTTTATTCTGTGAATATTAGACCTTGGGTCACTTCTGAAAAAGTAACGTGTGTTCCAGTATCCTGATAATAACATGAAATGAAATTAAGTGAAATATTGTTTCATATCCTCTTTAAAATCCTAGTGAAGGTAAACCAAAATACCCTTAACAATAAGACAAAAAAACACATAAAAACAAAAGAAAGAAACTCGGGGAAGGAAAACTGGACAGGGGGTTGTAGACACAGAAGGGAGTGGGCTTGGATGGAATCTGCCCCCATCACCAAATGCCCAGTGTTCCTGTGTAAACACTGCATAACAGCAGTAAGCCCCTTCTTGCCTTTATTTACTTCTAACTTATTTTGCCAGGTGAGCTGGCAGGGCCACGAAGGGCTACTTTCCTGCTGTGACCTTTGGGGGGCTGAGAAGCATCATGGTAGTACAAAAATACAGGCATTTTAATAGATACGGAGTTAGTAAATGTACAGAGTTGTAATATACAAAGGCACGAAGACAGTAACTGTGGAGAGGCGTGGAGGGAACTGTATACACTACCCTGGGGATTAAGCACTAACTTTACATCACACAGTATACACGTCAGGAACATCATGCAGCCTTCACAATACACAGTTTTGAAGCATGCTTTCTTCATTGCTTAGAATGAAGAGGTTACCTTTTTACACGCTGTGTTTGTTGTTACTGTCAAACTTGTATTTTATACTTGTATTATGTTGTCCTTGACAGGACCTCCTTGTAAATGAGCGTGCTCAATGGAGCTTTCCTGAAAAATAAACTTGAACTTCAAAATATAAAATAAATAAATGCCCAGGCGTTATACAGAGGGGCTAAATACAGTGCCCTGAGACAGCAGAACAACGACGACACAGCCTGGAGGAGGACCCAAGGGATCCTTTAGTGTTCGGTAAGCATTCTCACTTTTGTCTGATGACTCGTCACTACCATTGTGAGGCAACTGTCAGCAACTAATCTCACAACTGTGTTTGTGAGGGCGTAGCCTCATGACTTAAAGAGCCACTGCTGCTGCCTTTGAGAAAACCTCTGCAAGCATAATATTTAGAGACAGCGACATTTCTCTTTACAGTAATTCTCCATTCCTTGCTCTTCATTATTAGAATACTGCATGTAAAAGGACTTTTGAGCCCTGCTGCTGTGGCTGCTTGTTCCCCACCTGAGGTCAGAATCCTTTGTTTGTGACATCACAGCCGCTTTCATTGCAGCAGATTGGGATGTCACAGACGATGATGCGTGTTAAGGGGGAAATGCAAAGCAGGAGTGGATTTGATTAAGTTCAAGGGATCAGTTTACAATCCAGCATCCGTAACAATAATGAGCAAGAGGAAGAGGAGGAGCACTGAACCGGTCTCTGTTATAAGTTTAGGTATGTCTAGATTAGGTTTCTCAACGTTTTCCATGAAGTGTCAGCTGCTCTATGAAAAGGACGTGGTGTGATATGAGATCAGAAAATCCTCTACAGTCTTTAGTTACAGATTTCATGGATAAGTTGACATGCATTTTAAATTCTTACAAGGATAATGGTAGGTCAAAACTTGTGTGTGTAAAAGGCCTTTCTGTGACATTTTCAACAACTAGCCCCTCCCACCAAGAAGAAAACTGCCTAGATAATAGGGTTTGCTCCTTTTTTTGTCGTGGTTCTGTTTAATCTTCCTACCTGTTAAGGTTTCAGAATTCTTTCAGTCCCCATTGTGCCATTTCCACAGCATGGATGTCACCCTGTGGGGCACTACCTATTCTCCCTGTCTCCTAAGTCCCCATCTGAACCCCCGGTACATCTTAAACACTCTGCCTTTCCAAGTCCTCACTCACCATCCCTTCTAGAGTACTGTGGGATGATGGTTCAGTTGAGGAACCCATTCCTCTGATTGGCTTCAAGTGACGTTGTCAGCTCAGGATGTCAGCCTGGATTTCTGTCAAGGCAAGTGTCTCCCCAGCAGCTGCACTGTTTAACCTGACAGTTCACTCTCACCCCCACACTTAGGTTTATGCCCAGTGAACTGCTGGCCCCCACCTTGGGGCCCACATTAGCCTGGTCACCCGCCATCCCCAGGTCTTACCCCTTGATGCCTTTCTGACTTACCCATCAAGGCAGGAACAAGGGAGACTTTGTCCTTTTCCTCCCACCCCCAAAAGCGGGATCTGGTTTGGGTGCCTGGTCGGATGTGGCATGTCTGTGGGTGGACTGACTTTCATCCTGCCCAACAGGAGATCTTCTTCCCTCTATGTTTTTCTCCCTCCAGTTGGCATGCAGTGACGCACAGTGTCATGCAGACCCCTCCCCACTGGGCTTCCCGATTGTCCTGACACCCAGCTTCCATTAGGTGTCAGGCACGCTGCAGGAAGTGCTGCCCACCCTCTCCAGGAGAGGAGAGCTGTCCTCTGGATACTCAATGCCCCCCCGCCAACCTCTGATGACTCGAGTTTGCTCTCAAACCTTGGTCGTCAGCGTGGCAGGCGATGGCACTACCTCTGTGCCAGTGGGCCGCCAGCTCATGACATTTCACTCTTAACTTCTGTCTTTATGGTGTGTGCATCAATCTAGAATTCTTACATGTACACTATGATGGTGGCACGTAGACAAGGTGTGCTGTTTTGTACAATATCACATTCACTGCCGGAAGGTGAGCATATTGCTGCATGGTTACATTGCCTGTAAGAATCTCATTAACCTCATGCCAGAGACTGAACAGTTTCAAAGGTATCTTTAGGATGATAAAGAACATTTTTAAGAATAGTTTTAAGGACAGGCGATCATTTTTGAAATATACTCCTCATTCTGTCTTGCTTAGTCTCTCCGCTCTCCTGTTTGCTGCAGGTGACAGCAGGCAGCTGCTGTACCCCACAGTGTACTGAGGTGGTATGTAGCTGTGGGCAGATCTCGAAGGGGAGTGACGATCAGTCACTAGGGTTATCAGATCTCTTAATCCAGTCCAGCATCAGGCCGAGCATAGAGCTAGGCAGAGAAATGGGCAGTCTCGATGGACCTCTTGGTCTTTTTCGGGTGACACAGTCTGTATTTCAGCGTTTATGTTTCTAAATCAGGTGTGCTTACAAGATTTGTGCCCCTTCAAAGAGGTACTCGTTTCTCCTGGAATGTAAACAAGGCAGTAGGTATTTTGTTTTCTCTGTACAGACACAGGCTGCCAAATGCTACTCTGGAAGGCAGGGTTTGAGAAGCACAAACTGTCCATCAAAACCTGTCGGCAACCTGGGTGTGGGGACTCTAGTGGTTTCTTTAAATTAAGACGAAAAGACCATGTTATTAAATGAAATTGTAGTTGATTATAGCCTTCTGTTTGTAAGTTTCAAACGTTTGTCACGTCAGTGCTAGAGACTGGAGTGGGCGGGAGCTTAAGTCCTGCCTGGGTAGTGCTATACTTCTGCCTGATTAAATGGAAATCAGTCAGGCACTTACATAGGAATGCACCCTGCCATAGGTGCCAGAACAGGGAGGCCACTAGGGCCATGGCCTTACCACTTTCGTAAGTGGCCCTATCACTTTTTGCAATCATGTTAATGTATTTAATAGGAGAGAATTTATCCCTTACATCCTTGGCCCTACCACTTTTCAAACCGTTCCGGCACCAATGCACCCTGCTACCCACACACTCATATATCTGTTTGTCTGTTCTTGAGTGAATTCCAATTTCTGTTGGTTGGCTACCAGCGCTGGGCTTTCTGGTCAGTTTCGGGTAAGGAGAGTGGCTTTCTGGTCAGTTTAGGTCAGGTGGATATTAGACTCCTTTGTCAGCTTTCATTATAAAAGAGACCAGCATGTCAGGCACTCTTCACTTCCGGGCCATGAGAAGTTTAATACCCAGCGGTCATCTTCTTTAAATATATGCCTGTTTTTATATGTAGGAATTGCCTAAAGAATGGATTATTTCTGGCCAGCCCAGTAGCGCTGGAGGTTGAGGTACTGGTCGCTACACCTCGCGCCACACCATCAACCCGGGTTTGGGAATGAACCTGGGCCGCTGGGGGGAGAGAGGATTGAGCTTCTAGAGGACTGCTGTCCTCTCTCTCGAGGGGTGGGGGTGGGCTTCTCCTAATCATTGACTGCCCTCTGGCGGTGGCTGGAGGGTAGTACGAGTCGGGAGGCACGTTCCGATGTCCTTGCGTCGGCAGGGAAGGGGGGACAGGAGGAAAATGGCGGAAAAGAGCCTGACAGGCTCTGTGATGGTCTGCCACTCCCAAGGGCCATCCCCGGCTTCTAGATTGGGGAGGGGGGCTGGCAGCCTGGCCCCACCACAGGGGGGCAATCCACGGGGCAATTTCTGGGGAGTGGCGGGACCGGAGAGAGAGTCCTTCCATCAGGAGGGCCGTAGCCGCCTGCCAGAGCTCCAGGAGAGAAAAAACCTATATGGAAAAAAAAAAAAAAAGAACAGATTATTTCTGTAACAGTAATGAGTCTGTTTGACTCTGGTCATGTGCTTAACATGAATCTTGGCGGCATGAACCTTGAACCTTTCTTGGAAAACTCCTGTCCAAGAGATGATAACCTGTGCAGTGATGTTTTTTCGCCACTCACTAGAACCCCACTTTCAGTTCTGTGGATTGTAACTGAAGGCAACACACTTGTGTACATGTGGTTCCATACTGCATGGGAGCAGGCCTTCAAAAGGCTGTTTTTTTTTACACTTGGCAGCAAATCCAGCTAGCAAAGAGTGGCTTAGATATTCCCAGTACATTCCTTGTGTGTATGAGCTACATCAAAGCAGACATCCACATGGGTCTGAGATCTTCATGTGGCCTTCCTGAAGGCAAATACTCTACTGCAGGCGGAGCACATCCAGTAAAACACTGTTTGCACACTGTGTGATGTACGTGGTGGTTTTTTTTTTTGGGGGGGGTGGGGTAGGATGGGTAACCTGTATTATAAGAGTTAGGGTTTTGTTTGTGTAATTTAAGATGCTGCAGTTCTGTCTTGTGCATGGGGACTATCTGACAGTAATGTATGTCTTTGTGTTGTCCAGGCCGGACTTTTGCAATGCTCTGTACTTTGCGCTGTCTGGTAGGCTGATGCTGTACCTGCAGGTAGTACAAAACACTGCAGCCCGGCTGTTTGTAGAAACAAGGTTTTCCGAGCATATCTCGCCGCTCCTGCACACATTGTTTTGGCTGCCAGTACAGTTGCGCGATCCCTTCAGGATTGGTTTGCTAACCTGTTAGGCCTTCCTCGGTCTGTATCCAGGCGTTTCTAAAGTTGCTGCACATGCACTGGGCCTTGCTCTTCCCTCCCCAAGGTGGGGGGCACAGTAGTTCCTCATCTCACTTAAAATGGGGTGGGGTGGGCGGCTGCGGTAGCTGCCCCATTCAGCAGCAGCTGACACCATTTATTCCTTGCTGAAAGCAACTCGTAGCAAGGAACTGCCTGCTCAAGGAACTAAATTAGCCTGAATTAGAATTTTTTCTCAAAAACAGATTTTTATTTACCTCACTGCTGGCATGATCATACTTGCTAGTAAATCTCAGCCAGCCAGTGCCCACTGCAGCCCCACCCCCAAAAAACACATTTGATGATGAGTAGGGAAGAGACTGCAGGGCTAATAGCATCATCAGAGGAAGTGCCAGGCTTTAGTTACTACTTTTTCACTCTGCTAGCAGTTGCACATGTTAGGGAGATTATATGCATGTAATACTACCCCCTAGAACATGTCCAGTTGGCTGCAGAGTAATCATGGCTAAAGGCTGGCACTGCCCCTGATCACACTCTGTACCTGCTAATAGCCCTGTAACCCCTTTCCTACTTGGCATAATCAAAATGCTTTCTTTAGGGGTGGGACTGCCGTGGGCACTTCGTGACTATGCTGTTCTGGGAGCTACAGTGATGCATGTAGTAAATTAAAAAAAAACTTTTAAACTTTTTTTTTTTTTAATTCACATTATGACAAATCTAGGTTCTTGGGCAGGCAGTTCCTTGCCATGAGTTGCCTGCGCTGATGGTGTCAGCTGCTCTTTAACTTGGAACTCCCTCCCTATTCACCCAAGGAAGCCTTTCTTGGTGGGGGCACTTAAAAGGGGGCTGAAGTTCCATCTTTTTCAACAAGTTTTTGTGGAAGTATGTAAATACTTGACTCCCGTGAATTATAAAAATTTAAAAAAAGTTGCTGTGTTGCTATATTTGCACTGCTTTTCTTATTATTTTACTTAATTGTCTGCTATCTTTGTTTTTTTTTCTGTTCCCTCTTTGTAAAGCCCCCGACCCTTTTGAAAAGGGCACTATGTAAATACAGTGGCATTGTCATTCCAGCAGTGCACATGAACACTGGAGGGTGGGATTAATTTATTTTTTACTGAGTGTGGGGTGGGGCTTGCAATTTACAGAATGCTGTGCTTTTACGAGATAATGAAGTCACTGGGACTCTTCTGACAAGACATTGCAGTCGTGAAAGCCATACAACTGAAACCCATTCCTTGGAGTCGTTCGCTTTAAATGTGCAGTGCTTCTGCCTGATGGAGCAAAACAAGTGTTTTACTCAAAGCCCGTTCCAGCCCCAGCAGGGTGTCTCCACACACTGTTTCACTAGTGCATCGAGCTGTCACAGTGCTCGCTGTTTGTCGTGTAAATCAGAACTTGCTAAGCTGAAATTGGAAGGGGGGAGGGGGTCTTGAACTGTGATACTTCATTCTACATTTCACAGCCTGCATGCCTTATAGTTGCATCTTTACGACTTGAAGGCTTCCACGTTTCTTTTTGTTTCATATACTATAGCTTTTTCTCCTCTGGTACCATTTGCCCAGCCCTAATGTCTAGGGAATGTTCCCCGACAGCAACAGAGCCCCATCTTCTGCTACCTCCACTAACCACCTCTGGTGGGGTCAGCACGGAGCACGGATTGAGAGCTCCACTGATAGGTATCCCAAAGATGCCAGGGGTTTTCCTCTGTATTTTTGTCCTTCCATCATTTGGCACCACTAATCTTAACCACTTTGCTCTCACACACACATAGCGAACCCCTGCAGGAGAGAAAACATTCAAGCTTACAGCAGGGTTGTTACAGGGGTCGAAATTAAGCTTTGTAGTCACTTGCCAACAGGGCTATTGACTAGGAGCATCTACTAACCCCACAGACTTTTCCACTGGCCCAGCTGGTTTACTTATTGAAATGTGACCTTCTCCAGTACAAGGTCGCAGGGCTAGTGGAGGATAATCTTACTAGTCCGATACAAAATCTGCCAGCATTTGGCTAGTGGGCTGGTGCTAATTTCGACTCCTGTTGTTATGGCAGTGGTACCCAGTGTGAGCATGCCTCGTTTAGGACTCACGCCATGTGATAGCACCACCCTGCCTCCTCTGGACTGCCTGGCCGACAGCTCCCGAGCTAGGCCCTGAACCCAAGCGGCCAGCAAGGGAGTGCTGTGGGCCATGGGGTGGCCCCAGTGCACTCTTCTTGTTTGTTTCTTTTTCCTCAGAAACTGCTGATTGTGGCAGAAAACCATAACTCCGCAAACGTACATTGACAAGAACAATTCAGACCATCCTGAAGGAGACTTTCTGCTGCACTTTGATATTCAGCCAGTCAGTCAGTGAGTGTCTGAGTGGGCACTGATTTCATGAAATCCTAGCTAGTGCCCCCCCCCTTCCCCGTTTCCCTTAGAATTCAGGTTGCCACAGCTGTACCTTTCCCCTGGCTGAGAGGGCAGGTGAACAGCTGCCTTCTGAGCTGATGCCAGCATGATTGCTTGGTGGCTGGCAAGGGATGGGTATGCAAATAGCCAGATTGACTGCAAAACTGAATTCCAACCCCTAAAATTAAGATTGTGGCAGTAGTGGGTGAGGTCCCTGTATGTTTCCCCAGAATCCCAAGCCGACCAGCTGGAAGTGTAATGTGGAGTGGAGGAGAAGCACTCCACTCTCTGGGGGGGGAGGGGGGAGTAAGGGCATAGAGTGCCTGGCATTTGGCACCCCTCGTCCAGCTGACAGAGGAGCAGCATTGGCACAGCTGTGAAGGTGGTTGCTCATCTGTCCACCCACCCTCCAGGTAAAATGAAAGGTACAGCTGTGGCAGATCTTACTTCGAGAGGGTCCCTGCAGTGGGTCATAACATATACGACTGCGCCCCCGGTGTCAGGACCCCATGGCAAACCTTTGCTAGCAATGTCTGGCGGGGGACCGCCCACCTTACATCACGTGACCCTATATAGTGGGCGGTCCCTGCACCCACCTTCCAGTTCTTTCCCACCGTCGACCTGCGCAAGGACTTCACGGTGAACGTTGCTTAAGTCGATCGCCATCTTGTATAAGTTTTTCTTTCGAATTCTAGTACCAGTTTTTCGCTTCTTTTATGTCTTCTCCACCTCCGACTTTGAAGACCAAGAAGAAGTGTGAGAAGTGCGGCGCACAGATCCCTCACAAAGGCGACCACCATCGCTGTCTCTTTTGGCTAGGCTCAAACCACGACACCGCGGCCTGTCCTGATTGCCAACCCTTCAGTCAGGCCACATGCACAAACATAGACAGCAAGTCTTGGAGTCCCATCTTCTCAAGTTCAGAATGGTCACCCTGGAAAAAGAGATGCAGAAACTGAGGGATTCTGCTTCTTCCCCTTCCTTGGAGTCGGAAAAGAAGAAAAAGGATAACGAGAAGCACAGGGAATGGGAGCGTTTGGATGACCAGGACTGGGTCTCCTCCAGCAAGGCCTCTACGAGCAAGGCCATTTCCCCGCCGCCTGCCCTCGTGGTTGTCCAGGTCATGTCCGGGATCTCTCCAGGTACCTCTGCTTCTTTCCAGTCCCTTAAAACAGGCTCCACTCAAATTTTGTTCTACTGGTAAGTCTCCCACTGGCTCCTCCAGCGAATGCCCAGTTCTTACCGGTAAGTTGGGCTCCGGTTCTTCCAGAGCACACCCGGTAGTTGCTAAGATAGATTCCCGCCAGGTGGGAACCCGCACAATACCTGCCGCTAAGTCAGTTGAGGGTGCCCCCCCCTTGTCCGCCCGGCCCCTCCTCTCTCTGATATGCTGGTCGCCAGGGCTTCTGACAACCGCCCAGAGGTAGCTCGCCTGTCAAGGAGCTAACGCCACTACACCCGATACCTGGTTGAACTCGCTGACCTCTCCCGGCCACCCTTCCCCCCAGGCTGCCCCTCGTCAGGAGCCTTCCTCTCCGTCTCCTCTGGTGGAACCTTCTAACCCAGACATTGCGACTGGGATGGAGGAGGAGGAGGAGGAGGGTCCCCTGGAAGTGGTCTTCTCCTCACCCACTCCAGTGGTTGTACCCCAGGTCACTCCCTCAGATACCCTCTTGGGGATGTTGATGCCAGACCCGGCTCTCACGTCGGCTCCGGGAACTATCTCTCATACGACAGGGCCAACCTTGACTCTACCGTCAGAATTCCTTCTGTCTGACATCCCCAATCCATCGCATGGGGCACTGCCAGATATCTCACGTCCGCTATTAGGGCCCTTACGTTTGCCCCCAATGCAGGCTAACCTAACACTGGGCCCGGTGCCAGACCCCCTGATGTCAGCTGTCCTAATGCCGGATACTTTTCTGGTCCATCCAGACCCCCTGCGGACCAGGGTCACCCGCCAGGCTATTGCCCTTATCGGGGGTTTCAGACGCCAGCCTATCCTTCATCAGGCCCGACGATGACTCCTTTTTCCAAGACCTACTATTCTGGGTATCAGGCTACCCTTGTTATCAAGGGTACCCTCCTCCTCAGTATCCTGGGTTGGGCACGCATTTTTTGCCAGCCTCTGCCACCCGTGCTCCATCACCTCCTCCTCAGCCACAACAGGACTTTCAAACCCTGATTCAGTCCTGGTGGCAGGATGCCAGATCACAGCTGGTGTCTGATTTGGAGAAAAGACTGCGGGCCCCGGTGGTTTCACCCACCCCCTGCTCAGTTTCATCGGTAAGCTCTATTTGGTCCACTACGATGCACATTTCTGGAGGAGCCACTCAACAGGTCACCCTACCTGAAATAGGAACCCTCGAAAGGGAGGACTCTTCTGATTCTGAGGAAGATTCATCTGATGCTTCATCTGGGGAGCAGTCCAGAGCCACTGCAGTCAAGGGCAAGTAGTCGCCCAAATCACCTCCTGAGGACCCTTCCTTTACCGAACTACTCCGCATTATCCAACAGACTAATGGTTGGAATGCAGAGGAACAAGACCCCAAACGAAAAACGTCTAGCTGAACATCTAGACTTGGAATAGGTATTCCCCATTCCTGTTCCTCCTTGGACACCCACCCCATGAGGACCTCATAACGACCATTTGGCAGCTGCCATATTCCATTCTGGCTGTTCCTAAGAAGGCAGAACAAATCTACCACACACCTAAGGGCATTCCCTTCTTGGATTCACATCCAAAGGCAGACACTGTAGTCATAGCTGTGGCTTATGGCTGTTCAGTAAAACCAAAACATATGCGTACATCTCCCCAGACAAGGCAGCTTGACTAATTTATAAGGAAGGTTTTTGCCTTCTCCACTTGTGCGCTCTGTTCACTTAACTTCGTCGCACGCATGATCGCTTTTCAAAAGGCCACTATGGCAAAACTTGAGGCCCGCATTCAGTCTATTGAAGACTCGAAACTCAAGGCGGAATTAACCAAGGACTGCGCCTGTCTAAATTTCTTGTCAACATGCACTCAGAGCCACGTATGATTTGGTGGATGCAGTGGCTCGTTCCCCCACCACAGCACTTAGCCTAAGATGGCATGCGTGACTGCATATCTCTGGACTTTCCGCAGATGTTCAGGCGGCCACCCGGGATGCCCCCTTTAGAGAGTCAGTCCTGTTCGGGGATACCAAAGATCTCATCATGGGCCTTCAGGACAGTGGCCAGGCCCTGAGATCCGTGAAATCAATGTATAGATTGGGCTTCCAGAAAAAGCAGCCCTTTCAGTGCCAGCAGAAGAGACAAAACAAACAACCCTTCTGCAGACATCAGAACAAAAGGAGGGCACAAGGGCCAACTGTCGCCTCCCCTCCTGTCTCCAAAACACATAGGGCAACCGGGGGACGTCTCCCTTCCCATCCCTCTGCTTCCTGACTCATATGATCCTCCCTTTCCTCCACCCCTAAACTGTGTGGAGCCAGTGGGAGGAGGGTTTGCCCTTCACCTGCAAGATTGGAAGGGCATAACGTCAGACGCATGGGTCCTGCAACTCATCTCAAGAGGCCACACCATAGAGTTTCTGTAGATCCCTCCAGACTCTTCCCCAGGTCGTTCCGTTACTCCCTGAACCAGACATTTCTGGTCACGGAGGAGATTTTGGCCGTACTGCAAAAATCAGCCATAGAGCCAGTCCCCTGGTCTCGGAGCAGAAAAGGGTTTTACTCCCATTTCTTCCTGGTCCTGAAAAAGATGGAAGACCTCAGGCCCATCCTGGACCTCAGCCAGCTGAGTCTTTTTGTAGAATACAAAAGTTCTGCATGCTGACTGTGCAGGGTCTTCTGCGTTTACCGCAGCAAGACCATTGGCTTTGTGCACTGGACGTGCAGGACGCCCACTTGCACATCCCAATGTTCCCTGGCCACCGCCGGTTCCTGGTTATCTTTCCCAGGGGAAGCATTTCCAATTTAAAGCTCTCCCTTTTGGACTTTCTTCAGCACCCGGGGTTTTCACCAAGTGCTTTGCGGTGGTGGCAGTGGCGCTTCACCGTTGGCGCATTGCAGTGTTCCCTTACTTAGACGATTGGCTCTTAGCGGCCCCATCCAGAGACAGCCTGGAGGAGTCACTGTCCTTCACACTGGACCTTTTCTCCAGATTGGGGATCACAGTTAACTTCCCCAAGTCGTTCCTAACCCCCTCCCAGTGACTTCAATTCATTGGGGCAGTCTTGGACACGGTCCGGTGCAAAGCCTTCTTGCCCCTGGACAGTGCAGATACTCTGTGGGAGCAAATCAATCTACTACTCTCCACCAGGCATATTCCTGCCAGGGCGTTCTTACGCCTTCTTGGCCTCATGGCAGCAATCATTTCTGTGGTTCCCTTGGGCAGATTACACATACGGGTCACCCAATGGATGTTATGAGTCCAATGAGATCAACGCTCGGACCAGTCTGTCTCGGCCCTCCGTCCTGGACCCTCACCACAGATGCCTCTGGGTTGGGGGGCCCATCTGGGGGATCATCAGACACAAGGAACATGGTCCCAGCTGGAAGCAGCTCTCCATATAAACATCCTGGAGATGAGGGCGGTTCTTTACGCCCTTCAAGCCTTTCAGCCCCTCCTGTCTGTGGGAACACTGCTGGTACAAACAGACAACATGTCGGTGGTCTGGTACATCAACAAGCAGGGAGGCACCCGATCGTACCCCATGTGCAGGGAGGCGATGGGGGTGTGGTTCTGGTAGTCCAACACAACCTTTTTCTCACGGCCGTGCATGTCCCAGGCATCCACAATGTCCTGGCAGACAGCCTCAGTCGAACCTTGACACAAGCTCACGAATGGGAACTGCATCAGAACATGGCAGAGCTACTATTCCTTCAATGGTGATGACCAGAAGTAGACATCTTCACCTCCCCATACAATGCAAAACTACCCAGTTTTGCTTGCTCGTTCCAGAGCCTGATGCTGTCTGGAGTGCATCCAGGTCTCAGGACCCTACATCTCCATGCGTGGCTCCTTCAGACGTAATTGTGTTATGCTTTGGAGTCTCCGAGAGGGTCGCTTAGGTCCTGGTGGAAGCTCGGAAGCCCTCCACCAGGTCCACCTGTGCGATGAAATGGATAAGATTTTCCATCTTGGCGGCAGCTAAGGGTTGTGACCCCTTCACAGACGCTGAGTGGACCACAGTAAGCTCACTCCTGGAGCTGGGAACACTGAGCACGCCTAAGAGGTAAAGGATACCTCCTCCCTCAAGCTGCATCTTTTTGAGGGGTGTTAGCCTATCGACACTACGCTACGCTGACTCCTTTGTCTCCTTCCCAGGCTATACCCTATACCGGGAGGACTGAGTAGGCAAACGCGAGGGTGGCTGTACGATCTATACCTAGGACACAATCATCGGACAAGCGCTCCCTGCCCCCGTTCTTGAGAGTGGGGCCCAGGCCCTTACCCTCAAACTCACTACTGATCCCTCCAGGGGCCTTCTCTATCTCACTGCTGCCTACGTTCCCCCAAAGAACCAGAACCCAGCGCTGATATCTGTAACAGAATATCTTGCCACCCTCCACCACAAGGCGGAACAAATCCTAGTGGGGGACCTTAACGTGAACTGGCTCAGCCCCTCCTCTTCCACTATCCGACATTCTTTCGCTGCCCAAGACTTGACACAACTCATCTCCCAGCCCACTAGAGTTAACCCAAAGAGAGGAACCATTACTCTTCTGGACATCATTATCACCAACCGCCCCCCAAAAAATCTATAACATACAGGTCCTCCTGGACTCCCTAAGTGACCACTCCCCTATCCTATTCCTTTGGGTTGCCCCCACTCCCAAACCACACTCTGCAGGCGCCTCCACCCTGGTGGGCTGATTAAACTCAAACAGTTTCTCGTCCAGATTAATTGGTCCCCATTCATCATGCACCCGACATTGATACTGCCCTTGCCCTTTTCTCCCAAGCCTTTAACAAGGCCTGTGATCTCTTTGCACCCCTCACCAAAATTCGATCCGAAAAACATAATGCAGCCTGGGGTACCCCTGCCCTACTACAAATGCTCTGAAACAGGGATAACCTCTGACACCTAGCCACTGAAACGGGCCGGATGGCTGATAGACAGGCCTACAATACTGCTCGGAACAGGTCCTCATGGGCCATCCATAAAGCTAAGGCTGACCATTACCAGGCCACCCTCACCTCCTCCTGGGGGTGTGCCTGGACCTTCTGGGACAATATTAAACAGCTAAATGTGAAATCACACTCCCTTCCCCCATCCCAGCTCACTATTGGTGGCTCTACCTCCACCGATCCTGCCTGCATTGCTAACTGTCTTAACACATCCTTTACTGACCTTAGCTCTGTCCTCCCCAGTAATTTTTTTGACCCTCCCCCCCCAGCCTACCTCCCCCTGTCCTCCAGCGCCCCTGCTTCCACCTACGCAGGGTATCTGCCTAGGAAGCCAGACCTCTCCTAATTAAAGCGTTAAAAAGCAATAGTCCCAGCAGCGACTCCCTGGACCCCAGTATTCTCCGGCTGGTGCTGGATGAAGTCCTTACCCTACTCACCAGCCTACTTAACCAATCCCTCTATCTGTTGTGTACATACTGTACAAAAAAACTATGCCTTACATGACTTGTAAGCTGTTTTAATCTATATCATGTTGTCCTCACGACTTGTAAGCTGTTTTAATCTGTATCGTGTTGTCCTCACGACTTGTAAGCTGTTTTAATCTGTATCATCTTGTCCTATGTATTTAAATCTGTAATTCCTGTACTCTCCCGGGTCGTACCTGAAAATAGGCAATTATCTTGTGTAGTGTACTTACCTGGTCAACAAAAGCTAAATAAATAAATAAATATCTGACTAAGCATAGCATCTTATGCCCGGAGCAGCGTGGCTTCCGTGCTGGTCACAGTACCGGCACTGCACTAGTTGAGTTCTCAGACTTCTTACATTCCTCCCTGAATGCCAGCTCCCTAGCTGGTGCAGTGTTCGTTGACCTCTCAAAGGCCTTCGACACTGTCTCCCACCCTCTTCTACTGGATGCCCTCTGCCACACTGGTTTCTCTGCTGGCCCCCTTGCATGGTGTTCGAGCTATCTATCCGCTCACTTCCAGTGTGTCAAAATCAATGGGACACTCTCTGAAACCCGTCCCATCCGCTCAGGGGTACCCCAGGGCTCCATCCTGGGCCCTCTGCTCTTTACACTCTATCTAAACACCCTGTCCAGTGCATGCTCTGGCAAAATTCTTATGTATGCAGATGATGCTGTCATTTTTGCCACCCACCATAATCCCATCTCCCTCCAGCACTCTCTACAACACTCTTGCAGTGATGCCGAAGCCTGGTTTAAGGAGCGCAGACTCATCATTAATCTAAAAAAAAACAAAAAAAAAACAAGACAGTGCTCTTCGCCCACCCCCAAAACAAAGCCTGCAACAACCCACTCCTTATCCTCCCTAGCACCAAACAACCGCTTGAACAAGTCTGCTCCTACAAATACCTTGGGGTTACCTTCGACTCAGCCCTCACCTTCCACACCCACATTAATGCCCCTGCATCCGCCACTAACACACGGCTTGGCATCCTCTACCGCTATAAGGATTGCCTCCCCCCCGATGCTCTCAGACTTGCCGTTCTGTCATCAGTACTGTCCCTTGTCAACTATGGCCTGCCAGTTTATGGTGCTGCTGACACTACTGCTCTCAACAAAATTCACCTCACCCTAAACAAGGCTTGCAGGGTGATTACTGGTGCACCCAGGCCCACACATACATGTCGACTGTATGACGGGGCAAAACTCCTTAACCTAGATGAACGGCTCTGCTATCAAACCTGCCTCCTCACAAAAAAAACTCTACTCTGTCTCTCCCCTCCTGGGGTGACAGCCTCCATCCACCATACCCCACCCAATATCGCAACCCGAATCGCCAACAAGACCACTCTGCTGGTCCCCAGATCCAGGACCACCCATGGTCAGAGGTCCTTCTGCTACAGAGCCCCATCCTGGTTTAACTCTCTCCCTGCACCCATCTCCAGTGCCCCCACACTCTCCAACTTCAAAACCGCCCTTCGGAGTCAACTGTTTAACACTCGCAGCTGTTCCTGTCTCTAATTGGTGCCTCGCCACTATCGCTCTACACTAGACAACGCCCACTGGGCGGCACTCCACCTTACTCCCCCCTGTGCATCCTGCCTTTGTTGTAACCAGCTTGTGCTCAGCTGTATCACCGGAAATGCTACTAAATTGTACAATGTATGAAATCATTCTGTGTAACTCTGTCAGTGACCTGTATTCTGTAACCTAAATGCTCTGTCTGTCTCAGTGTGATGAGGTACCTTTGTAAATGAGCCTCTGGCTCAAAGGTTGTAAACCGATTATACAAAATAAATAAATAAATATGCTCGGTACCACAGGTCATGGATTACCTGTTGCATCTGTCTGACTCTGGTCTAAGCTATTCCTCCCTCAAAGTCCTCTTTGTCGGCTGCTGGGCCTACCACATCCTAGTGGATGGGAGAAGGTATTGGACTTCAGGAGAGCTGATTTTGTCAAAGTGGGAAAGTGCCTCAGAAAAGCACTATCAAACAGGCAAGAAGGTGGGGTGGAGCAACAATGGGGAAACATCAAAACCGCCATCACAGAGGCAACAAGTCTTCCTGTGATGCAAATAAACAAATCAAAATGAAAGAAAAAAACACTATGGTTCTCAAAAGAAGTGGCGGGGAAGGTTAGGGAGAAAAAGACAGCATTCAGGAAGTATAAGGAAACACAGAAGGAGCAGGTCAGAGAACTGTACCAGTTAAAGCAGAAGGAAGTGAGGAAGGCAGTCAGAATAGCAAAGGCCCAAACTGAGGAAAAGATAGCCGACTCGGTTAAGAAGGGGGATAAAACCTTTTATAGGTACATTAAAGAGCAAAGAAAGACTAAGGCAGGGATACTGAGGCTAAATAAAGAGGAGGGTGGTTGGGCAGAAAGCGACAGTGAAAAGGCAGGGTTACTGAACGAATACTTCTGCTCAGTATTCACAATGGAAGAGCAGGGGGAGATACCTAATCCAGTCAATGGAAGCACTCTGGATAGGGGGGTTGATATTAGTCCTTTCACAGAAGAAAGGGTTCCGAAAGAACTCCTAAAACTGAAGGTGGCTAAATCAATGGGGCCTGATAGGATTCACCCCAGAATTTTAAAAGAACTAAGGGAAGAACTAGTAACACCACTGACTACCCTTTTTAATAAATCATGGGAGGATGGTGTGGTACCTGAGGACTGGAGGAGGGCAGATGTGATTCCTCTTCACAAAAGTGGGAGCAAAACAGAGGCAGGAAACTATAGACCTGTCAGTTTGACCTCAGTGGTAGGGAAAATGATGGAATCACTACTGAAGGAAAGAACTGTTGAGTACCTAGAGGCCAGTGGGGCACAGGACCCAAGGCAACGTGGATTCACAGCAGGAATGTCATGTCAGACAAATCTAATTGATTTCTTTGACTGGGTGACCAAAGTAGTAGACCAGGGAGAGGCTGTAGACATGGCCTACCTAGACTTTAGCGAGGCATTTGACACAGTCCCGCACAAAAGATTAATAAACAAATTAGCCAGCCTGGAAGTGGGTCCCAAGGTGGTAGCCTGGGTAAAACATTGGCTGGACAACAGGACCCAGCTGGTAATAGTAAATGGAGTCCACAGTGAAGAAAGGAGGGTTACTAGTGGTGTACCGCAGGGTTCAGTACTGGCTTTTTAATGTCTTTATAAGTGACATTGCAGAGGGACTGGAAGGAAAAGTGTGTCTCTTTGCAGATGACACAAAGAATAACCAGGAGTAGCACACTAAGCTGAAAGCTTTTTTACAGGAGCGACCTGGGAGCACAGGGAAGTTAAGTGGCTTGCTCAGGGTCACACAGTATGCAAGTGGAAGCTGTGGGATTCAAACCCAGGTCTGGTGTGCTGGATGTCACCAGATTTGCAGCTCAGAGCCTTAAACCACTGCGCTATACTGCCTCAAATTTTGTTGTTGATACGCAAGGTGGGGTGGACAGGATGAAAAGGGACTTGGCAAGGTTGGAGGAATGGTCAGAATTATGGCAGCTTAGATTCAGTGCAAAGAAGTGCTAAGTAATGCACCGGGAAACAAAAACCCAGGGGAAGAGTACACAATAGGGGGTGAGATAGTGACAACAACAAAAATGGAAAGGGACCTGGGGTAGTCATATTAGACGACCTAAATGTGGGCCAGCAATGTGAGAAGGCAGTAAGGAGGGCTGGGGGATACTGGGATGTATAGGGAGAGGCATCACCAGTAGAAAACAGGAAGTTGTCCCTCTGTACAGACAGATGGTAAGACTACATCTGGAGTAATGTGTACAGTTCTGGAGACCCCCACCTCCGCAGAGACATAGACAGGGTGGAGGCTGTCCAGAGGAGGGCAACCAAAATGGTGCAGGGTCTGCACCAGAAGACATATGAGAAACACTGAAGGAGCTTAAAATGTATAGCCTTGAGGAAAGGAGGGAGAAGAGGGACATGATAGAAACTTTCAAATACCTCAAGGGAATCAACAAAGTCCAAGAGGGTAGCATCTTTCAGAAAAAGATGCTCAAGAACAAGGGGACACAATTTGAAGTTAGAGGGAGGACGGCTCAGCAGTAATGTGAGGAAGCATTTCTTCACAGAGAGGGTTTTAGATGCATGGAACAGCCTTCCTGAGGAGGTCGTAGAGTCAAAAACTGGGGGAATTCAAGAATGCCTGGGACAGACATAAGGCAATTCTAGTGGGGGGTGGGAGGAAGTAGGCTGTTGGTTAACTAGGATCTACAGCTTATCCGTTAGGTAGGGAAATGGGCAGACTAGGTGGGCCAAGCGGTCCTTATCTGCCATCAGATTGTGTTTCTATGTAAAACCGTGGCTCAGTTGGAGGTCTCCAAAACCTTTCTGAAAGGAATCCTCCATTTGAAACCCCTTATCCGCAACCCCACCCCACCCCACCTTGGGATCCAAATTTTATTTTAGAAAAGCTTACACTCCCTCCTTTTGAACCGGCTGTAAGCTGTGATATATGCTACCTGCCCTGGAACACGCTCTTTTTGGTTGCTATAACTTCCACTAGAAGAATTTATGAGCTTCAGGCCCTTATGTGCAGGGCCCCGTGTTTTCTGCGATTCTGCGGTTGCAGCAGTGGCTGCAGAAATCAGGAAAACCAGCCACACAGCCACAGAAATTCCAGCTATGCTATGCAGTCACACAAGGCAAGGGCAAAGCTACAGATATGTTAAGTACGCCATGGCATACATGCTCATTAGAAGGGGCAGCAAACTGATGCTGTCCACTACAAAGCCGAAAAGCTAGTGGCTGCATGGCATTTTGACTTGTGCTGTCTCTTGTTACATAACTCCTTCCAGCCAGTATTGTGTGTGTGTGTGTGTGTGTGGGGGGGGGGGGCGACTGATGCAATAGTAGCAGCGCTTGATTAAGTCCACAGCAGTTATGATTTGCTGCTGTGTAGGTGTAGGTACCTCAGCCATGTTAATGTTTCATTATGAGGCTGCTAATGGTGCATGCTGAATCCTTGGAAGATGAATTTGGAAGGAAGAACCGGAAGGCAAGCTGTAGTCAAGAAGTGAGAAGATTCAATGGTGCCCATGGGAGGTGGAACTGATCTCAGTGTAGTGACAGGTATCGGAGGAGGAGCTGATTGTAGAAACATAGGGCTGGCAGCAGACTGAGCAGAGGACTGGTCCCCACTGGTGGACATCTATCACAGTTTTGATTTGTGGGCCGCAGTTCTGTACCTGCAAGTGTGAGAGTAATTTCTTGGCAAATCTGAACCTGCAGCCTAAGTGGTGGCATCAAGCTCAATTCTTAAGGAAGGTCAAGTTGCCCAGCTGCAGCAGAGTTGGGGACCAGGGTATACCAGAACTGGAGCAAGCAGGTAAGGAAAAAAATTGGAATGGAGAGTTTGATTGCTGCTGTACATAAGTGAAATGAAGGTCACTGACTGAAGAACACCACCACCCCCTGAGCTGCGAGGAGAAGAGAGCATGCTAACCAAGGTTACTCCAGCTTAATAAGAAAGACTTGCTTGCATTTTTTAGTGTGTCCCCCGAAAGAAAAATCAGGAGTCAACAAATCCTACAGACACTGCAAGTTACACCCTCCTTCACTATTATAGGAAGACAACCCTCCCCCCAATACAGATTTGTACACTGCACCCAACGTGTTTGTTGCAAGACAGTTGGAGTATTCCTAGTTTACAAAAATAACAATTTAAAAGAATATTGATCAGAATCAGAAAAAAAATGGCCTTCAAGCTGGAGTCTCTCTTTATAGCTGCTAACTGTTAAATATAAACCAGAAGAAATCCAAGCAGGTGTTGCCTTCTGTGTAGTTTTAGTTAAGTGTGTATGTCCTCCTCTGATTATAAACTAGGAGAACAGCAAAGGCCACCCATTTCCAGAAGAACACGTGAGCCTTCAGCTTCGGAGTGGGAGGGAAAATTCATTAAAAGAGAACACTGATGCACATGGCTCTGCCAGGTTTGGGTTATTGCTGTTTAATATTTGTGATAAGAAGACTACACACTGGTGAAATGGCCTGCTGTTCCACTTTCAGTGTGGCAGAGTGGTTGCATGAAGGAAGTCAAAGGGTTAACTAAGACTTAATCCCTTTGAAGGTATGCTTTTTAGCCACAATTTATCTGCCGCAGAATAGCTGCAGAATCAGCAGTTGTTCTGCCGCAGAAAGTATGAGGTCCTGCCACAGAATGTTGGTCCACTTTGTCACAGTAAACACGGGGCCCTGCTTATGTGTAAAGAGCCTTATTTGATTTTTCATAGGGACCGGGCGGTCCTGCGTACAAATCCCAAGTTTCTTCCCAAGGTGGTCTCTGAGTTCACCCTAAACCAAACAGTTAAACTCTCTGTATACTACCCCATTCACATGAATAGGGGTGAGGCTGTCCTTCATTCATTGGATGTACATAAGACTTTGCGTTATGTCCACAGGACCAAGGACGCACGCAAGTCAGATCAGCTGTTTCCTTTGCCCCCAAATCCTTGGGGTCGGCAGTTTCTAAGCAGTGCCTCTCCAAATGGTTGGCTAGCTGCATCTGCTTCTGTTACCAGAAGTACAACAAGCATCTTCCGGGAGAGGTCAGAGGTCACTACCAGGGGTATGGCTGCTTCCGCAGCTTTCCTAAGAAACTTTTCTGCAGCAGAGATTTGTGTGGCAGCAACCTGGAGTTCTGTCCATACCTTCACGAAACATTACAGTCTGAACATTGCCTCTAGGCGCAGCGCTAGTTTTTGGCCTCACCGTTTTACAGGGCTTACTGTCCTAGGCCTGTTCTGGTTGTTTTCAGACTTTCCTCCTTCCTTGCTTCTGTTAGTCTCTCCGAGAGTGACTGCTTTGGATTCAGTCCTATATGTTATGATCTACTGCAGGAACCCTCTCTAAGTAAGATAGTACAGTAACATAAGAACTTATTGTAACAGTAGATCTTCGAGAGAGATTCCTGCAGTAGGTCACACTTTCCCTCCCTCCTTCCCCCAGTCTCTGAATTTCTTGCAAATCATTCTGAACTGGGCTTCAGGATAGTCATCCTTTCTCCTGTCTCAGCATCTTTGGATGTCCGGCGGGAGAACTGGAAGGCGGGTGCAGGGACCGCCCACTATATAGGGTCATGCTGACGTCCATCACGTGACGTTGGGTGGGCGGTCCCCCACCAGACATTATTAGCAAAAGTTTGCTGTGCGGCCTTGATGCCAGGGGGCACAGTCCCATATGTTGTGACCTACTGCAGAAACCTCTCTTGAACATCTACTGTTACGGTAAGTTCTTACGTAACTGTACTTTCTTTTGTCTGGAGGGTGGGGGGGGGAGAGATTGATAACATTGCTGGATATTTCCATAGAATACATCAGGATCAAGTAAACCCCAAAAAAAAAAAAAAGGTCCTTTTGGAGGAACTGGTAGAAGTGCCTGAGTTTAAGCAGTCTTGGCTGGAGGACAGTCTTGTTCTCCTTGCTTCACCTCCTACAGTGTGTGTGGAGAGCTCCTTTGGTCATTTTCTGCTCAGTCAGCATGTCAGGAATTGCTGATGATAAACACTGTGAGTGCACACATACCTCTCTAGAAACCACAAGGAAACTGGACTGGGTAACTAATGTACTCTGAGATGTACAGTGGGATTTGTTTACAGCACCAAAGGGTGGAGGCACCATGGAATGGAATGTGTCTATTGGCTGGAGTCATCCTGTTACCCAGTGTAGTTTGTGTTGTGTGGGTGGGTCGTGAGAGGAAATAAAATACTTGAAGTTTAGTAAAGGAAACAGAAAATTATATCAATTGGCCAGAGCCACATTTAAACCTAGGCGTTCAAGTGGGAACACTGGAAATAGGTTTTGAGAGGCCCCCCTTTCCTAAGCTGGATTTAGGATCAGTAGAAAAAAGAACCACTCTCTGCCCGAGTACTACAGAGTTCCTCTCTTCAGCGGAGTCTTGACCGTGAATTAACAGTTTGTTAACATCTCTTTATGTTAAGTGCCCCTCATTCCAGTATGATGGACGTGCCTGATGACACACGTGCATTTGGGGTGGAGTAGGGACTTAACCATGATTTGGCTGCTGTGAAAAATTACTCAGTGCAGGTCCTGAGACTGGCAGGCGGGGCAGGGTTTTGCCTCCCACTCTGCTAAAGGCCCATAATGTTGCAGATATAAGCAGAAGATACAGCTGTGAACCCTTTTATAATTATTTATTCTTTACAGCCCCCCCGCCAACAGCCACTGCACCTGTTTTCTCCTTCCCTCGTCCTCACTGTTCCAGCTCCCACTCTCACACACGAGCTCACCCTGAGTGTCTCCAGTTCAGACCAGGTTCCTGAAACTTCCGTGTCAACAGCATGCCCTCTGCGGTGGGTCTCTGGTCTGCATGGTTGTACTTTTGGCCAACTGGGGGATCAACGTCCAAGTCAGAGGACCCTGTGAGATGAGTGTGTGGCAGCCAACATCCAGTATTACAGGGCAGACTTTTTTTTAACTCGGTTTGAGTGACTGTCTTACCATCTAATCCTAACATAAGGCCTGCCAGTATTGTCTTCTGCAGGAGTGGGGTGGGCGTGGATGTGGGGTGGGGTCCTCATGTTGGTTGGTCACAAACAACGTCCATCTTGTCACTAGTTCCATTGTCGGAGGCATTGCAGAAGTTGGCTGTCTTGCTCCTTCCCCAGTGGGTCGGTCAGTCAGTCCATGATGCTCTGCACTGCATCCTGGACCCCATGGGCAGGGGGTGTCAAGATTGGGACTCAACCTCTGGGGCTAGATTCACAAAACTTTACCCTGGCACAGGCCCTGGTTTTGCATGCGCAAACCAGGTTTTTGCGGCATGTTGGTACTCACAAAAGTCCAGTTTGTGACATGAATATTGGTGCTATCTGATTCACAAAGCATTTGCTTTGTGCAAGGGCCTTTTGCATGGTCCCCTTGGGTGGAGCAGATACCACCGACTTGAGACCCTGCATTACCCCGTGCAACCCTAGTGGTTGGTGGAGGTACTGCCCCCTGTGCCACCGATTGCCTATTGCTGGCCTGAGTAAAAACAAACATTCTCCCTGTTGCTAGTGGTAACCCCCTGGTGCAAGTGGTAACCCCTCACCCCTCCTCCCCGCGATCCCCATGTATCACACAGACGTTTCCCTGATGTCCAGTTCCCCCCCCCACCTGCATCCATGCCCAATGTACAGGTACTATTCCCTGCTATCCAGTGGTCCCACCCAATCCCTCGCCCAAACACAGTAGATCTTTTCCCTTGTGTCCTCTGGTCCCACCTCCCTCCTGCTCCCTGATCCATAGTGAAATAAATAAAACCCATTCCCTGGAATCTAGCATGGCCTCCCTCCCTACCCCCTATAACACAAGAACATTCTTTCGAGCATCCAGTGTGACCCTGCTCATTATTGTGGTAGGTAGTGTTCTAATTAGCTCACGCTTCTTCGAATTCTGAGTTGCACCGGCATAGCTGCCCTTCTTTCTCTACTTTCATGGTTAGTTATCAATGAGCTGTTGGGTGAGCGCAGCATTGTACGCAATACGCCTAATATTGCCTGGGGTCGTGGGGGGGTATGCCATGGTGAGAAGGGCTGTGCTGGACACTGACTGGTTTGGGATGGAGGGGGAGTGGGGTGGTGGAACACTACCTGCCGGGGTTGTGGGGTCCACTGGATGCCAGGAAAGAGGCATTTGGTTATGTTATAGGGGATTGGGGATAGGGAGGCGGGTCTGCTAGGCACCAGGGGATGGGTGTCATTTATTTTACAGGGGATCAGGGAGCGAGTGGGGGGTGGGACCACTGGACACTAGGGAATAGTGGTTGATACGTGGGGTGAGAGATCGAGTGGGGGCTGGTACCACTGGGTGGGTTGGGTGGGACTGCTGGACTCCAGGGAAAAGGTTTATTGTGTGCAGACGATTGATTGGGTGGGGTGAAGAATAGCACTTGTTCATCGGGCTTGGGTACAGGCGGGGAGGAAACTGTACACCAGAAACTTCTGTCATACATGGGCGGCGATCACGGGGGTAGTTACCACTAGCACCAGGGACTGCAACTGTATTGGTGGGGGAAGGGGCCGTGCAAAGCTCCACACAGAATATGCAAACAGACCCATAATGGGCATACTAATAGCTACCTGGCCCCTTGCATGCCCAATGGGCTTATTTGCATGGTTGCCTTTGTTAATTGGCAATAGCACACCTGCATTATTCATTGGGGGGGCAATACTCCCGACTGCATGGATGGGCAGTGTTAGTGTGGTAGCTCTGGTGGCACTGGGGTTACTGCTGCCTCGACCTAGTCCTATTCACAGTCGGACTGTAAAAAGCAATTTTGGAAACCTGGTCAAATGCAAAGTGCAAAACAAAATTTTGTGCTAAGCTTTGTGATTTTTTTTGAGACTCTAGCTCCTGGTCTCCTATGAGAAAGTTCAGCCTGCACCACGAGGCCAGGCTGTCATCAAACCTTTGTAGTTTCTTACTGGAGTTTCCAGTTTTATCAGGCAGTAGCACAGAATGCTAGTAAATCCGGGTACAGAATTTGTTTATCGATTTATAGTATTTGAAAATTAGTTACTGGGAAGGCACACTGAGCCAAGGCATATCTACAGGCATGATCCGTGGATGGGGTGGGAATGGATGGTCTGATAGTAAGGTAGGGGCAGGTGACCATTAGAAACAAGCATGGCAACAAACATAACTAGCAGAATAGGCAACAACCGACAAATGGAAGGCTACAGCAATATTTAACAACATGCTGTGCCCCCACAAAGGGGTTGTAGATTAAATGTAAAAATCATACAGCTGAACACAGTAAAGTGTAACAGTAATATGCAAGCAAAGTAAACTAGAATTGCACTAGGCTAAAAAGTGGTAGGGGGTAAAGTAACTGCTGCGTGTATACAGATGTCGTCCTGCTTTTTCACAGGGGAAGCCCCATATGTAAAAAAATGAATAATTGAGTTCTTTGAGCAATTTCACTTTTAACCTCCTGTTTGTGCGTGTGTGTGCTGTGGCTGGTGGTTAGGAAAGGAACAACCTATCCCTGTTAAGGCATTTCCCCTTTCATAGTCCCTGCTAATGTTTGCCATGGAAGAAGTTTACTGCTGTCACAGCGTGCCATTTTCATGCTGTAAAACTGTGTGTGTATGCTACAAAAAGGGAATTAACGTAATTTGAAAGGTGGCATATAACTTTCAGATGGGTGGATCTTTATTCTGCCATGTGATTGGCCCAGTGGCACTGTGTCAGTGTTCCCTGCTACCACTTTCAAGGTGCAGGCTCACATGTGAGCTTGGATTGCCTGCCTTGGGAGAGTGTTAGCTGCTTAGCATGCCCCCCCGCCACGCACACGTGCAGACACACACACACACAAGCAGAGCATGGGTCTGGGTATTCCAGAGGTGCCTAAAGCAACTGCATTATATGCTACCTTTCTGTCAAACAGTTTAGCAAGCCTTGCGTAGTCTCTCCCTTTCCAGTGTTCCTTTCTTCTTAAGTTTCCTGAACATGCTAGGATATCAGTTCCAGGAGAACGGATTTAAATGTCTAGAAAAACCTAGGAAGGGAAAACTATCAACACTGACAGTGGGGAATACAAGGCATCCTTGGCGGCAGAAAAATGCACTAAACATAACTTGTTTAAGCCAAAAGCATCTCAGAAGTTTAGCTACTCTTGAAAGGAAAAACACACGAGAGAGTGTTGTGTCCAGGAGCTCATACAACATCTACGTCTAACTCCTCAGTGCTGTTTGGAGCTGCTGGCTAGAGCAGCAAAGGAGTAGGTGGCAGCAGCACAGGGTGCACTAGGAGTGTGGGCTGCAGAGGTGCGGGGGTGGCTGGAGGAAGAGGCGGCTGTGGAATTAAGAAACTGGGGTTCAGCAATGGCTGGCACTGCTGGGATGACTGCCTGAATGGTTGCACTGCTGCCGTCAGAAAGACCCACATTGTTTTGAGCCTTGGCCTGCGCAGCAGGATCTCGGGTTGCTGTGGAATGTGTCAGTGTTGCCAAGCCTGCATTTCAGGACCCTGAAGCATTGTGGCCTCAGCTAGTGTTGCTGAAGTCTGCATTACAGGTCCCTAGATCATTGCAACCTGTGGCAGTCTCTGGAGCCTGCTTTGCTTGGTCCTAGATCATTGTGGTCTGTGTCAGTGTTGCTGGAGCGTGCATTGCTGGATCCTGGATCATTGTGGCCTGTGCCAATGTCACCGGAGCCTGCGTTGCAGGACCCTGGATTGCTGTGGCCTGTGGCAGTGTCACTGGAACTGCATTGCTGGGCCCTGGATTGTTGTGGCCTGTGCCAGTGTCGCTGAAGCCTGCATCGCTGGGCCCTGGATCATTGTGGCTTGTGCCAATGTTGCTGGAGCCTACATTGCTGGGTCCTGGATCAAGTGGCCTGTGCCACTGTCACTTGAGCTTGAATTGCTGGGTTCTGCATTGTTGTGGCCTGTGCCAGTGTTACTTAAGCCTGCATTGCTAGGTCCTGAGTTGTTGTGACCTGTGCCATTGTCACTTGAGCCTACATTACTGGGTTCTGCATTGCTGGGCCCAGCATAATTTCAGCCTGTGTCAGTGGAGCCTACATTGCTGGGTCATGCATCACTGTAGCTTGTGCCAGTATTATATGAGCCTGCATTTCTGGGTCCTGCATCGTTGGGGCCTGTGCCAGTGTTGCCAGAGCCTTTATTGCAGGGCCCTTGATTGTTCTGGCCTGTGCCAGTGTCGCTGGAGCCTGCATTGGTGGGTCTTGCATCGCTGTGGCCTGCCATTGTTGCCCGAGCCTGCATTGCTGGGTCTTGGGTTGTTATGACCTGTGCCAGTGTTGCTGGGCCCTGCATCGTTGTGGCCTGCAGTATCGCTGAATCCTGAATCATCATGGCGTGTGTTAATGTCTCTGGAGCCTGCATTGCTGGTCCTGGCATAGGAAGAGAGGGTAGTGCAATATTTTGCCTCTGTGGGCAGTTCTGTTAGTGGTTTCCTGTTTTGGCTCTGTGCCAAGGCCCCAAATGCTGTATTGTATGATATTACTACTTCCGGCACCTGTACCTCAGGGGGAGGCTCTTGCCCTGCAAACTCCTCCTCCTTCAACTCTGGTGCGTCCTCTCCAGTGATAGACATGTGATCAGGAGGTACCGAGGGAGACACTGGCCTCACCCAATCCATACGGTTAGGGAAATTGGGGCCACATCTGAGAGGCGACTGTTTGCTGCTAACAAGCTCACTTTGTCTGCAGATTTACGCACTAATAATTGTCACTTTTATTTCTTTAAACTTTAACAGTGTTATGCCATGTACTGCATTTTATTTATTTAACGTTTCTGTCTGCGGATCGATGCATCGACTCCATCTTTGGTAAGTGAGAGGGGGTTCCATGGGGACAGCTAGTAAACCTTCATCAACCCATGCAATTAAAAACAAAGGAATAAATAGCAAGAGCACTGGCTCAATACTGCAACAAATGACTGTACAGCAGCACTAGTACCAACACAGCCCGCCAGCTCGAATCCATGGCAACACTCTCTAAGGTGAACAAGCAGCTAATAAAGACGGGACAGGTGTGACAGCAAGAGAAAGGACTGAGAAATGCAGCCCATCCTACAAATTGTGCCGTCCTGTCTCCTGATTTTTCAGAGTCTCTCACTTATTTTGCCAATTTTTTAACTCCTCCCTCATTTCTTATTGCATCATTCTGGGTCAGCTCCTTAGAAACATAGAATTTGACAGCAGATAAGGACTGCTTGGCCCACCTAGTCTGCCCATTTTCCTACCTAATGGATAAGCTGCAGATCCTAGTTAATCAGCAGCCTACTTCTTTCTACCCCAACCCCCTAAAATTGCCTTATGACTGTCCAATGCATGCTTGAATTCAACCACTGTTTTTGACTCCACAACCTCCTCTGGAAGGCCGTTCCATGCATCCACAATCCTCTCTGTGAAAAAATACTTCCTTATATTACCTCTGAGCCGCCTCTCTCCCCATCTTCAAATTGTGGCCCTTGTTCTTGCACACCTCTTTTTTTGAAAGATGCTACCCTCTTGGACTTTGTTGATTCCCTTGAGGTACTTGAAAGTTTCTATCATGTCCCCCCTCTCCCTCCTTTCCTCGAGGCTATACAGATTAAGCTCCTTTAGTCTCTCTTCATATGTCTTCCGGTGCAGACCCTGCACCATTTTAGTTGCCCTCCTCTAGACAGCTTCCATCCTGTCTATGTCCTTGTGGAGACTGGTCTCCAGAACTGCACGCAGTACTCCAGATGGGGTCTCACCAGCTGTCTGTACAGAGGGATAACAACTTCCTGTTTTCTACTGGTGATGCCTCTCCCTATGCATCCCAGTATCCCCCCAGCCCTCCTTACTGCCCTCTCACATTGCTTGCCCACCTTTAAGTCATCTGATATGACTACCCCCAGCTCCCTTTCCATTTTTGTTGTTGTTAGTATCTCACCCCCATTGTGTACTCTTCCCTGGGTTTTGTTTCCCAGGTGCATTACCTTGCACTTTTAGCATTGAATCTAAGCTGCCATACATTTGACCATTCCTCTAACCTTGCCAAGTCCCTTCTCATCCTTTCCACCCCTCCTTGTGCATCAACTCTGTTGCAGATCTTTGTGTCATCTGCAAAGAGACATACTTTTCCTTCCAGTCCCTCTGCAGTGTTGCTTATAAAGACACTGAAGAGGACTGGTCCTAATACTGAACCCTGCGGTACCCCACTAGTAACCCCCCTTTCTTCAGCATGGACTCCATTTACTATTATCCTCTGTGTCCTATTCTCCAGCCAATTCTTTATCCAGGCTATCATTTTGGGACCCACTCCCAGGCTGGCTAACTTGTATATTAATCTTTTGTGTGGGACTGTGTCAGATGCCTTGCTAAAGTCTAGGTAGGCCATGTCCACAGCCCCTCCCTGATCTACTACTTTGGTCACCCAGTCAGAGAAATCTATTAGATTCGTCTGGCATGACCTTTCCGCTGTGAATCCATGCTGCCTTGGGTCCTGTGCCCCTTTGGCCTCTAGGTACTCGACAGTTCTTTCCTTCAGAAGCGATTCCTTCATTTTCCCTATCACTGAGGTTAAACTAACAGGTCTATAGTTTCCTGCTTCTGCCCTGCTCCCACTTTTGTGAAGGGGAATTGCATCTGCCCTCCTCCAGTCCTCAGGTACCACCCCATCCTCCCACGATTTGTTAAAGAGGGTAGTCAGTGGTGTCACTAGTTTTACCCTTAGTTCTTTTAGAATTCTGGGATGAATCCCATCAGGCCGCATTGCTTTGTCCACCTTCAGTTTTAAGAGTTCTTTCAGAACCCTTTCTTCTGTAAATGGGCTGATATCAACTTCTGTATCCAGAGTGTTTCTGTTGTTTGTTTTAGGTACCTCCCTCTTCATTTGTAAATACTGAGCAAAAATATTTGTTTAGTATCTCTGCCTTTTCACAGTCACCCTGTGCCCACCCCCTCCCTTTATTAAGCCTCACTATCCCTCCCTTGGTCTTCCTTCGCTCCCTGATGTACCTAAAAGGTTTTATCCCCTTCTTAACTGAGTTGGCTATCTTTTCCTCGGTTCGGGCCTTTGCTGTTCTGACTGCCTTCCCAGCTTCCTTTTGCTTTAACTGATGCAATTCTCTGTCCTGCTCCTTCAGTGATTCCTTGTACTTCCTGAACGCTTTCTTTTTTTCTTGAACCTTCACTGCCACCTCCTTTGAGAACCATAGTGGTTTCTTACATCGTTTAGTTTTGCTTATTTGCTTCACACAAAGGCTTGTTACCTCTGTGATGGCAGTTTTTATTATTCCCCATTGTTCTTCACCCCTCCTTCCTGCCCATTTGCTAGTGCATTCCTTAGGCACTCACCCATTTTGGCAAAGTCAGCCCTCCTGAAGTCCAGTACTTTTGCCTTTGTATGGCTTGACTCTATTGCTGTGTTTATTGTGAACTATACTGTTCGATGGTCGCTAGTTCCCAGATGGCTACCCACTTCTACATCTGTGATCCTCTCTCCACCTTCATTTGAGAGAACCAGGTCTAAGATTGCTCCCTCTCGAGTGGGTTCCACTACTAGTTGTCTAAGGCATGCCCCCTGTAGGGCATCTAGAATAACCCCACTCTTGGAAGTGGCTGCTGCAACTGCACTTCAGTTAACATCTGGCATATTCAGATCACCCATCAGCAGTATCTCCCCTTTTTCTGCCATTCTAAGTATACTTTCTATTATTTCCTTGTCCATTTCCTCCCCCTGAGAGGGGGGTCTCATGCGACGACCCCTGTGCGACCAGGTGCTATTGCCTGTCTCCAAATTGACCCACATTGCTTCTTCTTCTCCCTGTTTACCATTTTGTTCTGTTGCTTTGATTCCTTCCCTTATGTAGAGAGCTACTCCTCCTCCTCTTTTACACTCCCTGTCCCTCCTGTAGATAGTGTATCCTGGTATGTTTATGTCCCAGTCATGGTTCTGTGTGTACTATGTTTCTGTGACTGCCACGATATCCAGATGTTCCTCCTCCATCAAGGCCACTAATTCAGGAAGCTTGTTACCCAGACTACAGACTTTGGTACTCATTGCTCTCCATTTTTCTATGGCTTTACCTTCTGTAGCAGCATCCCCCACTGACCTTTCTACCTTGGTCTTTTTCTCATTTAGTACCCTGTTTTTTAGGGGGAGGCTGGGATGTTCCTGCTGCTTATCAGTGCCTCCCCCCTTGACTAGTTCAAAAGCTTGCCAATGAAGCATTTAAACCAGTTGCCCAAGAGACTTGTTCCCTTCCTGGACAGATGCAGACCATCCTGCCAGTATAGGCTGGTGTCCCTCCAGGTGGAACCCCAGTCCCCAATGAAGCCAAACCCCTGTGCTCCACACCATTTTTTTTAACCATTCGTTAAACTGCATGATGCAAAGTACCCTCGCCTCACCCATGCCACTGAAAGGCAGCACCTCTGAGAAGGATACTGTGTGTACTACTTGTCTTAGGCCCCTCCCCAACTCTACAAAGTCCTTCTGCACTGCCCTAATCTCATGATGAGCCAAGTCATTTGTTCCTAGGTGGACAATGACTTCCAACTCAAGACCCCCTGTGCAACTGTTCTTGTGATCCTAAAGATGCGCTTCCTGTCCCTCCAAGCCATGGCACCAGGCAGGCACCTTACTTCAGTTTTCCCTGCCCCCCCCAGTTCGGTCACCCTAATAATTGAGTCCCCCACCAGGAGCTGCTTCCTTTTCCTGTGGTGTCCTCTGCCTCCTTCCTGAGGGCCTCCCTTGTGACAGTTGGAGAGGGGCACCTTGCTAGACCCCCCGTGGTCAGGAAGACAGATGGGTGAGTCCTCTCCCCAGCAAACCGGAAGAAGAATGTTCGAAAGAGTGCTTCAAGACTGCCTCTTTCTCAGCACTCCTCAGTATCTTATACCTCCACAAAAGAGCCAGACACATTGAGTGCTACAAAATTTCTCAATAACCTTTTTTTATGTTACACGGTTACCAAAATTCACATATGTAAAAAAAATTGTTTCCTATTTTGTCTTCTCTGTTTTCCATTGGAATGTGCTGTGACAAGGTTGTAACGGGGGAGTAATTATTCAGCAAACCATGTGCGTAGCAGTCGGGGCTCTGCATGCCTTAACTGCTGGCTGACATAACTGGCACGGGGGGGTCTGGCAAGGTGCCCTCTCCAAGGGCCTAAAATTTAAAGTATGTGGTCAGAAATTAAAGGCTGCCATTGTGGCATTTGTTTGCAACGTCAGCGTTGCTGTCCTGGGCTATACCATTTTCAAGACGGATAGGCAGAAGTGCAAGGAGGGAGCAGTAGTCGTATACGTTAGAGGAGGCATAAAAGTCACACAGGATAGATCAGTGGGTGTGGAGTGGAAAGTAAAGTAGAGTTGGTATGGGTGCCAACCAGTAAGAGGTAGGGAAGTTAGGATGGGAGTAGTATGTGGACCCCTGAATTGGAATCAGGACAATGGCAGGGCATCGGGATGAAATCAGAACAGCATCAGCAAAGGGTAATGTGGTGCTGATTGGAGACTTGAATCTACTAGATGTGGACAGAGCGATCCCAGCAGTCAAAAGTGCCTGGAGTCAGACATTTGTTGAGGTGCTGCAGGACTGTGTTCTTGTACAGTGGTCAAGGAACCTACCAGAGAGGGGGCTGGCTTGAGTCTGGTACTTTCCTGTGGAGATAATGTCCGTAATGTCAGTGATGGAACCTCTGGAGTCTTATGATGAAATGATTCAGTTTGGTTTCAGATAACCCTGGAAGCCCACCACTCCAGCCCTGAAATAAGGGTCATAGAGTTCAGAAAGGTGGACTTTGGGAAGATGAGGGAGTTGTTCAGGGAAAGATTAGCAAAGGATGTGAGGGCAGAAGGGTTTAGATGCCAGTGAGAAATCATTAAGAGGGGGGAAACAAAAATGACTGATAAATGTGTGAAGTAGGTAGGAAAGGATAGGAAGTATAAAAAAACTGATGTGGTTCTCCAAAGGGGTAGGGGAGGCTGTGAGAGCAAAATGAACAGCACTGCAGAAGTATAATGGGGAATTGAATGAGATCAACAAGAAAGGATATCTAGAAAAGTTAAGTAAGATGGTCAGAAAGCTAAGGAAGGCAGATCTAGAGCAAAGAATTGCGGAAGATCAAGGAGGGAGAAAAGCCTTCTTTTGTTACATACTAACATACTAAAATGCCAGCAGAATAGGGCCTAACGGTTTTCGTGTTCAGCTTGCTTGGTCAGCCCCCACCCTGGGTGCTGACCTGCTGTCCCTCGCCTTCTCTGGCTTCTCCTTCCCAGTTCCGGATATTCTTGCTGCTTTGGATTTTGCTTCCAGAACCCTTCCCCTGTACCTGTCCCACCCCCTCTTGAACCCCTCCACTGTCTCGCCTCCACCAGCCCCTAGGCAGTGCATTCCATGGCTTCACCACCCTCTCAGTGAAGTAGCACCTCCTCCTTTCTCCCTGAATCTTCCCCCCTCCAGCTTCCACCCATGCCCTCTAGTGGCCCCTTCCTCCTTCCTTCGAAGCACCCTGACTGTTCCTCCCCTATTTACCCTCTTCATGTACCTGAAGACCTCTATCATGTCCCCCCGGTCCCTTCTCTTTGTTATAGTAAGGAACAGGGGATCATGGAATAGGGAATATTCAGAATGAGGATTGTGTGTGTGGCTGTGTGCCTGGGGGGGGACAGGACAGCAGCACAAAAGCAGATATCCTGGATAAATATTTTTTATTCAGTCTTCATATTAGAGGAAGGTAGGAAGGCCTTTCCAAAGAGTGGGGTTCAGGCCCTAGGAGTGTAGAGACAAAGGCTGAGATGAGGTTTGTATCAGAGGAGAGGGTGTTTAAAGGAGCAGTACACCCTCATATCTTGTAAATATTCTTTGTTTCCTTGTCAACAGATATCTCTTTTCCTGTCGCTGTTGATGTATGTGTTTGCTTTAGTTTGTTTTCACTGGTCACATCAGCCCCTGTAACTAGCCTGGGGGGTCTCCATTTTCTAGTTGTTGAAATCTCATTGTCCCTGAGAAATGCCAGGGCTGGAAAGATAGCCTTTCCGTATTTCCATGGCAATGCGGTCAGGCTGAAGGAAATGTAAGTTAAAGACCAGCATTTCTGTCTGGAAATGCAGACTTGCATGTAAGGTGCCTGTGGTTTTCCGTCTGTAGGTGGAGCGTGCAAGCAAGTCTCTCTGCGGCAGTGTCATTGCTTCAGGTCTCTGGTGGGGGGTGAGTAGAGCACACCATCCTATCCTTCCTGGGCAGGCTATCAGGGCTTGTGGCAGAATCCTGATAGCAAGCAGGCACTCCTTGGACGTCTGGGGGTCCTTGCCATAAGGCAACACATGTGACTCACTACTGCTGCCTCACCAATTGACTGGTCAGGATTTCTTCTTGCTGTTCGGACCATGAGTTGCCATAGTAGCGAGTTAGCAGCCAGAGAGGAAGGAGCTATCTTTCTGTCAGTAGCAAACGTGGAGCAAATGTTTTGTTGCAGATAAAACTAAAACAAGTAAGCGCACAGCCGTCTATAGTAGCTGCAGCACTGAGATAAACAGAAATATATTTATTTTCTGTAGTCGGGGAAAGTCAGGAGTACACTGTGGGTCAGGGGATCTGTACCAAGTGTGGTGGATAAAATGTCCTCTACACCATGAAAAACATGGATAAGAAGAGAGTAAGGAGGGGCGCCAGAGAGCCATCTTCCAGGTTGGAAGCATTTTTCTCACTCTTTCCTCCACGTGGCAGAAAAATAAGTAGAAGTTACAACTTTAAATTATTTTTTTGAGAATCCAGCAGCCTGCTTTTATTGAGCAAGCTTTCCTGAATTGATTAATACCACAATTAAGATGGGCAGAACAAAAATGCAGCAACCAGGTAACCATAAAGATCCCCCACCGACCAACAGCAAGGCCGGAGAAGCCTCAGGTGGTAGTACCGCTGGTAAAGAAGATCGTACATCGGATCCTCCATGGCACACCCTACTGCTCCTTAGCAGATACAGATAAGAGGGTGGCTATGACCCTGGCTACAGTGAAGACCATCATAAAGGAAAATGGACAGCATCGGGGCCGCCTTGAGTCACTGGAAAACGAAATCCGAGCAGGCAATATTTGTATTGTGGGGCTTCCTGATGGTGTGGAGGGGCCGAACCTGCTGCAGTATTTATTGGACTGGCTGAAGGGAAATCTTAACCTACCTGAGGAATTTCCAATGGCTGCACTTACTAAGGCGTATGGAGTTAATCAGAGGGTCCGTCCGTCGTTCTCTAATCAGCCATGCACTATCCTGCTGAGATCTGCAGGCTCAGAGATCCGAGATCGGGTCCTACTTGCAGCGAGGGCAGAGTATCCTTGGAAGTCGGTGGAATGGACATCAAATTGTACCCGATCTCTCCTTCCAGACCCACGCTAGAAGGAAGGCCTTTGATGCTGTAAGGCACAAGCTGTGCGCAATCGGAATCATCCACTCATTCCTACTTCCAGCACGATTGCGGGTGATTTACAGAGGGAAGACATGGCATTTTAATACCCCCAAGGATGCCGGCAGATGGACGGAGAAGGTTGAAACCGAATTTGCAGCAAGGAAGGATCCTGTTGATTCGCAGAGCTCCGATACAGAGGAAGATTGAAGGGACATTTGGGGTTTACATCAGTAACAGGTCGGGACTTTCCTAATTGTATGTCTAAAGTTGGGACATTTGTGAGCACCGTTGGACTCTGTAGGGTACCGTGGGTTTCAGTGGGTCTTACATAAAAGTTTGTTTAAATGAGGGGATTACGGAGGGGCCTTTTGATGTTTGTTTCACTAGCTACTTGATGCATGCGGGATTCCCCGCCTTCGCCATGGCTCCTTGCAGTTTTTTCTATCAGTTGGGATACAGGAAGGGATGAGCCCGAGTCTATACTATCATATTCTTTAAAATAATTTCGAAGTTGAAAATGTTCGGGTTGTGTGCTATTAAAATCATTACTGCCTACTGTTTAAAATATTAATTCTAAATGCATCAACTGAATGCTGGATTATGTTGATATTTCTGTGGGGTGAATTCAGGGCAATCAAATTGTTTAATTTACAAGTTCTACCTAATCATACCAGGTTGAAATAGCAGTCTTTTTAGATTGTGTTTTCTTCTTCCTTTCTGATTCTACCTAGAGGATTTACCTTTACCATTGAAGAGGCTGGCAACTTTTGGCACACTCATGGATTTATATAGTGGGACTTATTGTCCAGGACTTAACCTCCATTCTTCTGTACCAGACTGCAAGGGGGCCTTTTATGTGATTATCAAATATGTGATACAGTCTTCACCTATACCTTGTACGAGGAAATGTAAAATGTCTGTTAAAACAGAAAATAAATAAACATAAAGTTAAAAAAAAAAAGAGTAAGGAAACTCCTTTACTCCCCATGCTTGTAGTACCCAACCCACTCTGTCAGAAACTGCTGCACTGAGAAGCATTTTGTTTTGTTTAGTAAGTGGGAATTTGGGAACTTAGTGGGTCCGTCGAGTACTGAGGGGGTCGTGGTCCAAAGGAAGCAGCAGTGATCCCTGTATGCCTGCACAGGCAGGCTTTTTGCTGTAAGACTAGTGAAAAAAAAAATGATTTGATACAGTGCAATCAGGAAGAGCTGCTGCACAAAGAATAAACCACAGATCACTGCCTAGTTTGATTTTTGAAGAAAACTGATACAGTACTAACTTGAGGGGAAATCTGTGATTGATTGAAAAAAAAAAATAACACTAATTCCTTCCTGCATAGCAAGGGGACATTGTCCTACATTAAAGGGGAAGGGGGTAGTCCTTTTTGGGTAAATCTCTGAGCTACTTTTGTAGGTAACAAAAAGGTAAACACTTTCCTACTGTAGGGGGAGGTGTAAATGACATTCCTGGACCGTTTTGTCTTCGCCATTAAATTTTTTTAAATTATATTAGATGTGGAAAATGTATCCTTTGATCAGGGAATGTATGATGAGCCACTCACATTTCCAGTGGAAATGTACCCTTGCGGCCATTATTTCAAGGCCTGAATGCATTATCATATGAGAACATGATGCCACAGCACCCATTTATACCACGATATCTCTATGCTAAAAGTACAAATATCCTGAAAAACTCTCTAGTAACACATAGACTGAATGCAGTTTAAAGGGAAAAAATCCTGCATTACATCTAAGACAGTTTGTATAGCTGATTGAAGGTAAATGTGGTATTTCACATCTTGCTGTAACTTGTTTTGTTGAATTCTAAGTAAGCAGACAGGCATACTGTGGAGTCTAAAGAGTGCTGACACATCATGTTCTCATATGCTAATGCAACTCTTTGGGACAATGAGATTTCAATGACCAGGAAAAGGAGACCCCCAGGCCAGTTACAGGGGTGGTGAGCAGTGAAACAGACTAAAGCAAACACACATATCCCCAATTGCTACAAGGAAAAAGTTGTGTGTTGACAAGGAAACAAATAACAGATACAAGATATGAGGGTGTACTACTCCTGTAAGGGGCTCAAGACCCTGAAAGAGAATAAATCGTCAGGCCCTGATGGCATGCTTCCTGGGGTGCTGACAGAGGTGAGTCAAAATGTCTGGCGGCACCATTGGCTAATTTGTTTTAATTGTTGCCAACAAACGGGTGATGGTAGTGGAATGGAGGGTGGCTAGTATAGTGCCATACCACAGAAGTGAAACCGAGTCGATCCTGGTAACTACTGACCAATCAGTCCGACATGGATTGTAGGGAAGCTGCTGGAGACCATCGTAAAGCAGACACCTATCGGAATTGCTGGAGACAAACTGGCAGCAGGACAAGGGGCAGTATGGATTCATGGCAAGCAGAGCTTGCCACACTTATCTCAATGACTATTTTTGATTGGGTCACAAAGGCGGGGGAAAGAGGCCAGACAAAAAACGTGCTCTGTATCATCTTTGGCAAAGCCTTTGATTCAGTACTGTACAGAAGACTGGTTAAAAGTAGTAACTGGTTGGGTGGGGGGGGGCAGAACTTAGAGGGTGGTAATTACAAGGGAGTTCTTATTCTTTGGGATCAGGGAGGTCACGATTGGGGTGCGGCAAGGATCGGTCTTGGGACCAGTGTTATTCAGTATGACACAGAGTAGGGTATCCAGAGGAGGATCTGTTTCCTTGCAGATGACATCAAGGTTGTGGTAGAGTGGACTAAAGGAGGGAAGAAGGGACATGAAGGGGCTTTAGAAAAGCTAGAGAGGTGGTCAGACCTGTATGGCAGCTTAAATGTGATTGTTTGTAGAAAAGGGGGTTGTCCCTAGCTGCCCACTTCCTTGCCTCAGGAAGATGTGTTTAAGGGTTGGAGGAGATTCTAGTAGCAAAAAATTGATCCATATAGAGAAATAAACAGTAGAACTCAGCTCCTATTATTTAAAAATATTTTTTTAAATTATTTTGACATCATATATTGATCCAGAGCCAACGTTTTGTGACTATCTTTGCCACTTTATCAAGGTACTGGGTGTCATGTGTAACATATAGAATAATATATGGGGTGGGGTGGTTACCGAGAATTTTACACACAACCGAGGTGTTGGATGCTACATAAACCCTAAGAGAGAAGCTCGAGGGGTTTATTCAAGCATCCAACACCTCGGGTGTGTGTAAACTACAAGTTAACCACACAACCCAATTTTTTATTTTATATAATTGCTGGCTATCGTTTTTTCACCTCAGCAATTATATTAACACTATTGTCATTGTTAGAAGGCATCTCCTGTCTAATCTAACGTGATTTTATAATGAATCTGTTTGCTGTTGAAAGTATGTTCTGCTGAATTGTAAGGCACTTAGAAATGCCAAGATTTTCCTTAAAATTGTCGTCTTCTGTGAAATGTTCTGTGTCCAACAGGTCTTTATGTAACTAATTCCGGGTCACCCCTGAAAAAGGGACCTTTTGAGCCCAGTGGGCCTACCTTGTTAACAAAATGAAATAAATAAATATTGAATAATGAGGTGTCTCAGTTTAGCTACAGTCCGATCGGTTTTCCTCATTGTCCATAGTGGGATATGCTGGAAACTAATTTTCCCTTTTTTTCCTTTAAACTAGCCCAGTTTAAGCATTTTTAGGCAGGAGATTCTGTCAGTTGTTTTAAAGTGACTTACCAGTGAGTTGGAGTGGTCGAAAATCGTCCGACGGTAAGCCCTGGCATCGGCCAACGAGAGAGGGAACAGCGTCGGCTAGCACAGAGTATGGGGAAACCCGGCGCGTGTTGGCCATTACAAATACTCCTTTATTAAGGGCAAATTACGCCACAGGTTTCCCTTAGGGAAAAAACGAGAGCCAGTTATTACAGACAAATACTGTAACAAACATTGCTTAGCATAAATATAATTCCTGATTAGCTTCCCAGCCTCATAAACTCATGAATAACAAGGTTTTTATACCATCAATTACTTGATGCCACTTATTCCCTAGTCAGACTGTTGAACGTGTTTTTCACAGTACTGTGCTCAAAGAAAATCACCCTCAATTAAATCATGACATAGGAAACAGAGCTTTGTGAAGCATCAAAATGTCTTAAATATTCTGTATTCTGGACTAAAAAATATAAATATATATGTCACGACCATTGTCAATCATGAACCACTGGCTTTCGCAATAAAAATTCTGTTTTGTAACTTTGTACATTTCAGAAACTATGCAGTTATCAGTTAAAACATCACGTTGAATCAAGCGTAAAACAGTGTCATACAGAGCCTATAGATGAATCTCTACTGCATTAATTTCCTCTGTTCCCCTTTCAAGTGCTGAGGCATGAAACTGACAATATGACCTTTTTTTTAAGGAAACATTAGGCATGGAATTATGTAAGCAATGTATGCATCTTCAAGTAACCCTGTATACGTATTAATATTTACAGACTGGATCTTTTAATTTAAATTTTTATATATATATTTATTTTTACCCCCTCATGGCTCCTGGCACTGTCACCGACTCTAACCTCCTGCACGACAAGCCCTGGGGTATGCGGGCTGTGGTCCCCAAGGTGGGGGCGGGTGATGGTAGCCTGGCCTCTTAGCCACCTCCCCTGGTTCCATACCTCTTGAGCTGCATTGGGGTCCACATTCTCGGCTGCCGTGCTGGTGGCGAAGGCTATCTCTCTGGACTCTCATGTCGGTTGTCATGCCAGACCAAGGGCTTTTCCTTGTGTACACCCCCAGAGAGAGCGGCAACGTACTGAGCTGGCGTTTTTTTCCGTTGCGCTCCCTCCCCAGTGTGATGCACAGGCATGCCGATCCTCCATCCACCGCCAGAGGCTGGTCATGCACTGAGCCATGGTTCCCCCCACCCCCTGGAGGAGACGAGCGGTCCTTGAACACTCGAGCCTCTTCCCCCCTGCCTGCCCTCCAGCAACCCGAGCCTGTTCCCGAACTCGGGTCGCTGTTGCCGCAAGCAGTAGCACTACCGCTGCACTGACGGGTCGGCCGGATCTTTTCATTTTAATTTATACAAAATGCCATTCTTCTTAAAATGGTATGTTTTACTACCCCTGACCTAGATTGGTATATGGTGGCAAGATAATTAGAACAATAAATTGAGAATTTTTAAACTGGAGTCGAGCTGTATTGTAAGGCTGCTACATGTTGGCACTAAAAACCCTGGCGCAGACTGCTCGATGGGAGGCATGAGGGTGGTTTGAACCTCTAAGGAAAAGGACCTGGGAGTAATTATCAGTAACAACCTCAAGTCTGTGGCCTAATGCAGTAAGGCATATAGGATGCAGAGTGTATAGGCAGGGCATTTATAATATTGTCAATGTACAGGTCCTCTGTTTACGCCACACCTTGAGTGCCGTGTGCTGTTCTGGAGTTCCCACCTATATTAAAACAGGGGTTAGCCTGTCCAGCCTTCAGCTTTTTCCACTTGCAGTAAATACTATTTAGTGGCCTGTGATTTTCTGCTTCAAGTTGCTTACTTTATGAGGTACTAGTCTCTTCGAGTGCTACCATCATGCTCTTCTATGACTTGTTTTGAGTTTAGCCTCCCAGGTTAGTAGTATGGGACCTGGTCTCCAAGATGGACACACTGCAGTTTTCACATTTTCCATATAGAAAAAGAGCCACTTGGAGAGGGTCTGGAGAAGATTGCAAAATGATCCAAGAGCAGCAAGGAAAGGCTGGAGTGTCTCAGCATGTACTCTCTGGGCGGGGGCATGATAAAGACTTACAAGTTCTTGAAGGAAATAAACTGGGTAGACTACAGTGATCTGTTCAGGAGGTACGAAAGTACGTAATCAGGGCATGGATAAAAGTTGAGGGGATTTACAAGGGATACAAGGACATTCTTTTTCACAGAGCAGGTGGTGGACAAATGGAACAGTCTACCCAAGCTGGTAATTGAAACAAGGTCAGTGATGGGGTTCAAGCATGAATGTGGCAGACACAAGGAATAGTGAGGTCTCTTGGAAAGGGCGAGGTGAGTATAGACAGCCTGGGGAGGGGCTACGGAGACCCATGATGGCAGTCAGCTCAGTACATCTGGTTTGGTATTAGATTGTTATAAAGGTTTTGGCAAAGCTCAACCCCTGCATTTATAGTGCATCTTTAGTAAAAATTCTGGGAGACACCTGGTGTGACCAAACAAAAGCATATAGTTAAAGTGCCCCTTCCCCACTGCTTTAAAGTCTACAATTTTTCTAATCACTCCAGTATTCTTACTTGTTATAAATTATTGGAGGGGTTCTTAGTCTCATTGTCCAGCTGAATTATGATCAACCTTGACCACCACAACAAGGTGACCACCCTAATCGGTCAGGAAAAGCATCACATTTTATCTTGCCATTCTGAGCTGAGATCCCCTGCCTCTCTCGTCTTGTGGGGAAACTACTCCGTGACTTATTATTTATGTAGTATGCTCTGGCCAATGAGAGGCTCACAGGTGTTTTACTGGGGTGTCACCAATTAGAAGAAGCCATAATTCTCCTGCATTCAAATGAGTATAAAGGATTTGGCAAGCTCAACCCTGCATGTACCGTGATCTTAGTAAAATGTGTGGGAGGCACCTGTGTGTGAATGGCAGCTCAGAATGGCAAGATAAAATGTGATGCTTTTTCCTGACTGATGGAGTGGTCCCCTTGTTGTGGTGGTTGTATTGATCATAATTCAGCTAGATAATGACATTAAGAAACCCTCCAATAATTTATAACTTACTGTAAGAATATTGGAGTTATTTGAAAAATTGCAGGCTTTAAAGCAGCAGAGTGGGGGGGGGGGCACTGGCACCTTAACTATATGCTGGTGTTAGATCGGTCACGGAATCGCGCAGGTAATAGACAGACTGGATGGACTGTTGGGGATTTATCTGCTGACAAATTCTTTGTTAAATCTGCTATATGTGGAAGTCACAGTGCAGTTGGAGATTATGGCCTTCCATTGGGTTTGGCAGGGTACCCTTGCTTGCGAATCTTCTGGTGCATTTACTTTGCAGCACATTTTATTGGATCGCTCAGCTTTTCAGAACTGTTGACAGACTGTGCAACCCAGCTCGTCATAGTTCCGTTGATTTATTTCATAAAATGATTGTGACGAGATCGCCGCTTCTTTGTGAATAAGGTGGTTGACACAACTTCACTCTATTGGCGATGCTGTTGATCGGTGCCATGTCACAGAGCCGGAGTTTCCTGGAGTACCTTTGATCTGCTGGAGTTTCGGATATTATAAAGATTGTCCAGGCGATGTGTCCCACCTGCAGCAGTTTATACCGGGCACTACCTCCTCATTTTGGGTTGTAGTGACATCATTGGCCCGGTCTTAGCTCGGATTGTCCAGTGCTCTCTGAATTCGGGTGAGTTTCTAGCTTCCTGAAGGTGGGGTGGTGATACCCTCCTGAAGAAAGCTTCTTTAGACCGGATAACGTAGCAAACTACAGGCCTATCTCTAACCTCCTTTTGTGGGAAAGGTTTTGAGAAAGTTGTGGCAGCTCAACTGGATAACCATTTAACCATCCATAATTTATCTGAACCTCTCCAATCGGGTTTCGTGAGAGGCATAGTACTGAGACTGCTCTGGTTTGGGTGCTCAATGATCTCCTGATGGCGAGAGATCGGAGACACCATTCCATCTTAGTTCTCCTTGATTTATCATCAGCTTTTGATACTGTGGATCATGTGGTTCTGCCTGAATGTCTGAGGTCCATCTGTGGGCTGTCTGGTAAGTTCTCAGATGGTTTACATCTTTCCTTGCTGGTAGACACGAGAGAGTTGTCTCGGTATATTTTCTTCCGGGCCTTTCTCTGCCTTGCGGATACCCCAGGGTTCGGTGCTGTCCCCATGTTATTCGCTGCCCCTCAGAGGCATTGTAAGACAATATGGGCTGAGGTGTCACTGCTAGGCTGATGATACCCAGCTCTACCTGTATTTTGCCCCCAACCAGGTTAGTGCTATCTCAGTATTGAACAGCTGCCTCGTAGAAATCTGAGATTGGATGAGCACCAGCAGTTTAAAGTTGAACCCAGGAAAGACTGAGGTTTTGGTAGTGGACCCGGGTCGTAGGGCAGAGGGGTTGAGGACCGAGCTCCCCTCCGGTTTAGTCTGGGGGGGGCGCGGGGACAGATTCTCACCTCTGAACAGGTGCATAACCTAGGAGTGGTGCTTGACGATGGTCTGACCCTTTGTCATCAGGTGTCAGCAGTCGTCAGGCTGGCCTTTTACCATCTTAGGAACATTGCTAGGATTAGGCACCTTGTTCCGTCTAGCGACCTGCCTGTTTTGGTCCACGCCTTTGTGACATCGCACCTTGATTACTGCGACTCCTTTTACTTAGGGCTTCCTGGGGTTGATATCCGCCGCCTGCAGCTAGTGCAGAACGCGGCAGCACGTTTGTTGACTGGGGCATCTAGAAGAACTCATATTACCCCTTTGCTGCACGGTCTGCACTGGCTGCCTATTCAGTGGTGCATCGCCTTTAAGGTAGGTCTACTGACTTACAAAGCCCTACACGGACAGGGTCCTGATTACTTGAAAGAGCTCCTGGTTCCCTACACCTCTGTGCGACAGCTCCGCTTGGCTGACGGGTTGCTGGAGATTCCGAGGGTAAGTTTAAAGTCATCTGGTGCACGTGCTCTTGGGTTTGTGGCACCTACCCTCTGGAATTCTCTGCCACGTCACCGCCGGGAGTGCAGGACTGTGGGGTGCTTCGAGCAGGCTCTCAAGATTTTTTTGTGGGGAAAAGCCTATTCTGTATTTTCTTGATTTTATTGTATTTATTGTATTCTGTTGTTATTTTGAATGTACAGCGCTTTGACACATGAAAGGCTCTATAACAAATGAATGTTATTATTATTTATATTTATTTTAGTAGAAATCCAGAAGGATCGTTATCCATGTTTCCCCATCTACACTTACTGTACTGTAAATGAGCTGTTTCAAGAGGCTAGCATTCTGTGAAACTGATCAGATTTCGCCTTCTGGTTATCCTCTCAGAGGGTGAATGTGGTAGAATAGTAGTGAATTCAGAAACCCACTACGTAAGGTCTGTTGGTCCCCCCCACCGATTGCTAGATAATCAGCATAAGCTTGGAAACCAATAACCAGTATATCCACTTGACCAGTCCTGTCTATTTCAGCAGTGTAACCCACCCGCAGAACTTTGACCCATGTTACATTTCTCTTGGGGGTTGGGGGGGTGTCTGTCTGTTTTTCACGCTTTCTTTCTGTGACATTGTTGCTTTGTGTCCTCTGGCTGGTCACCCTTGGACCCAGCTTGTTTGCTGCTCTGCTGAATCTTCTTCATCTGCAACAGATACCAGTGCATAAGCGGAGTCTCTGCTGGTGCTTTGTATCATTGCTGGTGACTTCCAGCTCCAATCCAGCATAACTGTCAGTCAAGGCTTGCTGCTGACGCAGTATGTTTCAGAGTATCAGTTGGGTATCAGCCATAATAGTATTAGGATTTGAAACCTACATGTCTAAAGTAAGGAATAGACAGCAATGTGATCTTTTAAAGCCTATTTTGTGCAAACTGTATTGCAAAACACTTTAGAATCCAGGAGAGGAGGAGAGAGAATGTTGCTGCCATTAGGCCCTGGGAGATTCTGACAGCACATAGATTAGAGAGAGAGAGAGAGATTATGGAGGTTAAATACAGTTAAGTAGCTGCATCAGCCTGTTCCTGATCATTTTATGCTGTCACAAAACATGGGATTTCAGGGTGTCTGCAGCACATGCTGCAGGGAAGCAGATTGGAGACCCCGGCCTGCTTGCTCTCCACCACTATGGCAGGCCTTGTCTTTTGTAACCAGTCAGTAGACGCACTGTAGAGGGGCGAGTTGTGTTATGAATACCAAATTGATCTGATTAGAGTTTGCTATATGAACATCTGTAAGCCTAGGTTTAGCCGGGATTGGCCTGCCTCTAGAATACGATCAGATTCAACACAGAGAAGGCAGAGCGTTGACTTTTCATCATGGCTGCCGCTGTCAGATCCTTCTTTTCAGAGAGTTCTCTTGGATGCGTAGTTAACGCTGCCTGCTGTCTGGTTAATGCTACATCTGTAATGCACTCAATTGTTGTCCCTATCAGGGTGATTTAGGTCTCTTGTTTTTTTTTTTCCCTGTCTGAAAAATCAATTAGCAAGCCTTTTGAAAATTAGCACTATTGCTGTGCAGATAAGGCCCTGTGGTGCTCATTAGATAAGGCAAAGCAAGCAAGAATAAGACCAGCTCTCCCAGGGCGCCGGATAATGGGGTACCCGCTTGGCACACTGGCAACTCGGGTTCATGACCTGAGCCTGGGATGACAGGTGTGGAGGCAAGCAGGGAAGGTGAAAGAGCTTCCATGCAGATGCTCTCCTCCTGGGGAAAGCTCTGCTACACACTGTTCAGAGAGTGACACCTAGAGGGGATCAGCGCCATGGTTTGCGCAGGTGCCCAAGCATTGCCTGGCTGTGCCCCTAGGGCATTGCCATGATGCCTGCAGTTGGGGTGTGGGGAGGGGTCCAAAAAAGTGGAAAAATGCCCTCTTGATGTACAGAATGACAACCTCTGCTAGTTTCCACCCACACCGCTAGGCCTCTCTCTTCCCTTGTCATAGGTTTTGATCACAAAGTTCAAGGTACTTCTCGACTCAGTGCAGAAGCCCAGTGTCTGGTGGGGGAGGCAAGGATTAGCTGGAAACCCCGGGAAGAATGGATACAACTGGGAGCCTGGAGGTAGGAGTCCAGTGGCAAGAAATGAGTCCAGAAGATAGATGGGGACGACTGAGGAGCCCAAAGCAGAGATGTGCTGAGGGACTTGGGGGTGGTGGGAAAAAAAAGGTGAGCGTGTGTGTGTGTGTGTCTGTATTTGGTGGTGTGTTTGTGATCTACAAACAAATGGTTCATACGAACAAAGCAGTGAAGGTTCTTCCCTTTGTACCTTGGAGAAGCTGAACGTTTGTGGACTGAGGTAAAGGGATGAAGAGAAGGGATTGGTATTTGATGGAGCAGCAAACTGTTAGGGAGGGGCATTCAAAGGGAGCCAAGCATTTTTACATCATGTTACAAACCTCTCTCTGCCCACTTTAGTGAATGCTTTCTACAGCAGACGCTTTGATATGGAGAGACGCCTAGGGCAATGGATTTAAGGAAAGTCAGGGATGGGGTGGAGGGAGACTGATAAAAGGGCAATTTATCCTTAAATACAGCTGAGACCCGAGTCAGCTCGCTGCCTGTATTGACACAGGCAGGCTTGCAGCCATAAATCACTGTGCAGTTGCTCTCGTTAGTCCGTTCATTGATTCCCTCCTGCCCTCGGCAGGCCAGGCTGCAGTTAAGCCTTGTGCCTCCACGTGATGCTGAGCCGAATCAGATTTTCCCTTTAGTCTTTCGATCAGATTTTTCTTCCTAGAGCTTAGAAGGCCCACTTGGGGCCTTGTAGTAATTGCCTCCCCACGCTGAACCGCTGATACCTTGATTGGATTGGCGTAAGGTTTCAGGGGACTGTGTTTAACATGCAGCGAGCCGCAGCAGCAATGCAAACAGTGCTCGTGTTTAAACAAGCGCCGATTAGGAAGGGAAACAAGGCAGTTCAAGCCCATTTGCTACAGTTCTGAACAGGTGGCTTAGATGGCAGTGAGTCGGGGGATATTTTGTGTGATGTGGTGGTGGTGTTAGAGATGCTGCCATGGGCAGAGGGGTCAAGGGGGGGGGGCAGTGAATAAAGGCAAACTCCCTTCTATGAGTCCAGGGCTTTCTTGTGGTTCTGGGAGGCAGAGACATGTGCAAAGCTCATTAATATCTCATTAAGTTAGCATTACAATTGCTCACACTAATTCTGCAGGCGTGGACTCCCAGTAGATCCGTGTTAACACTTTCCACACTGCAGCTTTGGTTTCTACTTCGGCACGCTATGCAGTGTAGCTCTTTTCATGCCGTGTGTGTGTATGTGTGTGTGTGTGTGTCTGTATATAAAAATGTGTGTGTGTGTGTGTGTGTGTGTGTGTAAAAAAAAAAAATGGGCAATAAACAGCAGTCTGCTAATCCTGACTCTGAGTGTACACTGGGGAGCATGTTATAATGTAAAAGAGAATCTGTGACTGGGAAGCTTGTTGCAAATAAAATGAATATGTTGGCTGCCCCTGGTGCTTTCTTATGCACCAGGGTAACCTCGAAGAGAGGAGGGAGCAGGGGGATGTGATACAGACCTTTAAATACCTCATGGGGACCAGTAAGGTACAGGAGGGATTACTTTCAGGGGGAAAAAAAGGAACTCATGAACAAGGGGACGTACTGTGAAGGTGGGGGGTTAGATTCAAAAGAGATGTGAAGAAGTACAATACTTCTTCACAGAAAGAGTGGTGGACTCCTGGAACAGCCTTCCAGCGGAGGTGGTGGGGGAAAAAACAGTGTTAAGGTTCAAGAATGCATGGAATAGGCATAAGGAAGTCTTAGTGGAAAGGAAGGGGAAGGGGAAAGAGCTGCAGAGATCAGTTGGGGTCTGCGGTGATGCTGTAGTTAGGGGAAAGGGGCAGACTGGGTGAGCCATGCGGTCCTTATCTGCAGTCAAATTTGTTTCTATGTAGCCACTGAGTTAAGGTTCCACTGGTCTCTGCAGGGGATTGACTGAGGTTGTCGAGACTGATTAGTGTTTAGTGTTCTTGTGTATGTGATAATTAGCGATAAGAAGGCATCATAGTCTATTAGTTAGTTAGAGCAAGGCTATTCCAGGTTTAAATCCCACTGACTTCAAAGACACATTTACACTGCATGCCGTATTATGAAGTGTTCAGCCTTACAGTGCAAACTCAGAAAATGAGCCCACATCCTATCACACAAAGACTGGTATCAAAATTGATTCACTGTTTTTTAATTTACCAGTGGCAGATGACATGTACATGAACAGTGGTGGTTCAGACAGAAGACAAGTTGGACTCCAGTGCTTCCAGACTCCATGCCTGTTCCTTATCGTGGTGTGGCCAGGCCATTATGGGCCTCCTTATACTGCCATAGTTAACTGGTAAGGGATACGTAAGCATTGATCACCGATGAAGGTGACATCTAATGGGAGTTAATGCATGGTTGGGACCCGTTGTGGCATGAGGCGAAGGCCGGTGTGCCTGCGGTCCAACCATGTGCTCAAGTAGATACTACCTTCGGAGGGATTAATGTGCTTGTAACATGGACATCAGCATGGCTACTATGGACTACACATCTTGCTACTGATACAACAGAAAAGATTACGAGACTGATATGCTGTGCTGTGATTTTTTAATGTTACTTTCACATTTTCAACAGTACTGTGTTACCTAGAGATGTGCTTATTTTGTTTTTCGATGCATGAACTGCTCTTTGTTTATGATTGGTGCACGTTTCAACGATTTCTGCGTGGGTGTTTAATCAATATCTGAGCTAGATGACTGTGATTCTGCCGCTTTTGCTCTTACACAGTGTGTGCGTCTCTCATTTGCATATTGCCAGCATCATTTGCTGAGTCCAATTTCTATTTCTATCCTGCTCGCCCTCTGTTCCCACTACTGGTTTCTTTACCTTTTGTGAGTTATTCTGTCTCTGTGCTATGGTCTGGGTGTGTCATTCCTCCTCCATAGTTGAGTTTACTGTGTCAGGACCGTGGAACTGTTAAAGTTAAATGCGTTGCCAGATGTCTCGCCTGTGGCTCCCTATTCCTATGCGCTGCTTCCTCTCTCTCTCAGTATTTGTGGTCCGGATGCTTGACTTTAGTGACTTTCTTCCTCCCCTCTTTATCTCCTCCTCGTTCACACACTCTACTGACATCTCCCACTGTATATTCTCTAATTTCTGTGCCCTCTCCAAACTCCTTCTGTATCCATTCGTCCATTTCCATTGCTCCACATACACTAAATACTACTGCCATTTGCTCCATCTCTGCGCTCACTACATCCGTCTTTTTGCCGCTACCTATGTCCCTCGCTTCTATTTCTCCCCCTTCTTGTCTATCCTACTCTCTTGCTCTTCCCACAGTGTGTTGGTCTTCTTTTTTAATGCTCACAGCTCGAAACACCGCTACTTTCATTCTGGTGGCTCGTTTGTGTAGTTCAGAAGCAACACGGCATTATCGTCTAATAATGACGTGTTACTCCTGTACCACGTGACACCTTCTGTCCTATCCGCGTTCCTCCTCAGCGTTCTTACATTTGTGCCATGTTACAAAGCTGCTTGTAAATTTGTTGTAAAGAACCCTGATTGGCTAAATCTAATGTTCATAGGGGAACACAGTCTCTCTCTCTCTCTCTCTACAGTTCCTTTGGTTAAGAAAATGTCCTTTAATAGTAATCTATGACCTTGATTGCATACCACAGGGTGAAAGAGGGAAGCAGAAGGTCGCATAGAAATGGAGATCAGTCTTTCTTGTGAAACCAACTGTAATCAAAACAAATTAACCACTTCTTGATTGGAAAGGCAGAAAATAAAAATTAGATCTAATGGAAAACTGAGACCTTCTACGTATGACTGTCATCGACCTGCTTATACCTCCTCGGTGTCAGTAACCTGTGTCTCAAAAAAACTAGTATTAAAAGTAGACAGCACAACCACTCAAAGAAAGCAGCTTGCCTGATTACAAATAATACCAATGATGCTGAACACAATCCTTGTACATGAATTCAGTGAAAGAAGGTGCTGCTGTCCTTAAAGAGCTGGTTACACATTCAGGAGAACTTTAACAAAACATAATATTTAGGCACTGTCCAGCTTGTATTTCCCATTAGTTCTGTATTCCTCCTCCCCATTATTTAGTGGTGAGGTCATTTGCATGAAAACAGGATCTTTGCTCCTGAAGACTTCATCTATTCCTGCTGCTTTCTCCCTACCTGAAGTCATAGAGCATGGCTTGTGACCTCACAGTTACTCCCGTGACAACAGATTGTGATGTGGCAACAGAGGATTATGATTTGAAGTAGGCAGTAAGCTATAGAGGCAGATGAACTCAAAATGAACTAGAAGGGACAACGATCATATATTCATACACATTTCTTTAGTAATAAATTATGGGGAGGAGAAATATATATACTATAAATGGAATTCTAGCAGAATTGTACCTAATTATTATGTTTTATAAAGTTTTCTTTGAGATGTCAGTAGCTCTTTAACAGTGAAACATGAGCACTTTAATAATAGAGGTATAAGCTGTGTGCTGGTACAACGATAAAGTGATGCACCGTGTTAAAACCTCTCAAACTCACCTTTCCACTCTTATCTGTCTGCTTGACCCTCTCTCCAAACCCTGAACCATGACCCCACTTTCAGTGGCATCACAGCAGGAGTTGGTGAGTGTCCATGTATGGACTTAAAACGTCTGCGGTGTTGCTGCTCCCCAACACCACACTGAACGAAAACACTGGCATGAGAGCCCCTGAAAATGCTCCTGATCCTGTCCACCCTGATGTGCTGCTAGCAGCTCAGCAACTCCGCACCGCTCAGTGCAGTGAAGAAAGGTATGTGTAAATGCAACTTTTGTGACCTGACAAGTCACTTACTGTCCCTTGTTTCAGTCTTACAGCTGTCATCTTGGGTGAAAGCAGGCCCCAGTGAAAATAAGATGGTTGCCTGTGCTAGAAATCAAATTATCCTGCCTTTAATTGAACTTCAGAAGGAAAGAGGAGCACTGGCGAGAGGAACACAGACATAGTGATAGAGAAGGATAGAGTGAGGAGGGTCTGCTGGCATTGAAAGTGGACAAATCACCAGGCCCGGACAGAGTACATCCAAGGGTACTAAAGGAACTGGCTGAGGAGCTGGCAGGGCGCTTAGCAGACCTGTTTAATAGTTCGCTAGAATCAGGCGTGGTACCGGCAGGACTGGGGAACAGCACATGTAGTGCCCCTTCACAAAAGTGGTCCCAAGGATGATCCAGGGAATTACAGACCAGTCTGTCTGACCTCGCTGATGGAGACCATACTAAAGGAAAGGTTAGTTGGACTATCTAGAGGAACATGGGTCTCCAGGACGGGTTCATGGTGGGGGGAGATCATGTCAAACAAATCTGATTGGCTTCTTTGACTGTGTCACTAAGACAATAAACAGGGGCCAAGCGGTAGACATCCTCTTTCTTGATTTCAGCAAGGCCTTTGACTCTGCCCCACAAAAGGAAGTTGGTGGATCTTGGAGCTGGGGAAAAGATGGTCAGATGGGTGGAAAACTGGCTGAGGGACAGAACCCAGAGGGTGGTGGTGGGGGAAAGTTATCTGCCACTAGAGAGGTAACCAGTGGGGTCCCACAGGGCTCTGTGCTGGGGCCGGTGTTGTTCAATGACTTCATCAATGACATTGGGAATGGCATTAAAGGCAAAATGTGCCTATTCGCAGATGACACCAAGCTCTGTGGGAGAGTGGACACAGCTGAAGGGATAAGGGACCTACAGGAAGATCTGGAAAAGCTGGGGAGGTGGTCCAGGATATTGCAGCTTGGCTTCAGTGCCAAGAAATGAAATGTTATGCATATTTGAGCCAAGAATCCCAGGACAGAGTATTACCTGGGTGGAGTCTGAGTATCTGCATCAGAGGAGGAGAAGAACTTGGGAGTGATGATCACTAGTGACCTGAAGCACTCCACGCAGTGCAAGAAAGCAGCAGTAAAGGCAAACAAGAAGTTGGGATGCATAGCTAGGGGAATCAGTAGTAGGAGAGAGGAGGTTATACTGCCCTGGTACAGGTCACTGGTAAGGCTGCATCTAGAGTATGGAGTTCAGTACTGGTGCCCACACCTCAAAAAGGACATTAACCTGCTGGAGAAGGTACAGAGGAGGGCTACAAAGATGATAGCCAGTCAGCAGGGTAAGGCATACAAGGAGAGGTTGAGGGCACTGAACATGTACTCCCTGGAAGACAGGAGAGAGAGAGGGGGCATGATTGGGACATTCAGGTACTTGAAAGGGATAAATAAGGTTGATAAGGAGAGTCTCTTTAAGCTGAGTGGCAAACATATTACAAGGGGGCACAGTCTTAAGCTGGGGGGTGGAAGGTTTAGGAGGGAGGTCGGGAAGCACTTCTTCACAGAGAGGGTGGTGGACACTTGAAATGCGCTGCCAGAAGAGGTCATCTTATTGAAGACAGTGGGCAGCTTTAAGAGAGGCTGGGATAGGCATAGGGGAAGGTAAGAATCGTGGCTAGGGAGGATGGGAGGAGTGGGGAGGGCAGGGAGATTAGTTCAAGCTGTGGACCCTGCAATATGAGCAGACTTGATAGACCAAATGGCCTTCTTCTGCTGGCTTCTTCATATGTTCGTAACATCTATTGCCTGCGGCAGTAGTATGGCGGAGACTCCAAGTGGGTTCTGAAACAGTTGGGACAGGTCTAGAGGGCTGATTATTCCAAGAGGAGGGGCTAGGGAGTTGGGGAGGGGAGAAGACGGAGAGAGGGAGAGTTTGGGTACGTATCAAAGGTAGCAACCATTAGACAACCCTAAGACTTTAGGTCATCATGTGTTTAAGTAGGAAACTCTCAAGGGCAGATTAGAGGGACTATTGGTCTTTATCTGCAAGCGATTTCTATGATTTCTAGTTAAATAACATTAAATTAAAAAATACACAATACAGTTGATGAGCTTTATAGAAACATAGACTTTGATGGCAGATAAGGACCGCTTGGCCCACCTAGTCTACTCATTTCCTTACCTGTTGGATAAGCTTCAGATCCTAGTCAACCAGCAGCCTACTGGTTGACTAGGATCTGAAGAACATATAGCACAGTAGTGGGCAAAGTTGGTCTGGGCCTGACTTCAGTCAGTTCTTCTAATAGTAATTGTGCAAAATAGTTGAAAGACCACAGGTTTTGCACAGAAAGTGTTAATGTGCAAAATTGTTGTCACACCATTGATTTTGCACAACAAAAGTGTGAAGATGGCAGACAGACAGTCGGCATGTACTTTTTTAATAGCAAGTCATATATTCTTTATAGCTCACATGGAATACAAAATAAAGTGAATTCTGGACATCTTACATGGTAACATTTCTGTTTGTCTTGCGGAATTCCCAAGATAACAAACCACTCTCTGTGTGTTGCCCATGTACTTCTAAGCTAGTGGGACTAGAGGTTGGCACTTATACCTTTTGAACAACTTATCTGCCCACCTGGATGGAGAGCCCCCCACCTCCCAGATTCTCATACAGGTACTGCGTTCTTTGGAACACCTTAGAGGGCCCATAAGATGAAAAATGCAAGTTTTAGTTTAAAATGGTTGGCTTAATTGGCTCAACATTATGTGGATATTGATCTCCATTATGTGGATATTGATCTAACTGTGTAAGACATGGTTTTCAAATTCATGTTTTGGTTAAAGCAAAAGCTGTCCTTTTAAGGATGGCATGCGACATCCTTCCACTTGGCATTTGTCTGTCCCAAACAGCATTCCTTCGGGGGGTTGTGTTCTCATATGAATCAGCTGCTCACATTTGTATTACCAAGTCCTTCAGTTGCTCCACCATGTCAGGGTCGCTGTGTGGTTTAAACATTCTGGAATACCAGCACAAGGTCTTGTCATGTGGATTCCTAAATTGGGTCTTAGGTAACTGTGACAGGGAGCTCTGTCCCACAAAAAGTAACCTGCAGCTGCCCGTAAACCAGTATCGGAGTAATGTAAACAGAAAATCTAAAAGGAAAAACCAAAACAGTAACTCTAAAAGGAAAACCTAACCCGCCCTATCTTAAGGCCTGGTGTGACATACCATGTGAGGATTTCCCGGTTAGAAATATTTTGGATGTTAATACAGCTTGTGCAGTAGCATAGCAAATTCCCCAGAGGGCCTGGGTGCAAGAGTATGTTATAGGGCCCCCGATTTTGAATAAACATCAAAATTATGATTTGGGCCCCTCAAACCTCATGGCCCAGGTGTGACTGCCTCCACTAGCTGATGCCCCTCACTGAGCTTGTGATGCCAGTGACCAGGGGTTGTAAGAAAACCCTGGACACTGGGGGCCAGATGGGGGTGAAGATTGAGCTTCCCAGCAGATTCTCTCCTCTAGAGAGGAGAGGGGCCGACTACACTCTGCTGCAGTACCACTATCAGGGTGGCCCCAGGTGGCGGAGCATGCAAGAAAAACCTGCATAAGCAGGCGGGTGAGGTTGGAGTTGGACTATCGCAACACACACGCATGCTCAGTGTGTGTCATTGTTTAGACAACCACCAGTATCACCAACATAAGGAGAGACTGGAACAGAAAGAGGGGAAATGCTGCAGCAGCATTAGGCCCTGGGCTTCGTGAGGCCCCTACACCCACTATGCTAGGGTAAGTCACCATGCAGTAGCATCTCTAGCCCCCTCCATCTTGGAGAAGTGCACCACCATGGGGGCAAGCTCACAGGTCTCCCTGGTAGACAGGTTTATGTCCCTGGGGAAGGTGGACGATAGAGATGGGGAGACCCTAAAGTGGGACTGAAAAGGGTATATCCCATGGACACAGGCCAAAGGAGCAAAACAGAATTCACAAAAAGCGTCCCTGATGTAAATGGGGAAGTGGTGAAAAATAAACATTTTAACTTAGATTTCATTTATTTGCTACATTAGTTTACTCTTTTCTCGTCATAATTATACACTTTTAAATGCAAGCAGGACAAAAGGAGAAGCTGAATACAGAATATAGATGAAATATCAGCAGAAATGAGTGATTAAGTCTGGCCAGAGTTGTGCGTGAGACATCCGTGTTCTCCAAGGGTTCAGTAGAGAAAGCAGGCAAAGGATTGGGATGCTGCAGACTTGCACTGTTCATATTAGGGATGGGAGAACTGGATTGGATAAGTTCAGAACTTGTGCCATTTTCTGCAAAATAATCTTATCAGAAGTTTTTTTTTTTCAGGCTCTGATCATTTTTAAACCAGTGATTTGGCTGTCTCATTCTACCCCAGCAGCAGGGTTTTGTCTAGAAAGATGGCTAGTGGTGGTAGTGAAAGGACCTAGAGAGGGCTGGAGGTAGAGAAAAGGACAGAGTGAGCCAGATATGTCTGAAGTGTTCATACTCTCAGTGGTGCTACACAAACAGTACTTACTAGTTGTGTGACGCTAGTTATATTTACTGCAGTACTACACCGTGTGGTATTTAGATTTCGTTCCCTTCTCTGACAAGAGCTTATGGTTAAAATACTTTTTGTATTCAAAAGGTTTGGAAGGTTCTGATAAGGGTCAGATGACTATCAGAATCTTGTCAGAACTTCAGAATCTTTTCTGGTGCTCCCAGTATACCCTGCAAAAGGTGTTGGGAGAAGGGGAGAGTTGTGACAGCTATTAGGTCCAAATGGACTTGATTACTTTGCTTAGTTTAGCTTACTGGTTGAGACCTGCTCTTGTATAGTGGTTGTGTTGTCCTTAACCCATATTTCACACACACACATCCTTGTTAGCTGCTGTACCTTGTACAGTGTACAAAGTTCTCCAAACTGCCATGGAACTTTTCCCTGTATGGATTTTAGGAGCCTATTAACTTTTCACCATCTGGTACCCCCTGCACTGGATAACATTTGGTTTCCGCACCATTTCTTCCAGTGCTGATTACTCTCTCTCCGGTCCGAGAGAAGCCGAGGCTGGGTAGTGCATGAACTTTGGTGTTGCTCACACTGTCGCCCAAAAACAGCTGAGCTGGGCTGTGTGGGCCAGATTTTTGTTTTTATTTAAGAGTTTCACCAGGAAGGGACACTGAACATCAAGTTGCTCGTCTCACGGTGCGTCTTGGGGGAAAGGGGAATTGGAATAGACATGCAAACATTTCAGCAAACAGCAACAAGTGAAAACATTTCAAAATATTACATAGTACTTCATACCATCATATAGGAGGAGTGTAGCAATCAGTAACAGAACTTTTTTCTGGTTTTGGGACTGGGTTGACAATGGTGGAGGGTACTGGTAATTTTGTTGCAGTTTGTTTGCGTATGTGCTGTCAGGGTGCTCTTTTGTGGCTCTGCTGAGGAGCCATGTGGTTTGTAACTGTCCCAGATGGCACACTCTTGAGTAACCCTGGAACTGAATTACTGTAAAAGGAGCAGGCAGCTGATAGAATCACAGCATTGGAATGGGGTGAGGCACAGCCACCAAGAAATGTAGTTTCATTCAGCAGTGATTTCATCCAATCAAACTGCTGCTGTGCTGAAAGTTTCAGGAAGGTGTCATTGTGCTGCAGTTGCTTCAACCTGTTACTCACGTATGGCCTCTGAAGTCCCTGTAAGTACTGTAGCTCTGCCTCTGGTCCCAAAGTTTATTACAGTAATTGCCTTCGTGGTATATTATATATAGAACACTGTGTGAAGTCAGGTAGTTGTTTCAGATAGTAGCTCAGAAATTAGGATATGGCCAGATAGTTACTGTGGTAGGATAGAAATATTGTCTGACCCAAGGTGGGACAAATCAGGTAGCCAGATGGCCAGTGGCTAGTAAAATATTAGTTTGGCTACCAGATTTTGAAAATTACTGGCCAGTTGGCTACCTGCTTCAAAGTAGTATGCTCTCCTAAAAATGATGGCACAAAAATATTGCTTTGGCTACCAGAGTTTAAAAGCTAGTGGCCAAACTGACCACCATGTGATTTGTCCCACCCTGATCTGACCATGGATCTACATTCTAGGATCCAGCTCAGATTCTATCTGACCTAGGATCCCTGGATCTGGCCTAGGATCCATCACTGTCTGACCCCGGATCCTATCTATCTGACCTAGGATCCCTGGATCTGGCCTGGATCCCATCACTGTCTGACCCCGGATCCTATCTATCTGACCTAGGATCCCTGGATCTGGCCTAGGATCCATCACTATCTGACCCCGGATCCTATCTATGTGACCTAGGATCCCTGGATCTGGCCTAGGATCCATCACTATCTGACCCTGGATCCTATCTATCTGACCTAGGATCACACCTAGGATCCATTGCTATCTTTCCCTGGACCCTAACTATTTGACCTGGAATCCCAGGATCCTAACTAGGATCCGTCACTATCTGACTGTGGATCCTACATCTCTCTTTGGTAGGATTTCTAGTAGGATCCAAGGTAGGATACTAGCACTATCTGACATGGTAGGATCCACAAAAGCACTCTGTGTGCAAAACTAGAAGTCAGTGTGTTAGGAGTCATTTTCTTTTTGTTTTATACCCCTAAGGTGTGTGTAACTACGTAAAGCACGAAGGTGAAGCTTGAGTGGTTTATTATCCTACACCAAGGTGGGTGTAAACATATCAAGAACAACACTAATGGCCATTATTTTTTATATAATTACTATTTTGAGAAAAGAAGCATTTGGTAAGAGTGGGAGAGTGACTTGCAGGACTAAGTCTGTAATTAATACAGGTTTGTGACATCACAAAATGTGCTAGAGTTTGACGGCAACTGGTTTTAGGCAGTATCAACCTTAACCAATAATCATTGTTGTATAATTACTGGTTAGCCTCAAAATACATGGATCTGGGGTCTGAGAACCTCCATAATACAGGAGTATGATATCATACCCATGTATTATGGAGTGTTCTACCTTGCCCTGCATACTCCCTCATTTTGACAAGCTGTTGGCACCCATTTGGTTACTTTCAGCTCTTTCAGGGTTTAAACTCCTTAGTGACGTGACAGTGTTTTGCTGTGGTCATTGCAACACCTCAAACTTGTACATTTATAAAACTAATGCTGTAAAATAAACCTGCTTACAACTTCTCAGTAAATTATCATAAATTCCTCGCGGACACTGATAAATGCTGGTGTAATTTGACCTCGTGCATCTTACTTAATCTGCTTCATCTTTTCTCCGCAGGTCTATTTTGCACTTAGCGAAAAGGTCCAAACAGGACAGGGCTTAAACGACAGTCGAATTATATGGTTGTAATAATGCAGCTTAGAGTTGTTTAGTACTATCGTTAGCTCCTGTGAGTGCACTATGTCGTGGCGTTGCCAGACCGAAAGATGGAGTGTCTCTCGGCAGTCCTGTTCCCAGCGTAAGCCTCAGAAATTACGGAGTGAGGTATGACAGAGGAAAGAAAATTGAGGCGCAGAAGAGTAAATATTTGAACTTTACACATCCCAGAACGGGAGTAGCCTTATCGTACTTAAATCATTATGAAAGCTGCAGCCTAAGTTCAGTCATGCAGTAGTATTCTAGCGTTTCGAGGTCGGTCATGCGTAGTTTTGCTAGGTGCTACTCGCGCATGACCGAACTCGGAGCTGAAACTTTCATAATGATTTTAAGTACATTAGCCTGCTCTGTTTTCGCCGGGAATTGGTTGCAGAGGTTCAGGTAACATGCCACAATGTTTCTTTTCCTCCCATGTAGATATGCCTCGCTCGTCATTTTTACGAGCCTTCCGGCACAGGACAGGATGCCAGGGGCACACTCCGTCTTCCAGTGCGGCGGCACTTTTGACATGGTGCATCCAGGAGCAACATTAAAACACTAAATAACTTGAGAAATGTTAACTGCATTTATTTTAAACCATATAGGTTGTTTTAATCGGGTGTTTTTGCAGCCCTGGTGATTGCACCCACTGTTTTGAACTGTTTTCCTTTAATGTAATTTGTCTCTGATCTGCTCATACTGTACAATGTTTTCGGGTACCTCTGTATTATGTCAGACCATTGTTGATGTTTTGTATTGTTGTATCACCTGTTATTTCTGCTCATGCTGTCTGTAACTCTCCCGGATCATGCCTGAAAATAGGCATTTCTCTTGTCTAGTGCACCTACTCGTAAACAAAAACTAAATAAATAAAATGTTATTATTTACCTTGCCTCCTGCCTTTCCGTGAACTGTGTTCCTATGCAAAACCATCTTCATCTTTCGTTTGTCCATTTCTTACAACACTATTATGAACTATAGGGCATGGCAGATAGTGTTAATTCATTGGTATTATTTTTACTCAGCTGTGGTGTGCGATGTCTGCATAAACCTTGACGGACCTCACACATCTCGAGTGTGTACCAAAAATCATAATACATCACTTCCTGTGCATTCTGTTTGTTTTTCAATCCTTTGTTTGTTCTTCCCTGCCTACACTGCCGGGCCTCATCTGCCTTCTTAGGACTAACCCACTTGCCTAGCATTCATGGCTTGTCGTTCCCCTCCATTGCAGGGCTGCCAAGGTTGGCAAGGCCCCCTGGCACAAGATCCAGTGGCAGAGGGCACTTAGTTGGGCTGCAGGGCCTGTGGGAGATCCAGACCACCATTTGGCTGTAGTCGGGGTTTTCCATCAGAGTTTTTCACCTGCGGTTGCTGGCGTACATATTGCTGTGAAATTGCAGATGCACAACTGTGCTTTAGTCTGGCAGTGTCCTTCCTTTGTGAGGTAGGTCTCAACTGTGGTTCCACCCAGCTTCCACTAGGTGGCAAGCATGCTGTGGGACACATACCATTGGATGTTCAATCGTCCTCTTCCTTCCCCCCCACCCCAGGTCACTGGCTTTGCAAGTGGTAGTGATACTACTGCGCCAACAGCCCCCACCTCCTGTATTATTCACTATATTATGCTATTTCTCCCCTACCTTGGACTTAATATGCATACATTGGTTCTACTTTGGTCGTTTTATTTTTTTATTTTTTTGTTAGTTCAGTGCACTGTTCGATTATTTTACTTGGCTATTTCCCTATCCCATTGTAGGTGCCCTCCTTTCCCAGGTTACACCTGGAAAAAAGCTTCAGCTCAGGGTGTGCCTTTCATGGACAATTCTAAATAAGTAAATAAATACAAACGTACAGTAACATCTTGTTTGTAAACTGCTTTATTTTGGGACTTCCAGGAAAATGAGATCGTATATCTCATGGCTATCTTGTTATCCTTTCAGGGTCAGTGGCTTAGTAGGTTGCACGCTTGCCTTTGGGGCTGGAAATCTGGAAAGTCGTGGGTTCTAGTCTCACACCAGTAACTTGGGCTGATACCCAGTACTGACACTGTAAGTCTCACACCAGTAACTTGGGCTGATGCCCAGTACTGACACTGTAGTGTGACATTTTGGGAGGGGGCTGCATTGTTGAAGTACCATCCTTAGAATGAGATGTTAAACTGAGGTCTCTTAGTCACCCGGTGGAGGAGGTAGATGGGCTTCTTCAAAATCAGGACAGCATGGGGAGGAGCTAGATGAGAGGGGTGGTGGGGGAGGGGGGAGGGAGGAGGGGGGCAAGTAAGGAGCAGAGGAGGTCCGGAGTTGTGGTGTCTGTGAATGCCAGAAGCCTGGTAAACAAGAAGGAAGAATTGCAGTCTGTGATGGCCAAGGTAGAGGTGGACAGATGACTGGGACCTCCTCCCAGGTATAAAATGTATAGAAAGGATCAGGGCATGGGAGGGGCTCTGTACATGAAAGAAGGGATAATATGTACCAGGGAGGAAGATGCAGACTGTAAGACTGAAGCATTGTAGGTACAGGTAAAATCCACTGAGGAGAGGAAACTAAGGATGGGGTGGTCTACAGGCCACCTTCCCAGGATGAGGAGTTTGACAAGGTATTGGGGTCCAAAATCATGGAAATGTCCAGTAAGGGGAGGCAATAATAATGGAGGATTTCGGTCTACCTGGGGTGGACTGCAAAATGCCGGCTAACTCCTGCACTAGGGAGCAAGTACTGATGGATGCATTTCAGAGTGGCTTCCTGACCCACAGTATCACAGAACCCACTATGCAGAGGGCTGTACTTGACCTGGTTCTGTCCAGCTGTGGGCGTGTTCAGGATGTGAAAGTGGAAGAGCCACTGTAGGTAGTGACCACCACATGGTGTACTTCCACCCGGATACAGGCAAGGGAATGGTCTGTCCCCGACCCACAGTCTGTTCTGCCACAGATCCCACTCTTCCTGCCATCATTTGTGGCATACATTCTGCCCTTCCCCCTCCTCCTACCTGTCCAGTGGGAGGAATCTATTCCACACCGGCAACCCTGGAGATACTCACAGTGGCCTCCCCATCCTGCATTGCCCTTCCCTGGATCCTCTCCCCTGCTGGGGAAGGTGGCCTCCATGGACCTGCCTAAGCATCTCTTCCTTTCTACTCCCCCTTCTTGGCCTTCCGTCCCCATCTTGTGTCCATTCTTGCTTTCCTCCCATTAGCAACCTCCAGGCCCTGGGTTCCTTCTGCTCCTCCCCTTATCACCCCATGAATCCCCCCCACCAGCGCACCTATTTCCTGCTTCAGTTGCCACACATCTGCCCTCAGCTGACTAAACTGATTGCAGACCAGACATCTCCCCACCTCTCAACAGTGTTCCCAGAAACACTGCTGTCCCACATCCCCTGCACCCCACAACCTGTCTGGCATCTCTATGCCCCCACTGTATGCCCCCTCTCCACATATTAGGTTTCTAGACCCTCCTATTATTGTACCTAGCCAATCCCCTTTGGAACATACTAGTAGTTGTTCCATAAAAGAGAAAAACACCCTTTTTTAGTTCTATATAAACTACACCTGAACCTCTAGAGAAGTGTTTACTGAAGAATATTGGTGGGCCTTCTTTTGGAATGCACTATATGCTTTCCCCATAGACACTGTACGTAGGGAGTAGCTGAGATCCCCAAATATCGCCGTTGCTCCTGCTAATCCCCTGTAGGCTGACCCTAGCTAGGGAGTACCAGAGATCCTGTAATACCCTGTTACTACCAACTGCTTACTGCAGAGATGGCTCCTAGATTATCAAACCACTATTTACGCTTCCCTTAACTTTACTTATCTTACCTGCTGTCCTTTGAGCAGTGTGGCCTGCAGTCTGCAGTCCTCCCTGCTGACACTCCCAGATGCCGCTGAGCTCGATGCCACACTACTGCTTCGTAGCACTCAATTTTGGGTCACTCGCATGAAGGGTTTCTAGGGATTGTGGGTATTATATGGAGACTGCAGGAACTCTATTGGCTTCCTGCAGCCATATGGCACTGTGCGCTTCAACAGCGGTCGCTGCTCCAAGGGCTGAACCATCCCTCAGCCCTCCCACTGCAGGCTTCCTCCCCCCTCGCCTCTGCACATACACACACACACACACACACACACACACACACACACACACACACACACACACTGATCAGCTCAGCATTTCTTTAACAAGAAAAAAAGCAGTTTCAGTCCCCAACCTTACCTGGTTGAGGTCCCTTCTTCCTCCTGTGAGCGCACTCACTGTCCACAACGCGTTCTCTGTGGTAAAGGAGTGGAGTCAGGACTGCAGCACTTAAGAAACGAAGACTACAGGAGCCCTGTTGGCTTCCTGCAGCCACGTGGCACTGCACCCCTCAGTGGCAGCCATTACACCAAGCCCCGAACCCTCCCTTAGCCCTCTCACTGCAGACTTACTCTCTCTGCCCCTCTGCCCACACACAAAAAGAACAGTCTCAGTCCCCCAGCACTTTTCTGGTTGAGCTGCCTTCTGCCTCCTGTGAGCGTACTCGCTGTCCACCACCGGGCTGCTCTGTACAAGCCCCTGTGCTACCCTGGGTAGATAAAGGTCGGCTGACAGCCCCCTATATTTTGCCCCCGGGTCTTGGCTTAGATTAAGCTCTAGAGCTTTTTCAATAGCAGCACCACTGTATTGGAATTCACTTCCACTTGATATTTGGATTGCTCCCTCTGCTTTAACTTTAAACAAAGGTTAAAAAGTTATTTATTACATAAATCTGCTTGTAACTATAATTTGTATGTTTTGGTTTTGTATTGCTGTTGATTGTATTTGTGTATTGTTGTATGTTTTTTTGTCTGGATCGGGCCTGAAAAGGGACCTTTGGTCCAGTGCCTTTACCCGGTTACCAAAGAATAAATGAAAAAGTATAATATTAGTCTTGTAGGAAGTCTGTCAGAAAGTTGGTAGAACTCAGGAGTGTAGAGCTTAGTATCGAAATTGGTGGGGTGGGGAGGGGGAATCTCTTCTCACACATTTATGTTGATGGATTCCATCTTCATTTGATATTAATAGATGTCTCCCGCCAGAATTCACATCCTTACACTATCACATTATCAAACTGTAATGACAGTTCCCTTTTCTTAACCATGTTATATGTTGTCTATACATAGAAATGTTTAGGTAAAATTAATTGTATACACAATGACTGAGTAGCAGAAGGGGTCGCTGGCAGGTTTGATACCTTTTATTGGACCAACATATGTCTTATACAAAGATAGTATAGTACACAAGCTTTTGGGGCTACCATGTCCCTTCTTAAGGTGAAGAAGTAGCAGCAGGACAGTTTTTACTCCTAATTTTTAAATACTGTGTTTTTCCCCCATTTTTGAAATGTTATGGGAGTGACAGGGCAACTTGATTTCTTTTCTCACTCAAGCTCACAGTACCCTGTATTTATACTCTTTACATTGGAATTTAAACCCTGAATTAAGGTGATTCTGTTTCATAACAGGGCCCTCCGACGTCAGAAATTACTAGTTTAGACAAGCAGATGTGTGCTGTCACCGACTTTTGAAAACGGTATTTCCAAAAGCAGTGAACTCTGTTGCTTCATAGTTCTCTTTTACTTCATAAAGTTATTTTCTCATTTTCTGATTAAAAGATTTACTACCTGACAGTACTAGACGAGGTATTTGGAACAGTACTGTGCTTGGAGGCTGACTTAGCTATTTATATTCCTCTTCATATGTCATCAACCCTCTGACCTCACTGACTGTGACATCACTACTAAACAAGAAGAGCCAGTCACCCTCTGCCAGATGGATCATTTGTGATGTCACAGTGCTGAGGAGGTATGAAGAAACAGAACTAGATATATCAGTCGGTCTCCGGGTAAAGTACCACTCTGTATGTCACTCGTAATAATAAGTAGCAAAACGTCTCAGAAGCAAATGCAAAAATATATGTCAGAGATGAAAAATAGTAACAGGCTTCTCTTTCAAATCTGTCACCTTTTCTGCTATTTTAGGTACTGCTAGCTCTTTAAGGTGAAGATCCAGGCCTTTTCTGAATGGTTCCGGGTCTTTCACAGGATGACTCAGCAGTCATATGCGAATGTTAACCTCATGTATCTGGCCCCGTCCAAGGTGCTCTTAGTGTCTTCAGTCTTTATGTTGCAATGTTAAAAACTGGGACTCTGCTGTGTGCTGCACAGGAGAGGGACGTTTATATAGAACTAAAAAAGCTATTTTTTTATTTTCTATTTATGGAATAGCTACTAGTATCTTCCAACTACAGATATATTTATTTATTTAGTTAGCTAGTTAGTTAAAATTTTGGTAACCAGTCCAGCCTGGTGGTGCTGAGGATGGGGCTCTGGGCACCACGCCAATGACCCGAGTTCAGGAACAGACTCTGGTCGCTCAAGGGTTGGCAGGGGTGAGGAAGGATTGAATGTCCATAGACAGCTTTCCTTCGAGGAGGGGGGACAGAGCGGCACGCTATAGATTGACACCTAGCAGTGGCTGGGTGTCAGCACAGGTGCATCACCCAGAAGAGGGGCGAATTCTCACCCAGGGCGTATGGCTCCTTCTGTGGAGGTGGGGGCCAGTTGCTGCTCCACCCATTGCGTGGTGCATGGGTCCAGGGAAGGAAACGGGAGCTGACTGAGTCCATGATAACCCAACACATTCCCCGCAGGCTGATGCCCCTGACATCTGGATTTGTGCTCGGGGGGGGAATAACCCGGCACTCCTCTTCTTGGCCCCACTGTGGGGGGTAATCTGTGGGGGAATTAGGCGGTTTGGCTGTGTGGGGGGTGGTCGGATCAGAGAACGAGCCCCTCCGAGGGAGGGCCAGAGCCACTCGTCGGCTCTGCAGAGGAGCGAAAAATTACTAATAAAAAAAAAATTTGGCAACCAGGAAAAAGGCACACTGAGCCAAGGCTTGTTTCCAGGTGCGACCCAGGGGAGGAGTACAAATGTGGGAGCAAGATCAAATAAAATACAGTAAAGTTCAGTATAGTACATAACATTTGGGTACATAATGATATAGTACTAACAGAATGCCAACATATAATCTTATATATTATCAGTGTATTATGCTTACATTGTCTTAACTATCAATCTTAATGTTGATGTGTTATGTTGGTAATTATGGGATGTAATAAAATGTATTTTCACAATGTTATGTTTTTCTATATCAAATATATGGAAATTGTACCAACATCAGCTACTGATTTATCAACTTAGCCGTCTACAAACTTTTCTTTAAAAACAAAAAAAGGTTCCTAACCCTGATGGCTCCAAACTGTACCCATTTTAAAGAAATTATCTTTTGAAAGGTATAATGTTTGAATCATTTAAGCTGGAAACCTATTTTTTGAATGAAAACTTAAAGTCAGATCAACATGACTAGATCACAACATATAGGATAAAGTATGGGTCGGGGTGTGTAATGGGAAGTTTACACACACACACGAGGAGTTAGATGCTACATAAAGCCCGAGAACAAAGCTCAAGGGGTTTATGCATAGCATCTAACCCCAAGGGGTGTATGTAAACTTTGAGTTTACACACCGACCCATATTTTATTTTTAAAAAAATTGCTGGGTTCCCGTTTTTTCACCTCAGCAGTTGTATAAAATAAAAACTTGCTGTGCGGTTGCAGTCCAGTAAAGATACAGTGCGGGGCCACGGTAAACATTATAACTCTAGAACTAATTAAAATGTTTTCACAAAATCTTCAGTGGGACGTTTGGGTTGAGCCACTTCTACCCTGAAAATTTCAGAAAAAGATTCCAAATTGTTTTTTATTCTAGATACAAGCAAGAAACAAAAAAGGCCAGAAAGTGTGTTTTTAAAATGTTTGTAGATTTCCTGGATTTTGGAATCCAGATGAGTGGCCATCACAGAACTTGCCAGGTCATAAGAACTTGCCACCCTGACCAGGCATGCAAAATTTCATGCAGTCTTGTTGAACAGTGCCAGAGTTATTAAGGTGCAACAACTTGGGTTTAACATTCAACAGCCTGCTCAACCCTGACTACGCAGATGCTACCGTGCCTGTCTAATGTATAGATAGAGGTATTTTTTGCATTTAGTACCTTTTCTCCCCTGGCCCTGAGCAGCACTTCAGACCCCAGCAACCCCAGCCCTGACTTCCTGATTTTCTACCAGCACTTACCATCGCACAGAGACAGCGTGGCTTGGATATTCATTGGGTGCAGGGCTGTCGGGTGGCTAGAAATCAGTTGTCGTCCAGGTGTCCATTTCCAATTTTCTCCTTTGAAGAGTGGACGTGCAGAACCTGTCCAGATGTCCCCATGCATGCTACCTCACGTGGGATGTCAACAGCTGCCACTCTGCCCCCATCCACACAGTCCCTAGCTGTCATACCCCTGGCTGATGCCAAGCGCTGGAATCCTCTGTCCTGGAGAGAGGAGAGCAGTCCTCTGGATGCTCTGTCGTCTCCCATTCCGGCTGACCCTCGGCGTCCCAGGTCTGGTTCCTAATCTGGGTCTCCAGCATTGTGGCAGGTGAGGCTAGGTGCCTCAACCCTCCACTCCACTGGGATGGCATATAGATATATATATATTTATAGAGCCTGTGACTTCTCTGGGAAAACTCTAAGAACATAATATTTACACCCATTTCTACTTATATTTGAAATACTTCCTGTATTTATCTTCCCTCTTTTGTTTATGAAGGACAGCTGCTTGAAAATATGATTTTTCCCCCTCAGACTTCATCTGCGACTTCTGCCTGCCTACATGTGATGTCATAATCCTCTGTTTATGACTCACAGCCATAGAAATGATTATGATCTCACAAGCAGATCGTATATATACAAACTGAAGCAGCAAATCAAGTCCAGAAGGCAAAGATCCTGTTTTCAGACACATTTCCTGAATAACAGAGAATACAAGGAAGGTAAACCGTGGAAATATAGGAAATACAACTAGAACTGTTTATTACTTATCGAGTTTTCCCAGAGGCATCCCAGGCTCTTTAAAGAGCACCTTTCCTGCTCATTTTAAAATTTCTTCCCAGAAACACAGTAGAAGCCTTACCTGCCTCAAAGTTCACTGGAGCTGAAATTGTAATTTTCTTGTGGTCAGAACTGAGGCGGGAAGGGATTGTATTTTGGCTCCGTGGAGCCAACAGCCTTGTTTGTTGGCATCACCAAACTTCAGTGGGAGAGAAATCATGATTACCAAACGAGGATACAGCTCCTGTATAGGAGCAGTGCTTTGTTATACATTGGGAATATTACTGATCTTAACATGCTTGTCCCAATTGTGCATTTGCCGTGCAGGTGGCAGTGTAACTATGAGGAGCCAATCCCACCTTAGCTTGTGTATATCAGACCATACCCAAGCTGAAAAAAGCTTAATAAAACCGAGAAATGCCTTTGTTTTGGTGAAGCAGTAGCTGATAAATCATCAAATTCAGCTTAAACTGGTACCAAAAATTTAGCTGGGGTCTAGCAGGTGGGTACTTGGGTATCTTTGATTCATAGTGGAGATATTGAGTCAAATCCAGGACCTAAGGATGGAACAGTAAAAATCATGTACGACAGTGCACAAAGTTTGTAAATAAGATGGCTATGTTTCGAGGTGTGGGTTGAGGTGGAGCTGCCTAATATTATTGCTTTGTCAGAAACGTAGTTAAATAACAAAGTTGCAAATGATGAAATTTCACTCAATAATTATTATACTCATAGAAGAGATAGAGGTACTAGGGGAGGGTAATATTATATATAAATCAATCTTTGGATCACTCAGAAATTGCTATTCAAATAAACGTGAAGGTATTGAATGCCTATTAATCAATGTATTGTCTTTGGATGCAATGATTGGGGTGATTTATTCACCCCCAAAAATGAAGACAATTTACTTTAAGAAGTTAGCTGATTCTATAGCTCAAATCACAAAAGGGAATAGGATAATCTTGGTGGGTGACTTCAATGCAGCTTGGGGATGTAAGAGAGGTCAGAAATTAGGTGAGTCATTCCAGAGCCTAAATGTGCAGCAGATTGTATTGAAACCAACTAGGAGAGGTAGGGTGGAAAGTTTAGGTAACACATTAGATTTAATTTTTGTTTCTCCTGAGTTTGCAATATTAGAAACAAATATTGGCCCTCCCAACCTAGGGGATCATAATGTAGTTTACTGTATACTGGGCATTGAAACAAGTAACCCAAAAATTCAAAAACCTACAGTTACTGTAAGTAGATGTTTTAAGAAATATGATAGACAGTTCTTTCAGTATGAAATGTCCAAGCAAAGGTGGTGCAGAATTTCTCTCATTCCAGATTTGGACATGGCTGTAGAAGAATTCTTGAAAATGTTTTTAGAGGTGTGAAAAAGTGTGCTCCTTACAAAAAAAAGTAAGGAAAGCAAGCCATCTACCATGGATAAACGACCAATTAAGAAGGCTTATCTCCCATAAAAAAATTTTTGTGGAAGAAAGCCAACAAAAACTTATTCCAAACTACATGGATTCAGTTAAAAAAAATCCAAAACAAAGTAACTCCAGAAGTTAGGAAAGTGAAAGCATGTTATTTCAAACATAAGATTAGTGAAACAACAGATCCTAAAAATTATTGGGCTTTATTGTAGTCTCTCACTAATTCATCTAAACAATCAAAGGATATAAAAGTATTGGATATTGGAGTAATATATGACTCTGACAAAGCAGCGGATATTTTAAATAGGTACTTTATCGAGCTCCCAGATCTAAATATTCAAGGTACGCGTAACATAGAAAAGGAGATTTTTTTAACAAAACATGTGCCTAGAAGACCAAAATAATATGCCAAATTTTAGATTTCAGAAAATATCTAGAATTCAAGTTATAAAGAGATAAGAAAATTACAAACAAGGCAAGTGGATTTGATGATATTGATGCTCATTTCCTGAAAGATTCTATGTATGAGATTGCTCAACCATTGACAGATCTTTTTAATAGAAATTTAATGGATAGTTCCTTTCCAAATCCATGGAAGTTAGCTAAAATTGTACCTATCCATAAAGGGGAATCGGATGTTAGGCCTACAAATTTTAGACCTATTACACTTTTGTCTATTGTTTCTAAATTGTTAGAACGCATTGTCCATAGTCAGTCTATTAGTTATTTGGAAAAATACAGTAGATTAAATAACTACCAGTTAGGAGAGGTTATTCAACAAGCACCACTCTCGCGGAATTCTTAGACTTGATCTCATCCCCTTTAGGAGAGTCAAAGCCTGTGGGTGCAGTGTTCGTTGACCTCTCCAAAGCCTTTGACTTGGTTGATCATTCCATTATGTTAAATAGGTTGAAGTGGGTTGGCGTGGCAGATGAACCACTGAAATGGTTTCATTCTTATTTAAATAATAGGTTTCAGAAGGTGGTGGTGGAGGGGAAGAGTTCTACAACACTCCCAGTGTCCCGTGGTGTCCCACAGGGGTCCAGTCTTGGAGCCCTGTTCTTTATCACGTATTTAAATGAACTACCTGGTTTAATGAAGTCTGCTTCAATTAGACTTTACGCAGACGATACAGTCCTGGTTTCTGAAGGAACAAGCGTTGGGGAGGTTGAAGCCAGTCTACAGTCAGACTTTGACATTCTGCAAAAATGTTTTTTGTCCTCAAACTTGATTATAAATCCTAAAAAGACTCGGACAGTATTATTTAGTTCAGTCCCTGCTGGGAAAAAGCTAAATGAATGTTTTGCAGATAACAGTACAAAGTGGTAGCAAGTTAACACAAGTTCTAGGGATATGGATATGTTGTTCAATCCACACTGTCTGGCAGGTTCCTTGCTGCTTTAAATCTTGCCGGAAGGTCTTCAAGCTGGCTCTTCCCACCCACCTGGATGGTAAAACCCTCGGCTTCTCCCCATGACGCCAGATCTTCCTTACCGCTTGGAAGCTCAGGTTCCCTCCTTAGCGCATGCGTTTTAGGCCTGGATCCACCCTCTTCGGAATTTCTGAAACTTATTTTAAAATTTACAAGACTTTGGTCTTCGTCTTCCCTCACGGCTGCGATGGACATGTTGACTCCCGGCTTCCGTCAGTGCCCGTGTGGGCAGAAGATGTCCCGGACCGATCCGCACTCCAAGCGCGCCTACTACCTGGGGCTTGGTCATGACTCGCAGGCTTGCGAATTGTGCAAGTCCTTTTCGGCTTCAGTCTTGGAGGACCATGCTGCCAGACTTCTTCTCAGGCGACCTGAAAAACAGTATCCGCCGGTCAAGTCTAAGGAGGCCCGTTGGCCGGTGTCCGTGACGGCGAGCTCCACGGAGCAGTTGGAGCAGATGATCGCCCTTGAGGAGGAGGTGGCCCAAGCCGCTTCTTCTTCCTCCTTGGCTGCGGCATTTATCCCGCTCTCATTGGGCTCCTCCTACCCGGCTTCGTTTAAGGAGCTTTGCCAGTCCCTCTCCACCAAGGGAGAAGGGCCATCGGGACATTCCATTCGGTCCAAGAAGAAGGATCCTAAGGGTAAGTCCCACCGTCAACGTTCGTGGGAGCAGGAGAGATCCTCTTCACCGGACCATCGACTTTCGACTTCGGTTGAGGTTGCGGCTGCTGGCTTCACGGTGCCCCTGTCAGGTCAGCTGGCTGAGACATCATTCGACGCGGTCAAGATTTTTCTCGAGCCGTCGGACGGTTTGTCGACTGGAGAAGCCGACAACCCTACTTCACCGGTTCCCCCGGTGGAAACTGAGGACTTGCCTGTGCCTCCTGTGCTGGAGTCCCCGGTTAAGGTCCCTGTACCGAGGGAGGAGGGTTTCCCTTCCTTTCTGACCCACCCTTGGAAACCCCAAAGATCTCAGTCTCGGGTCCTCTTCCAGGTCCAGCCGGTCCCATCGGTGGTCTCGGCCTCGCACCATGGAAAGCGGCGCTGTTGCTCATCCTCGTCGTCCTCTTTGGAGGATAGGCTCTGGCGGTTGCGGGCCGTAGCACGAGGCGTTAATGTGGCAGCAGCTCTTGTTGTTCTGGGAATGCTTCTACTCTCGTCGCCTTTCTCCCGTCAAGCAGGCTGTCACCGAGCCGGTCAAACAACCCCTCAGAGTGATCAAGGAGCCGACTCTGGCATCGGTTGTTCGCCGAAGCCGCTGCTCTGCCCATTGTGGTGGAACCTCCGCCTCTAATCGAAGACTGGGGCCCCGACCAAGGATTCTCGGTCGGGTCAGGGCTTGCCCCACAGGTTGTCGGTCACCCTCACTCCGATCGCCCTCAGCAGGTGGAGGTGGCTGAGGCACCCCGCAGCTGTTTGCAGACCTCGAGTCTCGACGACAACTCCTCCTTGTTCTCCAGACCACTTGACCTGGAGTCCGCTGGGGCAGTCGGGTCGGAGGCCCATCCGCTTTTAGGTTTGCTTTGGCTCATCTCGAGTCCACCGGATGCAGCTCAAAACTGTTTCAAAACGGGCCAAGTATCCTCTCATGGAGATACTGGACTGAGGGGATTCTCCTACGGAGGCCTTTCCTGTGGCCGAAGCCATTGTTGGCCCGGTCCTGGAGTTGTGGCAGCGGCCAGCATCTTGTCCCGCGCCTTCGGCCAGGATGGCTCTAAAGTACGCAGTCCCCACCGGCTCACTCTTCAGTTTCTCGGAGCACCCCTCTGTGGAAGGGTTAGTGACCGATAGCGTTTTCCGGTGCTCTGGGAATGCTCAGGATGTGGACAATCCGCTCGATAAGGAATCCAAGAAGTTGGATTACACGGGGTGGAAGGTTTACGCTGCTTTCTCCCTAGGCCTTCATCAGGCTAGCTCGGCCATTCTGATGGCACATTTCTCCCATGCCCTTATGGGTTCCCTGGATGAGGTGATTCCTCATCTCCCGGCTGACTTTCAGACGACGGTCAAGCAGGTCCGGGACCAGGGAAGGGCGGTGGCTAAACAGCAGCTCCAAACTTTGTTGGACATAGGTGATTCTTGTGCCTGAACAGTAGCAGCCGCAGTGGCCATGCACCACAGAGCTTGGCTGCGGATCTCCACCTTCACGGCGGACACCCAGCACAAGCTGGCAGACGTTCCCTTCCTGGGCACCAACTTGTTCAGGCTGGAGATGGAGGGCCATCTCCAGAGGATCGAGAAGTCCAGTGCCACCTTGACTCGGTCATGTCTGCCCAGAAGGACAAAGGCCGCCAGCAGCAGCATAAGCCCTTTTGGCCTTCCACCCCTGCGGCATGTCCGGCCCAGCAGCACCAGCACCAGGGCCAGCAGGCACGCACTTGGCGCCCTAAGGCCAAGTCTGCCCCTTCCTCCAGTAGGAAGCCTGGAGGCAAGGGTCTAGGAGGTCCCTCAGCAGGCCCTTCCTCCAAGTCTGCCCAGTGACGGGTTGAGGGGTGTCGCCCCCAACCTAGTCACTCCTCCCCGGGTTCCCCCCGTGGGGGGATGGCTCCGCTACTTCTTTTCCGCCTGGTCCGCTATCACCACAGACCGTTGGGTGCTAGAAGTGGTAGGCAGGGGTCTGCCTCTGGAATTCGAGCGGTTCCCTCCGTATTGCGCCATCGCCCCACGTGGGAAACGGGTTCCACAGCCTCTCTGTCGGGACGAGCCCACATTGCTCTACTCCTCCAGAAGGAGGTGATCTGCGAGGTGGCGGACCCTCCTCCAGACCCAGGGTTTGTGTCCAGGTACTTCCTGGTCCCAAAACGGACGGGGGTCTGGTGCCCCATTCTCGACCTACACAACCTGAACAAATTCCTAAGGCAGTGCGCCTTCAGGATGGTCACTCTGGCTCAGATCATTCCATCCTTGGAATTAGGCATGTGGTTTTGTTCTCTGGACCTTCAGGATGCATTCTTTCACATCCCAATCCATCCATCTCATCAGCGATTCCTCCACTTCTGAGCAGAGGGATCTCTTTACGAGTTCCGGGCCATGCCCTTCGGCCTCTCTCCAGCTCCCAGGGTCTTCACCAAATGCATGGCAGTGGTGACAGCATTCCTGCGGCGCCGAGGGGTCCGGGTGTACCCTTTCCTGGATGACTGGCTGATTGCAGCCCCCTCCAGGCTGGAGGTGGAGCGGTCCAGGGATCTGACCCTTCAGGTGTGCTCTCAGATTGGCCTCCTCATCAACGAGGCCAAGTCGGAACTCATGCCATCGCAGGTGGTTCAGTTCATCGGGGCATAGCTTGACTCTCTTTGAGCCAGAGCCCAGCTCCCGGCGGACAGGGCTGAGGTCCTTTCCTCCTTTGCCCAGTCATTTCTGGTTGGGCAACTGCGCCCTGCCCGGGACTTCCTGCGCTTTCTGGGCCTCATGGCGGCCTGCACCAGCGTGGTCCGTTGGACCCACTGGCATATGCGTCCCCTGCAATGGGGGCCGGCCCACCAATGGTCACAGCACTCTGGTCCCCTGGACCAGCCAGTGACGGTGACCCAGGGGATGTGGGATGGCCTACATTGGTGGCTCGTTCCAGCTCATCTGCAGGAGGGTATCCCGTTTGTCCACCCCGAGCCGACGGTCACTCTGACGACCGACACCTCTCTGATGGGTTGGGGTGCCCATCTGGGGGAGCTCAGGACCCACGGCCTTTGGTCCCCTCAGGAGTCTCGATGCCACATCAGCCTGCTGGAGCTCCGAGTGGTGCATCTAGCCCTCACCACCTTCGCTCTGTTTGTATGGGGTCAAGTGGTTCAGGTCCAGATGGACAACACCACGACCATGTACTACCTCAACCGACAGGGCGGGACGCACTCCTTGCCTCTGTGCAAGGAGGCTCTCGCACTTGGTCCCACGTGATCAGCCTGGAGGCGGATCTCCTAGCCATCCATGTGGCAGGAGCCTCCAACAGTCTGGCCGATGCCCTCAGCCGGATAGGCGCTGCATCTCACGAGTGGTCTCTCCTGCCGGAGGTAGTACAAGATCTCTTCTCCCATTGGGGCACCCCTCAGGTGGACCAGTTCGCCTCCAGGGAGAATGCGAAGCTGAGGCTGTTTCATGCCCGCCCCTCATAGCAAGGCTCGCTGCAGGGGGATGCCTTCTCGAGGCCATGGACCCCGGCCCTCTTCTACACCTTCCCTCCATTTCCCTTGATCCACAAGGTGCTTCTCAAGGCAAAGAGGGACAAGGCGCAGGTGATTCTGGTAGCCCCAGACTGGCCCTGCCAATTCTGGTACCCAGATCTCCTTAGCCTCAGCTCCAGGCTCCCGAGGCGTTTCCAGCCCGCCCAGACCTGATCTCAGTCAACAAGGGAAGGTTCTCCATCTGGACCTTCAATCCCTGCACCTGACAGCCTGGTTCCTGAGCTGCTAGAATTCAGGTTTTAGCCGGCCTGCCGACGCAGCGTGATTTCGCCAGACGCCGCGACCTGGTTCGAACGGACCCGGTCACGGAGGGTCGGGCCGGGGAGAAGGATTGAGCATCCCACGGACTGCTCTCCTTCTCCGGAGGGTGGGGAAGCGATCAGCACACTGAGGACTTCTGGCGGAGGCCAGGGATCTCAGGCAACCGATGCGCAGTTCTGGGAGATGGGGACGCTGTATTATTAACGCCCCGCCTTTGTAAGGAAAAACGGCAGAAAACCATGCTGGCAATGACCGTTCCATGAAGTCCTCCCGAAGGCTTCGGTTCACCACTGCCGCTGCAGGTCCCTCGACCAGATATTGGTCCGTGGTCACTGGAATCGTGGTCAAGGCCCCTCCTGGGTGACTGGGGACCTCGGCAGCCATAGATGAAGGTGGAGGCCTAGGGCCGTGACCAGGCTGATTAATGACGGGGTCCTGCCATAGAAAGACAAAATTAAAAAAAAAAAAAGAATTCCAGGTTTTGGGTCTTTCCGACGAGGTCCTCAACGTTGTTGAGGCGTCCCGTAAGGAGTCGACCAGAAAATGCTACACCTTCAAAAGAAAGAGATTCTCCATTCGGTGTCAGGACAAGGGGTTGGACCCTTCTTCCTGTTCCTTGGCTAGCATCCTGGACTAGCTATGGTCCCTTTCTCAGCTAGGGCTTCGGTGGACACCCATCAAGGTGCACCTGGCAGCCATCTCTGCTTACCGAGCCTGGGCCGGCAAGCAGTCGGTGGCGCAGGAGAAGGTGGTCAGGCACTTTTTCAAAGGCCTTGATCACATATCCCCTCTGGTGCGAGAACCTCCATGGGATCTACTGCTGGTATTGGCTAAGCTCATGGGCAAGCTTATTCAACCTATGCACAGGTGTCATATCTCCACCTGTCGTGGAAGACCGCCTTCTTGGTGGCTATTCGCAGCTAGAAGGATGGGAGAGCTCCAGATGCTTTCCATCAAGTCTCCTTATCTGGTCTTCTACAGGGACAAGGTTGTCCTGCGCCCCACCCCGAAATTCCTTCTGAAGGTGGTGTCGGAGTTTCACCTTGACCAGGTGTTGACTCTGTCAGTGTTCTACCCCAATCACACCTCAGAGTCTAAATATAGGCTCCATAGTTTGGACCCTAGAAGAGCACTCTCTTATTATAAGGAGCGGACTGCTGAAGTTCGGGGAGAGGTTCGCCAGCTGTTTGTCACCTATGCTGAAGCTGCACCTGGCAGACCTGCAGCCAAGCGGATGATAGGCAGGTGGGTCACCTCCTGCATAGATCTCTGCTACAGGTTGGCGGGCATGGAGCGCCTCAAAGGATAAGAGCTCATTCTACCCACCATACCGCTGCTCCGGTGGCTGCTTCTAGGGATGTCCCTATCCAGGAAGTCTGCAGGGCTGCTACCTGGAAGTCAGCACACACCTTTATTTCCCATTACCACATTGACCTTGAGTCACACCGGGATGCTGGTTTTGGGACCTCCGTTCTCCAGTCCTTATTCCCTAAGTAGGAGGTGCGCACCTTCCCTCCCTCCTCCCGGAGAACTGCTAGGAGTCTGCCAGACAGTGTGGATTGAACAACATATCCATGTCCCTAAAAATACAGGTTACTCACCTGTAACAGGAGTTCTAGGAGTGGTATATGTTGTTCATCCACACGTTCCACCCGACCTCTCCGGCTTTGACGCGCAACCTGGCTTCCAGCGAGCTAGATGTGGCGTCATGGGGAGGAGCCGAGGATTTTACCACCTGGGTGGGTGGGAGGAGCCAGCTTGAAGACCATCCGACAAGATCTAAAGTGGCAAAGAACCTGCCAGACAGTGTGGATGAACAACATATATCACTCCTAGAACATCTGTTACGGGTGAGTAACCTGTATTTTCAGCGTATAAATACTTAGGGGTCATAATAGATTAAAACTTATCTTTTGAACAGCACATCAATGGATTAATTAGTAAAGTTAACGCTAGAATTGGAGCTTTAAGGAGGGTTGCAAATTGTATTAGTAAAAGAGATCGACTAACCATGGCCAATCAACTGATTCTTTCGTTCATTGACTATGGAAGTCACGTCTATTTACATGCATTAGCATGGTCATGTTTGGATTTACGTAGACAAGAAAGTTGGGCAAATTTTGTCTTTAAAATCTGTAGATCTGGCCTTCCGATTCCATTAGCTGGAAAGTTAACTCGACCCCTGTATCAGTTTCAATTAAGGAAAGCAAGGGCCTGGGAATTTGAAGTTCCAAAAGTAAAAAATAAATTTAGGATGATGTCTTTTAAGTATAAAGCATCTAAACATGGAATAATTTTCCGATAACTATTGAAACTCAAAACATGACAGTGGGGGAGTTTAAAACAGTAATGTAACAGGAATATATTTTTCATTGTAACTGTAACTGACGAAATATGGCAATCCTTGGGCTATTTATAGTGTTTAAATGTGCAGTATATGTTATTAGTCTGTCGTTGTGGATTGTACTGTCATTCTTTATGAAACGTTGTATAATGTCATCAAACAGGAGTGCCTTGAAAAGAGGGCCTTATAGGTCCTATGGTGTTTGTCGTGAAAAATGTAAAATACTTTTCACCTTTTTCCTGTATAAATAAAGTCTTTTACTACTACTGATCCCTTCCACTTCTGATTTGAAGACGCGTCCCCAGGCTCTCACATTTTGTGATGTAATACTGTGGAGAGTGTGGGCGCTCCATAAAGTTGCATAGGGACCCATTTTAAGTCCTTTTTTAACATTTAGAGTGCCAATTTCAATAAATCAAGGCTGCTGCTCCACAAACAAGGCCCGTTAGTTAAGCAGGGGCTTTGATTTGTTGAAATCGGCACTCAAGATGTGGTGTGGAGGGGCTGAGGCGCGTGGCTTAACTCTGCCATGCCAGTGATCCGGGTCGGGAACAGACTCTGGGTTGTCGGGGCTGTGGGAGAGGAAGGTCGACCATCCCGCAGCTGCCTCCTTCCTCGGAAGGGGTTAGTGGGCGCTGCTTGACTGCCACCCAACAGTGGCTGGGCAACAGCACATGCGACGCTGCCAAGAAGGGAAGGGGATCCGCATTCAGGACATGGTGGGGGGGGGCGTCTGTAGAAGTGGAGCTTGCACATGGCGCACATTGCACATCTGTGGGCCTAGGCAAAAAACAGGCTGAAAAACACCCCAAGCTGACACCTGACTTTTTGTAGGTCCTGCACTGGTGACCGGGCACTACCACAAGTCCTGTGGCAGAGGTCGGGATGTCGGTATAGGTAAGTCCCGGAGAAGCCAGTTTGGGGGGCAGTCAGAAGGGTCAGCCAGGGAGAACAAGGAGATAAAACGGATATGGAAAAAATGGGCCCTATACAACTCTGGAGCAGGCCCCCTTTCTCTCAATAGGTATTATATCACACAACATGGGAACGTGGAGTCATTTCCAAATCAGGAAGTGGAAGGGATCAGGGTGTCGGCTCCATGGAGCCAAAATATGATCCTTCCTCCTGAATTCTGTCCACAAGAAAATTATAATTTTGGCACCAGTGAACTTTGGGGCATGTAAGACACTTGTAGTGTGTTTACACTGATGAGCAGAAAAGGTGCTCTTTAAGGTTTAATAGCCTGCCTGTTGCACGTGTATTTATTGTACCATTTGATTTCCAATTTTGATGAATATTGTAAATCCATGTTTATCTCCACTGTACCTTTTCCTCAGGATGCATCTGTTTAAGAGGGATACGGAAAAAGGCCAATGGGTAGGACACAGGGAAGGGGGAGCATGCGGCCAAACAGGAGCACAAGGGTGGGAAATGGGAGGAGGAGAAAAAGGGTTGAGGGTGGTCCTGATAAGACCACCTCCTAAGAGGTGTACCGCAAGGCTCCATCCTGGGTCCCATCCTTTTTGCCATTTACATCAACAATATTGACTCCAATCTCTCTCTTTCTAATATCCACCTTTTTGCAGATGACACTGTACTTTATGTGAGCGATCCCTCACCATCAAAAGCCTGTGAGCTCTACAGTCTCAATTCCTCCTCCTCCAGCATAACCTATTAAAAAGAAATTATTACTAAATGCTAAGAAAACCAAAGCTATGTTCTTTGCCCACAAGAACTGTTCTTCCACTATCCCATCATTCACCCTCCCACAACTCTCTACCATCTTTGGTGAAAATCTGGAATATGTTGACAAATTCAAATACCTAGGAGTATGGATAGACAATAAACTAGACTATACTACCCACGCTGAAGAGCTCCTGAAAAGCTAAGACAAAGACTTGGTCTATTCTATAGAATCAAACACTACCTGACCAAAGATTCCAAACAAAGATTAATCCTTGCATCATTCATGTCCTCATTGATTATGCTGACTTCTCTATGGTCATTGCTCCTCTCCCATCTAAACAAACTAGACACCCTGTATCATAGAGCTATTAGATTCATTACTGACCTTCCTCTAGCACCCATCATTGCTCTCTACAATGCAGTCAGCTGGACATCCCTGCAACATAGAAGAAGAAAAATGCTGCTACCTGGATCTACAAAGCTCTGTCAAACAAACTCCCTTCCTACATCTCAGACTGCTTCAACCAGATCACATCCAGGCCCTACACCTTGAGGATCAACAAACTGATCCTGCTGAAGATTCCTATCACCTGCACCCGGTATGGAAGAGCTGCAATCAGTTATTCCCTGGCACTTATCTGGAATTCTATCCAAAAGACATTGAAATGGAAACACTGATCCCCTACATCCTTCAAAAGCTGTACACCAGCCTAATCCCAGATTCATGCAATTGCTTCCACAAGGCCTGGTCCTCCCACACCCTCACATTCCTCTATCTTTCTCTTCCCCACCCCCTCTAAAGCTCCTCCCTATTCTTCTATCATTCCTCTGGTCCTTTCCACATCAAACCTCAAACATATATGCCCACCCATGTACCATTATCCAAGCCTTATCCCTACCAGACTGTTTGTTTCTCACCTTTAATAGGTTTTTGGTTTACTGTCCTTGCCTTGTATATATGTAAATAATTGTACATCTATCTCACTCATAAATGTTTGTATTTGTGCTATTTCAATATCATGTTTTTGTATACACTCTGTAACCTTTTTTGTTATGACCACTCAGGTCCATCTTGTAAATGAGCTTTGCTCAATGATGTTCGCCTGAATAAATAAAGATTTTGATTGATTGATTGATTGATTGATAAATGCCAGGAGCTTAGGAAATGAGATGTCTGAGCTACAGGCAATGCTAGTGGAGGGGGCAGTAGATGTGGCAGCTGTCACTGAGACCTGGGCCACCCAAGGGCATGAATGGGAGCTAAACCTGGAGGGGTACACTAAGTTCAGGAAGGATATGGGGGAGGGAAGGAGGGTAGCAATGATAGTCAAAAATGGCATTAGTATAGGAGGGGTAGAGGAGGCAGAGGGGAGCGTAGAGGCGATTTGGATCACCCTGCAAATGCAGGGGGTAAGAGAGTAAAAACAGGGGTGGTATGCAGACCACCCGCACTGGCGGAGGTGCAGGAGAAGAGTTTGATGGCAGACGTGGAGGGTCACTGTATATTGGGCAAGGGAAAGGTGGTGGTGTTGGGGGACCTAAATATGCCAGGAACAGACTGGGGGACTATGATGTCCCCAGTGGCCAAGGAACAGAGGTTGCTGGATGTCTTCCAGGATGCATTCCTGACCCAGCAGGTGGAGAAGCCAACTAGGGAAACCTGGACACTGGACTTAGTCCTGGCGGACAGTGATCAGATTAGGGGACTGGAGGTGAAGGACCCGTTGGCAGGGAGTGACCATGCCACAGTCTGGTTTTTCCTGGACCTGGAGGGGAGGAAAGCTGCACAAAGACAGTGGCAATCAACTTTAGGGGTGCAGATTTCAGGGGGATGGGAAGGATCCTTAAGGGTTATTTGGACGAGATAAGGCCAGACATGGATGCTGACAGTAGGCGGAAGATCATTAGGAGGGGGATACAGGAGGCTGGCTACCAGGTCCTGCGCAAGAGAGAGGCACAAATTCAGTAAGGCCTGAAAACCCTGTTGGTGGACCCGGGAGGTTCATGGGGCGGTGAGCGATAAGAAGTCGGCCTATATGCGATTCAAGCGCTGAAGGAGCAAAAGGGATTAGGGAGAGTATGAGCTGATGGCTAGGAGGGTCACCAGGGTGGTGAGAGCGAAGGAAGGTAAGGAAGGAGCAGATCTTGGCCAGGAGATCAGGAGGGGACAAGGGTTCTTTAGATACATTGGGGAGGAAAGCTAGGGAGATCAGCAGGATTAAGACAGGGAGGGATGGAAGCAGGCTGAGGTACTAAACGAGTACTTTGCCTCAGTTTTTACCAAGGAGGATTGGGGGGCTACGCCTTTCGGGGAGAGAGGGGGTGGACAGGGGGAAGGTGTGGGACCCTTAGAGATCGGGAGACCTGACGTGTCTGGGGGGAGGGAAGGGCCAGCACCATCTGGTGGAGGGGATGGAAGTACAGGGAGCAAAGGGGGAGGACATGGAGGTTGAAATCCTGGTGGAGAGAGTGAGGGAAGCTCTCAAGTCCCTTTGGATGGAGAAAGCACCACAGCCGGATGAAATACATCCCAGGGTGCTGAGGGAACTGGCGGATGTCCTGGCCCTCCCCCCCCACGGAGCTTTTCAACATCTCTCTAAAGATGGGATGCGAACCCCAAGACTGGAGGGTGGCCCATGTCGTGCCAGTCCACAAGGGAGGATCAAGAGAGGAGGCGGGGAACTACAGGCCCATTAGCCTGACGTCAGTGGTGGGCAGGGTGATGGAGGGTATTATCAAGGAAAGGCCTGGGGGGGTACTGGAGCAAATGGCATACCTGGACGATAGACAGCATGGCTTCATCCTGAGAAGATCGTGTCGGACAAACCTTGTGGAGTTCTATGACTGGGTAACGAATGCCCTGGACCAGGTCAGGCCGGTGGACATCCTCTTTCTAGAGTTCAGCAAGGCATTTGATTCGGTACTTCACGGTCGCCTGCTTGCTAAGCTGGGGGAAATGGGGGTGGAGATGCAGATGATCAGATGGATAGGAAATTGGCTCTCGGAGCGTACTCAGAGGGTGGTGGTTGGGGGGCTAGTCTCATCTCCAAGGAGGGTCATTAGTGGGGTTCCCCAGGGATCAGTAATAGGGGCCCTCCTGTTTAACGCCTTTGTCTCTGACATAAGGAAGGGTATCAGGAGTGAAATGAGTCTCTTTGCGGATGACCCGAAGCTGGGAGCAGTGGTGGATGGGGTGGAGGGGAGAGTGGCCCTGCAGGAGGACCTGGAGGCTCTGGAAAGGTGGTCAAGAAAGTGGAAACTGAAGTTCAGTGCAGGGAAATTACGCACTACAAGTCTCGAAGGGCGAGAGGGACCTGGGGGTGGTGGTGGATGTCAAAATAAACAACTCTGAGACTTGTAGGAGGGCAGCGGCAAAAGCAAATAGGATGCTGGGATACATTGCTAGGGGGATTACCTCTAGAAAGGCGGAAGTGATCCTTCCTCTGTATAACTGCTTGGTTAGGTCACACCTCGAGTACTGTGTGCAGTTTTGGAGACCGCACTTAAAGAGCGACATTGCACTCCTGGAGAGGGTGCGAAGGAGGGCAACCAACATGATCCAGGGCCTGGAGGAAAGGACCTATGGGGAGAGGCTCTGGGAGCTCAACATGTACACCCTGGAGGAGAGGAGAGGAGGGACAGGGGACATGATAGAGGTCTTCAAGTACATAAAGGGAATTAATAAGGGAGGGGTGCTCCAAAGGAAAGGGGGGGTGACTAGAGGACACGGATGGAAGCTGGGGGGGGACTCGAGGGAGAGGAGGAGGTATTACTTCACTGAGAGGGTGGTGGAACCATGAAATGCACTGCCCAAGGGATTGGTGGAGGCAGTGGCTGTGGAGGGGTTTAAGAGGGGCTGGGACAGGTATGGGGGAGTGTGAAGCTGGCGAAGTCCAACACAAGGGGATCATCTTGGACTGGGGACAGAGAACTCCAAGGGGTTGGGGGGGGGCAGCAAAGTCGGCACCCAGTATGGATGCTGACCATCGAGCAGACACGAAAGACCATTAGGCCTCCTCTGCTGGCATTGTAGTATGTTAGTTTGCATGAGAAACCAAAGATCACATGGAAATGTCTAGAACACCTCCTCTCCTTGGTGTTTTTACGTGCTGTTTTTTATTTTTTTTTTTTATTTTATTTAACTGTTCCTGCTCTACCCCATCTACTTAACTTAAGGCCCCTACATACACCCTTCCTTTCCCCATGCTGCGGCCCCTGCCGCTGTCCTCCTTGTGGGCTCTCTGCAGTGGGCCCTCTGGGCCTGGTAGTCCAAAACGAAGGTGTGTGTGTGTGTTTTGGAACTTGAATGAGTCAAGGGGATGGCTCCCAGTGTGGGGGCATAGGACGCAGGCTTAAGTAGCCATGTGTATGATGTCACAGTCCCAGTCACACACTCCCAACATGCAGTACAGGGTGGCACCTTGAGACTGGGCCTTCTGGCACAGCTCCTTATTCCCATGGGCCACCAAGGGATGCCATGCAGGGGTAGGTGTTGCAAATCCTCCCCGAAGATATCATACATCTATCTGAACTGTTTGCCAGCCTCCCTGCTGGCTGCACTTGGGAGCCCTGGTCCAAGTTTAGATAGATATTTTATTTTTATAGCGCTCCTTCCCGGAGGCTCAGAGAGCTGCACATTTTCATAGCAACAGTTAGAAAAACATCAACAGACACATTGCAAAGTAGATAAATAACAATAAAATCAAAATAAAACACTTGTACATCACAGATCTATCTATCAATACAATAAGTAGCACAAAATTTCAGCTGTGAAGGCCAAAGGCCTGACCAAACCAAAAAGTTTTTAGGCCCTTTTTGAAAGTTTCCACCGAGGGTGCTTTCCTCAAACAATTAGGCAGTGAATTCCACAGGGCTGGCACGGCAACCAAAAAAGCCCCGTCCCTGACTGCCGCAGCCTAGCCCTGGGAACCACTAGGAGTCAACCCTTGGAGACACGGAGAGAGCGAGTCGGGCAGTGAGGAACAAAGAGGTCTTGCAGGTAGCCAGGTCCCTGGCCATGTAAGGCTTTATAGGTCAGTAACCCAACCTTGAAGACAGTCCTCCACCTCTTTCTTTGTGTTTTAACCTTTGTATAGCGCCTTGATAATTTTGAAAGACGCTTAAAAATATAGTTTATTATTAATTATTATTCAAGGTCACAGGGAAGACCACACTCCTCAAAGAACACTGGACAGTCTACACCACCACAGGCACAATCAGGTCCACACATCCAACCAAAAGTTGGGTTGGACCTGGGTCTAGGTCACAGTGGGTAGGTCACAGTCTCAGAACCATCTCCACCACGTCCTCCACTCCCACTGGATCAAACTCATCCCAGGCAGGAGGGATGCCCCAACACATCTCTGGCTTGATCCCGCAAGCTCCATGAGTGGCACTGGAGAAGATCTCAGTCCTGCTAGAGGACACTTTGTTGGCAAAGAATAGAGCAAACGCATCGCACCATTTACTAGAACTAGTAGACAGGCTGGGTACAACAGCCCATCCACTGTACGGAAGAACTGAGCCGGGGGTCTATTCTTTGCTGCAGCAATCTCCCTTAAGAGAAAATCTGCCTTTTTCCAAGAGATTGCCCTCTGATAGTCACCATAAAGTGACTTCAGAACCAATTTGTCCTCGATCAATCTGGATCTCCTCCAGCAACGCTCTAACCTCCTGCCCTCTATCTTTTAACTCTCTGAGCTCCCCCATCAAACCAGGGGGACCTCCTGTGAGTAGACAAGGGCCGGATACGGACAGGAGCAGTGGAGTCAAAGGCCGAAGCAACAGCTCTGTTATAGGCTGCCACTGCCTCCTCCGCACCCACCGCACAAGCAGCTTCTGCACCCGATAGGTCCAGCACTGCCTGGAGTCCTATTGGGGACAATCCCTGTAAAGGGTGGTACCAGACCATCTCCACAGAGGACAGACCCTCGGTGGGGGGGGGGGGCAAACGTGAACCTCATGGCGCTATGATCCAACCAAACGACCAGATCAATCCTGAGGTCATCGATCCCAAGACTCAGTGTGAACACCAGGTCCAGAGTGTGCCCACGCTAGTGGGTCGCTGAGGTGACAATTTGCGACAGGCCCAGAGCTTCCATGCTCTGGAGAAGATCCCACCCAAGTGGCGAGAGTCCATCATTGACCCAAGCATTGAAATCTCCCAGAATTAGCCATCTGGGGGGTTCCAGCATCAGGCTGGCAAAGAACTCACCAATTTCCTGCAGAAACTCCCTCCCACCACCCGTGGTCAGGAAATAAGAAGGATGATTTTGTAACCTGCGCCAGACCCCCCACCCCTCACACAGCAACACTCGAAAGACCTGGTAGAACTCACCGGTAGCACCGCGAGGTCTAAGCAGGCTTTAAAACAAATGGCCACTCCCACCCATGTGATCCTTCCGATATACCACAGAGTACCTGGCCGGAATCATTGCCTCCAAAATAGGTGCAGCATTTTCATCCAGCCAGGTCTCTGTAATGCAAGGCAGGTCAACCGAGGTTATTAACTAATATGTGTCCAAGTCTCTCAGCATGGCCTACCCTTAGACAGGAAACCCAGTGCAGGAAGGAGGTGGCAATCCTTCTGCAGACTGAACAGTTGTCTCTTTCCTATGTGACATTCGATAACTCAGTCAAAATCAGGGTAGTATTGGGACAGGCACTAACAGAAATAGAGCACTATTGGGACAGACCCACACAGAAATGGGTCCTGAGACACACACACGCACACACGGTAGTCCCTGGGGCAGACTCACAGAGAAATAGGGTAGTACTGGGACAGACTTGCACAGAAATGGGTTAACATTAGACCAGAATAAGACCAATAACCCTGCTGTCTTAACACCTGTATCTGGTTGTGCTGTTCTCCCCCAGGTACTCATCCAGTTCCAAGCTGAATCCAGCTACTGTTTCTGTTTTGATCTGCCATTTTAGGCAGCCTCCCTTACATTTATATCATCCTGTGTGTGTGTGAATTAATATTACCTGACATTCAATTGTACCCTTCCCTCTTTCAGTCTGATCCTATGCCCCCTTGTTCTTGTTTCTTAAAAAACAGTGGATATTCCACTTGCATCTCCATTCTTTATACCCTTGACTGTCTTGAACACCTCATATCAAGCTTCCTTCAGTCATCTCATTTCTATGAAAGACTGACAACAGCTCCAGCTTGTGCCTGCTGCGCTCGGAAAGCTGAAGGACCACATATGCTCTCATTATTCACAAACCTCAGACAAGGTCCTTGAGATCATAATTCGACTCAAGGATAGCAGGTCTGGATAGAGGAATGCAAGTACCGGTCTCTGTCCTGTTTATCTAAACAGTGCGCAAGACATAGCAAGACGTCAAGGCCACTCATTTCAAAGAAGAAAGCCTCAGAATGCTGAAATCCATGCCTTAACAGACAAAACACATACACGTGCACTTTCACAGCCCATTTCCTCGTAATCAGAAAATACACCAATCAAATCTGACCTAGTTAATTATGTTAGGGTGAACATATAACAAGAGTGGTGATAAATCTGGGAAAATAACTTGTGGTGTTATTTTTGTTGGTGACCCAGTCTCCAAAATTCCATATTATCGTTGAGGTTAGGGAGAACGCAGTACCGGTCTCTGGTTAATAACTAGTGGTCAGCCGTTGACATCACAGAAGAAACAGCACTAATAGTTCGGCCTGGCCGCACAGCGGTATGGCTACCACTGTGACGCTGAGCGACCCAGGTTTAGAAATGAGCCTGGAATTTGAGGGCCAGTCGAGGGGATCGAGCATCCTCATGGACTGCTCTCTCCTCCACGGGGGCCACTGATGTTTGAGTGACCATGCGGTGCCAGGGTGCGACAGCTGGAGACTCTCTCAGATGGGAGGTGTGTCAGATGTTCGGGCGCCCTGCCTCCAACTCCTCATTGCACAACGTGCTCCCGGGGAAGAAAACTGGAAAAAGGAGGTTCCACTGCCACAGGATGATGTCCACCCCCATGTTGCGGACCGCATGCTGCTGACCAGGCTCCCGTTTCCACTGTACCATTCAGTTTCCGTCAGATTGAAGGCCCCCCTCCCCCCCGCCTCTGGGGGGAAAGCCGGGGGTGTTTGGGAGTGGGGGTAAGTCTCAGGGTGTGTGACAGGGCTCAGCGTGATTGGACCGATTGAGGCTGGTGAATGAGAAGATAAAGCATACTAAATTAAAAAAATAAAACACCACTAACACTTACGTATGAGATTTAACACTCAGAAAATGTAAGCTCCAATCAGGTGTTTGCGGTCCTGCTGTTCTCACAGTGCAAAGTACAGCCTCTGTGACTGTATGTAGTGTAGGGAGGACAGTGGGGTCAGCAAACAAAAGAGCAGTGCTGACAGAATCCTAACATGCACTGCATGCTATTGAATCACTCAGTACTGTAGCCCTGCTCTGATGTCAGCTGCAGGGGATTCAGGGATTTGTAGTTACACAGAATGCAGCTTGGAAGTCAGCAGAATCAGTGTGATGCAATCTACTGTACTGCAGTAAACAGCTAAAAAAAAAAAAGTTTTTGCATACAAAGAGCAAATTGGGACCGACCCCACATTTGAGTGTGGGGCTCGTAGTGCTGACTGTCCCCTTTTAATCCTAATCCTAATTATTATAATTGGTTAGTATTTCAGAAGCTGTAGATTGCTGTTATACATGGGTATGACATCATAGGTCGTAATGTATAGACAAAAATGTGGGGAGTAATGTCAGCATGACTTTTTTTTCTCTCTCACATCCTTGGTTTGTGATGACCTGGCAAACCGCTTGAGCTTCTCTCTTGTAGTTTATGAGGTCTTCAGTTATGTATGTAAAAGTACATATCTCATTATATATGGCCTGCCCATGCATTATTATCTTCTGACACTTTCTCGAACAAAGCCTGCCTAAGCAACGAAGAAATAGGGTTTGCTTGAGGGGCAAGTGAAATGTTTGCTGTGCCGTAAAGGGTATCAAAATTTGGGTTAGCAGGTTAAAACCAGCACAGTTCCCCATAAAATTGGCTTCAGTAGAACCGAAAATCAGTAACATTGTTAAACAGTTTTTTAATACGTCACACAGTTTCATATGACCATTACATCACATATTGATATATATAAAAAGTGATATGGTATCCGAGAATAAGATGATATAGCGATACGTGAGTAACAGAAACATGATAAAATGATACTACTTCAGAAAGTGAAACATTTAAATATTGATATATATCACCATATATCAACGCATGCAAACTGTATTATAATTACTAGGGTGCGGTTGTAACCACTGCCTGTCAATGATGCTTGCACTTATCTCGGCACAAGCAAATCCATAGAAATGTTCAAAACCCACACTTATTAAAAAATGCATCGCTGGTAATTATAAAAACAAAGCGTGGGTGGGTGTAACTCAGAATTTTACACACACCCTTGGTGTGGGATGCTTCGCTCTTGGAGTTATGCACCTTAGATTTGTCTAAAATTCTGGTTACATGCACCCACCCATGTCTTATTATCACCCTATGTATTTCATGTATATATATATATATATATATATATATATATATTCTATATATGTATGTAATACTACACGTAAACTGGACCCGCAGGTGCCCGTGCTTCTGCAGACACAAGTAGAGTCTAAGTATGGTATACTTATTTTATTTATTTATTGAAATGTTTCACCAGGAAGGCACGCTGAGCAACGAGTTGCTCATCTCCCGGTGTGACCTGGGTGGACCTTCAGCTAGTAGTGGGTGTGTGTATCTTGCAGTGTGCATGTGTATCTGTGGCTGCCGAAGTGCTGGATTCTGATTATGGATGTCTTCTGTGTCATCTGGAAATGGTTGTATGTTGTTTTTCTTACCTGAGGATGGCTGTCTGTCATTGCTTGTGTGGCACTGTCCTTTTGCTGTTTTTTTTTTTTTTGGGGGGTAGTGTTGGAAATCCTAACATCACATTTCCCTACTTTAGTGGCATTAAGTTGTACCTAACTGATGCAGTAATGCAGTATTTATGCTATGTATGTGTAATTCAATCAGCTCAAATTTATTTTTTACTTTATTTACAAAGGTTTTATGAGGAAAATCCTACTGAGTTAGTATCAGCTCGTTTCCAGATGCGTCCTGGGGGAGGGGGAAGAGAGGGAACAAAACAGACACAAAATACAAATGTACAAACACATATTTATTTAGTTTTTGTTAACCGGGTTAGGATATGGAAATATGGAAAATATATAACAAATATACAATTTACAAGAAACACTACAATAACAAAATTGCCATACCTTAATACAGTCGACTCCACTTATATTGTCCTCGGTTTAGACGGGCAGTCAGTTTAATCTGGCAAATCTCATTTACCATTTGCCCTTGCCATAGACTCTAATGTTAAAACTGGTGGTTATAGCGTTCCATGCCCGCCTTCTGTTTTGGGCAAATTAGCCGCTAATTAGTGCGAGTTCACACTTCAGCATGAAGTTTGCCATTTGCCGTTTGTGATCTAACACAGTACTTTTTTTTTAATTTTAGTCTTTGGTAACCGGGTAAGGCCCACTAGGCACAAGTGCCTGTTTTCAGGGGTGACCTGGGAGCACTGAGCAGTTAAGTGACTTGCTCAGAGTCACACAGTATGCAAGTGGAGGTTGTGAGAATCAGACTTAGGTCTGGTCTGCTGGATGTACCAAGCTCGTTCACACCTCGTTCCTCTAACCTCTAGGCTATACTGCCAGCCCAGCTGGCATCTAATTAGTGGCTAATCAGCCTGAATAGAAAGGGCATAGAATGTTACAGCCACAGTGTACTTACAGTCTCAGTGAATCGCATCTTGCGGCGAGTGCAGTGAATTCCAGAGTATGAACCACATCACGCAGTGAGTCTCTTCTTTGTAACCTTTTGTTCCCCAGAAAAATGCATTTAGGAGTGCTTGCCTTGTTCGTGAACCGCATCTCGCAGTGAGGATTGGGAAGGGGGGTGTTGTGACATAGCAGCTGGATGCTCGTTTTTGCTGTACACTCCATCTGGTTGTTATCCAGTGACCTTGCAGCTCTTAACTCTCTACCGGTCTTTATTTAACCCGTATAGAGTGAACCGCATCTCTCAGCGAGTCTCTACTTTTTGTCAGGCGCATTGTACAGCGCTATGTAACAGCAGTAAGATGATTTTTTTTTTATTTTACTTCCTCAGAGACTGAGACTGATAATAGCAGAGACTGAGAGCAGATAACCTTCTGATTGACCCTCAGAATAGCAGATAGTGCAGCGGTTTAGCAAAAAAATAGTGGTTTTGGCTATAGCGACCACTCGCTATAACGGGCAAAATCTGCTTACACAGATGTGCCCATTATAAGCGGCTTTGACTGTACCATACATTAAATTTTGGAACAGGCAAAAGAACACTAATCAGTGAGCATCAAAAAAGTGAGGAGTATGGAGTAACTGATGAGCTGGAGGAGAGGGGCTGTGCTAGTGTTTGTGTAGGGTAACAGGCAGGTGACAGAAGTCCACCCAATATCAGATGCAACTGCAGGAGTGAATAAAGAAATCGCAGAGGAGAGATTTCAGAGCAAGAAGGGAAGAAGCAGAGCGAATTGAAAGGGGGGGCGGGGAGAGTGCCAGAGTTTAAGGAAGTAGAATGAGAAAGCACCTTGGCCAGCACTAGATTTCATTGGTGGGAGAGCAAGAGAGCCAAAGCAAGCGTTACAAAGGGAGTAAGAGGTAGAAGAGGGGAGAGAGGTGCAAGATATGAGGGGAGGAAGCCAAACCAAAATTTGGAAAGAAGGCATAATGAGTTTAAAGCGCCTGGCATTAGGAGAAGGGAGGGAGAGGGAGAGGGAGGTATACAAAGAACAGTGGTGAGTATGCAGTTTATCAAGGCAAAATTGACAGAAGGAGTGAAAGAGGGGGTCCAGTCAAGTTAAAGTGGACTTTGGAACAGCAATGTAAACAGCGTCTCCATAGTCGAAAATAGGGAGAATCATGTTAATGATGATTTCTCTGCATAGAGGAAGTGGGATGCTTCTCTTACTTCTGTAAAGTGCTCCGAGTGTGGGGTGGAGCTTCTTTTGGACTCCATCCACATGAATAGAAAAATCAAGGTTGTGATCCAGCCAGACCCTGAAGTACTTGAAGAAGTAGACATCTTCAGTTGCTGCACCATCAAGGGTACGGAAGGATGGAAGTGGTGGTGGTAGTGAATCTAGCAAGCCTCTGCCTGGTGCCAGAAGTCACAGAGACTGTTTTCTTAGCATTGAGGGATGAGTGAGTTTCTCGGAACCAAAGCCGGATGTTGTTAAATTCCTGTTGGAGCTGGTTCATAAGATCAGGGGCAGAGGAGTCAGAGGTAAAGGGTACTGTAACATCTGCGTACATATGAATGGACGCAGAGGAGGATGCAGTGTGGAGGTCATTTAGAAAAACAGAAAAAAGAATTGGGCCAAGGAGAGATCCTAGAGGGACACCTGGGCTGATTGGTGGTGGTGGTGGTGGTGGGGAGTCCCCAAAACGGAGAGCTTTCAACCTGACCTCAAGTTAGGAGCAATACCTCTCAGCTGAGGGGCAGAGAGTCCCACTACCTTAAGCTTATCCAGGAGAATGGGTGGCAACAGTGCTGAAAGCTTTGGCTAAATCAAGAAAGATTGTAAAGGTGACAAGGCCTCAATACGTGCAACACAGAGCATTGTATCAGTGAGTTGGAGGAGGAGTGGGACTTACTGAAGACAGACTGGAAAGGAGTGAAGAGGGAGGTTGAGTCAATAAAATGGGAGAGTGGAGCTAGAACAAGGTGTTCCTGAAGTTTAGTCACTTTAGGAAGGGGACTAACAGTAGCCGACTCCAACAGTTAGGGACACAGGATACGGAGAAAGAGAGATTGAGGAGGTATGTGATAGGGAGGGCAGTGGCATAAAGGAGTCTGGGTTCCCTTATGAGAGTTTGGAGCTAAGAGAGCCTTAAGAACAGCAGAAGGAGTAGTAGATGAGAAAGAAGACTGCTAGAAGAGTGAGAGGGTAGAGAAGAAGGGAGAGGGGAAAGAGAAGAGGGAGTGGGCACAGGAATGAAAAAGGAATTGAAAGATGAGGCGACTGCAGTAGGATCAGAGATCAAAGTATTGCCCATCTTGAGAACAGGGAGAGGGGACTGGGTCAGAGGAGAGACAAGGGCATGAATTACTTTCCAGAACTTAGAGGGGTGATTAATGTTGTTCTGGAGTACGGATGCGAAATGTTCAAACTTCTCAAGCCTAGTAGCTTTAGTACAGGCATTACTAAAGGGTCCCATACATTGAAATGTCAGAAGTGGAGCCAGAATATTGAAAGGATTGAAACACGAAAGCAGCACACACTCTGCTCTGGCATTCAGTGTGCTCCAGTCCTTTATTCAGAGATCAAACCAAGTCCAAGGTGCATACAGAAAGAAATCAGGGAGAGAGAAACTACACCCCAGCACTTCACCTCTAACCCTAAGGGGTGGGGATGGAGCTTGTTGGGCTAGAGGTGAAGCACTGGGGTGCAGTGCACATTGTATGTCAGAGCCAGTGTTCTCAAGTTTTCTTTAATGTGCCACGTTCCTGTTTCTGAGCTACAGTTTGAGCTGGCAGCATGCAGGAGTTTGAGTGAGCGCAGCACCCTTTGATTTCACTGACTTATAGGTCCTCTAGGCAAGGTCATTTGCACAATGACAAGCCAGCAACTCTGCTGTGATCCATAAGAGGTGAGATCCCCTAGACCCTTTGTTCTTCTGAAAAGGGGGGGGGGTCGTGATGATCCCAGACAGACATGACTTTAAAGGTGAAGAATTTGAGGGCATTGTCAGTGTTGCCAACTGTAAAACTAGGGCATCAGTCTCGGTGGCTGCCAGGTCTGCATGAAGATGGGACAAGTCCAGTGATTGGAAAGACCGGAGCTAAATGAATTTTGGTGGAGCGTTGGGGTGACGAAGCATACGCATGCAGTAGATGGTGTGGTAGTCACTGAGATCATCAGGGAGGGTATTAGTGTCCACAATACGATGGGGATGGGAGGAGAGGAGCCAGTCCAAGAGGGAGTGATTTAGAGATTTCAAATTATAGCAAGTGGGGAACAGAGATGAGTTTGACTTAGTAGAAGAGACTTCACATTAATGCAAAATTTATGAAGAGAGGAGGCGAACCAATTTAAATTGAAATCACCTACTATGAGTAATGCTTCAGAGGCAGCCTGGGAGGAGATAGTGGTGAGTAATTCAGCAACTGAAAGTGGGGACATGCCAGGGCAGCAGTAGACACCAGCAATAACTGTGGGTACAGAGAAATAATGGGAGAATTTGAGAAGAAGCATCTCCTAGGCAGAGGGGATAGAGATGGAGAACATGGGCTCAGACTAAATGTTTGAGGAAGAGTAGATGGCAACAACACCTCCCCTCTTACCTAGATCCTGATAAACAGTGGTGACACCAGGGACCGCAGCAGAGGAATCAATAATCTTGGGGAGAACTAGGATTTAGAGATAACTAACACATCAGGTTTTAGGTTAACCATGAGTGGTTGCGACAAGTCAGTCTTGGGGAGAAGGCTGAAAATGTTGACATGGGCCACTCTCAGACCTTTGGGGAGAGGGAATGACAGTGAAAGGCCAGGGTTAAGCTACGCTTTCATTAAGGAGGTAATACAGCTTTAATTGGGAGGTATACAGCTTCGGTTGCGGAGGTCGACAGTTTTTTTTTTTTTTATTGATAACTAGGCTTAACACCTTTGAGCTGGGAGCTCGTTTACAAAGGTTCCGCGTCAGGGGAAGGGAAGACAGTATTACAGAGGATTAGACAACAGAGAGTATAAAACATGGACAAGAATTACAGCGGTTTATACAAGCAGGCTTGTACTTCCAAGATATAACAATAGAAAGTGAGATACCCTCGGTTTACGTATATAGTAGTTAGCGGAGAGAATAGTTGGAGGTATGGAAAAAGGAGGATAGAGAGGGGGGTAAGGTGGTAGTAGGTGGGGGAGGGTGGTGACGTGAGAAAGAGAGTTGCAGCAATCATGGACATTGTCAAGGTAGAGGGTGTGGGAGGGAGGTTGGAAGCTGGCAAGTGGCCAAGCCAGAGCAGTGAGCCACTAGGTGGAAGGGTAGTAGGGCAAGGGCGGTAGTGAAGGGGGAGGATAGAGGAGGAAAGGGACCATGCCAAAGCAGGGAGCCGCTAAGAGGCAGGGCAGAGACTGCTGGCAAGGGGGACTAGTGGAAGCAGTCACAGGTGCTGGATGCGGAAAGATGTTGGCGTAGCAGTCTCTTGAAAGGGCCCAGAATAGGTTGGTTGGAGATGTCCTGGCTGAGGGGATTAAACCAGAGGGTTGCTCTGTAAGCAAAGGAGTGTTGACCTTGCGTCGTTCGAAGACGAGGAACATGGAAGAGGTGAGTGCCGGCACTTCTTGTCCGTTGCGAGTTGCTACTGTGTGGTTGAAGTAGGTTTGCTGTGCCATGGGGTAGAGTCTTTTTGGCCAGCAAACAGGTTTGGAAGTGTAACCTCCCACTGAGTTGGAGCCAGCCCGTTTGAGCATAGAGGTCACAGGTATGGGTGAGACGTTCGGCTCCTGTGAGCAGTCTGCAGGCTTTGTTCAGCACAAACGATATACTACTGAGGGCGGTGTGGCAAGCAGCACCATAGATAACCAAGCTGTAGTCTATGACAGAGAGTATGGCGCTGTTGATGGCTAGTCTAAGGGTGTCTGAAGTGAGACAGTGCTTGTGCCTGTGGAGGAGACTGATTTTGTGGTTGTCAGTCCTAGAAACTGATGTGCTGGTCATAGGCCAGACTGCTGTCAAGTGCGACCCCAAGATATTTAAAGTGCTGGGTATGTTCGAGTAGAGCTCCAGATCGGGTACTGATGTTGAGTGTGTGGGACTTGTACTTGTTCAGAGTGCTGCAGAACATCATGTTTTTTTTTTGCTGGTTATGGTTTTGGAACCATTCCTCAACAATCCTGAAGCTGTGTTGCAGATTACCCTCAAGTGGCTCTGGGTCTGGGCAGCTTGTGAAGATTACTGCAGCATCTGCTGTGGGCAGTGGCATGGTAGATTGTTGAAAAAGATGCTGAGAAGGAGCGGTCCAAATATGGAGCCTTGGGGGACACCAGATCTTACAGGCAGATGGTCGGAGAGGGCATTGTTGATTTTCACTCTTTGTGTACGTTGTCCTAGGTAGCTTTTGAACCAGAGAGTTGATTTTGCAGAGAGGCCAATGGAGGTTAGTTGATTTAGGAGGAGGGCATGGTGGACAGTATCAAAGGCCTTTGAGAGGTCAATGAATACTGCCCCTGCTAGGGATCCTTGGTCCAAACACTGGTGAATAAAACCAGTGAGTTCCAGTAGTGCCGTGGAGCTTTAATTAGGAAGTATAGACTTTTAATTCGCGTGGCTGGGCTATAAAAGACAGGCCCAGCCGCCTTCACTAGACCTGGCTAGAAAGGAGCTGTAGTTGCTTGGCTGGTAGCGAGGAGGCTGGGGAGGAGCTGAGGAGGTGCTGGCCACACTGGGCGAGGAGAATCCACCGGGGCCGCGCCAGGCATCGGGAGGAGCCGGGGCTGCATCGGCAGCTGGCCACTTCGGTGCCGGAAAGCACATTGGGGCCGCATCAGTGGCGGGAGGAGCTGGAGCTGCATTGGCAGCTGGAGAGCAAATCAGGGGCAGGACAGGCACCAGAGCAGACTTCCCGGTGGCTGCAGTCGGCAGCGGGCCAGGGCTGAGGGTGCGGAGCTGCTTTTTGCCACGAGGGCGGAGGACCAATCGGAGGACAGGGCGCCAAGTTTAAATTCACAGCTGTGCTATAAAAGACGGGCCCAGCCGCCGTCACTAGATCTGGCCAGAAAGGAGCTGTAATTGTGCCCCACACCACCCATCACAGCCCCCATCTTGACCTCTATTAAATGGTCTGTGGGGGGTGGAGCCTTGGGGGATGGCAAGGTGAGATTGGGTGAGCTGGAACACTAGGAAGCTCAGACTTGTTGCTGGCTGGCGGGCGGGCAACAGAGTCCCGCCCACAGTGCTGGCTTGGGCATTGTGATTACTACTGGGGATTGCTAAGGCTTGAAAACCTTGTGGGTATTGTGACTACTACTGGGGATTGCTAAGGCTTGAAAACCTTGCGGGCATTGTGACTACTACTGGGGATTGCTAAGGCTTGAAAACCTTGCGGGCATTGTGACTACTACTGGGGATTGCTAAGGCTTGAAAGCTGGATGTTGCTGGGAACGAGGGCAGATTGCTGTGAACTGACTACTGCTGGGTATTGCATGTGTAATAATTGCTGGTAGAGGGCTTGTGTAGGATTGACAGTGTATTATTGCTGGTAGGGGACCATATTACTCGCACCCAAAATGGGGGTAGACTTGGGGGTTGCCAGAGCGGGCATCTTCGGTAGGGTGATTGGGTGTACAGGGTGCAGGGCGGCCATAATATTAAATTGGGCATGGAGGTTCAGAGGGTGCCCAGTGTGTTTTCAGCTGGTGGGTCTTAGGGGAGGAGATCAAAGGGATCAGAAGACAGCTGGAAGGCGGGAGGGGGAGTGGGTAGGGAAGGTAAGGCGGGGGAAAAGACCATATGAGGTTAGACGAGGCCAAAGTGGCATACCCCAGGGGACAGGTGGACAAGGCCAAAAGGGCATACCCCAGGGGACAGGTGGACATGGACCTAATGCTTACTCGGAAAGGGTGGGGCATGAAGCAGGCAACGTACGGGAAGTACTCCATAGGGAGGGGGCTGCCCAGAGGGAGCAGATGGGGGGGAGGATAGAGAGCAAATCGGAGGAAGTCATCACACTTACTAATCGATTTACCCTGCTATATCCGGGAGATGAAGTGGAGGAGGCTGGTGGGGGGGAGCAGGCAGACAGAGAGGGTTTGGTCAGTAAACTGAGGGCGGAGGGGGACAGTGGAGGGAGCCAGAACCCAAGGAAAGGGGGGAAGGACATGAGCCTAAGTTGGAGGGAGGTACAGTAGATGGGGGAGCACAGAGAAAGGCCAGGGTGGAAAGGGGCAGGACTTGGGTCAGGCCGGTGTCCAGACTGGGGAAGCCAACCGGGGGGGGGGGGGTGTAGAGAGTTCTCTAGACAGGCCAGCTTCGAGACAGGAAAAACTGGAAGAAGGGGAGAGGAGGAGGGGAGGGAGAAATACAGCAGATGGGGTGGAATGTGCAGGTCCAGAGTGGAGGAGGGAAGCAGTGGGAGGATGCTCAGGTGGGGGATCTGAGGATAACACCTCAGGAAGGGAGACAGGGGGATAGAACTGGGGGGGGAGCAAACTCGGGCCACCCAGGAGATTGGGGGGCGAGGAGCAAGCTGGGAGTCGCAGGCTAAAGAAAGAGTACGGTATGGCATGCACAGGTGTGTGACCCCCAGACTGAAGGGGGGCGGGAGGAACAAGATGGGGGTTGACGACAGGAGGAGGAGCCTGGAAGGTACAAAATGGGCTAATAAAGTGGGGGGAGGGACGATGGTGATTCTGCTGGGGGATTCCATGACCAGGGGTACCCAGTGGGAGGGGGAGAGTAAAAGCAGCCCAGTCAAGGCTAAATGTATCCCAGGACTATCTGTACACAAGGCCAAATTCCAGCTATACTCGATAGCACTGGAATGCAGGGGATCCCCAGACTTCCTAGTACATCTGGGAACACTGGGAACAAACGACTTGGAAGGGAACAGTGAATTAGAAATACAGGTTAGAGTCCGGGAACTGGCCAGGGTTTGCCACTCTATAGGAAGCACAGTTTCCTTCTCTGAGATTCTGCCGGTACCAAGGGCGACCGGGGAGAACAAGCAGAAACTTAGAGGGGCGAACCAGTGGCTCAGGGACTGGTGCAAGGCAGAGGGGTATGGGCTGGTGGGGGACTGGGGGGGATACATGGGAGGATAAGGGGCTATATCCCAGGGATAGGATACACCTCAATCTGGAGGGGAGGGAGATCTTGAAACTTAAGCTTGCTGGATTTATAGGTGAGAAGTGGGGTTTTAAACTTGTAAAGGGGGGAGGTTTAAATAAAAGAAAGGCCCCAGGGGGGCTGATCGAGGGTCCAGGTCTAGGGCACGAAAAGCGTGCGGGGGAATGTGTTGCAAATCCAAGGAGAATTGTGCAGAAAAGGGACTGCGCAGGGCTGGGGGGACTGGAGAGGTGGGAGAGGTCGGGGTGGAGGACAGTCCTGATCAGTGCCAGGAGCATAGGCAATAAAATGCCCGAGCTCCAGGCTATGCTGGTTGAGGGAGCAGTTGATGTGGCGGCAATTACGGAGACATGGGCCACCCAGAGAAATGATTGGGACCTAAACTTGGAGAGCTACAAAATATTCAGGAAAGATAGAGAAGTGGGAAGAGGGGGAGGTGTAGCGCTGATAGAAATGACATAGTGGTTAGTGGAGTGGAGGAGGCTGGAGGGGGTGTGGAGATGATTTGGGTAACCCTACAAATGAGGGGAGGGAAAAAATTGAAAATAGGGGTAGTGTACAGGCTCCCTGCAATAGAGGAGGCTATGGAGGATAAGCTAGTTGAGAACATCAAGGGTCACTGTGTACTTGAAAGGGGTAGGGTGGTGGTCATGGATGACCTTAATATGCCGGGGGCTGATTGGGACACTATGACATCCTCTGTGGCCAGGGAACAGAGACTGATGGATGTCTTTCAGGAAGCCTTCCTGGTCCAGCAGGTGGGGGACCCTACTAGGGAGGGGCGGATATTGGATGTTGTCCTAACGGAGAGTGACCAGATAAGGGGCTGGAGGTGTGCAGCCCGCTGGCAGGTGATGACCACGCCATGGTCTGGTTTCTGCTGTATCTAGGAGGGGAGGAAAACTGCACTAATACAGTAGTAGTAGACTTCAGGGGCGCAGACTTTGTGGCATGGGCAGGATTCTACGGGGGAGCTTGGACAAGATTAGGCCAGACATGGATGCTGGAAGCTTGAGGGAGACCATTAAGAAAGGGGTGCAGGAGGCTACTAGGTCCTGTACAAAAGTAAGACAAAAGCATGGTAGAACCAGTAAGCCATGTTGGTGGACCAGGGAGGTGCAGGAGGCGGTGAGGGGAAAAAAAAAGGCTGCCTACACCGTTTTAAGCGCTACTCAAGGGGTGATAAGGAGCGGGGAGGGTATGAACTGATGGCCAGGAGAGTTACCAGAGTGGTGAGGGGAGCCAAGGCGGGGCTGGAGCAAAACCTGGTTAGGGATATCTGGAGGATGGGAATGGGATTCTATAGATACATAAGAGAGAAGAGAAAAGTGAGGACACAGATCAGCAGGATTAGGACTGGGGGGGGCGGGGTATGGTCTCGGGAAGCAGGCAGAGGTGCTAAATTAGTAATTTGCCTCGATCTTTACAGAGGGAGATAGGGAATCTCTGCAGTCCGATGGGAGGGAAGGGGAGCCAACAAAATAGAGAGGTCAGTCTGAGACCAGAGGACTGAAAGAGGCTAGGGTACAGGCTGGGCCAGACCTGGAAAGGGGTGGGGCGGTTGCATGAGGGGGAGGGCTTGGGGGGGAGAAATCACAATGGATAGGGTGAGGGAGGTCCTTCGGAAGCTAAAAACTGATAAGGCACTGGGGCCGGACGGGCTACATCCGAGGGTTTTGAAGGAACTGGCGGAGGAGCTGGCAGCTCCACTGGCTGCACCCTTTAACATCTCTCTGCAGACAGGATGGGTGCCCCAAGACTGGAGGGTGGCTCATGTAGTGCCTATCCACAAAGGGGGGGGTCTAGCAAGGAGATGGGGAATTATAGGCCTGTCAGCTTAACGTCTGTGGTAGGCAAAGTAATGGAGGACATTATCAAGGAGAGGCTTGGGAGGCAGCTGGAATGGTTAGGGCACCGACCGGTGTGATAAACAGTATGGTTTCGTCCCGGTGAGATTGTGTCAGACCAACCTCGTGGAGTTTTATGACTGGGTGACGGGGGCCCTGGACAGACATAGACCGATGGACGTCCTTTACCTGGATTTCAGCAAGGCGTTTGATTCGGTACCCCATAATGGTCTGATAGCAAAGCTGGGGGAGATGGGTGTGGGAGGACAGTTACTCAAGTGGGTATAAAATTGGCTTATGGGGCGAATACAGAGGGTAATGGTCGGTGGGATAGTCTCCTCCCCCAGAAAGGTAATCAGTGGGGTCCCCCAATGTTCAGTATTGAGGCCACTCCTGTTCAATGCCTGTGTCTCGGATATAGGGAGGAGGGTTAGGAGTAGGCTGAGTCTCTTTGCGGATGACTCCAAACTAGGAGCACTGGTAGATAGGGAAGAAGCGAGGGAGACAGTCCAGGGGGACTGGATATCCTGGAGGGGTGGGCAAGTAGATGGGGATTGAAGTTTAATACTGGGAATATAAGGTACTTCATTTGGGGGTCAGAAACCCGGCCATGTATACACCCGGGGTGGGGTGGGGGGTCACACTGCAAGCCACATCGGGCAAGAGGGATCTAGAGGTGGTGGTAGACGTCAAAATGAATAACTGAAAATTGTAAAAGAACCGCAGCCAAAGCAAACAGGATACTGGGTTGCATAGCCTGGGGAATTACGTCCAGGAGGAGGGAGGTGATCCTCCCTCTGTATAGTGCCTTGGTCAGGCCACACCTAGAGTACTGTGTGCAATTCTGGAGACCTCATCTGAAGAAGGACATAGCTTCTGCTGGAGGGGGTCCAGAGAGAGCGACCAGGATGATTCCGGGCATGAGGGGAGGCCCTATGGGGAGAGACTGGAAGAGCTTGGGCTGTACACACTGGAGTAGAGAAGAGACAGGGGAGACATGATAGGGGTCTTCAGGTACGTAAAAGGAATAACCAAGAGCGGAACCAAGGAGCTGTTCACGCTAAAGAAGGGAACAACCAGGGGGCATGAGTGGAAGTTGGAGGGGGTGGGGAATTACAGGGAACGTAGGAGACATTATTTCACTGAGAGGGTGGCGGAGCCGTGTAATGCGCTGCCTGGGAGGCTGGTGGAGGAGGGCACAGTGGAGGGCTTCAAGGAGGGGTGGGACAGGTAGAAGGGGAAACTGAAGCCAAAGAAGACCCTCTCGGGGGCTGGGGGGGTGGTAAAGCGAGCGCCCGCTAGGTGGCTGGCTACCGAGCAGACATGACAGACCACTAGGCCTATTCTGCTGGCTTTTAGTATGTTAGTATGTTAATGAGTAAGGTATACTGGGAAATACATGATAACGGCACATATAGTGTATATGTATTAAATAATGGATAAGGGTAGTACACAAGGTTGTATTCCTCATCGAGGGGGCTAATTAAGGTATAAGGCCACGAGCCTGAAGGGCGAGTGGCTTTAGTGCCCTAATTAGCCCAGAGATGGGTATACTTCCGAGTGTTCCACCCTTACCCATTGTTTGTTGAATATAATACGATACATAGACAGTGTCGGCAAATAAGGGCCTATGGCCCACCCAGTCTGCCCATTTGAGCTTGTAAGTTCAGTTTATGTTTTCCTAGAAGTCTGTTGCCCCTTACCCCCCTGACCTCCAGAATTCCTTTATGTCTATCCCATGCATTCTTAAATCCCGTGATTGTTTCAGCCCCCACCACTTCATCTGGCAGAGTGTTCCACTTGTCCACCACCCGTTCTGTGAAGAAATTCTTCCTCATGTTTCCTCTGAATCGTCCTCCCTCCAACTTCATCCCATGCCCTCTAGTCCTGGAACATCTTTTTCACTTAAAAATAGTGTATTCCTGTACCCTGTTCCTGCCTGTAAGATACTTGTATGTCTCTATCCTATCCCCTCTCTCCCTCCTCTCCTCCAGGGAGTACATGTTCATTTCCTTCAACCTGTCTTCATAGGACTTGTGTTGCCCTCCTCTGAACCTTCTCTACCCTGTCTATGTCCTTACGTAGGTATGGTCTCCAGAACTGTACACTGTACTCCAGGTGGGGCCTCACTAGTGTCTTGTATAGCGGAATTATGACCTCCCTTTTCCTGCTGGTGATGCCCCTGCCTATACATCCCAGCATCCTATTTGCTTTACCTGCTGCCTTGTCGCACTGTTTCCTTACCTTGAGGTCATCGAGATGATAACCCCAAGATCCCTTTCCTGCTTGGTTCATGCTATATCCTCACCCTCAACTGATATATTGTGCCAGGGTTTTTGTGCCCCATGTGCATTATCTTGCACTTCTTTGCATTGAATTTCAACTGCCAAACCCCTGACCATTCTTCAAGTTCTGCAGGTCCCTTCTCATTCTGTCTACACCCTCTGGTGTGTCTACTCTGTTACAGAGCTTTGTGTCGTCAGCGAACAGTGAAATTCTGCCTTCTAGGTCCTGCGCAATGTCACTGATGAAGATGTTGAATAGGACTGGTCCCAGCACTGATCCCTGTGGTACCCCACTGGTCATTCTTCCCTCTGTGGAGTGACAGCCATTTACCACCACCCTCTGTGTCCTGCCACCCAGCCAGTTACCTACCCACCACACTACTGTCATGCCCACACCCATATTCCCCAGTTTGTGTAATAGTCTTCTATGTGGCACAGTGTCAAAGGCCTTGCTGAAGTCCAGATAGGCCATGTCCACTGCCCTCCCTGATCCACCTCCCTGTTACCCAGTCAAAAAATTAAACGAGGTTGGTCTGACATGACCTCCCCCTGGTGAAACCATGCTGCCTTGGGTCCTGTAGTCCATTGACAACCAGATGTTCCACCAATCTCTCCTTCAGTAGTGCTTCCATGATCTTCCCCACTACCGAGGTGAGGCTGACTGGTCTGCAGTTCTCTGCTTCCTCTTTGTTCCCACTTTTGTATAAGGGGACTACATCTGCTGTCCTCCAGTCTTTGGGTACCTCCCCTGTTTCCAGTGAGCGGCTAAACAGGATAGCCAGAGGTTCAGCCACCACCTCTCTTAGTTCTTTAAGGACCCTGGGGTGCACCCCATCTGGCCCCATTGCTTTATCAACTCTTATTACTTCCAGTTCCTTCAGGACCCTTTCTCGTGTAAAGGGACTTGTGTCCATTTCTGCACCATTCTCACCCCTTGTACTCCCTTCAGACCCATTACCCTCCTCTTCTACAGTAAAGACTGAGCAGAAATACCTGTTCAATATGTCAGCTTTACTGTTGTCATCCTCCATGCGGCCCCCATCCTCCCCCTTCAGTCTCACTATCCCTCCCTTTGTCTTTCTTTTTTCACTTATGTACCTGTAAAAGGTTTTGTCCCCTCTACCCACTGATTTTGCAATGTGTTCTTCTGTCTGAGCTTTGGCTTCCCTTACTGACCTCCCTGCCTCCCTTTGCTTCTCCTGGTACTTCTCCCTATCCCCTTCTGCCTGTGTCTTTTTGTATTGCCTGAATGCAATCTTTTTGGCTTTCACTTTCTTTGCTACCTCTTTGGAAAACCATAATGGTCTCCTCTTCCTTTTCCTCTTGCTAACCTGCTTAATGCATAATTCTGTTGTTCTTGTAATCCATTAGGATGGTTATTGTTATGGAGATCACATTTGGGATCACTTTATAACATGTGAAGGTCTCTTGAAGCAAGGAGGGAATGGTGTGTAGTGAGTACAGGCAGGAGTTTGGGAAGATTTTGTGCGTCTTTTTCCAGGTTTTTCTGTAGCTTGTTAATTGGTTTGGCTAGCTTCCTAATGATGTGTTATTTGTGTTATCAGTATTTTCCCATTAATTGATTAGTGTAGTTATATAGCTTTAATTAGTGCAGGTATATGGTTATAACTGTTTGATTACTGCAGGTATATAGCTGTAATTATTTGATTAGTGCAGGTATATACGTTTAATTGATAGACTAGTCAGTGGTATACAGGGAAACAAGTAATGGCCTTTTTATGGAGAAAATTTCCCACACATATACACCATCCATGTATTATTTATATATATGTGTGTGTGTGTATATATATATATATATACACACACACATACAGGTGTGGTTGCATAAACAGTTAAATAAATGTGTTAATTTTCATGAGTGTTAAATCACAGAACCACCATTTATTTAACACCCAGCCATTAATCACCCCCTCTCCTGCCGGCACTACTTACACTAACTAACCCATACTTTCAGTTTCCTTACAGTCAGTCACCCAATTTCTCATACCACATGCACATCTCAAAAGCAGTATCAACCAGATATTTCATATTATTTATTAATATGGCAGCATTAGACCCTCTAAAACCAGCAGCCTGACATTTGCAGTTCCTCCTACTGAAACGCACCCCTGGCCATCTGCTAGAGCTCCTACATTACCAGCTCACCTCTCAAAACCTTGATAGTGTCTCCCCCTCCAGCAAAACTCTGTCTGCTCTCCTCACACATGGCAAATACACAACTCCTGCTGCCATCGCAGTCCCTCCAAATCACTGGTTTCCCATGGCTCCACACAAAACTGGACACCAAATGCAGGAAAAAACAGATAAATTAATCTTGGGGGGACAAAAGCAGCTCCACTGAACTCTCGCTAAGCGAGAACCTGACCACCATATTTGCCGCACTCTCTTAGCTCTCCCACACACAAAATCCCAGCCAATGAAGTAGCCAAACAAACGTACTGCCTTAGTAACAGAGTTTGTGTGCCTAGCAACCTACTTCACAGAGCACACTTAACAAACAGTGCTTAAAAAAACAGACACTTTCTTAAACAAAATTTCCAAGACAAAATACAAAAATCATATTAAAAAAACATCAAAACTGCACCAAGACCCTATTGCATAAATTGCATACGTAATGGTCCGCCACTTGTGAAGTTATCCGAGGTCACTCATAGCTCGTTCAAATAAATCATGTATTCAACATCACACCATTACATATTCCCTACACACACACACAGGAATTTTTCCCTGTAAGAGCCATCATCATGTCTGTATTTTTTCTCATGGTATACAGATCTCATTACAGAAGTTTTCCGCTTTAATTGAGAGGTATACAGCTTTAACTTGTTAGGTATACTGGGAAATGCACAATAACACAATAATGCCCTCTCATCTCCTTACCCTCCCCACAACCTCTGATTAGCAATGTTGCTTCAAATGTACCTTATGGTTTTCTATGCTTGCTTATAATCTTGAGTATGTAGCACTGTTCCCACTTAGGCCCCGTCCACACTACATCGCTCGGGCCTGGTAACGGACGTGCAGTGCGTCCACATCGCGGTGGTGTCCGTTACAGGACCGGCACCGCCAGTCCACACTTTGGGAGCCGGGCAACCATTACGGCAGTGCCCAATCCCACAATGCAGCTCACGCTGCGCTTTGGGCCCTGCAGGGGACCATTACCACCCATCCACACTACCGCCGGTAATGTTACCAAGGCGGGACCGGTTTCATAACTGTTGTTGAAACCACCTCATATGTGGTTTCAACAACGGTTACGAAAACGCCTTCTGTAATGTTACAGGTGTAAACGCAAACCATTGCGGTAACGGTTTGGGCACTCTGTAACGTTACAGAGGCGTAGTGTGGACAGGGCCTTAGTTACCAGTTGACTTGCTGTGCTCCGATGATACCATGAATGTTGTTTGTACCACTGTTGATACCATGAATGTTGTCTATACCTCCCAACCTTATTGTACCACTTTCTTTTGACGTGGAACCTTTGTAAATGAGCTGCCCCTAGCTCAAAGGTATTTGTAATCCGAGATTTAAATAAAAAAAAAAAAAAAAAAAGCCATAATGATTTCACAGTATACCTCACTGATGTAAGCTGTATACCTCTCAGTTAAAGCTGTATACCTCCTCAATAAAAACTATATACCATGGGGGAAAATAGCTACAACAGTAAACAAAGGAAAATGTGCAAACAAACCACCAATTAGGCAATTACCAACCAGTTAAACCCTAATCAGCAAATACATTGACCAATGAACACATCAGTTAACAAGCCTGCCAAATCAATTACAGAAGTCTGACGCCAAATGACACACCCTATCCAGAGCCAAAAACATGTTTACTGCAGCTTACAAAAACACCATCAAAAAACAATCCCTAGCATAAAGAAAACATGACTGCATCCTCTTAAAGCAAAACAGTTGCATCCACACTCCTGTCCTGGTGTCCCTCAGTACTCCAGCTGTCTCCCCAGATGCCAGGCCCTCCTCACTGCTGCCATGTCCATTGATGCCAGTCCCTCCATGCTGCCATGTCCATTGATGCCAGTCCCTCCATGCTGCCATGTCCATTGATGCCAGTCCCTCCATGCTGCCATGTCCATTGATGCCATGTCCTCCTCACTGCTGCCATGTCCATTGATGCCAGTCCCTCCATGCTGCCATGTCCATTGATGCCAGTCCCTCCATGCTGCCATGTCCATTGATGCCAGTCCCTCCATGCTGCCATGTCCATTGATGCCAGTCCCTCCTCACTGCTGCCATGTCCATTGATGCCAGTCCCTCCATGCTGTTTCCGACTGAAAAGCCATTCCAGACTGCAGACTGTCCAGCCACACGCTGTGGTGCCAGCAGCAAACTAAAGGTCATACTGCCGCGGACATGCCCCCTTACACAGGGGGACCCCTACACTGCGGAGAACACTATGGCCAAAAGGCTGGCCATGCACAAAAAATGTCACTGTACTTCTGAAAGACATGGGGACAAAACACAACAAAAGCAAGCCTGATAATAATTGCAAACATGATTCTTAGGTAAACGTCTCCATCTTGATGTATTATATTAAAATAAATGATTGGTAAGTTTGGCATACTCATAAATATACCCATCTCAGGGGGGTTAATCAGGAGGCAGTATAGCAATGTGATTTAGGGCACAGAGCTGCAAACCTGGAGATCTGGGTTTGAATCCCACAGCCCCCACTTGCATACTGTGTGTTCCTGAGCACCTGGAAACAAGCTTCGGCTTAGTGTGCCTTTCCTGGTTAAACAATTTCCCCTTTCCCTAATCAGATAGTAAAGCCACTTGCCTTTTGGGTTCATGGCCTTACCTGATTTAGCTCCTTTAGTGAGTATATTTCCTACCGCATTTACCCAACCTTTATTCTATACATAGAGATAAAAATGTTGAGAAGCAATATCTTTGTAGCAAACCTTAAGATACCATGATATCTTTTTTTTTGTCATAATTATCTTTAAGCTTAGTTTTATCACACTTGAGTACTGACCAATCAGAGCGCAGCTTGCACAATGCAGCTTACATCACAATTGCCAAGTGCAGTATTGAAGCCTGCAGTTGAAATCAAAGTGAAATGGGTCAAGTCGGCAAACAAACAGGCGGTCTACAATTGTAGTAACGCAGAAAGAATCAACTACACATTTGGTTTAAAGAGCTGCTGACATGTTCCGGGCAGGTAGCTTGTACCCTGTAGTTGCCTACCCTAGGAGCCTTTTCAGCCATAAATGAATATTTTCTGCCCAGTGGTTTACAACAAGATGCACAAGCTAGGTGAATTGATAGTTTTATTGAACCAACAGAGATTTGCAGAAAAATCTCTGTAAATCTCTGTTGGTCCAATAAAAGGTATCAGTTCACCTAGTCGGTGCATTTTGTTGTATAAGGACCAGTGCAACAGACTATTTTTTTTACAGTGGTTTACAAGTAATTTCACTCATAAAGCCTGGCTCGTAACTTCCTGATATGTGCCAAGGTAGAGCCCCACCCATAAAAATAGCGTAATTATGACGTGAAGTAGGGAACAGGGCTGTAGGCGTGCTATGGAGAGTGTAATGGAATCAGGGGAGGGGTGCTGCCTAAAGGTACTAAGATTATCTTAGCTGTTAGTTGGCATGTATACGTGCATGGGGCTAACACGTAATAGCTTAGTGCAGCTTGGCAATTTAAGCGTTAAAACAGAATATGCCCAGAACTCTCTCTCACCCTGTCTTGACACTAAGGAGCTTCACTGTGCTGTGACCTTGACATACAGTAGTGCATCTGCAAATGCATAAGTCTGTGAGACTGGAGCACTTAATAATAATAATGTTTGTTTATTTGTTCTCAGTAGCTTCCCGAGTTCTGTTGCTTTTTATTTATTTTTTAACCAAGTACAAAAATGAAAAGTGAGAGCATGTCACTGGTCCAGCTTACTAAGGAGGACCGTCTCTTGTAGTCATTGTTTAGTTTGAAATGTAAATTTTTTAAATTTGTTTCTAAATGGTTACCCTCCCATGAGAAGGTGACCAGGTGAGTGTTGCAAGGACACAGAGTGGCTGAAGTCAACTTTGGGCCCCCCCCCAACCATAGGAAGGAGACCCCTGTGGCCACAGGGACATAGGATGCCTAAGGTCAGCTTTGGGTATACATTAGGATGAGGTGTGAAGCTGACATTACTAGAGTGGAGCCCATCTCAGGCTGCCCCTCTCCCATGACAAGGAGACCTGGTGGGGTGGGGTGGGGAGGGTTAAAGTCAGCTCTGGGTATACATTAGGATGAGCTGTGATACTGACAGGTGGAGTCCATCTCAGGCTGCCCTCTCTCCCATGACAAGGAGACCTGGTGGGGTGGGGTGGGGGAGGGTTAAAGTCAGCTCTGGGTATACATTAGGGTGAGCTGTGATACTGACAGGTGGAGTCCATCTCAGGCTGCCCCCCATCATGAAAAGAGAATGGTGGGGGCGCAGTGACATATGGTCAGGGCCCCTGGTGCTCTGCGGCAGAATTTTCTGATTTCTGCAGCAGCATTTTCTGATTTCTGCGGCATGATTCATTCACTTCTCTGGCAGAACGCAGTCCTGTCATTGGCTAAATATGATGTGATGTCATCGATGACATCATGTGCTGAGCACAGAGGAGGGGCTTCAGGATAAAAGAGATGGGAAAAGAAAGCCTGGCTCTATGGAAAAACAGTATATTTATATGAAAATTCACCAAAAACGATTAATTCTGCGTCACTATATATATTCTGCTGCAAATTCCGCAACCGCAGAATTCCAGAGGCCTTGCATATGGTGCCTAAGGTCAGCCCTGGGTATGCATTAGGATAGAGTGTGATACTGATATCAGTCAAAGATGAGCCCCCATCTCAGGCTTCCTCCCTCCCCCATGAGAAGGAGACCCCTTGGGGGGTAGCAGGGCATAGCATGTCTAAGGTCAGCTCTGGGTATACATTAGGATGAGGTGCAATACGGACATCACTAGAAGAGGAGACCCCCCCCCCAGAGAGAGAAAGGGGAGTAGGGACATAAGGTACAAAGGTGGGCTTTGTATATACATTAGGATAAGGTGTGATACGGACATCACTATAAGTGGAACCCAGCTCAAGTGCTCCCTTCCCATGAGAAAGGGACTCTGGGGGCCACATGGACATATAGGGTGCCTAAGGTTGGCTTTGAGTATATAGTAGGATGAGGTGATACTGATATCTCTGAGAAAAAAAGCCCCACCTCTAATTCATGCATCCATACTGCTTTTTGAACTCTCATTAGGTAGGGTATACCAATATTTATGCAGTTTCTATGCTAGTCTGCTTGCTAGAGTTAAAGAGCTAGTGTACTGCCTGAAACTGATAATTCGTTTTTTAAAGCAGTCAACCATTACCTTCTCTATCCAAAGAACTTTTTCTTTTCCCTTTGGTCAGTTAGAAGATTGTTTACCTGATGTTAGTACATGTGATGTGTGGGACAGCATTCAAGCCTGGCAGCTGACATATCTGTCTCTCTTGCCCCCCACTACATCATCAGTGTTCTGATGTCACTGACTGTGACATTACTACTGCTTAGGAATAGCCACTCAGCAGCTGCCAGGTCAGTCACCTGTGATGTCACAGTCCATGAGATCACAATGCTGATGATGTAATGGGGGGGGGTAGATAAGTCAGCTGCCAGGCTAAGAGCTATTCCACACAATCAGCGCAATAGTATCACATAAAAACCTTTCTAATGAGCAGAAGGAAGAAGAAAAAAATACTTCAGAAATAAAAACTTACAACTGACTACTTCTTAAAATGTGCATTTTTTTCCCCGTCTTGCCTGCTTTCTTTGTAATCCCCTGCCACACACCCACCCAGCCACCACGGCTCAGCTGTGTTGAGATCACCCATGTGGTTCAGCGTCAGGTGGGTGCTTGGTCTGAGCTCCACTAAGCTAGTGAAGTGCAGACAGAGCTTTAACATCTGAAGAGAAGCAGGTACTGTGGTGTACACATGCTGTGACATTCCCTTTTGCCATGCATTTTGTCATTTATGGACACGGTAGAATTTCAGCCCATTGTAGGTTTCTAAAAGGAAAAAAGACTTACTTTGCCCTGTCTCTGTTGTCCTGCTGCATGGTTTATAAATATTGTTTTGCATAGATTATAAAAGCTAGCATTCTGGATACCCACCCAATGGAAGTTGTTGGCAGTGTCAGATGGGCTGCACAAAGGAGAAAGTGCCCCATCGGAAACTTCCCAGAATATCACCACGATAAAGCACTGAGGCAGTCTGTAAACAGGTTGAAGCCTTTGTAAACTAAACAAAAAGGCTGCATACTGTGCAGCAAGGCTCTTTGGTTTTGACTGGGGACCATGAACTTATTTAAAAGCAGATTACTTCTCATTTGCTTTTGCCCAGCGGGAAGCTTGGTTTGAAATGAAGGCTCTCCATTGCCCAGAAAGGCCACATTTTTTACAAGCCATCAAGCTTGTGATGTAGTCATGACACAAAATTTATGTTGTCTTTGGCCACGTTTGCTAACGTGTGCAGATTTTGTCATGAATCCATCTCCCCAACCCCCGTTTTCCTCAGCTCTGGTCAGCAGAAATTCTAGCCAGTCACTAACCTGAATTCTCCGTAGTTCGAGGCTGCAGTGAAGGAGTAAGAGGGCTGAACACACTTTATTGATTTGAACATTTTTTTTTTCTGACTAACTAGAGGAAATTCAGACATTGATCCGGGGCGTCTTTGCTGAGCAGCCTTTTAAGGAAGGAGGTGCTGAGCCGTGGGAGCATTGCATCTCGGAGTCTGTGATGATCGGATATCGGATTTCGGCTCCGTGTCCAGCCTACCAGCGGCTTGCACGTCTGGAGTGTATCTACTAGCAGTGAATGCATTTGTGTTTGACTTTAATAAGCTGCTAGCAGAGGTGTAGCTATGAAAAATACAGTTTGTACACCAGGACCCTCTTTGAATCCTCTATCCCTACCCCTAATGTGTACACAGCCATTTGCAATACGGTGAGGAAAACATAGTAAGCTCATAGAGATTACAGCAGCATTTATAGTGTGCATTTAGCATGATTGAGTGATTTAAACAGTGCAATCAACCCAGTAATAACATCAGTAGGGTTGGGATCAGGCAGTGGGTGCAAGTAAAACTGATGGCCAGGGCCTAAAATCCACCCCGTCAAGAAAAATCAGTTCAGAAGTCATGCTGTACATGGCATATGCATTGCAACACACATGGCTTAGAAGTCAGTTTCGCTTCCACCTAGGAGAGAAAAAGAGGCTGCCTGTATATCTGTTTGACACGAACAGTACTGATAAGACACGAACAGTACTGATAAGATATACACCTTTACATGGATACATAGAATCAGATGGCAGTTAAGGACCATTTGGCCGACCCAGTCTTCCCATTTTTTCCCTGCCTCTACTGTCACAAATGACACTATTTGGTCTCCAGCACCCTACCCCCACCTTGCCCACGAAGATTCCCTTGTGCCTATCCCATGTATGCTTGAAGCCCACTGTTTTTGCCCCTCCACCTCTGCTACAAGACCGTTCCAGTCATCCACCACTTTCAGTGAAAAAGTACTTCCTCATATCAATCCTGAATGTAACCCCTTCCAGCTTCATTGTATGTCCTATTGTTCTCGTGCATCTTTTACTTAGAAAAATACTTCCCTCCTATACCTTATTTACCCCTGTGAGGTATTTATAAGTCTCTATCATGTGTCCCCTTTCCCTTCTCTCTTCCGTGGTATACATATTTAGGTCCTTAAGTCTCTCCTCACAGGGCTTCTGATGCAGACCCTGCACCATTTTAGTTGCCTTTCTCTAGACTGCCTCCACTGTTGTCTGTTCCTCCCCTAGATGTTGTCTCCAGAACTGGACACAGTACTCCAGGTGGGTCTCACCAGTGATCTATATAGTGGCAACACCACCTCCCTCCTGCTGGTGATACCCCTCCCTATGCACCCCAGCATCCAGCTGGCTGTACCCACTGCCTTGTCACACTGCTTCGCCTCCTTGATGTCATCAGGTATGATTACTCCTAGGTCCCTTTCCTGTTTCGTGACCGTCAGTACCTCTTTTCCATTCTGCCTCTGGGTTTCTGTGCCCCAGGTGCATGATTTTGCACTGTTTCACACTGAAACCCTGCTGCCATGCCCTTGACCACTCAAGTTTTCTCAGTCTCTGCCCATTCTTCCACCCCCTCTGGAGTGTCCACCCCATTGCAGATTTTGTGTCCTCTGCAAAGAGTCTGACCTTCCCTACCAGCTTGTCTACAGTGTCACTTATAAAGAAATTAGACCATTTCCAGTTCAGGGGAGAAGAAGTAGGAGGCTGCTTAGGATATCTGCCTGAGGGTCTAGTAGAGAGAAAATTGAAATGTTAGTGTGACCGAACTGTATTTTAGCACAGCACTTCTATGTCCGAGAACTGCAAAATCATTTCGTCAACCTTTTCAGAAGAGAGTTTTGCTTCTCCTCGTGTCAGACCCCTCGAGAAACAGTTCAAGCTAGCTACCAACGTGAGAAGCCAGTTCGGTTTGGGGATGCCGCTGGTCTGACGTGGCGCTGTATCTGCCCTCTGAGCACCATTAGCACTTGGCTTATGTGAAGCGCCTGGTAAGTCTCCATGAGCATGAGACTTTCCATTCTGCCACTGTCTCCAAGTCTGCGGATGCCGCTGCTATTGCAGCTGAAGTGGGAGTTAAAAGTGTGTGACCTGCAGAGTTTGAAATGGCTGAAAATACTTTGTTGGACATTCCAAAGCATATCATAGAGTCCTTAGAAGACTCCATGAAAAAATACTGTCTTGGATAGGAAAGTATGATCATAGATTAGAATCATGGAGCGTCAAAGTCGGTTTCTTACAAAATGACGCGAAAACAAATCGAGAAACATTGGAAAATGTGGCATTGCAAGAGAAAAAATAAATAGACATTATTACTGGAGTTTCAAGTACACTACAAGCAGCTGAAGCAGCAGCAAATAATGTGATTAGAGAAAACTGCAACATTTCCAGAAAACTTGAGCACCAACCTAGCTACAAGAACTTACACCTGGTCGACTTACCCGTTGTTGGATAAAAATTTTTTTAAATGAGCGTGAGTTGGTTAAAGGTGTACTGCTCTCAGTTTTTGAATTTCCAGAAGAAAATCCCCCATTTCTCATTGAAGCCTTTAGGATACAAAAAAGAAAATCAAATGCATTGCTCAGTGCTAGTTCTGAACAGCCAATATTGGCAGCGGCCACTGAATCACTACAGGACTCTAAAGTTACCATTATGGCTGTGTTTGCATTCAGCTCCGACAGGGATTTAATAATGAAACTGTAAAGAACTGGGGGACAGCTTACATATAAGGGCCAAAAGTTTTACATTTATCCAGACTTTTCATATGCAACTCAGCAAAGATACCAGCGCTTCTTGACATACCATTAAGAGATTCTCAAGTTGGGAGCACAATTTCAGATGCTGGCACTGACCAAAGTAAAAATAATATTTAAAAGCTAAACGTAACTTTTTTTTGGTTTGTTTTTGTTACGTTCATCAAACCTCTTCCTTTCTATGTGGGCAGCATAGGAAGGAAGAAGACTGCAAATCTTTGGCACAGTCCGAGAAAGAGATGTGTTATTGTTGCTGAGACTGAAAACTATTTAAAAAAAACTTTCCTTTTTGGGATTACCAATACTGATGAAATCTTTCAATAATAATGTGTTAGTAGGATGTATTCGCATTCTTTGTAATTCTTTTTTTTGTCTTGTCCTTTTAATTATTAGTATAAAGGCAGCAACTGTTATTTTGCATTATAAAAGAAATCATTTAAAAGTGAAAAACAGACTGCACACCATATTGGTGTTGCCACACCAAAATGTGTTTGTAAACGTTTCTTGATCAACTCCCACCACATCTTTCATGGACTTGGGAACAGCCCCACCACAGACTTGCCAGTCGAGATGCAGTGCGGGCAGAGGACACTATTGCATCACGAGTGCCTGTACTGTATGGGGTGTGTTCCTAATGTTTAGGAGTGAGTTGCAAGAGCAGATCAAGGATTTGAAACAAAACAAGGCTGGGTAAAATGACACAATTACCATGCATTTCAGTTGTATAGTACCAAGAAAGGGGGCAGATTAAACCACCAACACCACCAGTGAATTTTAGAGAAGGTAAGCAATCCTGAAATGTGGGTTTTCAACTTACATACTAACATACTAAAATGGCAGCAGAATAGGCCTAACGATCTCTCGAGTCTGCTCGATTTTCAGCACCCGCACTGAGGGCCGATTTTGGTGTTCCTCCCTTCCCTCCTTGGGTTATACTGTCCCCAGTCCTGGATGTTCCACCTGTATTGGGCCTGGTCGGAGTTGCACTCTCCCTATACCTGTCCCATCCCCTCTTAATTAAACCTGTCCACAGTCTCCACCTCCACCAGCTCCCTGGGCAGTGCATTCCATGGCTTCACTACCCTTTCAGTGAAATAACATCTCCTCCTCTCCCCTCTGAGCCTGCCCCCTTCCAGCTTACACCCGTGACCTCTCGTTGGCCCGCCCTCCTTCCTTTGGAGCACCCTGACTGGGCCTCCCTCATTGACCCATTTCATGTACTTAAAGACCTCTATCTTGTCTCCCCTGTTCCTCTTCTCCTCCAGGGTGTACATGTCGAGTTCCTTGAGCCTCTTCTCACAGGTCATCTCCCCCCAGGCCCCAGATCATTTTGGTTGCCCTCCTTTGGACCAACTCTCGAAGTGTAATGTCCCTCTTTAAATGTGGTCTGCAAAACTGCACACAATACTCGAGGTGTGGCCTAACCAAGCAGTTGTACAGTGGAAGGATCACTTCCGCCTTTCTGGAAGTAATCCCCCTGGCAATGCATCCCAGTATCCTATTTGCCCTTGCCACTGCCCTCCTACAGGTCTCTGAGCTGTTCATTTTGACATCTTCCACTACCCCCAGGTCCCTCTCACCCTCTGTGACTTGAATCGTGTCTCCTCCCAGGGTATACCCCTGGCCTGGATTTCTGACTTCCAGGTACAGAACCTTGCACTTCCCCTCATTGAATTTTAGTTTCCATTTTCCCCACCACCATTCCAGAGCCTCCAGGTCCTCCTGCAAGGCCACCTTCCCCTCCTCCTCATCCACCACTGCATCCAGCTTTGAGTCGTCTGCAAAGAGACTCCTCTCACTCCTGATCCCTTTTCTGATGTCTGAGACATGGGCGTTGAACAGGAGTGGCGGGAGGAATGACCCCTGGGGAACCCCACTAGTAACCCACCTTGGGGATGAGACTAACCCTTCAACCACCACCTTCTTAGTACGCTCAGAGAGCCAATTTCCTATCCATCCTAACAACAGTCTCCCTACCTCCATTTCCTTCAGCTTAGCCAGCAGGCTACTGTGGGGTACCGAATCCAACGCCTTGCTAAAGTCCAGAAGGAGGATGTCCTTGAAATAGTATGATGCAAAAAGGGTTTGCAGTATCCCTTTTATGAATGTTTGAGATAAACTATAGTAATACATAGCTACACATTTGCATTGATTACGGGATAAAAGGAATAATTTGAGTAACAAAGTAGTGACATTAGGGGAATGAGAGAATGATCCTGAACGAGATTTAGATTAACTGGTTGCCTTTTTTTTTAAAACCTTGTTTGCTCTTAGTGAGTCTGCCAGATGAGGTAAATAGAGAATCAAATTGGCTAAGTCATGGATACCAAGTAGATGGATTCTTGGAGTGGACATTTTACTCTTTTGAGTTATTGTTCAAACACAGCTTGTATACAGTGAACTTAACAGGGCACTCCTTGGTATTACAGAGAGAGAGATATAATTTTCTATGGATTCATATATGCTTGCATTTTTTTCTCCGTTAATGGACTTGAACTTTATGTTAATGACACAGAGATTGTTTTCTGTTTTATTGTATGTACGTGTGTTTATCTTTAAAAACAATACAAATAAGTAGGAAAAAAAGAGGACTGGTCCCAGTACCAAACCCTGTGGCACCCCGCTGGTCACTCCCCTGTCTCTGACTCTGTTTACCGCCACCTTCTATCATCTATCCCTTAATCGTTTGTTACCCAGTTTACCACCTTTTGACCCACATCTAAACCACCCAGTTTCCTTACGAGCCTCCTATGTGGAACAGTGTGGAAAGCCTTACTGAAGTCTAGGTAGACCACATCCCCTGACCCACCCTGATAGATTTCCTTGGTCATCCAGTCAAAGAAGTCATCAGATTTGTCTGACATGACCTCTGCCCTGTGAATCCGTGTTGCCTCAGGTCTTGTAACCCATTGGCTCCAAGTATACGCCACAATCCTTACTTTTAGCAGTGACTCCATTAGTTTTCCCTCACTGATGTCAAGCTGACTGGCTTATAGTGGCCAGCCTGCTGCCGCTTTTGTGGAGCAAAACTACATCTGCCCTTCTCCAGTCCTCTGGAACAACTCCTGTTTCCAGTGAGTTGTTAAACAGGACTGTCAGAGGTGCAGCCAGTACCTCCCTGAGCTCCCTAGGGTGTACTCCATCTGGCCCCATAGATTTACCTACGTTCAGATTTGCAAGTCCTTTCAGGACGCTGTCCTCTGTAAAGGAACTTGTGTCTACCTCCCCCTCCAGTGTCCCTATTTCTTTTATGTGGCCCATCCCTTTCCCCTTCCAATGTGAAGACTGAACAGAAGTATTTGTTCAGGATAACTGCTTTTTCCTGATCCTCCTCTGCAGTCTCCACCTGCCCTTTTTAACTTCACAATCCCGCTTTTAATCTTCCTCTTTTCAGTTATGTACCTAAAAAAGGACTTGTCCCCCTTAGTTACCCCTTGGGGTATTCTTTCCTCAGTTTGTGCCTTTGCACTTCTCACTGCTTTCTCTGCCTCCTCCTGTTTCTCTTGATTCACCTTCCTGTCCTTTTTCTCTCTCTTAGCCTCAACCTTTTCAGCCACTTCTTGGAGAAGTAAAGTGGTCTGTTTTCCTCTCTTTTTTTTTTTTTACTCCCTCACTTCCTTTGCACAGAGTTTCGGTATGTCTTCCCTTCAGTTAGCCAACTGTTCCTCCACCCCACCCATGTCAGCCTCCCCTGCTAGGTCGTCCCTGAGGCAGTCATTCATTTTGTTTTTTAATCTGCCCTCCTGACGTTCAGGACTCTTTTTCTTTTGTGGCTTGCTTCCACTGCTGTCCTTATATTGAACCACACTGTACAGTGATCACCGTTCCCCATATGGCCTCCCACCTTGACGTCTGTAGTACTGTCCCTGTTAGTGAGCACCAGGTCCAGTATTGCCCCATTACAAGTGGGTCCCTGACTAGCTGCTTGAGAAACAACCCCTGAAGGGAGTCCATGATGTCCCTGCTTCTAGGTGAAGCATCAGCTGGGAGGCTTCAATCTGTGTATCTTCTCTGGTAATATATAATTTACATCATCATTATATCTTTTCCACTAATATACAATTTACATCATAATTGCCCCCCCAACCCCTTTTTTATTTGAGGTTCTGCTGTTTAACTGGCTTAATATAGTTGTGGTCACTTCCAATACATAACTAAGATAGCTGTCCACTGAAGTCAGAGCGAGCGAGAGACAGAGAGTGAGACAGAGAGAGAGAGACACACACACACAGGGAGATGGAGTGGGGGGAGGGGTTGTGTAAGTGCCTCTGACTGTTGCTATAACAACACCACCTTGGTCTAATTTCTCTTGAAAAAATGAATTGCTTCTGGTGGGATATGTGGAGCAAAGCAGCTTCCTGCGGCAGATGAAAGGTGCTCCGCCTGTCTGAAGTGCTATCAGTGTGTCATTGTATTGGTTACTAAGTACATGTGTGTTTGGGGTCTGTGAAAATGTTGATCACGAGTCATCCACTTCCCCATTTTTGTTCTTCATAAAAAAAAAAAAAAAAAAAAGTTTTTTTAAAACGGAAATGCAAAAGTGTTGAAAACTGTGTTTTTTTTTGAAAAAAATAATGGTTCAGGGGCCCTCTCATTTTGTAATGTATTGATACAGTATACGTTTGCTCATTTCATAGCTCTTTGGGTTTCATCTTTATGAGGATTTGCTGCTCGAAAGGGTGAAAAGGTTGTTTTCTTTCTTTAAATATACAAAATCGAGGAACTGGCGGGGGGTGGGTGGGGGGCTGTGTGCCAGCATAGGGGCTACAAATAGATCGAAAGGGCTAATTTAAATGCTCACAGAAAATAGAAAACAAAATGTAGGAGTGACATTTCGACCATGCGGTCTTAGAAGCTTACTTAAAACTGTAAGCACTGTGTTGGTGCCCCATGGACTAGTCTGACTGTCTGTCATTTACTGATCCGTCTTTTTTGTTTTACAGTTCATTTACCCATGATAGTCTGCGCAGGGGATCAAAATTAAATTTTGCAGCCACTAGCCAGTTAACTGGGAAAATCCACTAACTCCACAGACTTTTCCAGTGGCCCAGCTTTATCTTCTCCATTATGAGCTCACAGGAAAATCTTGCTAGCCTGATACAAAATCTACCAGCATTTATCTAGTGGGCTGGTGCCAATTTCAGCCCCTGCTGAGATGCAGTATCTGGTTTTCAGTGTTGTCCTGCTTGTACCCAGTTTTTAAAATGGAGTGGACTGGGAGCGTTTAGAGGTGACTCGCTCAAGGTCACACAGCGTGTAATTGGCCTGGGTGGGATTTGAACTTGGATCTCCTAATTCCAAAGTCTGAGCCCTAGCCACTAGAGTCGAACTAATTGCCTCTGTACACCTAAATTTATTGATAAATGTTCCCTGGCTCCTGAGGAGCAGAGCAGTTACACAGTAGCAGTTTACAAAGCAACAAAACTTAAGAAAACTTCCCGGCCAGATCGCTTCTCAGCCTTCCTGCTCATAAATCCTTCCATTTGGTGCCCTGGTGAGCAAGGAACTGGGGATTTAAAAAGGTAGAAAGCAAAAAATGATTTGCTGGAAAAAAATGTCAATATCAGATGATTTGTAAAGACTGCCTGACACTCGGAATATTGTTTGCAAACTTTGTTTCTAGGGACATGGATATGTTGTTCATCCATACTGTCTGGCAGGTATCCTTGCCGCTTTAAATCTTGCCGGAAGGTCTTCAAGCTGGCTCCTCCCACCCACCCGGGTGGTAAAACTCACGGCTCCGCCCCATGACGTCAGATCTTCCTTACCACTTGGAAGCTCAGGTTCCCTCATAACGCTCTGCGTATAAGACTGGTTCCTAATTCTTGGTGTACCGAAATAAAGTTTAAGGTTTTCAAGACTTGATCAATTATTTCCCTGCGGCTCACGATGGACAAATCGACTCCGGTTTTGGAGGTGCTATGCGGGCTGAAAGATGTCTCGGACGGATCCGCACCCTCGTCGTCTACTGCTTAGGCCTTGAGCACGACCCGCAGGCCTGCGACCTGTGCTCTTCCTTCTCGGTCTACGTCCTGGAGGACCACGCTGCCTGTTTACAACTTGGGCGCCCCGAGAAATGTTACCCGCCGGTGTAGTCGAAGGAGGCCCGTTTGGCGGTGTCTGTGGCGGCGGGCTCGGTGGAACAGCTCGAGCAGATGATCGCCCTCGAGGAGGAGGCAGCGCAGGCCGCATCTTTGTCTTCCTCGGCTGCAGCCTTTATCCCACTCTCCTTGGGATCCTCCTATTTAGGTTCTTTTAAGGAGCTCTGTCAGTCCCTTTCCACCAAGGGAGAGGGGCCATCAGGACTTTCCTCTCGGTCCAAGAAGAAGGACTCTAAAGTTACGTCCCTCCGTCGACGCTCTTGGGAGCGGGAGAGTTCCCCCTCCCCGGGTAGTTGACCCTCGACTTCGGTCGATCCTTCGGCTTCGGCCACTGGCCTCACGGCGTCACCATCAGGTCAGTTGACCGAGACACCCGTCGATGCAGTCGAGATTTTTCTCGACCCATCAGATGGGTTGTCGACCGGTGAAGCCGACAACCCTCACTCCCCGGTTCCCCCGGCGGAGATCGAGGTTACCACGGACTTGCCTGTGCCTCCAGTTCCGGAGTCCATGTTTGAAACTGCCGAGCCGAGGGGAGAGCGGGTCTCCCCCGCCCTGCCCCAGAACCCTCCTCGGAAACGCCGAGGTTCTCGGTCTCGGACATCTTCACGGTCCAGCTGATCCCGCCGACATAGGCGGTCTCGGTACCGTAGTAAGCGGCGTCACCGCTCGTCCTCGTCTTCCTCCTCGGATGAGGAGAGGCTTCGACACAAGTTGCGTCGGCGCTATGAAGACCTCATGTGGCAACAGCTCCTTCTGTCCGGGAGCAAGCCGACGTTGTCGCCTTCCCCAGCCATCAAGTGGCTGTCACCGGAGTGGCCGAAGCAACCCCTTGCCCTAGCCGAGGCGCCTGCCCCCGGGCCTGTTGCTCGGCCGAAACCAGCTGCCCCACTGATTCTGATGGAACCTCCGCCTCCACAGCCGAAATTTGGGGCCCCGACCAAGAATTCTCGGTCGGGCCAGAGCCTGCCCCATAGGCTGTCTGTTACCCTCACTCCCAACCGCCCTCGGCAGGTTGAGGGTGGCTCAGGCCCAAGGCAGCTCAGGCCCAAGGCAGCTCTTTGCGGACTCGTCCGAGTCCGACGATGATTCCTCCCTGTTCCCCAGGCAGGTCGACCTGGGGTCCTCCGGAGGTCAGTCGCTGGACGATAGCCCATCGTCCTTCATGGGTTTGCTTAGGCTCATCTCGGAGTCCACCAGGATGCAGCTCGAGCCCGTATCCAAGCGGGCCAAGTATCCCCTAACGGAGATATTGGACCGAGGGGATTCTCCCACGGTGGCCAAGGCCATTGTCTGCCCGGCCTTGGAGCTCTGGCAGCATCCTGCTTCCTGCCCTGCGCCTTCGGCCAGGTTGGCGAAGAAGTACGCGGTCCCTACCGGTTCCCTGTCCGGTTTCTCGGAACACCCCTCAGCCGAGGGGTTGGTTATCAACAGCGTCTTCCAGTGTGCCAGAAGAGCCAGGAACGTGGACAAGCCTCCGGACAAGGAGTCCAAGAAGTTGGACTACGCCAGGCACAAAGTCTACGCTGCGTCCTCCCTTGGCCTTCGTCAGGCCAGCTCGGCCATGCTGATGGCACACTTCTCTCACGCCCTGTTGGGCTCCCTGGACGAGGTCGTCCCTCATCTCCCGGCTGACCTGCAGACCGCGGTCAAGCAGGTGCGGGACCAGGGCGGGGCAGTGGCCAAGCAGCGACTTCAGACTGATCTGGACATTGGCGACTCATGTGCCAGGTCAGTCGCGGCCGCAGTGGCCATGCGCCGTCGGGCATGGCTGAGGATATCCACCTTCACAGCGGATACCCAGCACAAGTTGGCGGATGTCCCCTTCTTGGGGACCGACCTCTTCAGCCCTGGGTGGAGGTCACTTCAGAGGATCAAAGTCCAGTGCCACTCTGGACTCGGTCTCCTCCCCCAGAGGACAAGGGCAGAGACCGCAACCAAGCCTTTTTAGTCCATCTCCACGGCACATCCGGCCCAGCAGCATCAGGGCCAGCAGGCTCGCACTTGGTATCCCAAAGCCAAGCCTGCGGCTTCCTCTTCAAGAAGCAGGAGGCAAGGCCCAGGAGGTCCCTCGGCCAGTCCCTCCTCCAAAGCCTACCCAGTGACGGGTTGGGGGTGTCTCCCCAACCTCGTCCTCACCCAGGTTTCCCCATTAGAGACGGCTCCGCCACTTCCTTTCCGCGTGGTCGCTATCACCACAGACGGTGGGTGTTGGAAGTGGTAGGAAAGGCCTGCCTCTGGGTTCGAACAGCCCCGCGCCTTCAGGCAAGCGGCCCTGGGGGCCTCAGGATCCGCAGCCTCGCTGTCAGCTCGCCGAGCCAACATCGCTCTGCTCCTCGAGAAAGAGGTGATCAGAGAGGTGACAGACCCTCCCTCAGACCCGGGGTTTGTGTCCAGGTACTTCCTGGTCCCAAAACGGACGGGGGGCTGGCGCCCTATTCTCTACCTGCACGACCTAAACAAGTTCCTAAGGTCCCGGACCTTCAGGATGGTCACTCTGGCTCAGATAATACCATCCCTGGAATGAGGCGTGTGGTTCTGTTCTCTGGACCTACAGGATGCGTTCTTTCACGTCCCTATCCGTCCGTCTCACCAGAGATTCTTTTGCTTTCGAGCGGAGGGATCCCTTTACGAGTTCCAAGCCATGCCCTTCGGCCTTTCTCTCACTCCCAGGGTCTTCACCAAATGCATGGCAGTGGTGACAGCATTCCTGCAGCGCCGGGGGTTCCCGGGTGTACCCTTACCTGGACGATTGGCTGATAGCAGCCCCCTCCAGGCAGGAGGTGGAGCGGTCCAGAGATCTGGCCCTCCAGGTTTGTTCTCAGATCGGCCTTCTCATCAATGAGGCCAAGTCGGAACTTGAACCGAAGCAGGTGATTCATTTCATCGGGGCAGAGCTCGACTCTGTTTGAGCCAGAGCACGGCTCCCGGCGGACAGGGCCGAGTTTCTTTCCTCCTTTGCCCAGTCATTTCTGGTTGGGCAGTCGCGCCCTGCCTGGGACTTCCTGCGCCTCCTGGGTCTCATGGCGGCCTGCACCAGCGTGGTCCGTTGGGCCCGCTGGCACATGCGTCCCCTTCAGTGGGGATTGGCCAGCCAGTGGTCACAGCGCTACGATCCATTGGACCAGCTAGTGATGGTGACCGAGGGGAAGTGGAACACTCTCTAATGGTGGACCATTCCAGCCCATTTGCAGGAGGGCATCCCGTTTGTCCGCCCCGAGCCGACGGTCTCTCTATCGACTGATGCCTCTCTGATGGGGTGGGGTGCCCATCTGGGGGAGCACAGAGCGCATGGCCTCTGGTCCCCTCGGGAGTCCCGATGCTATATCAACCTGTTGGAGCTTGGGCGTTCTGCCCAGCCCTCACCGCCTTTGCTCCGCTTTCTACGGGTCATGGTTCAGGTCCAGACGGACAATACCATGACCATGTACTACCTAAACCGCCAGGGCGGGCCGCGCTCCATGCCTCTGTGCAAGGGAAGCTCTCCCCGTTAGGTCACTGTCGCAGCCTGGAGGCGGATCTCCTAGCCATCCATGTGGCAGGAGCCTCCAACACTTGGCCGATGCCCTAAGCCGGATAGGGGCTGTGTCCCACGAGTGGTCTCTCCTGCCAGAGGTAGTACAAGATCTGTTCTCCCACTGGGGCGCACCTCAGGTGGACCTGTTTGCCTCCAGGGAGAATGCGAAGCTGAGGCTGTTTCATGCCCGCCCCCCTCAGCAGGGTTCGCTGCAGGGGGATGCCTTCTCAAGGCCGTGGACCCCGGGCCTCTTCTACGCCTTTCCCCCATTTCCCTTGGTCCACAAGGTGCTTCTCTAGGTGAGGAGGGACAAGGCACAGGTGATTCCGGTAGCCCCAGACTGGCCCCGCCAATGCTGGTATCCAGATCTCCTCAGCCTCGGCTCCAGGCTCCCGAGGCAGCTTCCAGCTCGCCTGGACCTGTTATCAGTCAGTCAGGGGAAGGTGTTCCATCCGGACCTTCAATCCCTGCACCTGACGGCCTGGTTCCTGAGCGGCTAGAGTTCCAGGCCTTGGGTCTTTCGGCGAGGTCCTCAATGTAGTTGAGGCGACCCGTAAGGAGTCGACCAGAAAATGCTATGCCTTCAAATGGAAGAGATTCTCCATTTGGTGTCAGGGCAGGGGCCTGGACCCTTCCTCCTGTTCCTTGGCAAGCGTCTTGGACTACCTATGGTCCCTTTCTCAGCAAGGGCTTAGGTCGACGACCCTAAAGGTGCACCTGGCAGCCATCTCTGCTTACCGGGCGCAGGCTGGGAAGCAGTCAGTGGCGCAGGAGAAAGTGGTCGGGCGCTTTTTCAAAGGCCTGGATCACATATCCCCTCCGGTGCGTGAACCTCCACCTCCGTGGGATCTACTGCTGGTATTGGCAAAGCTCATGGGCAAACCATTCGAACTGATGCACAGGTGTGACATCTCTCACCTGTCGTGGAAGACCGCCTTCTTGGTGGCTATCACGTCAGCCAGAAGGATGGGAGAGCTCCAGGTGCTTTCCATAGAGTCTCCTTACCTGGTCTTCCACAGGGACAAGGTTGTCCTGCGCCCCACCCAAAATTCCTTCAGAAGGTGGTGTCGGGGTTCGCCTTAACCAGGTGTTGACTCTGCGGTGTTCTACCCCAATCACACCTCGGAGGCCGAATATAGGCTCCATACTCTGGACCCTAGAAGAGCTTCCCACTATAAGGAGCCATCGCTGAAGTTCGGGAGGTTCGCCAGCTGTTTGTCACCACGCTGAAGCCGCACTGGCAGACCTGCAGTCAAGCGGACGATAAGCAGGTGGGTCACCTCCTGCATAGATCTCTGCTATAGGTTGGCGGGCATGGAGCCTCCCAGAGGATAAGAGCTCATTCTACCCGCCATACCGCTGCATCGGTAGCTGCTTCCAGGGGCGTCCCTATCCAGGATATCTGCAGGGGCTGCTACCGGAAGTTGGCACATACCTTTATAACCCCACTCGGCCTTCGACCTTGAGTCAGCGGGATGCTGGTTTTGGGGCCTCGGTTCTCCAGTCTCTATTTCCCAAGTAGGGGTGTGCACTTGCCTCCCTCCTCCCGGAGAACTGCTAGGAGTCTGCCAGACAGTGTGGATGAACAACATATCCATGTCCTAGAATACAGGTTACTCACCTGTAACAGGAGTTCTAGGAATGGTATATGTTGTTCATCCACATGACCCACCCGACCTCCCTGGCTTCGACGCACAACCTGAGCTTCCAGCGGGCCAGATCTGGCGTCATGTGTCGGAGCCGAGAGTTTTACCACCTGGGTGGGTGGGAGGAACCAGCTTGAAGACCTTCCGGCAAGATTTAAAGTGGCAAGGATACCTGCCAGACAGTGTGGATGAACAACATATACCATTCCTAGAACTCCTGTTACAGGTGAGTAACCTGTATTTTCTGTTTTCAGTGCCTATTCCAGATACCGTTTTATCCCCTAAGTACAGGTATTTTATTTTAAAAATAAAATATGGCTCTTGAAGTAATTGATAACATACTAAAGGCCAGCAGAATAGGCCCAACGGTCTGTCGTGTCTGCTCAATAGCCAGCAACCTAGTGGGTGCCTTGCCCGCCCAGCCCCGAGAGGGTCTTCACTGACTTCACTTTCCCTTGTACCTGTCCCACCCTTTCTTGAAGCCCTCCACTGTGCCCTCCTCCGCCAGCCTCCCGGGCAGCGCATTTCACAGCTCCACCATCCTCTCAGTGAAGTAATGCTTTCACGCTCTCTGTAATTCCCTCCATTTCCACTCATGCCCCCCGGTTTCCCTCCTTCTTTAGCCTAAACAACCTCTTGGTTCCGCCTCTGTTATTCCTTTTACATACTTGAAGACCCATATCATTTCTCCCCTGTCCCTCCTCTCCTCCAGTGTGTACAGCCTAAGCTCTTCCAGTCTCTCCTCATAAGTCCTCCCCTCCATGCCCTGAATCATCCTGGTCGCATTTCTCTGGACTCTCTCCAGTAGCGCTATGTCCTTCTTCAGATGAGGTCTCCAGAACTGTAAACAATACTCAAGTTGCGGCCTGACCAAGGCATTATATAGAGGGAGGATCACCTCCCTCCTCCTGGACATTTTGAAACAAAATGAAAATTTTTGATAAAACAACTTCCTGCTGTAGGGAGGCAGTTTGGCATAGTGGTTAAAGCTTGAAAGATATACGCATGTCTTGGAAAATGTAGGACATCAGAGCCCTGATATTCAAAAGTTTGCACAGGCGCTAACCGGTGTTTGCCCGCACAAACTGGGCTTTATGGAGCCCAATATTCAAAGGGCTGTTTGTGCCGGCAAACAGGGTAGTGCCTACGTAAACCAAACCAGGGTGCAATAGTGGGGCGGGGACAGGAATATCGGTGCAAGTCAATATTCAGCAGATTGTGCGGCGCAGGAGGGTTTGCACGGTCCTGTTGCACCATGCAAATACCGCCAAGGAAAACCTCCTCTTATTCCGTGCAACCCCAGCAGCTGCCAGAGGTAATGCAGAGAACCAGACAATTGGCCACTTGGGGAGCATATCCGTGGTCCATGGCATCCCCCTTTCTTTGCCAGTCCCTACCATCAGAAAAAAGAATTGCTGGTGCCCCCACCCCGATTGCAGTCCCTAGCAATACAAACAATAATCTCTGGTGCTACGATCCCCCCTTTTGATCACCAGCCCCTCACAGAAAACCTGAATCGCTGGTGCTAGTGCCACCTGGAATAATAAAAAACTCCGACATCCAGTGGTCATTCCCCCCCACCCTATTGTTGGTGCTGGGTGCATACGGTGTCAGCACAGCCCTCCTCCACCTCCTCGGCTGTCCACCATATGTCATGGCATGCAGCGTGCCTCTTATTTATAGGACAGGGTGACATGCCCGTCCTATAAATAAGAGGTGCTCTCCCTGCCAGGACATACGGCAGCCAGCCAAGGAGGTTTGAGGAGGGCTGTGCCAGTTGCCGTATGAACCTGGCACCAAGGATACCGATAGGGTGAGTGGGGGGGCGGGCTGTGTGTGTGGACACTAGCACCAGGCATTCAGGATTTCTGTGAGGGGCTGGTAATTGGAGGGCGAGGGGGGAACACTAGCGTCAGGGATTTTTTTTTAAATCCTCCTTTTTCCTGCCCTCACGGTTCACTCCTTTGGACCACCCATCACGTCCGGACCGCAGATCCAGGGTCTGCCCCTAGAGTCCCCCTCTCTCCAGCACTGCACAGCGGGTCTGTCGAGTATTGGTGGTATGGGGCCGGGTGATCATCATCTAGGACCTGTGAGGTGTTTTACCTACCAGTTGTTCTGTGTTCTCCCAATCCCAGCCCTCTTAGGGCGGCGGCGCTTAGGACAGGCGTCCAGAGAGGTGGCGTCTTGATGCCGTCTTCCTCTCATGTGCGTGCGTCCCCTCCCCAACTCAGGTATATCAGAGCCGCCTAATCCCTTCAAGGGCGGTGCTTCCCCAGCACTCTCTACGGGGTGTCGGATGCTACTGCGTCCGTGGTGTCTCGCCCCTAAGGGGAGGCATCCGCTGGGACGCTTCAGTCCCTCCCCTGGACCGAGTCCGTTCCCGAGATCCGGTCGCTGGCAGGCACGAGGTGTGACCAGGGATTTACCGTGATACCTATGGGGCTGGGATCGAGAGTGTGGGGGACCACTAGCACCAGGGATTAAACTTTTTTTTTTTTTTTTTTTTTTTATTATTAACCTGGGGAGGGACCGGCACAGCCCTTCTCAAACCTCCTTGGCTGGCTGCCACCAGGGATTACACATTTTTTTTTACATCACGGCGGATTGGAGGGCGGGAGGGATCACTGGCACTAGGGATTTACCTTATACCTATGAGGCAGGGATTGGGGGGGGGCATTAGCAGCAGGGACTAACCATTTTTTTTACATCAGGGCTGGGATCGGAGGAAGGGAGGGGACCACTAGCACCAGGGCTAGTTATGGCAGTCTTAGACTTGGGGGGGGTGCCCTGCTACCGGACTCTGCTACCCATGCATATAGGCCCATAATGGGCACGTAAATAGTCCTGGGATCCCTGGGCAACTGCAAAACGCAGTGGAAACATTTACACTACGCTGTGCACATTTCTGAATATCGGGCCCCAGATTGGCATTTACCAGCAGAGTAGGTGAATGTAAAGAAGTGATATGGTTTCATACATGCTTCCCCCCACCTTACGTGCTCCATGGCAGCCACTCCTTCGGGCTTTACCAGGGCTGGGCACTGACCCATCTGTCCTCTGAGCCTCCGCCTCATATCGCAGCCCAACCCTAGTGCGACCCGGCGTAACCCTTCGCCAGATGGGTCCCTCTCCTTCGAGGGGGAGAGCACCAGCCAAGGGGGGCAGACCAGCGCAACACTTAGCCCCGGGGGGGCTGCTGAAATGGAGAGCTCAGACGGACTTAGATGGCCTCGGCGAGCCGGGCAGCCGTCATCCGGTTGCCGTGAAGCGGTATTTCTGCTTATCTTGGTGATCCCTCCTGCATGCGTCAGCAGTACTCCTAGTCTCCACCAAAGGACACTGTGGCGCGACGACACCCCGCTACCCACCCCAGGAGAGGAGAGCAGTCCTACAGATGCTCGATCCTCTCCCACCCCTGCCAGCCCACGGCGTCCCGAGTCCATTCCTGAACCCGGGTTGCCGGCGTGGGTCGAGGTAAGGTGCCAGCGCCTCAACCCTCTGCGCCACCGGGCTGGCGGTCATACATGCTTTTTATCCTTAAGTGCTTTACAGGTCATAAACAGGGAGGATGAGAGACTGCGGGAAGGTAAGGAAACTTGGAGGGTGGGAGGGAGAGCTCAAGGAGGTGAAGTGATAATTACTGCTTAGAACACTCAGAGTGAGCATGCTAGAGAGGCAGTTAGCAAGGAACATAGTATATGGGTTTGTTACAAGGATGCTAGAAAAGAAGAAATAACCTTTATTTTTTTTTTGTACTCCAAACCATGCACATACTCTCAAGCCTCATTCCCAGAGCAAGGGTTGACTGACCAGCTTCGCCAGGACAGACAGTAAGCTCAGTGAGTGAGGGGCACTTGTGGGATTCTAACCTGGATCTCTAGGCTAGGTTATCAGCTGGGAGTTCAACATAACATTTTCTATTAAAGTGATCCGTGTGTCTCTGGAGTGGAGCTCCGGTCAGAATGGAGAGATCTGCTGAGAACAGGGTACAGTGTCTTCATGCATTTCACAGTCTAGTATGCTAGGCCCTGCTTAACTTGCCACTTGCGGTAGAGAGTTGTGTTGTTGAAGGAGCTTGGGACCCCTTTTGCTGATTTTCAGGGGTCCCAGTAGTCCCATTCTGCTGAAATATTTTATTTAGATGAAACTGGTGGATTAGGAAACCAATTTAAATTGTGTGTGTGTGTGTGTGTGTGTGTGTGTGTGTGTGTGTGTGTGTGTGAAAAGATTTTTACTACCTGCTTCTCCAGTCGAGACTTGGCTAATGCCCATACAGGCTAGTCACACCTAGGACTATGCTTGACATAATCCCAGGGCATGTACAGCAATATGGCAAAGTATGTAGAAACAGAATAATACATTATGGGATTTTTGTGCAATTTAATTTCGATTAGAGCCATGGCACTGAAAGGGGACAAAGCATGGTTTGTTGAGTATTAATTACAGTGCGACATTAAACAATAGGAAATGGTTTGGGTTCATCATTGTGGGAAAGGTGTTGTGGGAAAGGTACTTACTGTAATTTGAAATCTATTTTCGTCCGAGCTGGTCAGTCTGTTACAGCAACACAGGCACAGATGTGTATAGATGGGTATATTCATTTTGAAAAATGGCTAACTTTTTTCCTCTTATCTAATTTTTACGTATAAAATGAGTAGGGAAAATACTGCATCCTGATTGGCTTGGACATGTGCGTTGCGAGCGCAACACATGGGTAAAAAAAGTGCTGGCAATCAGGAGAACAGTGTACTAAGAATATCAGTGCTTTTTTGTTGTTTCGTAATTCCTGTTTGCCATTATGAACATGACTGCCAGCTTTACTCTAACAACAGCAAAAATCACCTAGGTTGTAAAAATAAAACCTCTCCAAAATAAAAGGAACAAACTGATTCAGTTATTTTCCTTTGTGTTCCCCTCCTTACACACATACACAAAATTAAAATGAAGTACTAGTCACAGTTACAGTATGTATTTTTTAGCTTCTTTTCAGACCCCCGCCACCTATCCTGACCCCCACCACCACCAGGAAAATCTTTGCTGCTTGCTCTTCCCCAGACAAAATTTAATCCCTGGCTTTACTCGGGCTTTCTGTTGTACGTGAATGTGTGGGGAGAGGTGAACATTCAGCCAGTAGAATTCTGCAGAAGTTTGAATTCTTGCATTCCAAGATGAACAACAAACATTCCAATTGTTGAATATATGGATTATGTAGAATAATTAACACCAAAATGTTAAAGAGCAAGCTGGTTCGCCCATCTAGTTTATGTTGTAGCATCATTGGCACAAGAGCAAAGCCCCAGTACCTCAGTGATGTCCCAACGCTAAGGAGGTGTGTGAACTAGCAAGTTCTTAACACCTTGGTGTTTACTTTTTAAAATACAAGAGTTAGCATGTTTTTGAGAGAGTTTTTTAAGTAAAACCATGGTGTTTACTCAGTGTGTGGCTATGAATCAGCTGAGACTGCAGCGCAGCTCACGCTCTAGTTAGCTGTTCAGTGGTGAGAGCTTGAGTCTGATTGTAGCAGCTATGAAAAGCTGTTCTAACGTGGAGAACAGCTTTTAGAAACCACGGGAAAAACATGCTAACTGTATTATTGACAGCTGCTTTACACCTGGGGAGGGACTACTATCTACTAGTTGCTTTTAACAAAAGAAAACAACTGTTTTCAATAAAAAAAAAAAATTTTTCTCTGTTTACCCATTTTATAAGCACAGTAAGACACTTCGAGGTGAGCTTTATGCTGGCACAACATACTTCCAGGGGCCAGAGGCACTCCGACTTTCATGTCGCACCTCATCATGCCCATACCAGCACAATGCAGACTCCATCTTGTCTTATTACTTACAAAACCATTCTTCTGTATTTCTAGTATGTGTTTGTCAGATGGCTTTATAGAGTCTGGGCTCTTTTACTTCATACTAAAACAGCTTGTTCACAGGGTGCTTTTCGGACATGGGGCAAATTAGCTTTTTTTTTTTTACCTTATAATTTTATTGTTTTTCCAAACAGAACAAACATAAGAATGCCTCTGTTCCTATTTTATATACTAGTCCACTTGTCATCTAATTCAGCCTACATAAAGACGTCATAGGAATTAATGTACATCCCAGTCCATTCTTTTATAGTGTGACTTCTACATTTCCAGTACAAGAATAAACTGACAGTGGCAGTGGTAGCACTGCTGCTCGTGCCGCCGCCGACCAAGGTTCGGGAACGAGCCCGGGGAGCAGGAGGGCCGGCCGGGGAGGAGGCCTGAGATTCCCAGGGACTGCTTGCCTTCTCCCAGAGGGGAGGGTGCCAGGGCTCGGTGCTTGGCTGACCCTGGCCGGAGACCCAAGGTACAGCAAGCCCAGCCACTCTTAGGGGGAGCTGTGTGACAGATGTCACTGCTCAACACCTTGACATCGGGGTGCACGTCACGCGGCACAGAAAAACGGGGAAATGACTCGCAGCACTCGCAGTAGACAGAATGCCAGGCCCCGATCCCCAGTGCCCCTACCTGCCCCAGAGTATAGCATCCTGACGAAACACAGGATTTCAGGGTCTACGGGCCCCACCTCATCCCCGTCTGGGGGGCAAGTCACAGCTACATGGGGGGATGGACTACTCTGGGCTCCAGGTAAGAGGGCGGGGATTAGAAAGCCATAGGCGACTCCTGAAGGCGTGGAGGCCGGGCTTGGGGAACATAAACAGCAAGTTAAAAACTAATAAACTGACAGAAACCAGCTAAACGCACAAAAGAAAAAGAAAAAGGACTATAATCTGCCATTAAGATAATAGCAAATTTTAAAGCATTCTTTTTTTTGGGGCAGTAATAAAACTGCCTGCCCAGAATTTTTCAGGACATCCCAAGAACTTAGAGTAATTATAAAAGTCTAAATGATGTCCTAATAAATTTTGGGAGGTATTGTTCTCCACAGAAGGGTTTTAATGGGAACACAAAGCTTATTGTTGACATTATTTAATGTAACTGGAAATTTGGACACGTGTGCAATCTCTTTATCACCCCAAGGGGATTATTGCTTGTTTTGAAACTGTCCTGTTTTTTTTTTCTTTATTTAGGATACCTTGTTAATACTGCCTTTTCCCTGCCTAAAGTTTACTTATTTGTTTGTTTTACCTTAGGTTTATCTCCTGATCTGCCTACTCCCATCTTGACAACCGCTGGTTACCCACAATCCTTAGTTTTTGTCCGTTTTCCCCTCAGTTGCTCCTTGTGGCAGTCAGTGATGCTGAGCCTGCGAGTTTGCTGTCAGTCAATGTGCCCTCAAGATTTTTCCTTCATTTTCAGCCCCTGGGATGTCTACATGCAGTGACACGGAAACACCCGTTGAAATCCTAACCATGCCTGGGGCCTCCCGACTACAGCCTACCCAGCCTCTGCTGAGTGTCAAACATGTCAGAGGAGGCATCTTCTTTCCCCATCACCAATCCTGGTGACTAAAGTTTGTTCTCAAACTCTGGTTGCCAGTGAGGCAGGAGGTATTGCTACTGTTGTGTCACTGGGTTGGTATCCAGTATTTATCTTTTCATTACTTATTGGTACCAGAACCTAGTGACAACAGGGGAAGCCTCACGTAGAAAGCTTCCCTATAGGCAGAAGCTCAACTGATGTCACTGGGTTCTGGAACACACAGGTATTTTATTTGGGTGGGGGGAAAACAGCATTAACCAACGACCCTAAATAAGGAAAAATAGGGCAGTTTAAGAATAAACCCAAGAAATTACACACCAGTGCCAGGATATTCATAGGTCCTGGTTTGGGCCCATTAAATGTTTTGCTCCAGAAGCAAATTATTGCGTGGAGCAGACCAGAGGTATATTGGAACATGCATGGGCATTTTGTGAGTGCTAAAGGCATGTTGCAGTATAAAAGCCAGGTACTACCCAGATTGTGATCGCAAACCCCTGCCCCCTACTGACCACAGGAGGTATGTAGCCAAAAGGATGCTATGGGGTTGGCGGTCACAGTCGGGCTGTTAGGACCCCCTAATGGTGATTGCTCCTCTGGAGCAATCTGCTACAGTCGCACCTTAAGATGTAAATGACCCCACAGCACTAGCACTACACTATGAGGTCATTTGCATCTCATTGGGTCTTCATTACAGGTCATTGTGACCCCCCCCCCTGCCAGGGCTGCCTCTACTAGAGTGCATTGTATTTTATTACAAACATGCGAAATTTGCCAGCAGATAAAGGCCTAGAGGTCTATCAAGTCTGCTCGAATGTGCAGCTAGCACCCCTTATTCTGCACCTGCCCCTCCCTTCCACCCTTCCCCTTCATTAACCTTCCCCCTTGTCCTGTCCCATCCTTGTTTGAAGCAGTCCACTGTTCTACTGCATACCACTTCAGCAGGTAACGCATTCCACCCAGCCACCATCCGCTCTGTAAAAACCTTTTTAGTGCAAAACATTTTTTTTTTTATATTTGTATTTATGCGCCTTGCCAGTCAGCCCCCATCCAACCGACCCCAGCCCCGTCCCCCCGGAATTACCGGCGCTTACCTTGACCGGCCCGGGAGTGGCGCCTGCGAGGAATTGGTCTTCATCCTGCTGATCGACATATTTTTCTCCTCCGATTTTCTCCCAGGGCCTCTGGGTATGTGACGCATGTGCGTGGAGGCACGCATGCCGCCTAGCCCCAGTTCCCACCCCTTCCCACCCCGTGGCTCAATGCCCAGGCACCTCCGGACCATGCCACCCTAGCCTCCACTGGGGTCGCCATCAGCCGAGGATGCCACACTTCCTCCCCGGAGAGGAGAGCTTGCTAGCGCAGCTCTGTCCAGCTCTGCCCCCGCGCCGATCTCCAATGACCTGGGCCTGCTCCCCAACCCGGGTCACTGGCATGGGTCGTGGTAAGGCGCCAGCGCCTCAACCATCTACATCACTGGGCTGCCCAGTGCAAAACTTTTTTAATTCTTTCACCCATTTTTCAAGGCATTCAGTACTCAATGAGTTTTAAAGAGCACCATTCCCCGGTATTTGCAGTCCTGGATTTAAACAAATAGGAGGCTCCCTTACCAGCAGAAGGGTTCCTCCGTGGCAGTTTTTAAAGGTTCGGCTTTGCCCCCCACAGAAGAGATCGTATTTTGCCCCCGATCACCTACGCCATCCCCGTGCTTCCTCATTTTGTGATGTCACTATAGGACCAGTGCGGGGAGGGCGTCAATGCAAGTTTATTGAGCGTAATTTTAAAAGTTTTTTTCGGTATTTAAATCAGACTTTTGGTATGAATGGAAGACTGTATTAAAGTAACAAGGCTCTTGTTACTTTAATACAGTCTTTCAAGCACCGGCCCAGTGGCACTGAGGGTTGAGGCGCTGGACGCCGCACCTTGCACCAGGCTGGCGACCCGGGTTCGGGAGTGAGCTCGGGCCGCCGGGGGTCGGCCGGTGAGGGTTGAGGATGAGTGCCCTTGTGGTGCTCTCCTCCCGGGTATCATGGGGTGGGTTGTCCCGGCGTGCTGGTGACCCCCGATGGAGGCCAGAGGCACTACAGCAGCCAAGACATGCATGTATCTAGCGTGGACGACGCTGGCAGGGTTGCTGTGCGCCACAGCATCAACGCGCACCACGCAGGGAGGGAGTGGGAGGGCTTACAGAACGAGGAAACCAACGGCGTCATGGGCAGGCAACGGCACCTGTCCCTCATGGCCCTCGCCGGGCCAACCCTGACTAGCCTTCCGGGTCCTCCATTCCCCAGACCTTCCCCGAGCCAGAGTCTGACTAGTAAGCACACCCAAGAGGAGAGGGCGACCCACCCCGGGCGGATCAAACCGGGGGTACTGGCTACCGGGAAGGGGGAGGAGAGAGGAGGTTCAGTTCAGGGAGGCTTCAGGCTGGGCAGGTAACAGGACTAGGTTGCCTGAGAGAGGCTCCATTGCTCCGCAACCAGAGGGAAAAAGAGAAGTTAAAAAACAAAACAAAAAAATAAACAGTCTTCCATTTGTACCCAAAGTCGTAGGAAATCAGAAAGTGGAAGGGATCCATGGGGGGCAAAGCTGATCATTTTAAAAGTGCTACGGAGGAACTCCTCTGCAGGTAAGGGGGCCTTCTATTTGTTTTCTGATGCACCAAGAAAAGTACTCTTTAAATAACTATCGAGTAAAAAAGTTCAGAGTCACTGTACCATATTGAAGTCTTCCAGACTCAGTTGCCTAATCCTTCCATGTTCTGTGATCGATTTTTCTTTTTTCTTTTTGCTGTGATGGTTTCAACTTTCTTTTGGCTAAGGGCTCTTTTCCCATTCGTGGACCTTGGCTAAGCTCCTACGGCATGGTAATACTTCACTCAAGCTGGGGGCTTTCCGGATCTAGCTGTATGCATTTGTCGACATTCATCACGGCTGCTTTGGCTGTGGCTTGAAGCTCCTCCATTGTGGCTGCTGTTACCTGACCACAGGTAACCACCTTCCTGAAGTGAAGAAAAGACGTGCTGACATTTCGAGGTCATGTGACCCCTTCCGCAATTAGTACACCAGTTCAGTTGGGTCAGTAGAAAAGTATGTGGGGCCAGTGAATTTTCCCAATTTCTAGCCCTGCTGGCTAGTGGCTGCAAAACTCAGTTTCGACCCCTGCTGTCAGCATCAGAGCCACTCAGAAACCTTTGCTCATCAGGGCCTGCCCACAATGTGTACGACGTAGCTGCTTATAAAATGTGGGCTTTCTCCCACCGTTGACAGCGCATCAGACCTACTGAGAAACAGGGTCATCATTTTCGGTTTTATTTTATTCTGTTCGTTGTTTAACTCCTCATCGTCATTTTATGCTGCCCTCAAAAGAACCTTTATTCAAGTTTTGTACCTGTGGCTACAAGAGCTACAAGGATGATGGTTACAGATTGTGTTTCCTGTTTGAGGGTTATCCCACACCATGAGGTCCTGTTATATGTGCTAGGGATTCAGCCAGGCCACAAAAAGATGCCATAAGAAGGTCATTGAGACCTTCATCGCTGCTAAGGCCATGGGCTCCAAGCCGACTTCTCCCTCTTGATCAGTGGTCACTAGTGGGAATTTTCCCTGGCGTTCAGTGACCCTGTCGCCAACGAGGTCGTCGAGATCCACCAAAGACAAGGAAAGAGGCAAGTCATTGAAATCTTTGTCTTCAAGCCTTCATCACAAGTAAAAGGACAAGGCTCCTGCTTCCCTGGTGAGGTCGAGGTCTCCACTCTGTTTGGAAGGTAAATCCTCATCTTTGTCCGCTCTGGCAGTGACAACTACAGCCACCCCCAACTGTCGCAAGAGACACCAAATTCAGGATCTGGCTCAGGCACTGCCATACCTACTATGGACGGTTTGCAGTCCTTGTAAACGGGTATTACCCCATTAATGCTGGTAGTCTTTGCCCCTTTACAGAGTGCTATCGACTCCAGTGAACTTCTTCCAGAAGGGGCAGCAGCAGCAGCCCCAGCAGGGGCAGTTTCAGTGCTGGCTTTGGAAACCCAATTTTGGAGACCAGGGACAAAAAAGAGGGAGGGGGCAGAAATGGTGGTGCCTTCATGGCCTCTGTGGCCAGAACCCTCTCCAAGGCTGCATGGTGATGGGTTGAGGAGTGTAATACCCCCTGCCATCCAGTCCGTGTCCCAGCTCTCAGTTAGGGGTCGGTTGCGCCACTTCTTGCCACAGTGGTCCTCCATTACCTCGGACAAGTGGATTGTAGAAGTGGTAGGCAGAGGGTTGCCTCTGGATTATGATGCACTCCTTTGAGAGATCCCCCCCCCCAGTGCACCACATTCAACAGCCTGCACATGTTATGATAGGACAGCCTCACCTGCACAAAGCCCGTTGATCATGGTGCACAGTGGTGGGAGCACCTGCTCAAGGCACCTCACCATAACTTTAGCAAACATTTTAAGGTCACAAGTGAGCAGAGATATAGGGCAATTGGATGGACACTCAGCAGGATCCTTCCCTGGCTTAGGCAATACACTTCATAGCATGAGACCAAGAGGCCCCTCTCCTCCTTGGCTCCCTGAAACATTTCTGTTTATGGGCCCACTGGAGCCCCTCCCAGTTTCTTATAAAACTCCACCCCAAACCCATTAGGACTGCTAGCCTTCTCCCTTTTAAGTGTCCCAATTGCCTGTATCTACTCCTCCTTAGATATGGGGACCTCCAGCACCACCCTTTGCTCCTCTGTTCAGGAATGCAGTGGCCTCAGCCTCAGTCCCCTGGCATTCTGTTCTGTACAGGGTTTTGTAGAAACCACTTACTGTCTACCAGATCTCTGCAGACTTGTGTACTCTGCGCCCATTAAAACCATTAAGCACGGAGATCTGGGATGAACCCTCCTACCCTGCACCAGATATACAAGCTAAGGTCCTGGCTTGTTCCCCTATTCAGAGATGAGCTGCCTGCAGAGGAGAGTACCGATCTGATCTCTCTTTTGAACAACGGATTCAGACCTCCTGCACAGTCGTTTGCTTCCCTGAGCACCTCTGCTCAACCCCCAGCCACCAGTTTCTGCTCCAGCTCCTTCAATTTCTTTTCCGGTTTTTGCTTTTCTCCCTTTTGTTTCTTTTCCTGGCAACCACGTAACTAATTACGATGCCCCTCATATAGGCCTTTCCCACTTCCCACAAGATACCCTTAGTGGGAACTGTGGCTCTGTTGGCTACCAAATAATGGTCCCAGTGCTCTTTTATATGCTGCTGGGACTCTTTCTAGCTGAAAGGTTTGTAGGGAATTGCCAGGTCAGTCCAGACTCCTTCCCCTCCCGTTTTAAGGGCAACCATCACCATGGCATGATCTGAAATGTATATAGGGCTATGCTGTGCTTTACAAATGTACTCAAACTGGGCCCTGGGGTCAAAAATATAACCCAGTCTGGACCATGTCTAGTGGGGATTAAAGAAAAATGTGTATTCCGTTGCCCCAGGGTTTGCTGTTCATCACACATCCAGTGGGTACCTCTCCTCCATGTGGCTAGTGCGGCCCCATGCCTTCCCATCCTCTAGAGTGGTCTGGCGCTAGATTCAACATATAGTTGAAGACCCGTTTCTCCCCAATTGACTATTAAGGAACTGCTCTCTGTGCAGTAAATCCAAAATACTCTGATAAAACCTCAGGTGTATTTACATTATTACGTACCTTGCTTGTATTGTAATCCCTTGGCTGTATGCTCCAGGTCGACCCTGAAAAAGGGACTGTAATTGTCTAAGTGGACTTACCTGGTTACTAAAACTCAGTAAATGAATAAATAAAATCCAGGTTGATGATCGCCGGAGCATACACACCTCCATATGTCACCTATTTGCCATGCAGCTCTCCAGTAATGAACAAATACCTGCCCATCAGTCACCACTCGTTCCACTTTCAGAGATAGGCACTTGTTTACCAGCATGACAACACCTCATTTGTGAGAAGAGAATGGGGCTGAATAACACTCCCCCGCCCGCCCACTAGCCAGCATAATGTGTTCCTGTTTAGTGAGGTGGCTCTCTTAGAGATAGACTATACAGGGTTGTTTATGTATAAGCGCAGCCAAAATTTGCTTGGACTTAATGAGCAAGGAGAAACCCGAATGTTCCCAGACACTATGACCATGTTAGCCATCATAGGTACCTACACCATCTTGGTCGGAAGGGTCTCCCCCCTCTTTCCATCCTGTAGAATATTCCCAAGTCTCACCAATCCTCAGCTCCCCATAGAACATCCCATGCTACTCCTCCTCCTCCCTCTTTCTGTACCTGTACGGTATTTTTTTGAATGAATAAACATATAACACGTGCACATAAATATGGAAGCCATGAACAGTACAAAGCTCGTGGACCACACTGGATCCCGCTCAGGTCCAGCCCTCCACAATGAACTGTCTGGTGTGAATATGTAACAGTGCACTAATTGTTCAGCCACTCTCTCCCGGCCACCAGTAGGGAATCAACAGCTCCTGTCCTCTTGATCCCAGAATTGCTGTCGCCCCCACTGTGCATCACAACTTAATGAACATACAATTCCTAGACTGTCAAACTTTTCCCTCCCTGGGGTGTTCCATCAAGCCACTAACATACTGTAAGTGGCATCCATGGATCCACCTTCATCACTTGGAGCTGATGCTTCGCTTGGCTGTCCCCCCCCAATGGCGAGAACACCTCCTACCTCGCCCTCTGAAGCCAGTTCCTGATGCTGGATGCCCCATGTGCAGCACACACACACACCCTGCCCCCCGTAGAACTCTTCCGTCCCAGTTACCTTAGCGCACGTACAGCAAGCCTCATCCCTAAGAGAGGGCAGTCTCAGCTTCCAGTGAAACCCTCTCATGGAGGTCTCCGGGGGGGGGGGGAGGCAGGTGCCAGGGAAGGAGCCGCACTCTCCATGATCTCTATGTGCAGCTCTCTACCCGGGCCCCCATATGACCCCTTACCTTCCATAGGCAGCTACTCCGAACTCCTCAGGCTGTCGGCTGAACGTAATCTCCTCAGTGATCCTGTAAAAGGCCAAGCCACGTGGTGGCCACCACTACTCCTCCACCCACCACACAGCCCTCAAGGAGTCGCACACTGGCCATTACTACCAGTCTGCTAGGGCAGGGGAAACAGAAGTTTGATCCATCCTTAACACAGGGTACCTCCACCTAAAATGTCATTAAGTCCACAACCAGTGTCCCTTCCATGGAGGTCACCCCATGCCTTACCATCCAAAGCCTGTTCGGTGGAAAAAGCACTGCACGCAACGTCTGCACCAGGTGAAATCGACCAAAACATAAACCAAGCAATCCAAAAATAGATCCTTAAACAGACTTTTGCAGCTTCACCTTCCACCTTGTTTCTTATCCCAGTCCTACACATACTTCCTAGCTTTATCTACCATCCACAACGTGAAAGTAGCTCCCTCATGGTGGATTTTAATCATCGCTGGATATGAGAAGATGAAATCTGTCTTCCTTTCTTGGAGCATATCGACCCCAGAGTTGAATATTTTCTTTTCTTGTGCAGGGGAGGTGGGAAATTCTGATACAGGTAGTCAATGTCCCTCAAATACGAGCTCCTTCTATTTTCTGTAGGCACCCATTATAGCCTGCCGGTCCCCGAAGTGGTGCAGGTGAAAAATAATCTGCTTCGGTGGCTCTCCCTACAGCGGCTTTGGAGCTAGAGCTCAGTGCGCTGTCTCTGTTTTAAGTTTGTATTTTTTAAAGAAAACATTTTCATTTCTTTGGTAACCAGGTAAGATCGACTGGGCACAAGTCCCATTTACAGGGCTGACCTAGGAACACAGGAAGAAGGTTAAGTGACTTACTCGGGGTCACACAGTATGCAAGTGGAGGTTGTTGAAATCAAACCCAGGTTTGCTGGATGGCGGGGGCAGGGTACCTTCACTTATTTGTGTTAGCACAATTTGACAGCTCCAAGCATCTTAAAATCTTTTAAGCTGAAACTTTCCTTTCTTTGCTCAAGGGTTGTTATATCCACAGGCAGTAAACCCTGCTACTGGTGGCCCTTAACTCACCAATATGCCTCTCCTCTCATCTGAAAGGAAAAGGCATATTATTACAAAAGAGCCCTCGCGCCCAATTGCTCATTTGTTTCCATAGTGAGCAAAGCACAGTGTGGTGTGCTTGCCTGCAACCTTGAGTGTACTCCAGGGGATTTGGTGCTGGAAAAAAAAAATTACGCAACAAAACTCACAAAATTATGCAAAGTTATGCGCCATTGAATTCTTAATGTGAAAAAAGAACCCTCGATATATAACCATTAAAAAACTGCATACAACATTCTCATCGGTGCTTCGGGTTTTAAAAGGGCATAAACAGGAGAGCTAGTTTCTCAAGCAATGCTCATGAAAATTCCACAAGCACTTCCACTCACTTTTAATGTGTGTATGTGTATGTGTGTGTCTTTTTTTAAAGGTAACACAGAAAAAAGGAAATTTTGAGAGAAACACATTTAAATTAATATTGAACAGAGATGATATGTTTTACATTCCCCGCCTCATTTGCACTAGAGATGCCCTGGAAACAGTCATAGGTGTCTTATCTGTATTTGACTTGCTGCTGTGCCAAATTGGTGGCCTGTGTCAACCTGTGTGTAGCAGGGATATATGGAGGCCCGTCCTTGCTCAGTGCCTTTTGGGGTGGGTTCAGGGGGACTGTGGCCACATGAAGCAAAATCCCAATTTCCCCAAACCAATTCTATTTCTTATAGCTACCTCCCTTTCCATGATTACTAGACCACATCGCCACAACCCTTTGCTAGTGGTAGGACTGGATGGTTGTGATTTATTTCTAAAATATGGGGGCTGTCATGCTTTTACGCCCATAGAGAATCTGTGACATCCATTCCCCTGTAATACCATATCTCTGACTTCAGCAACTGATACTGTAATTGTTCTGACGTCAGATCGATGGTGGTATGAGATTGCACATTGACTGATTTCCACGTGTGCAGGTTAATTTTTACTGTAATGGACATTTACAGTAAAAGCTGACTTGTAGCAAAACAGGCCAGTTATTGTTTTATTCAAATCTACTCAGATCACTATATTACAAAAAACAACAATGGGGGAAAGATCAATAACTTGGCTGTAATTCCATGTGTGGCGAGGAGGGATGTTGGTGACATCATGAAACCGCTAGAGCTTCACTCTCATAGAAACATAGAAACATAGAAGTTGACGGCAGATAAGGACCGCAAGGCCCATCCAGTCTGCCCATTTCTTTTTCTACCTTATAAATGTGCCATCGGCCTTTGCTCTGTCAGCGACCTATCTATTCATAGTCATTTATATTGCTCCCTTATGCCTATCCCATGCCTGTTTGAAGCCCTGCACTGTATTCATAGCCACCACTTCTTGTGGTAAGCCATTCCATGCATCTACCACCCTTTCTGTGAAAAATAATTTCCTCACATTCCCCTTAATCGGCCTCCTCTAATCTCATGCTGTGTCCTCGTGTCCTGCTATTTTTCTTATATTTAAACATGTTAGACTCTTTCACCTTGTTTATGCCCTTAAGGTGTTTAAATGTCTCGATCATATCACCTCTCTCCTCCTTTGCTCAAGGGTATACATATTGAGCTCCGTTAATCTGTCCTCATATGTCTTCTGATGCAGTCCCTGCACCATTTTGGTTGCCCTTCTCTGGACTGCCTCAATTTGGTTAATGTCCTTGTGAAGGTGTGGCCTCCAATACTGCACGCAGTACTCCAGATGGGGCCTAACCAATGTCTTGTACAGAGGGATTATTACCTCCCTCTTACGACTTGTGATACCCCTACTAATACACCCTAACCCCCCTAGCCTTACCTACTGCTTTAGGGTCTGCTTGGATGATTTTAGGTCATCAGTGATGATGATGCCCAAGTCTCTTTCTTCCTTTGTGACTGCTAGCAACTCCTCCCAGCCTATAAGTGGCTTCAGGTTTCTCTTCCCTATGTGCATGATTTTGCACTTCTTTGCATTAAATCCCAGTTGCCACTCTTCTGACCATTTGCTAGTTTATCCAGATCTCTTCTCATTCTGCCCACCCCATCTGGATCATCTACTCTGTTGCAGATCTTGGTGTCATCTGCAAACAGACAAGCCTTACCCTCTAGTCCATCTCGAGGTCACTAATGAAGATGTTGAATAGGACTGGCCCCAGGACTGATCCCTAAGTACCCACTTGTGACTTGCATCTCTTCTGACTGTATACCATTTACCACCACTCTCTGTTTTCTGCCAGTCAACCAGTTTGCCACCCAGTTGACCAACTTCTGACCCACAGAGCCTACTAGCTTTTATCATCTTCTATGTGGAACAGTGTCAAAAGCTTTGCTGAAGTCAAGGTGGCGACATCAACTGCTCCCCTTGGTCCACCACTCTGGTTACCCAGTCAAGAAATCTATGAGATTAGTTTGACAGGACCTTCCTTTTGTAAACCCATGCTGTCTTGGATCCTGTGCCCCTATGGATTCCAGGTGTTGCACTATCCTTTCCTTAAGGAGTGCCTCCATAATCTTGCCCACTACTGAGGTAAGACTGACTGGTCTGTAGTTCCCCGCCTCCTCCCTGCTACCACTCTTGTGGAGCGGGATCACATGAGCCCTTCTCCAGTCTTCTGGGACCTCTCCTGTGCTCAGAGACTCACTAAACAATTCTGCTAATGGCTCTGCTAGTTCCTCCTTTAACTCCTTAAGTACCCTGGGATGTATGCCATCAGGTCCCATTGCCTTATCCACCCTGAGCTTAGCAAGCTCTTGTAGGACCCTTTCTTTTGTGAAGGGATGGTTGTGATGTCACCAGAACCCCTCTGTGGATTATAGTTTCATAACTGAATGACCTCTCCCCATCTGTTATTCTAGTTTCCTTATTTGAAATTGGTTTTACCAAGTAAACCTACTGAGATCAGCAGTAACTCTCCTTTGCAGACGTGGAGCGGGGGAGGGGGTACAGAGAGAGAGTAAATCTACAGGCTAGAGGCTCATGGATCAGTTGATAGCAGATTAATCAGAGTCATCTTGCAACTGCAGACAGGTCACAGTATGTGTGAGGTAGTTTGTAACAATGACACCTTTCACACTGGAGGAAGCATAGAAACATAGACGTTGCTGGCAGATAAAGGCCGAAGATCCATCTAGTCTGCCCAGAAAATGTTTCCTAACTCTCTGCCTGACATGTGGTCTTGAAGGGGATTTTAGCCAAGACGTCTACCCCACACCCACTGTCTTTCTCCCTAACCACCATCTCCCTAGCACCTCCTCTTGGAATTATCAGCCCATGAACCCATTTATTGTCCTTGCCCCTGCCCACCCCCTCACCCTTCTGCCAGTAATCCGTTTCACAACTCCAACTTTGTTTTGGTGAAGTATAGCTTCCTTATGCCCCTCATGAAGTTTACACCAACTAGCCTCCATTCGCTTCCTCTTGTAACTGCGCTTCAAATTTCTGGTGAAAAGGTCTTCATAGTTCACTGGTTTTTTTTGGCTACTTATTTTCTCCCCTGGTCGGCGGTACATCCCGACCATCCTCCCAGCCTGTACCCCAACATCAGGCCAGCTTCCCCCTATATCCCTCATGGGTTACCCTCTGTGGCCGGGTGGTGAGCCCCTCCCCCAAGCTCGACTCACCTGAACAAATCCAAATTTGGGGGAAGTGCCATTGAGGGTCAGGCCATGGAGGACAGAACTCACACTGCCCAACCAGGAGCCCTGTTTTTCCAGTGTTCTTGTCCCCAGAGGCAGAGCGTGCAGGGATGCCAGCAACTGCGCTGTGCACACTCCCATGCGCACACTCCATCAGGCATCTGCCCCACCTCTTAACCACTTGTTACTGTGTTGGCGTGCCAGCCCCCCAGCCACCGCTAGGGACCAGACATGCACAGACAACTGGGTACTCCCCTCTCTGGAGAAGGAGAGCTGTCCCTGGGATGCTCAATCCTTCTCTTCCCCTGCCGACCCCCGGCGGCCCACACTCGCTCCTAAACATGGGTCGCTGGCGTGGCATCCAGCACCTCAACTCTCAGCGCCACCGGGCCGGCTAACAGTTCACTCTGTTAATTCCCCTTAAGTACTTGTATGTGTCTATCATGTCATCTCTTCCTACTGGCTTCCAACAAGTACATGCTGTGGGTCTCCAGATTTCCTCCAGGTCCAGTCATGTGTCCCCGGTCCTGCGTGCTCTGCACTGACTGCTGGTCAGGTGGAGGGTCCTTTACAAGGGGGGCTTGCTCACCTTCAAGGCCCTATATGGACTGGGTCCTGGCTACCTGACTGAGCTCCTGACACCTGCAACTTCTGTCCGCTCCCTCCTCTCCTCTTCGAGGGGCCTTCTGGATTTTCCCAGGGTCCGGCTCAAGACATCGGGCGATTCTGCTTTTAGTGTCACCGGGCCGACCCTGTGAAGCCCGCTATCATCTGCAGTCCTGGAGGCCCTCTCAATCGGGGTATTAAAACTGAGGCTAAAGGCCCACCTCTTCCGCCTGCCTGGCCTTCCCAGACTAACTGCCCCTGCCCATCAGTTTGAGATCATGTAAGATACTGATGACAGATGTATTTTAAACTGTATTCTGGATTTTATTTATTATTTCTTTTTTGCTTCTACTGCTCATATGGCTTTATTGTCAGGCGCCTAGAGCCTCTGGGATTGGGTGCCATACAAATAACATTTGCCTTGCCTTAAGATCTGCCCTGTTGACCCTGGAACATCTTGGTGACCTTGCACTGCACAGAGTCTGGCTTGTCCCTGTCCTTATTCAGGCGTTGACTCCAGAACTGGGCACAGCACTTCAGATGAGACCTCACAAGGGACCTACACAGGGTAACACTGCCTTCCTCCTCCTCCTACTGGACAACCCCCCCTGGGAAGGTAAACTGTGGGAGACTCGATGGTCAGCCTCTTCCGCTGTCAAGAGTCAGTGCTTTTTGTCAGATCCTCTCCCAGTGAATCCCAGCCTCCTTGTTGCCGATTGTTTGAAGGAGTCACTGATCATGATCTCAAATGCTGTGGCCAGACTAACTCCCCTCATCCATTACTATATAGATAGATATATACCACTTCAAGGGCCCGTTGTGTTTTTTTTATCTGCCACGTAGGCATATTATGAGTGACAGATGTAGCCATTGTTTCATGGTAAGCACTGTTTGTACACTGTATGGAGTTTAGCACTGTGGAGAGGAGAGCTGCCAGTGGTGGAATCCTCTGGGCTAAGTGCTCTGCCTGTTCTGCTCAGGTATAGTACCTTTGCTGTGAGGTGCATTCCTTGTATTCTGCACCTTTCAAACAGGTGTTAGTATGTTACATGTGACCCTTTTGGATTTCTGTTTATTGCTGTAATTCTGTGGGGAGAGGGAGAGTATTTCTTGGTACTGTTGTAAACGGTTCTGCAAAGCTTAACTGTAATGCACACATCGATTGGTGGTTTCACTTCATAGTATTGGACCCACTTCTCAGAACAGTTTCTCCCATTTTGAGCATCTGGTCAGCATCTCTTGAGCATATGGCCTATTGGCTGGCATTGGCAGTACGGTAAGGAATTTCAGTCATGTGATCAGCACCAGCCAATTAAATCAAGAGGTGTCATCCAGCAGTTTGGATTGGAATAATCATAATATTAGTTAACTTTTTTTTGTGTATTCATGCATTTAGGTTGTTTTTTAAAGCTGCATTGTATTCCATGAAAACAGGCTCAGTTCAGCAGTTAGGAGCTAAGCCCAGTTGTTTTTCCAGTTTTTTTTTTTTTTGGAGGGGGTAGAAGTAATGTATGCCATCGTTTTTCATTATGGTTCTAACTATATAGGTTTGCATTTGTGTTTTTACCAAGAATCCTAGCATTTTTGTTCTTATCTCAAATTGCTGTGAATTGTTACATGAGTATGTTAGGAAGATTTCATGTTATCATCAAGAGGGTTATCATATAGAAGTCATTTGTGTTACTTAGCGTAGCACAGTAAGCCCGATAAATGCCTCTTTCAGTGGAGTAAAGGCCCATTGTTTCACATGATTCAGTTTAGGATATAAAGTAATGATGATAATGTGTATGTATTAGTGTGACTCAGAAGCAATGTTACTAAGTAAATTCATCTTTTCTTTTAAGCTTCAGGAAACTGTAAAGCGAAAGCTGGAAGGCTCACGTTCACCTCTGAATGGAGAGCAACAGAATGGTGTGTGTGATGCCAACTTCTCTCCAACCAGTAAGCGGATACGAAAAGATGGGCCGGGGATGGAGGCCATTAACAGCTTTTCTAACAGCCTCCCCATACCTTCTGTTTCCCCTCTGCATCAGTTGGATATCAAGCCTACATTGCCTTTGCAGAACAGTGGGACCCACGTTAGTGGGTTGGATGACAAAAACAGTGGACTTCCAGACATAAAGCTTCCGATCAATGGCAGCGCCGAGTTAGAGGAAGGCTTCAATCTTCTCCAGAGCAAAGACATGAAACAAGAACCTCTGGATGACCCCGTGTGCTTAGATCCTTCAGATTCTTCCCTTACGAATCAAAATAAACTGTTCTCAGATATCAACCTCAACGAACAGGAGTGGCAGGAGTTAATTGATGAACTGACCAATACTGTTCCGGAAGATGATATGCAAGATTTATTTAATGAGGATTTTGAGGAGAAAAAAGAACCAGAATTTACCAGGCCTACGGCACACACTCCACTTCCTCAGGAGAATCTAAGCATTAAGAGTGATCCAGCTGAGTCTCCATTCGCTCATGTCCCAGTAGGGTCTCCTCAGGTCAGGCCAGCTTCTTCAGGTCCACCATTTTCTAATGTCTCGTCAACTTCCAGTGTCCCTTCAGTCTGTAGTGCCCCACCAGCATCAATGACTGCCAGCTCACCAGCAAACTGTGTAGTTCAGTCACCTCAGACTCCGAACCAGGGCCAGGCCCAAACTCAGTCAAGGCCTGGGAGTGGTTTTATGTTGAACTCAGCAGCAGGTTCAGGGCCTGGTCCTGTGCCTGTGTCTAGTACTGATCTGTCTCCGGCTGAGCAGCTCAAACAAATGGCAGCTCAGCAACAACAAAGGGCAAAACTCATGCAGCAGCAACAACAACAACAACAGCAGCAACAGAAACAGCAGCAGCAGCAGCAAAATCAGGCATCTAACTGGTCACCCGTTGGACCTCCATCTAGTCCGTTTGGAGGAGCCTTTAACCCAGATAAGCCAAATAGTCCCATGATGTACCAACAAGCCTTTAACAACCAAAATCCTGTTGTGCCTGCTATGGCAAACAACCCACAGAAGGCCACTATGAATAACTACCTCCCTCCGAATCATATAAATATGATGAATCAGCAGCCAAACAGCTTGGGTCACAATTCTATGAACAAACAAGCCAGTATGCCAACCTATGGTAACACTAAGCCCCTTTCCCACTTTGGTGTTGAACACATGGGTCAGAGAATAACCCCACCAATGGCAAACCCACACAAGCCTGCCATGATGTCATACATGCAGCAGCCGCGGCAGCCGCAACCCCACCAGATGACGGCCCAAACACCACATTTGAGCGAGGAGCAGAAACGCTTGCTTCTGATGAAACAGAAAGGACTGCTGAACCAGACCATGCCCTATGGTGCACTGCCATCTCATAGTCAGGTAAGTCTGAAATCGATATGCTATGCTCAGTTTGTTACCCTTGCTGTGGAAGAAACACAGGAAGGGACCCCAGCACAAGCATTACTGATACAGACTTGGAAGTTGGTGGAAGGAATTTCAGAGTGATGTGAACAGATTAAGGGTCAACTGGATAGGCAGGTAGACTGTAGAATCTAATCTTAATAAGTAAATATATCACTTGATATTCTTATGGCTAAATAGAAAAAAGATATGGACACTTTATATACCTATAGATTTTATAGCACATCTGACATAGATGACTGTTGTGTGTCTACTTTCAGCTTGCTAACCCAGAAAGAGGCACTGGGGTGTATAAGAGCATAGACTTGGGGACCTCGAAATCACTGGGTCCAAACTCACAAGATCAGAATATATCCCTAATATAATGACTAGAATGTGAAACATCCATTGTGAAAATGCAACGTTACTAGGCATGTTCAGACTTGTTTTGTTCCATCTCTGAATCTTCTTGAAAAGCGTGTTTCATACATGGGCAGCAGCATCTGTGAGGTCAAAGACTGCTGGCATCTAAACAACAAACTGGAGCAGGCACCCAGCGCTGTAAGCACATACCTTTGCTGCACTGTAACACCAGTTAACAAGGCACATTGCTTGATCAGAGTGCAGAAAACTCTTTATTCTGGTTCAGAGCAAATTGCAAAATGGGGCACAGCAGGAATCCCCGAATCACCCAGTGTGTTTAACGCTGCTACATCAGTGCTATCTGCACTATGACAAGGTAATGTGCCTTTTGTTAATATAGATTTGGGATGGCAGTAAAGGTGTGTGCATACAGTGCTGGTGCCTGCTTCTGTTTATTGTTTTCGTGGCCTGCATTGGGTGCTAGCACTGGCTCCTTGAATGCACCTCTTCTCTCCCCCCCCAACACTCACAATTTCTTCTGCTGGTAACTGCTTGAGAACACACTGATAAATCACTGGACACTCGCTGAGGTGACAAGGGCAGCCTGCCTTGCATTGGGGAGCACTGTGGAGCAGAGTACAGGGTTCAGGTTCATATAGAGATGTATGGAAAACTCTTTGGAAAGCCAAGCATCGCATGCATTTCTACTCCAGTGGAGCTGCTTCGTCCACAAAAGAAAGTATGCGCCCACTTACGAAACCTGATTGTTTACTTATTGCGCCACTTCACTAACACTGGATCCTAATTTTTAATTCTTTATCTGTTCTTTCTGCAAATGTACTATGTTCCCAGCTTGTTTATAACCAGTGCTCCAGATAAGGCAAGTACTGGCCTATTTTACTCCCCAGTTTTTCAGAAATACTTTTTCAATGATTTTTTGATAAGTACCAATACTCATTCCAGCCCTTTGAAATACTCCGTAGGTACTTCAGAAGGAGCAGTTTTTTCAAAGTTTAAAGCAGTTTTACGCATGAAAATTATATGTTACTCACCTAATGTCAAAAATGGTGAGTACAACGCTCTTGAGTGCTAAAGTTATCTGGAGCACGGTTAATAACCATGTTCCACTCTTATTCTTTGCCTGTCTAGGCCTGGGTCATTCCTGAAAAAGGTCCCTGGGACCAGTGTGCTAACCTGGTCAACCAGTAAACTAGAACTGTTGCAGACAGTACCAGCAGAGAAGAAGAAGAATCAGCATTTATATAGCGCTTTTCATACATTGTGTATTCCAAAGCGCTTTACAAACAGTGCTAGACTGGTAGTGAAGTGACTGAATGTGTAGTTGGCAGCCATATCGCATATCAGCACCCCACACGCAGCCTGGACAATTGCGTGAACCGGTTTATGGGAAGGGGAATGTTGGCCAGGACACTGGGAATGTCCCCTACTCTTTGCAAAGAGTCCCCTGGGTTCTTTTACTTCCACCTGGACACCCAACAGTACAACACCAGGATGGGCAGAAGGGACCTTGGTTTAACGTCTCATCTGAAGGATGGCACACCCCAGCAGTACAGCACCCCCCCAATACTGCAGTCGGATGCCAGCGATTTAGGTGCAAGTCCAATCTCGGTGTGGGATGAGAACCCGTGACCTTCTGGTCCAGAGGTGGATATGCTACCAACTGAGCCACACTGACTGAGCTTTTATGGGCAGTAGTGATGGCAGTCTATGCCCTCACAAACTGCCAAGGAGGTAGCAGTCAAGTTGTGAATTAGGTGTCTCTTAAGAACATTGGAGTACAGATGCAGCAAATAAAAATGTTGTCAGTGACGTGGCGAGCTTCACAGTATGCAAAGTTTTGCGTAGTTTTTGACATGAAGCAAAATTTCATGTGTCATGGCCAACATTTTTTGTTAAAAATAAACCCCATCCTCCCCTTCTCCCCAGCCAGCCTACCACATGAATAATGATTCCCCCTGCCCCCACCCTCATAGCACCCCATCCCCTCACCCCATAGCACTCACTTTATGTTAAGAAACAGTTGTGATGGCAATCATTCCAGCCCTCCAGCCAAAAGAATGAGACAGCATGCTAGCAATATTTTCACGTGCTTCTTCATTTAGACAACTTATGGCTGAAGTGGTGCACCGGGGTTGAACTGGTCACTGTCTCAGTTTTTTTTTCTTTATTATAGTAGTCTACTGGTTTTCCATATATACAGTTATAAGAATGTGGAAGGCAGTATAGTATAGTGGGTAAAAGCAATGAGCTGCAAACCTGGAGAACTGGGTTTGAATCCCACTGCCACCACTTGCACACTGTGTAGTTGAGCAAGTCCCTTAATTTCCCTGTGCCCCCAGGACACACCTGGAAACCAGATTTGGTACAGTGTGTCTTTCCTGGCCAAAAATTGTAAAATAAATAAATAAATGTGTACATCCACATAATCGAAATAGTTTAAAACATATTTATCTAATGTACTTTAACTAAAACTCTTACACCTTTATGCATCTTAAAATGCACCACATTGTTGCAGTTGTTTATCTTATATAACAAAAAATCCAGAAATGTATGTTTCCCGCCTTTTCATCCTTGTGATCCAGAACATGCTGTGCCTTGCTAGCCCTGTATGAGAAGAAGAAAGAAAAGGTTGAGAGGGCACAGACTCCGTTGAGTCATAGGGCTAGTATCCCACAATTGTTGTGTACAGTCTCTAGAAGGAGGTGCGCAGTGAGGTATGAGATAAAAGCAGGGGCTGACAAGCGTAAGCAGTTATTCTTGGACCCCCAAAAGCATTATCTGCAAGTGCCTGCAGTTGGGATATAGTGATGCAATGCAGCCAGATTGTGTCATAACACTGAAGCTTTAGTTGGCCAGTCGAGGGATTTCTGCTACCTGAGTTGCCAATATAGGACCCACTGGCTGACACCGCCTGAGCAGAATTTGCTGCTTTGCTTCCACAGAAAGAGCGTAAATTAGTTTGGTGTGTGGAGTATCCCTACCTTGAATCATGGAGACACACCCTAAAATACAGAGGACCAGCGCAAAAGATATATTAGACTCCAAGATTTGGTTACAGAAGTTGCAGACTACTTCCTAGAAGGGGCATATTACCAGGCAGTCCCATAAAATGTATGCTAAGTGGTCTGGACTCTGATCACACCAACGGCACCCATGTTTTGCACCAACCCCATTCTCTTTAACCTGTATGGTGTGTGATACCAACTGGATAGCATTTTCTTTTGCATGTATTGACACCGGAGGTCTTTGGTTAAAGTGTGTGCATTCTCCCCGCACTTCTCCCAGATGTCTGGGGTAGTGACTACTCCCATGTCCATTCCTTCAACTGTTTCTCTATTTTTCTCAAGTTGGTCCATCGTTCCTTTGAATATGTGAAGTATATTACTCTCCCCAGCTCTTTCTTTAGTTTCAGACATTGTCCTAAATTGCACTCCATGTCTGATGCTGATAGGGCAAAATGTGGGCCCAGTCTGCTTCTTCAGGCAGCCCTTATCTGTAGACACCTCCAGAAATCTTTCTGCTGTATTGTAAACTCCTTTCACCTGTTGGAACAATTTAAGTGTTTAAGTCTGACATGTCAGATGTGCTACTTGATGAATGCCTGCCACATGCCACGTGGGCCAGAAAGTTGTTTTATTGTTTATTTGTAATATGGGATTGTGCCACAGGGGCTCCCAGGCCCCAAGACGTGCCAGATCCAACTGAGACACTTAACAGTTTTCCACCAGACAAACTTACAAACATAATGACAGTGTCAACAGATAAAGGCCACCTTGGTCTATCAAATCTGCTTGAATATGCAGCTCTGTATTGTGTATACTAGAGCTGCCCCCCATCTCCCTAGATTCTACTCCCCCTTGCCCCTTCATGAGCCCTACCTCCTGCTTGATCCTCCTTTTCACCCTATCCCACCCCTCTTAAAGCTGTCCACTGTCCTTGATGCCACCACCTCCAGGAGCTCATTCCAGCTGGACACCACTCTTTCAGTGAAGAAGTTCCTCCTTATCTCCCTTTTAAATTTTCCTCCCTCCAGTTTGAGAGAGTGCCCTCTCATTTTCCCCTTGTTTTCCCATTTCCTTTGATGTAGAATATGCTTTCTCTGTTGACCTTATTTATACCTTTGAGGTACTTAAAGAAACTTAACAAGCTAGCCTAAGGCACCCCGTCCTTCAGTGCCTTACTGGAGGGAAATGCTGTCTGCGTGTAGTTTCCCCAAATATTTAAAGTTATGGAACAGAAAAAAAATGCTCACAAATTTATATTTACCAGGTGTCCTGTACTTCCTGGTGTTTAGATCCGCCCCGTGCTCTGCCAGCTTTATGACGTAATGACAGGGAAAGCGCAGGGATGCGCTACATTATAGACAATGTAGGGTAACTTTACGAGCAATTTCGTGTGTTGTATTTATCATGTGGTGATGAAACGAGGGCACCGGGTGACTAACAAGGCCCTTGTTAGTCACCCGGTGCCCTTGTTTCATCACCACATGATAAATACACAAAATTGTTTGTAAAGTTACCTTCCATAGTCTGTTATGTAGCGCATCCCCCGCTGTCCCTGTCATCACATCATAAAGTTGGCAAAGTGCGGGGCGGAGCTAAACACCGGGGAGCACAGGAGACCTGGTAACTATAAATTTACAAGTGTTTTTTCTCTCCCATAACTTTTAATCTTTGGGGAAACTACACGCAGGCAGCATTTCCCTCTAGTAAGGCACTGAATGATGAGGTGCACATTTATTTTCAGACAGCTTGGTGAGTCTCTTTAAAGGTTTCGATCATGTCCCCTCTCTCCCTTCTCTCCTCCAGGGAATACATATTGAGCTCCCTCAACCTCTCCTGATAAACTTTGTCCTGCAGGCTGTGCACCATCTTTTTTGCTCTTCATTGCACCCCCTCCAGTAAACTGATGTCCTTTTTCAGATGAGGGCACCAGTACTGCACACCGTACTCCAGCTGTGGTCTCACCATCGATCTGTACAGCGGCATTAGGCCCTTCCTTCTCCTTGAGGTGAATCCTCTGACTGTGCACCCTAGCATTCTGGTGGCTTTTGCTGCTGCTTTATTACACTGGGCAGAGTGCTTCAGGTCCTTAGTGCTGATCACTCCTAGATCCCTCTCCTCCTCCGTCCTTGTCACCTGTCCCCCACAGCCAGTATTCTGTTCTGGGGTTCTTTTCTCCCAGGTGCAGAGCCTTACACTTCTTGGCATTAAAGGCCACCTGCCAAATACCCGACCATTTTTTGAGTGTTGCCCAGTCCTCCCTGAGCTCCTTTCTTCCTTCCTAGGTGTCCGCTCTCCCACAGAGCTTGGTGTCATCTGCAGAAAGGCAGATTTTACCTTTCATCCCCTCTGCTATGTCGCTAATAAAAGATATTAACACCAGGCCAAGCACTGAGCCCTGCGGGACCCCACTGCTTACAGGTCTAGGCTTCAAGAGTTCACCACCAACTACCACTCTCTGACTTCTGCCGTGAAGCCAGTCCCTGGCCCACCCTACCAGCTTCGCCCCTGCTCCCATACCCTCCAGCTTACTGAGCAGCCTTTTATGTGGCACCGACTCAAATGCTTTTCTGAAATCCAGGTATAGGATATCAACTGCCTGGCCTCTGTTCACAGTTTTGGTGACCCAGTCTAAAATGTGTGTCATGTTTGTCAGACTGGATCTTCTTGACATAACCCCATGTTGCCTACCATCATCCTGAAGACCATTTACCTCCAGAAATTCCACCAGCCTCTCTTTTAGTATGATCTACATCAGCTTACCTATAATGGAGGGGAGGTTGACTGGTCTGTAGTTTCCTGATTCATCTCTGGATCCACTATTGTGAAGAGGCACTACGTGTGCAATTCTCCAGTCCCCTGGCACGCACCCTGTCTTGAGCGAGGTATTAAAACAGGTCTGCCAAGGGACTAGTCAGTATTTCCGCTAGCTCCCTCAGAACTGTCTGATGCGCACCATCCGGCCCTGGCGCTTTATCCACCCGAAGGGCTCTGAGGCCCTTTAAAAACCTGTCCTGTGGGATAGTCTCCTCCATTTCCCCCTTCTGCCCACCAGTTTTCCCCTGCGGCACTGGTCCATCCTTTTCTCTTGTGAAGACTGATCTGAAGTATTCATTTAGCACTTTTGCCTGCTTTACACTACTCTCTGCCCATTCCCCCCTCGCTTTAATTGAACTATGCCATCCTTCCTATTCCTTTTTCCCCTTACATACCTAAAGAAGTCCTTTAAATTGTTGATGTTTTCTTGTTTATGGATGCGATCGATGTTATGAACAATGTTACAACTGTACAGTACAGTTGGGGACTGGCAGACTGGGATGACCACCCCTATATGCTGCAAGGGGGTGCCTGACTGCTAAAGGGAGGAAGGTGCAGGGAAACTTACTACAAAGGTCATGGCTAATGTACAAACTGTTAATGTTATATCATGGAATGTTAAGGGGATAGGCAGTCCGGTAAAGAGAACATAGCTTCTGACCGCCCTAAAAAGGGCAGGAACACAGGTGGCTTTATTACAAGAAACCCACCTGACCGATGTGGAGCACGCCAAGTTGGCTCGGAACTGGGTGGGGAGATGTTATGCCACTTCCTATTCCTCCCATAAGCATGGGGTTGCAATACTCCTACACAGAAACCTCCCCTTTGAAGTTAAACGGGTAGTTAGACCCAGAGGGGGGTAGGTATATTTTTATTTCTGGAGTGTTAAATGGGGAAAAGATTACATTCGGTTCTATTGACGCCCCTGCAGTTTACAAACACAGTTCTACATGTCTTTGCTGGACTTGCTAATTGGGGAACAGTTCCCGAGTCTAATTATTGGGGGATTTCAATTGGACTATGGATGCTCGAATGGACCATTCAGAGGGTAAGGGGAGGACGTCAGAAACTATGTGCCAATGGCAGATTGGGATGGCAGACCTGGATTTAGTGGATGACTGGTGTACAGCCAACCCAGGAGCGAGAGAGAATATACATTCTATTCTAATCCACACAAAACTTGGTCCTGATTTGATTATATATATATATATCTAACCAGAAGATGCTGTGGACAGATCCAAAATATCTCTCATAGCCCTATCCATATCTCCGACCACGCTATGGTAATATTGAAGCTATTTGGAGGGGAAAGTAGGAAGGACCTCCATAGTGGAAATGTCCCACATATATGGCTAAAAATCAAGCCTTCAAAGAATATCTGGTGGAACAGTGGCAATATTATGTGGAGTTCGGCCAGCCTGGTGGTGCTGAGGGTTGAGGCGCTGGACACCACATCTCACGCCATGCCGGCGACCCGGGTTCAGAAACGGACTCGGGCGCCGGGGGTCAGCAGGGGAAGGGTTGAGGATTGAGCGCCTGTGTGGTGCTCTCCTCCCCGGATCGAGGGGATGGGATGGCCCGGTGAGCCAGAGACCTCCGGTGGAGACCGGGGGTACTGCAGCAAGCCGGGCAGGCACACACTAGTGTGGCCGATGCTGGCAGGATAGCCGTGCGCCAGATAACGTCGGGGCGTGCCCACTCATGGGGGGGACAGAACACGGAAAAAAACCTGGTCCCAGGGGTAGGCGACAGCACCAACCCCCATGCCCACTGCTAGGCCTGACCTCGCTGACCTTCATAGATCCTCTGCCCAGGGGCCCACATCTGCAGCTGGAGTCTACAAAGTTTGAGAGTACGCCCAAGGTAGGAGGGGTGGCCCCACCCCGGAGGGGTTAAGCTGGGGGTACCAGCTGCGAGGCGGTGGCAGAGGTGAGGAAAGTGCGGTAGAAGGGGGCTTCAAGCTGGGCAGGATACAAATTGGATGCCTGAGAGAGTCTCCTGGGACCGTGACAGAAGCGAAAAATAATCGGAAAAAAATATATAAATATTATGTGGAGACCAACACTAATCCAGATACATCTAAGGTTACCTTTTGGGAGGCTGGGAAGGCTTTCATGAGTGGGGCTATAGTGGCTTATATGGCTAGGGTGAAGAGGCAGAAAAAAGAAAAGAGGGTGGAATAGAGTAACAACTCAAAGACCTGGAGAAGCGGGTGGGGGAGCAGGGAGAAGCGCTGAAACTGTTGGCAACAGCAAGGGACGCCTTGAATGCAGTGCTTAGGAAGGCAGCAGGCAGGACTTGGTTTTAATGTCTTCGACAGGTCTTTGAATTGGGAAACAAGCCAGGCCCACTCTTGGTGAGATTAATGAAGGGAGGCAGGTGCCCAACTCGTATACCGGGAATCCGGGATGGGGAGGGGCAGCTTTGCAAGGAATCAAATGACATTAGAGGGTGCTTTAGAACCTTCTGTGAACAATTGTAAAAGGCAGAGCATAAGGGAAAGGAAGCTCAGATATAGGGATTTCTGGATGGACTCCAACTACCTAAAGCTCGGAAATGCAGAGGGAGCAGTTGTGTCAACCTATTACTAGGGCTGAAATTCTGGGGGCTATTCAAAAACTGCAACAAGGGAAAGCTAGTGGCCCAGACGGCTTCCCAATTGAATATTATAAGATACTGGGGGGGGGGGGGGTTACTTGGCGGGGACACTTTGTAAGCTCTTTGCAAAGGAGGAAGGAGTGGAGATACCCACTCTGCCTGATACTTACTATGATGCCACAATCTGCCTAGTCCCCAAACCAGGCAAGGATGAGATGGAGTGTGCGGCATATAGACCCATTTCGCTGCTTAACTGCGATTTAAAAATTCTAGCAAAGGTTCTGGCTACCAGATTAGAAAACACCTTGCCGGGCCTGATTCATCCAGACCAAACCGGGTTCATTAAAGGCCGCCAGTCATATCACAACATGCGTAGGTTATTTAATATTGTTTGGAGGGCCGGCCAGGGAAAGGAGAAGGCGGGTATAGTGGCGATGGACACTGAAAAGGCGTTTGACAGGGGGGAGTGGGGCTGCCTGTTTGCGGTTATGGCCCGGTTTGGTCTGGGTGACTCTTATGTGGGATGGGTAAGGGCAGTGTATGAGAAACCCAGAGAACAAGTCTTGGTGAATGGCACCCTTACAGAGCAGTTCGTTTTGGGGAGAGGAACAAGACAGGGGTGCCCCATGTCCCCCCTTTTGTTTGCCCTGGCAATTGACCCCCTGGCAGTGGCAGTGTGTCAGCATGCACAGGTGGAAGGGGCCGGGGGGGGTGCAGGGTTCTCTGCATAAAGTTGCTCTGTACGTGGACGACATGCTCTTATTTGTCTGGAATCCACAGAGGTCCATGGTCCCACTGCTGTCCCTTACTGAGGAATTTGTCAGCTTCTCCGGATATAAGATTGACCTAGAGAAGTCAGAAGTGTTGTGCTACCTGGATGGGGGTAGCGCAGTGGAGCGTTTCGGGCTCAGGGTGGTGCTGACTAGCTTCAAGTACCTGGGGGTACAGGTGGGTCGAGGACTTGGTGCCCTATACAGCCTGAATTACCCACCATTAATAAAGACTATTGTAGCTGATCTTAGGAGAATGGCACAACTTCCTATCTCTTGGCTAGAGAGGATTAATCTGATTAAAATGACTACCCTTCCTAGGATATTATACCCACTGCAGATGTTACATCTGGGTTTAACAAGGGAAGATATCAAGCGGGTTGAGAAAGTGTTCTCGGAGTTCATATGGCGAGGGAAAAAGCCGAGAATAAGCTTACAAAGATTAAAGGATGAAAGGCAATGGGGGGGGGGGCTTAATTTGCCAGATTTGGGTAACTATTACTTAGCGGTACAACAGAGGTATGTTGCAGACAGGGTGCATCGGCCCCTGGTGGCTAGCTGGGTGGGATTGGGACAGATGGGAACCCTAGGGAGACTCGCTGCATATTTACATAGTAAGGGACTACGAGCATATAGAACTGTGGGCAGTGGCAATCCGCTAGTGGAGGCAGTTTTAGAGGCCTGGGGACAGCGCAAAAGGCAGAAAGTGATATGCCAGGGAGAGGCTTTGTTGCTGCTGGTGGCTAAGAACTCCCTTTTTTTACCAGGCTTGGAGGATAAAGGTTTTAGGGAATGAGAGAAGCGGGGAGTAGGTAGTGTGGTTAATCTGGTGGTAAAAGGGGAACTGTGCACCTTTGAGAATATGAAATAAAGCCTTCAGATTGACAAACAACATCTGTATAGGTATATACAGGTTCGGGCCTCTGTGGGGAGGTTAGATAGGGGAGAACGGGAAGGCCTTAAGCTTGACCCAGTGGAACAGTTGGTATATCAAGCCAAAAAGGACCCCAAGGGATTTTTGGGGAAGGCAGCTAAACAAGGGCTGCCGGATTTGACTGGAAATACAAGAGCCTTGTAGGAAAGGGATCTGGGACAAAGTATTTCAGAGGAGAACTGGAGGGTGGTACTCCACATGCCCAAAGGGATTATGGTCTGTAACAAGTTCAAAGAGGCCTTCTTTAAATTTCTGCACAGGCTGTACTATCCCCCTGCTGTAGTACATAAGGCATATCCCTCAGTCTCTCCTATGTGTGGTAGGTGTGGGAAGGAGAGGGGAACATACTGTTTCTGGACCTGCCCAGTCCTGGAACACTTTTGGGATGGCATAGTAATGGAGGTGGCTCAGATGGCTGGTAAAACATCGAGGAGAGACCCACTCACCTGTCTTTTTTTGGAGTGGAGGTTATGGGGGGTGGGGTGGATTCCACTCCCTAGGTGGATGAGAACACTGTTTGTACTGGCATACCACTGCATTCAAAATACCTGGGTGTCTAACATCAAACCCACAGTCTCACAATGGCACCAGTTAACAGTGCGTTCTCTGGCCTTGGAAAGATTAATGCAAGCTGTCCGAGATGGGGAGGAGGCCTTCCTATGGGGCTGGGCTCCCTTCCTGTGCTCTTTGAGTGTGGCAGAGGAGATGATGCTGAGGACTGGACTGGGTGCATGACTCAGTGAGTATTCGGGATATATAATTTTGTGAAGTGCTAGACCCAAAAGAAAGTACTCATCTATAATGTTTGCAGGAGGAAAGCTCTCTGAGACTCTATACAATGTACTGTTACGGCTAAGAATGTATTTGAAAGGATTAATTGTTCACACTTGATTGCATCTGCATGTTTATTGTTTGTCTGTGAATGTCTGATATTTGTTGTTTGTACTAAGTACTTGAAAACTCAATAAAGAGTTATTCAAAATAAAATAAAGAAGTTCTTTTCTCCTACCTTTGTCCCCTCAGCCAGTTGGAATTCTTTGCTCGCTTTTGCCATCCTGACAACTCTGCCTGCTTCCCTTGACTTCTCCAAGTAAGCCTCCCTGTCAGCATCCTTCAGTGTGCTTTTATACTTGTGATAAGCTGTTCTCTTTTTCCCTCACTCTATCTGCCACCTCCCTGCTAAACCAGCTATTTTTTTTTTAGCCTGGCTTTCTTGCTTCGGACCTTGGTACACATTTTTGTGGCCTCGATGAGACCCGTCTTAATAGTGGACCATTTCTGCTCCACACCCATCTCTGGCCTGATGCTCCCTCAGGCTCTCACCCATCCTCCCAAAGTTGGTCTTCCTGAAGTGCACCATCTTAATTTTTGTCTTTGTTATTTCCTGTCCCAGATCTATGCAGAACCATACTTCTCTGTGGTCGCTGCCTCCTGGAGGGTCTTCTACCTTTATTTCCTGGATATGGTCTCCATTGGTCAGTACCAGGTCCAGTGTAGCACCATCCTTGGTGGGATCAATGAACCCCTGCAACAGGCAACCATCCTACCTATGCTAATGTATATCACATTAGGAGAGTTAACTGCATCCCTGTTCAGCACTGGTTATGTAAGAGTACACTGAGGTGAAGGGTGCTTGCATCCACCTGTTCCATTTCCACCCAGCTAGGCCATCCCTCTTCTCTGTCCTTAGCCATTGCATTGTTTCATGCATTCCCAGGGATGTGTGATGTACCTTTATATGGTAAAGGTTCCAGCCCCCTTTTTGATACCAGGCATGCAGTTTTTGGTTTTTTTTTGTTTTGTTTTTGATGTTACTAATTCTTGTCCGCTTGCCATTCCATAAGAACCTGGAAATTAGCTGTTCTCATTAGTGCCAAAACTTGGGAGGGATCATAGCCAACAGATTGCTTAGGCAATACAGAAGCTGGGAAGGGCCATCATATTGAATGCCAAGATCGTCCCTGAAAGGGATGACATTACTTTCTGCCATCAGTCACAATCCAACGTTCTATCTTTCAAAGGGGGTTGTAAGTTAGCAGACACAATATTTTTAAGACAGTATGATCCCCAAATATTTGATTGTACTTGGTACCCGTCTCAGCCTGTATTCGAGTGGGACAATGCTGGATGCCAGGTCTTTTGAGAACAGTAGCACCACTTCTGCCTTGTTCCAGTGGACCTGGGGTCCTTAGACAATTCTGCAGTTTTTCAGTACCTTAAGCACTTTAGGCAGAAAGTCCTGTACATAGGATAGTGCCAAGCGGAGAGCACCTGCATATAGAAAGGTTTTGTAGTCCTTTTGTCCCCCCTGTATACCCTGCATTTCATCAAATTGTCTGTGTTTTGCTGCCAGTGGAACCATGGCCAGCAGAAGAAGAAGAGACAGAGGACACCCCTGTCGTATCTCTGTAGAGACCAAACGGGTACGGCAAGATCCCATTTGACAAGACCTGTGCTTTGGGAGAGGTATACAGTGTTCTTACCCACTGGGTAAATGTAGTGCCTATTCCCATGTGTTCTAGCACTTGGTACAGATAGCCACACTCCACCAAGTCAAAGAATTTCTTGGCAGCTGTGGCAACCCATACCAAGGAGGTCTTCGAGCTCTGTTCTGTCTCTATCAATGTGTTCACGGCTGGCATATTATCCACCCCCAGCCTCCCTTTCAGTCTCAATTTTTCTTACAAACAAAAGCACACAACTGGGTGCTGTGGGGGAGAAGGGTGGAATGGAGCAGTACAAAGGTGGAGAAGGTATTTGTAAGGTGGTTAAAAAATATGCATAGTACCCCTTGGCAAACAAAATGACATTTTGTGCATCTCTGGTGATATGCCAGCTTAACTCCACAGAGAACTGAGTGAAAGCCACTTCATTTGTGAAGTGCCACTTCACATGGTGCCTGGCAGAGTGAAGTGTGCAGAAAAAAAGTTGGGTGCTTTGGGGGAGGAGGGTGGGAAGAAGTGCTTCAAGGGTGGCGGAAGGGGGGTATATAATTAATCATGATTGTGGGTTGGCTGAGGGGAAGAGGGTAGGATAGAGTGCTTGCTATGAGGATGGGAAGGTATTGGTTGGGGGGGGTTAAAATGCTAAGTACCTCTTGGCAAACAAGAGTGTCATTTTGTGTAGTTGTTCTCTGGGATAGCCTCCAGTAACCGGCTAACAACAGTGTTCTTAAAAGCAGTCCTTTCTTTTTTATTTCTGGATTTGCTGAACACGGTGATAACCTTTTGTGGACCAACAAAGACATCTTATGTAGATGGTACAATGCACAGACCTTTTATTTTTGTTCTTTTTACTATGTTTCCTTGGGTACAAAACCTGCTTTCTTTGTTCATACTGCAGTTACACCTGATGGAGGGACCTGTGTAGCTGAGTGATTGTGTACTGGAACACCAATGTACAAGTTCTTAGTTGGACCAATAGAAGGTATCACAGTATCTAACAGATCCAGTTTTCCAAGGACAAACACAACACTGCTGTAAACATTGTTTTGTTCTGAGATTATTTTTTGCCAGTTAGAGGAGCTTCTGCCCAGCAGCATAAGGTCTGCCTGATACGTACAATAGCACTGTCCCAGATGTGGCACTCTGATCTTCTGCACCTTCCAAGAGTGCCCCCATTCCTTGTCCTTTTATCCCCCACCCCCAAATATGAATGCAAGGAGATAAGGAATGAAATTCTACAAAGAAAGAGTCTTGAGGGAACACCTGGTTACTGCACTGTCAAATGGAAACTCGGGGTCCCCGTGCTGCTCCGCAGAAAGACAAGAAACTCTGTGGCTAAACCTATATTGTGCCCACAAGTATTCCTAGTAGTATTATTCCATGCTAGGACTCCCAAGAACTCTTAACCCTGGGCGAGAGTGGCTCCTCCAGAGAGAGGCCGAATCCCCCACTGCAGCTGAGCTGTGCATTTCAGGGACTGCCTGCTGGACCAGCTCCCTTCTTCCAAAATCCAGACTCCATTTTAAGATTGCCGCTCCACTGCTGAGGTACCACATGAGAACAGCACAGGAATGGCTCACCCCCATCCTCACCGCCAGTCCTTGCTTACCCCGTCACTCACTCATCAGTGCTTGTAGTCAAAATGCAGTGCACGTAGAATTAACTGGTGAGAGGAGGGGGCAGCATCCTCGGCCAGCAGTACTTATGTCAAGATAGTGAAATGCAGATCAAGAAAGAGGCATGGCACTCACCGCCATGCTGATCCTGTACTCGAGTCCAGGAATACAACCCTCATTCCAAGTTCAGAGCGGTCACACCAGATCATTATTTGGAGCAAACAGTGGCAAAAGGTAGCAGCAGAGGGAGACACGCAGTATTTTGCATTGTAAAAACACCTTGTCAAGTGTTGTACAATTAATCATTTGCAGTATCCATACAAGTATTACATATTCCAAAACCTTTTTAAAGTGCGCAGAATACCTAGGTATATACTGTGCAGCCCTGTTGTACACTCAACTTATAAATATTGACCAAACATAAAATGTAATTCTTGTTTCCTCCCAAATGAGATTATGATGCATAGAAATATAAAACGCTCAAGCTGATTTTGAAAACTTGTGCCACTCCATGTATAAAGAAGGATTATGTCACAGTCACTTTTTTTTGAACATAATTTCAGTGTGGTCCATTTCTTTACATTCTTTCTTATCAGGGCTTAAAAGGTGCACAGTACTTACTTTGCAAAATTACTTCAGCAATAATGACCGAGGAGCTGGTAATTTCTGAGGGATTAATGACTGGTTGGGGGGACGGGTGGCTTGAGGCATAGGCGAGGGCTACTTCCCTACAGATGGTCATTAATCCAAGGAAATGACTGGCTTCAAGGTTGTTATTGCAATTATAAGTCGAATCGCAATAGCAATGTTCTTTTTTTCCCATTATTTAAGATTTTAGTAGAGTGTTGCCAGCTGTGCATGCTACACAGTGTCAGTTGTCAGCTGGATTGGTCATTTCTGTGACATTAATGACCAATCCAGTAGCCAATCAGGAGCCTACCTAAGCTCATGTATAATTAATTAGACTTATAATAAATTGTAGCTGGGCTCAGCCAAATAAAATCCAAATACAGCACTATTCACACCCAGTGTTCACTCCAGGGGGAGACAAATCATGGGGCAAATCATTACTTGAAATTGCCATGCAGATGTGTATCAAAGCTGATTATAAAGGACTTTGAATATTTAGTTATTTTTGTACCTAATGTGCAAAGACAACTTAACGCTTCACAATCTTTTTTTAAAGCAGAAATTCACAGTGCTCTGTGTTTATATTATAAAGTATAACAACATTCTTAGCCACTCAGGATTGTTTATTTCTAATTATACAATGGTGTGTGAAAATCATTTAACCTCATTGGTCAAAACATGTCACATGACCGTGGGTAAATCCTGCAGAACCCACAGCTGAGGAATGGCATTTATAAAAAACAAATTTTAAATTTATTTTACACATGGATCCATTGTATAATTGCAATAAGGCACTCCAGGGTGTAAGTTATGGGGTGATTTACCCACTTCTTGTATGGTTAAGTCACTCGGCTGCGCCTCGTGGCACACCACACAAGGCATGGTTAAATCCCCAATAACCCACACCCTGTTGTGCTTTATTGCTTAAATATTCCCGGTACTCTTACAGCTGTAAGAGGGAGTCTCCTACACATAGTTCTAAAATTCTGAAGTTCTCTGTTCAGTTGGCATAGTCCATTTCCTGCAAAGGGAATCCTCTGATATTCTACAAAGTAACACATTTTGACTTTAAATTCAAATTCCATATTTTTTTTAAATAAAGGTGTTTACCCTGATTTAAAATATGGTTATCTATAGTGCCTGTCCACAAGGGGGGATCAAGGGAGGTGGCAGGGAACTACAAGCTTGTCAGCCTGACATCAATGGTGGGCAGGGTGATGGAGGGCATTGTCAAGGAGAGGCTGGGGGGGGGGACCTGTAAAAGTCAGGGTGTCTGGACGATAGACAGCATGGATTCGTCCCGGGGAAATTGTGTCAGACAAACCTTGTGGAGTTCTATGACTGGGTGACGAGTGCCTTGGACCTAGGTAGACCAGTGGACGTCCTCTTTCTAGACTTCAGCAAGGCATTTGACTCTGTTCCTCACGAGGGCCTGTTGGATAAGCTGGGAGAAATGGGGGTAGGGAACCAGATGATCAGATGGATAGGCAGTTGGCTCCAGGACCGGACCCAGAGGGTCGTAGTTGGGATAGTCTCATCCCCAAGGAGGGTCATTAGTGGGGTCCCACAGGGATCATTCCTTGGGCCCCTCCTGTTCAGTGCCTACATCTCTGACATAAGGACAGGTATCAGGAGTGAGATAAGTCTCTTTTCGGATGACTCAAAACTGGGGGCGGTGGTGGATGGGGAGGAGGGGAGGGTGGCCCTACAGGGGGACCTGGAAGCTCTGGAAAGATGGTCTAGAAAGTGGAAGCTAAGGCTCAGTGCAGGGAAATGCAAGGTACTGCACCTGGGGGCCAGAAACCCAGGCCAAGTGTACACCCTGGGAGGAAATGCTACAAGACTCGATGGCTGAGAGGGACCTGGGGGGTGGTGGTGCATGTCAAGATGAACAACTCGGAGACTTGTAGAAGGGCAGCAGCCAAGGCCAACAGGATGCTGGGATGCATCGCTAGGGGGATCACCTCCAGAAGGAGGGAAGTGATACTCCCTCTGTATAACTGCTTGGTGAGGCCACACCTCGAGTACTGCATGCAGTTTTGGAGGCCACACTTAAAGAGGGGCATTAAACTCCTGGAGAGGGTCCAGAGGAGGGCAGCCAAAATGATTTGGGGCTTGGGGGACAGGACCTATGGGGAGAGGCTTGGAGAGCTAAATATTTACACATTGGAAGAGAGAAGGGAATGGAGAAACATGATAGAGGTCTTCAGGTACATGAAGGGGGTTAATAGGGGAGGAGCAGTCAGGGTGCTTCGATAGAAGGAGGAGGGGGCAACTAGAGGGCATGAGTGGAAGCTGGAGGGGGAAGATTCAAGGGTGAAAAGAGGAGGTGCTACTTCACTGAGAGGGTGGTGGAACCATGGAATGCACTGCTCAAGGGGCTGGTGGAGGCAGAGATGGTGGAGGGGTTCAAGAGGGGGTGGGACAGGTACAGGGAAAGGGTTCTGGAAGCAAAATCCAGTGCAGCGAGACTCTCCGGAACTGGGAAGGGAGAAGCCAGAGAAGGCGAGGGGGGCAGCAAGGTCAGCTTCCAGGGTGGGGGCTGACCAAATGAGCAGACAGGAAAGACCGTTAGGCCTATTCTGCTGCCATTTTAGTATGTTAGTATGTTATGAGAGTTTCTTCTCAAGTCCCTTGTGTGCCAGAACTACTTGGCTTCAGTTTGCTGTTTTCTCACCCAAAGAACTCAAGAATGCACTTATAACTTCCATAGGAGATGTAGGAACTGTACATATAAACAAGCTTTCCTGCCAGTGCTTAATGGATGCACAGGGTATCTATTTAAAATACAGAAACTTGATATCCCGACACTGTTTTTACCAGTTTCAGATGCCCGACACGTTCAGGAGCACGACAGCCGTCATCTCTAATATTGGTTCTGACAGAGTCGGTGTCTGGATTGCCAGCTGTTGTACGTGGCTTGTACTGTGTTGAGTAGGGGAGTGCTTTACTTTATTGAGGGAACAAGGGAAAATGTGTTGTTGTTTTTTATGTGCTGCTTATGTGACTTTAGGTGGTTTCGGATGTTTTACAGTGTGGTATTATGAGCCATGACTCGTAGAAATTCCAGTGGTTTGCTGGTGTCTCTTGATGATAGGTCCCTCTGGATGTGCTCTTCTTTGGCTGTGTATGCTTGTTCAGCGGCTTTGCTTGTGGAGCACTCTGGTTGTGTTTTTAGGTTTTTTGCTCTGTTCTCTCTGGATTTACTGTTGTTTTATGTTGCTGCAAGGATGTACATCAGTGCATATTTATGGGAGTTGTGCTGGGGAGCCGTGATTGATATGCCTGTGTTTAATGGTGTTTCAACACTTGTCACCTGTGTCTGCAGCTGCAGATCATCACTGTGACTGGTCCACGATTCCCAATTATCAGCTTTGCTCACATCCCCGTGGTACGTCAGCCTCGGAGAATGTATCTTTAATTACAGTGGGGGTGGGCCCCTCCTCCACATTACAGTAGATTTAACATGGTTTCATAGTTAAAAGGTGTATTTTTCTGATTATGTTAGCTTTGAGTTTATGTGTATTGTATTACACGTTATTCAATCTGATGTACTCGGTTTAATGGCGGTTGGGATTCCGAGTTTCTGTCTTCCATAATACATTCATGTACAGTGCTTGCTGTGTAAAATTTCTAATCACAACTGGACTACGAAACAAAGAAATTGCAGTGCTGTTCCCGTGCCCATCACCCTGGGCATTAACCCCATCCCAAGCCCCCACCATTACCCATACAGGTCTGATAGCTGTATTTAGGTCCATGTTTGGCCCTGGCCTGGTTTTAGCCATTCAGAAGCCTTTGGAGCAATGTGGGGAGTGGTGCAGGTCAGAGGACGAGAAAAGAACCCAGTAGGCTGCAAGATCACAGGCAGCATGGGTTCAGAGGGTTGGGGGGGGCATGCCAGATGAATCCAATGGATTTCTTTGAGTGGGTGACCAGGGAAATAGATCGGGGAGGGCAGTGGGCATGGCCTAACTGGACTTCAGCAAGGTCTTCGACATTGTCCTGCACAGGAGGCTGATAAAGAAACTGAGCAGCCTGGGGACATGAGATCCAAAGTGGTGAACTGGGTTAGAAACTGGTTAATGGATAGGAGACAAAGGGTGGTGGTAAACAACGCTTATTCAAATAATGGAGGAGTGACTCCATAACTGTGTTATCTGTGTAATTATCTAGGTGCTTGTCACAGGTGGCTGAAGGGAATTATCTGTGAAATTAACTAAGTGTAGAAAGATTTGCAAAGTAGGGGGAGTGGCATAGCTAGAACGAGCCAAGTTAAAAGCAGATATAAACACTGCCTTCGATAGCTTCTGCCAGAGAACAAGCAGAGCACCAGGAGGAAGGAGCTACTGGTATAACTAAACTTATCTGCTGGGACTAAGAACTAGAACTCTTGTACTGGGACCTTCAATTTAGGGTAAAAAAAAAAAGTGTATTTGTCAGAGTTAGTTGAAGTGAATTGTTATCTGTGTATTTATCTAGATGCTTGTCACAGGTGGCTGAAGGGAATTATCTGTGAAATTAACCAAGTGTAGAAAGATTTGCAAAGTAGGGGGAGTGGCTTAGCTAGAAGGAGCCAAGTTAAAACCAGATTTAAACACTGCCCTAGATAGTTTCTGCCAGAGAACAAGCAGAACACCAGGAAGAAGGAGCTGCTGGTATAACTAAATGTCTCTACTGGGACTATATTGCCCTCTTCCCCCCACCCAAAGGCAGTTCTACTTTTATAGGCACTGGATTTAACTGACACCAGGAACTTCCTGTTTGGGAACAGGAAGTGAGTGATCACAGAGCCACCAAAGACTCACCATCCTAAAAGGGCAAGAGTAGCTCTCCGTCCCCCCCAGCTGCTGGAGGTCTGACTCTGAGCAAGTAAGGAGACTACTGAGAAATATAGGAACTTCTTGTCTCAGAACAGGGAGATCAGGAGCTAAAAGGGTAAGTAGGGACAGAAAAAAACCAAAAAACAGAGGAAAGAGTAAGTATTCCAAACAACAATTAGGGGGCCAGAAATAAGACATGATGGGAGTGGTGCATAAAGTGGCTGTGGTGCAGCAGTCTTCAGGAGATGTTTTGGAGGATCCGGTGTTGTCCCATTTGCAGGTACTTCTCTGGGATGAGGGAGGAGGTTGCTCATCTCCAGGCTGAGTTGGCCAGGATTTGTGGGACCTCCTCTCCCACCCAGGGACCACCAGGGTCACTGCTGTTGCCTCAAAGGTTGCCAAGAAAGAGGACCGGTTGGACCACAGTGGGCTCAGGAAGGGTGAGGGTGGTGGAACAGAGGTGCATCCCTCTAGTTGTACCTGTCCACAATTTCTGTGCCATTCTGGAAAAGTGTGGTTCCTCTATGGAGGCACCCACAGTGGAGACAAAGGAGGATGCTAGGAACCTCCACAAAGGAGACCCACAGGAGGGTGGCATGGGACCTCACAAGGGAAGGAAACAACTCCTGGAGGGGGACTCCATTGTTAGGAAGGTAGAACTGGGGGAGGAAGGGGAGAGGGAGGTAAGATGCCTGCCTGGCGCCATGGCTGGGAGGGACAGAGAGCGAATCCTCAGGATCGCAGGAGCAGCTGCACAGGGGTGGGAGCTGGATGCCATTGTCCACCTAGGGACAAATGACCTGGCTAAGAAAGGGATCAGAGCAGTGCAAGAAGCATTTGTGGAGATGGGGAGGGGCCTTAGACAAATAGCACGCACGGTAACCTTCTCGGAGGTGCTGCCTGTCTGTGGCACAGGTGAGGCTAGGGTGCTCCACACCATGGGATTCAATCAGTGGTTGAAAAACTGGTGCAGAGCTCAGGGATTTGGCTTCATTGGGGACTGGGGGTCCACCTGGAGGGATGCAGGCCTATCCTGGCGTGATGGTCTGCATCGGTCCAGGAGGGGAACCAGGATCCTGGGTGATAGTTTAAATGCTTCATTGGCAAGCATTTAAACTAGCCAAGGGGGGAGACACTGGAGAGGAGCAGGAAATTCTAGCCCCAAAAAAAAAAAAAATCAGGATACTAAGTGAGGTAGACACCAACATAGAGATGTCGATAGGGAGAATCGCAGAGGTAAATGGAGAAAGTGACAAACGTAATAAGGACAGGGATGGGGCAAAAAGGGGTAAGGCCATCAAGAAATGAAGGGTAATGAGTACTAACGCTTGTAGTCTGGGCAACAAGCTCCCTGAACTGGTGGCCTTGATGGAAGAGGGATGCCTGGATATCGTGGCAGCCACAGAAACATGGTACACAGAGAACCATGACTGGGATGTTAACATACCAGGGTACACAACCGACAGGAGAGACAGAGAGGGGAGAAGAGGGGGTAGCTCTCCATGTAAGGGAAGGGATAAAAGCAACTGAACAAAAGAGTAAACAGGGAGGAGAGGAGGCACTGTGGGTCACCTTAGAGACTGGAAATGGCACCACAATCTGCACAGGGGTTGTATACAGACCCCCATGTCAGGGGAAGGGAATGGACAAGGATATGATAGAAGGCATCCTTAGGATGGCAGAGAAAGGGGAGATACTGTTGATAGGGGACCTTAATATGCCGGATGTCAACTGGAGCACCTTTGCTGCAGCCACACCCAAAAGCAGGGCCATTCTCGATGCCCTTCAGGTGGCATGCCTCAGACAGCTAGTTTTGGAACCTACTCGTGAGGGAGCAATCTTAGACCTCGTACTCTCAAATGGGGACAGTGAGAGGATCTCAGATCTAGAAGTGGGTAGCCATTTGGGAACAAGTGACCACCAAACAGTGAGGTTCACTATAAACTCAGCTACAGAGTCAAGCCATACAAAAGTGAGGGTTCTGGACTTCAGGAGGGCTGACTTTGGCAAGATGGGAGAGTGCCTTAGAAAAGCACTAGCAAACAGGCTAGAAGGAGGTGTGGAGCAACAATGGGGAAGTATCAAAACTGCCATCACAGAGGCAACAAGCCTTTGTGTGAAGCAAATAAATCAAAGCGAAAGAAAAAGCCACTAAGGTTCTCAAAAGAGGTGGCACTGAAGGTTAGGGAGAAGAAGATAGCATTTAGGAAGTATAAGGAAACACAGAAGGAGCAGGACAGAGAACTGTACCAGTTAAGGCAGAAGGAAGCAGGGAGGGTAGTCAGAATAGCAAAGGCCCAAACTGAGGAAAAGATAGCCTACTCGGTTAAGAAGGGGGATAAAACCTTTTATAGGTATATCAAGGAGCGTAGAAAGACAAAGGGAGGGATAGTGAGGCTAAATAGAATGGACGGTGGGTGGGCAGAGGGGGACAGTGAAAAAGCAGGGATACTGAATAAATACTTATGTTCAGTACTCACAAAAGAGGAGGTGGGCGGGTGCCTAATCCAATTAACAGAAGCACTCTGGATAGGGGTGTCGATCCCAGTCCTTTCACAGAAGAAAGGGTTCTGAAAGAACTCCTAAAACTGAAGGTGGATAAAGCGGTGGGGCCAGATGGAATTCACCCCAGAATTCTAAAAGAACTAAGCAGAGAACTAGTGACACCACTGACTACCCTTTTTAACAAATCATGGGAGGATGGTGTGGTACCTGAGGACTGGAGGAAGGCAGATGTGATTCCCCTTCACAAAAGTGGGACTAAGACAGAGGCAGGAAACTACAGACCTGTCAGTTTGACCTCTGTGGTAGGGAAAGTGATGGAATCACTTCTGAAGGAAAGAACTGTTGAGTACCTAGAGGCCAGTGGGGCACAGGAACCAAGGCAGCATGGGTTCACAGTGGGAAGGTCATGTCAGACGAATCTGATTGATTTATTTGACTGGGTGACCAAAGTAATAGAGGGGCTATGGACATGGCCTACCTGGACTTTAGCAAGGCATTTGACACAGTCCCACACAAAAGATTAATAGTCAAATTAACCAGCCTGGGAGTGGGTCCCAGGGTGGTAGCCTGGGTAAAACATTGGCTGGACAACAGGACATAGAAGGTTATTATAAATGGGGTCCAATCTGAAGAAAGAGGGGTTACTAGTGGGGTACCGCAGGGTTCAGTACTGGGTCCAGTCCTTTTTAATGTCTGTATAAGTGACATTGCAGAGGAACTGAAAGGAAAAGTATGCCTCTTTGCAGATGACACAAGATCTGCAACAGGGTTGATACACAGGGGCATGGAAGGTTGAGAAGGGACTTGCAAGGTTGGAGGAATGGTCAGAAGTATGGCAGCTTGGATTCAATGCAAAGAAGTGCAAAATAATGCATCTGGAAACAAAACGCAGGGAAGATTACACACAATGGGGGGTAGTAACAACAACAAAAATGGAAAGGGACCTGGGGTAATCATATCAGATGACCTTAAGGTTGGCAAGCAATGTGAGAAGGCGGTAGGAAGGCTGGGGAATACTATGATGTGTGGAGAGGCATCACCAGCAGAAAACAGGAAGTTGTTATCCCTGTATAGACATAGAAACATAGAAGTTGACGCAGATAAGGACCGCAAGGCCCATCCAGTCTGCCCATTTCTTTTCTACCTTATAAATGTGCCATCGACCTTTGCTCTGTCAGTGGCCTATCTATTCATACTCATCTGTATTGCTCCTTATGCCTATCCCATGCCTGTTTGAAGCCCTGCACTGTATTCATATCCACCACTTCCTGAGGTAGAGTGCGTTTCAGGCATCCACCACTCTTTCTGTGAAAAATTTCCTCACATTCCCCCTTAATCGGCCTCCCTCTAGTCTCATGCTGTGTCCTCTTGTCCTGCTATTTTTCTTATATTTAAGCATGTTAGACTCTTTCACCTTGTTAATGCCCTTAAGGTGTTTGAATGTTTCGATCATATCACCTCTCTCCCTCCTTTGCTCAAGGGTATACATATTGAGCTCCGTTAATCTGTCCTCATATGTCTTATGATGCAGTCCCTGCACCATTTTGGTTGCCCTTTTGGTTGGTGAGACCCCATCTGGAATACTGCATCCAGTTCTGGAGACCCCATCTCCGCAAAGACATAGACAGGGTGGATGCAGTTCAGTGGAGGGCAGCTAAAATGGTGCAGGGTCTGCAAGAGAAGCCATATGAGGAGAGACTAAAGGAGCCTAATATGTATACCCTTGAGGAAAGGAGGGAGAGGGGGGACATGATAGAAACATTTAAGTACCTCAATGGAATTAACAAAGTCCAAGAGGTTAGCATCTTTCAGAAAAAGAGATGTTCAAGAACAGGAGGACACAATTTGAAGATAGAGGGGGGCTGCACTCAGGGGCAATGTGAGGAAGTATTTTTTCACAGAGAGGGTGGTGGGTGCATGGAACGGCCTTCTTGAGGAGGTTGTGGGGTCTAAAACTGGGGGAGATTTCAAAAATGCATGGGACAGACATAGGACAATTTTTGTGGGGGGGTAGGAAGAAATAGGCTGGTGGTTAAATAGGATCTGCAGCTTATGCTCTAGGTAGGGAAATAGGCAGACTAGGTGGGCCAGGCGGTCCTTATCTGCCATCAAAGTCTATGTTTCTGTGTGACTGGTGGAATGCCACAGGGCTCAGTACTCTGACCGTTTCCCTTCAGTGTCTTCTTAAGTGACATTGAGGAGGAACTGGAGTACTGAAATGGAAGGCATTTTTGAAGAGGGTTCCAAAACCTGCAGTAGGGTGGACACTTGAGGGAAGGGGGAGAGAGATGCACAGGGATCTTGGGAAACTCAAGGTGTTGGCTAAAGCATGACAGTTGGGGTTCAATGCCAGAAAGAGCAAAATCATGCATCTTGGTGATAGGAACTCAGGCGCTGAGTATAGAATGGGTGGGGAGGTGCAGACAGCCACTGAACGGGAAATGGATTTTGGGGTCATCATATCTTATGACCTCAAAGAGGCAGGGCAGTGTGACAGAGCAGTGGATTGGGCTAGAGGGATGCTGGGGTGCACAGACAGAGATATCGCCAGAAAGATGAGGAAGGTGGTATTGTTACTATATCGCTCACTGGTGAGTCCCCACCTGGAATAGTGTGTCCAGTTTTGGAGGCCACATCTCACAAAGGACATAGATCGTGGTAGAAGCAGTCCAGAAGAGGGCAGTTAAAATGGTGCTTGGGTTGTACAAGAAGCCCTACGAGGAGAGATTGAGGGATCTCGACATGTACACCCTGGAAGAGAGGAGAGCAAGCGGAGAGATGAAAGAGACCTTCAGGTGCCTCATGGGGGTGAACAGAGTGCAGGAGGGGAGTCTCTTTCAAATGAGAAAAAGCTCCAGGAGCGAGGGGGGGCATGTGATGAAGCTGAAGGGAAGTTTCAGAAAGATGTGATGAGATATTTATTTATGGAAAGGGTGATAGACACCTGGAGTAGACTACCAGCAGAAGTGGTAGGGGGGCTTCAAGCATGCATGGGATAGACATGTAGTGTATTTGAAAACAGGCAGGGAGGAGGTGGCAGACTGGAGACCAGTTTGGGTCTTCAGAGACAGGTTTAGGTAATGATCATCTGGGTAGACTGTGTGGACCGAGTAGTCAATGTTCTGCCATCAAATTCTGTGTTTCTAAGAATGGGCCTGAAGAGCAGGCAGTAGAAGTGCTCTGAGATGTGGACCAGAGTAGTATCTGGGACCATCTTGGGAAATCGCCTGATATCTGTTGGGGTGGGGGGTGACTACTAGGCGGGAATGGCCCGGAGTGTGGCAAGAGTTGAAAGGTCTGCATATGTTGCCTGCGAGGTTGCTGGCTGTGTTGAGTGCCTGGGGTCTTTGTCTAGGGTGCAGCTTGCTTGGGCTTGTACACCAAGTACGGCTGCTTGCTCGGGCTTGTGCACCAAGTACTGCTGCAGAAATGGTTGCTGGGCCTGTTGCTGTGTGAGGTTCTCGACGAGATTGGCACCAGCACTAATCAAAAGGGTGCAGGTGGGAAAACTTGGTGTGGGGTTGGGGGGTTGCCATACATGATTTGCATTGCTGCCTGTGTCCAAAGGGCTCCCAGACCAGCCTCCAAGTCCCTGCGCTGATTCCATATGACAGAATACTGGGCAGAATATTTGTGGAAAAGGCAAAACAAAAATCCGGTACATGGAGACAGACTGATGGGCGTGGGGCAAGTGAGCAGACAGACTACTATCCTACATCCTGGGCCTGCCCGCTTACCCACTCCTTCCCTTTACAGCACAATGGAGGCTCTGCAGCCCACAAAAAAAAACCAAAAGCATCCCTAAAAGAAAAAATACGGTGTCATTCATCCATGACATGTGCTGTGTAAAGCACCTCTTTCCTTGTTTCTGCAGTCGTGGATGTGTACCATAAAAGTGCCATCGTCAGGAGTACTGTAGCTGGAGGATGATGTATCTTGTGCTGGTACCCCCCCCCATTCCTTGTCATCAGTATTGGGTTCTCCCACACTGTGACATTATACCTGGCTAAGAGAAGCACGAACCATTCATTTTAATGCTGCCCAAACCCCCCACTTTGATTGTTTTACAGGTATGAGGGAATACTACACTATACGTATCACCCGTAAGTGAAGATGGCAGTCTACCCATCACAGTTTGCATTACCTGGCTTAAAATCTTCTAACTGGCAAAAGAAAAAAAAACTGCAGCAATAACTGTAACAACGATCTGTGTTTAAACATTAATAGGTTTAGGCTGCTACTAGTGGCTGTTCTATTCCTTCAGCGGTTCAGTTCACAATTTAGATTTTCTCCACTGTTGGAAAATGAAACTCTTGTGGTCAGGGGCCTCAGGCAAGCTGTAAGAAATGTGTCATGTTTGAGCATCATGCAGTTTCGTGAGCAGTGCTCAACTGATTCAAATTTGATTGATTTGGGCATTTATGTTAAATGTAGTGTAGTCTTCTGTTCAATATTTCAAATGGTTTATAAGTTTATTGTATTATTAGACACTGTGAGCATTTTAAATGGTGTCTTACAAGTACTGGATCATTCATTCATTCAGCTGTAGCACTGGCCATGTTGTAGAATTGTAAAGCGGGGGCAGGAACTTTGTGGTCATATGACCACATAAACATTTTGAGCATTTGTTAATCTTGGTGCATTTAGCAAGGCCCCCCCCCCCAATTCCAATATGCTCCATAGACAGTGCTGCAGCCCATTCCTGACTTTGCATCACAATTATGGTCTTTTTGGGGGTGGGGTTGCAGCGCTCAGTGATCGCCCGGCTTGTACACGGAAGTGATGAGCCGGGTTTTACAAGGGGTATCCTTGACAATTACCGACCGATAGCCATCTTATCGGCTATCAGTAAACTTCCAGAGAAAGTTGCGGCTGGGCAACTGACGGATTATATCCAGGCCCGTAAGCTACTGTCCTCTTTGCAGCATAGCTTTCGAAAAGGGCAGAGTACGTCCTCGGCCCTTGTCACTGTCTCCTCTGGAATGCCGGCTGCCATGGACCAGGGCAGACTCACAGGTGCCATATTCATTGACCTATCCAAGGCCTTCGACCTAGTTGATCATGTCTTACTTTGCTCTCAAATTCAGTCCCTTGGTCTGTCCCCACCTGTCCTAAGTTGGTTCAGTAATTACCTCCAGGTCAGGCAGCAACTTACCAAATTCAGCAAGGTCCTCTCGGGCACCACTCCTGTGACCTCTGGTGTCCCCCAGGGATCAGTCCTGGGGCCCCTTCTCTTCTCTGTATTTGTCAACAATCTACCAGCTACTGCTACCAATTGTAGTACTGTCCTATACGCAGATGACCTCTTCATCCTCACCTATTCCCAGGACATTGGGGTCATCAACCATCATCTGAGTGAGGATTTCAGAAATATCCAGTCCTGGGTAATGACTCACAAGTTGATCCTCAACCTAAAAAAAACTCAGCCCATGCTTTTTGGGTCCCTGGCCAAGATTAAGGCCTCCCCTGCCCCTCTGTGTGTTACTGGTATCAGTGGTACTCCTCTTCTAACCACTGACTCCATCAAATACTTTGGGGTGACACTGGACCCCCTACTTGACCTTGGGTGCCATATCCAAAATGCATGCAGAGCTGTCAACGGCAAACTGGGTCTGGTCTACAGAGTGAAGAAAAATCTTACGTCTGCTGCTTGCCTTGCATTGGCCAGAGGAGTGTTGCTTCCCTCTCTTTGCTATGGACTTCTCTTGTTTGCATGCACCTCCAAAGTTCACCTCACTAGGTGGAACACAACCTACAATAACATTTGCCGCTTTGCACTTGCTGCCCTCGCCTCGCCCACCACTGTGACCTATATGACAAACTCGGGTGGCTCTCCCCAACCAACCACATGAACTTTGTCCTGGGCTGCTTCGTGGGCAAGGTGCGCAGTACTGGCACTCCCCCAGGGATGGCTGAGCTTCTCAAACCAGCTGTCTCTTCTACCTACTCCCTCAGGTCTCTGGCGTTCTTAATGTCTCTTATCACCTGCATGCAAATGGGGGACAGGGATTTTGCTTCATGTGCCCCCACCCTAGGCTATGGAACTCCTTTCCCGCTCAAGTCCGCTCCTCCCACTCGTGCCTCCGGAGCTCCCTGTGGTATCACTTGAAGCTCTCCTCTGCATGTGGGTGTTCTAGACCTCCATAGCTAGTTCCGGTCCCCTGCACCGGACTCGCATGTCCTTCCTGGCACCCCTCTTGCAGCTCCTGCTGGCGCAGCCTAACTGACTCTGAGATGCATATAATGTATTTTTTTCTGTTTCAGGAGATACTCAGACTGTGGCTCTGTCTGTGGCTCGGAGCCGTGTATACCTTGTAAAATTGTACTGTTCTTAGCCTTGGTGTCTCTGTGTGTATATATTCCTGTACATATCTTAACTGTGCTTACTGTCTATTGGTTATACTAACATACAAAAATGCCAGCAGAATAGGCCTAACGGTCTTTCGTGTCTGCTCGTTTGGTCAGCCCCCACCCTGGGAGCTGACCTTGCTGCCTGCCTTCTCTGGCTTCTCCTTCCCAGTGCGGATATTCTCGCTGCACTGGATTTTGCTTCAGAACCCTTCCCCTGTACCTGTCCCACCCCCTCTTGAACTCCTCCACCATCTCTGCCTCCACCAGCCCCTTGGGCGGCGCATTCCATGGCTCCACCACCGTCTCAGTGAAGTAGCACCTCCTCCTTTGTCCCCTGAATCTTCCCCCTCCAGCTTCCACCCATGCCCTCTAGTTGTCCCCTCCTCCCCTCGAAGCACCCTGACTGCTCCTCCCCTATTTACCCCCTTTATGTACCTGAAGACCTCTATCATGTCCCCCTTCTCTCTTCCAGTGTGTACATATTTAGCTCTTCGAGCCTCTCCCCATAGGTCCTGTCCCCGAAGCTCCAAATCATTTTGGTTGCCCTCCTCTGGACCCTCTCCAGGAGTTTAATGTCCCTCTTTAAGTGTGGCCTCCAAAACTGCACGCTGTACTCAAGGTGTGGCCACACCAAGCAGTTATACAGAGGGAGTATCACTTCCCTCCTTCTGGAGGTGATCCCCCTAGCGATGCATCCCAGCATCCTGTTGGCCTTGGCTGCTGCCCTCCTACAAGTCTCTGTTGTTCATCCTTGACATCCACCACCACCCCAGGTCCTTTCAGCCACCAGAGACTTGTAGCATTCCCCCAGGGTGTACACGTGGCCCGGGTTGCTGGCCCCCAGATGCAGTACCTTGCATTTCCCTGCATTGAACCTCAGCTTCCACTTTCTAGACCATCTTTCCAGAGCTTCCAGGTTCCCCTGTAGGGCCACCCTCCCCTCCTCCCCATCCACCACCGTCCCCAGTTTTGAGTCATCCGAAGAGACTCATCTCACTCCTGATACCTGTCCTTGTGTCAGAGATGTAGGCTGAACAGGAGGGTCCAAGGACTGTTCATCTTGACATCCACCACCACCCCAGGTCCCTCTCAGCCATTGAGACTTGTAGCATCCCCACCCCGGGTGTACACTTGGTTTGTGTTTGCTTAGGTGCAGTAATTTTGCATTTGTTATGTTCACATGGTTGTATTTTTGACTCTGTATACTGCCTAACTTGTGTAATGTTGTCCTCTGTATGAACCTGTATCTCACTGTATCTGTATCTTATTGTACTTTCCTGGGCCGTACCTGAAAATAGGCATATAACTTGGCTAGTGTACTTACCTGGTCAATAAATGCCAAATAAATAACTACATATTTTTAAAACAACTTCACAGAAAATGGTAAAGTACAGTTAAAAAGTCTCCTGTGGCAGGCAACTACATGGTGTAAGATGCCTGCTCTGATCGTGTCAGCTGCTCTTTAACTAATAGCCTTATGACCGCTGTGTCCCTCTGCCTCACCTCGAGATTCTAGCATGCTGGTTCCATGTGAGAGCGTGTGATGGCACACCTGGCCTAAGCAGCCCCGTGCCTCCTCTCTCCTTACAAACAGTGATTTGACACATCTGTTCCAGGGGTCTGTCGCCTGTCGACTTGGCTCTGCCACCCACCCCAGAGAAGGGGAACATCCAGTGGGACACACATTCAACTTGCAACCCAACACAACAATCCTGGCTCGAGACCTGACCCCTGCACTCCCATGTGGAATGTGACTGTGCTGCCTGTAGGTGATCAGGCTGGCTACTGCCTTCTTATAGTTTCATCCCTCAAGTTTGATCGCTCCTTATCTAACCCCCTCTCCATTGTTCAGCATCTAGTGTGGCAAAATGTAGCATCAGTTATTCAAGCGCTGAGCGTGTGCAGCACTCAGAGCATTGTCACAGTACGAGCGCATCCTCAGAAGGGTTCTGTGTTTCAGGTTCTTCTCAGTATTGTTGGTTTCAAGTTGGTTGCAGTGACCATAAGAAAAAAAATTGATGAACCTTCCCCTGATTCTAGAAAGGCTTGTTACACGTCTGATTCCAAGTGGCAGACAGTGAAGAAATACTGATCCAGCATCAACAAATGGAGCTTTCTAGTAGTTCATTTAAGCCTTTTAATGCAGGGTTGTGTTTTGTCTGCTGACGTGTCTCATACTGTGCTAACTGGTTAGTGAAACAAGCAGCAGGTGTTGGATTAAGCAGATTGGAGCCAAGTGGTTGGTGCATCATTGCAGCCGTGAGGATGTTCCAGCTGTATAGCAGGAAGTGACCAGCTTAGCGCCAGGCAGGTTTGCTATGGTAAAGTTGTTCGATGGGTGGGGCTGTGGTACAGGTAATGTAGGAGGCAGTATAGCGCAGTGGTTTAAGGCTCTTAGGTGCAAACCTGGAGACCTGGGTTTGAATCCCCCACAGCCCCTACTTGCATACTGTGTGACCCTGAGCAAGCCACTTAACTTCCTCGTGCTCCCAGGTCGCATCTGTAAACAAGCTTTAGCTTAGTGGGCCTCTCCTGGTTAAAATAATGTCCTAGCTCAGATGTAAACAAATAGCAACTCTTTCTCTGGTTGATAGCCAATCTGGCTACTTCAGGGGCTGGTAGCTTGCCTTAATATCTGAAAGCCAGGTAGATCAAAACCCACGGGTCCCGCTTGCCCAGATGAATGAGGTGCCACACTGAAATGACTTCCTTCTTTTTAGGTTTCCTTTATTTAATGCAGTGTGGAAGCTAATCCAAAAGTACCTGTTCAGCGAGCAGTCTCACAGCACTTCCAGAAGAAACATTTATGAACCAGTTCACCACCAGATCTGGATCCGTACACAGATCATTTACAGCTCACTGCTCATGTTCTTGAGTGACAAGTACTCGCTGAGGGCATGAGCATAGCAAAGGGGAGGTTCCTGGGCGCCCAGAACCCATCCCCCCCATCTTGCTTCCATTCTATTTGCATAAAAAAGATTTTTATACACCCTAAATAAAGAATGGTATTTCTTTGGTAGAACCCCCCCCATTTCCAAATCTTGAGTACGGCCCAGGAGGGGGAAGAGTGTGCTGCATACAAGCCACAAGGATGGACTTCAGCACTGCTTTTCAGGGAAGGGGGGGGTGGCCATGGGGTAATTATGATTTCAGCTGTTCCCTATCCCACCTGGGCTTCCTCCTTCCCAGCCCAAAACACAAATTAAAAAAAACAAACAAACAGTACAGGGTGACTAAAAACAGGTCTAGCTAGGCTCCCTCTGGAGCCCTGGAAGTCGTCCAGTAAGCACCGGAGAAGAACTTGACTGGGGCTGGTATAAAGCAAATGATTTTCTGTTTTCAAAAATAGCCAATTCCGTTTGGTAAAATCTTAGAATCCATTTTTTCTATTTTTGTGTCCAAATTAAGCGCAAATCGGCATGTTTTGTATAATAATTCAGCTTACAAAGGAGGGGTCTGCCCAAAAGGCTGGTGCGAAATGGGCTTTTCATGAAAAGTGACTCTTAAATGCTTTAAGTAATCTGCATTGCAACCTGACAAAGCATCCTATATATACTGCCCCCTTGTAATACAGTCCGCTACCTGTCTATACCTATACTAAGTGTACTATATGTACTGTATTGTTCATGGATTCTGTCCGTCTGTATCGCCCTTTGGAACAGTTTGTGTTTGTACCAGACTCTGAACCCTTTGAAAATAGGCACCTTCCTAAAGGGTTTTTGTTGTGAAATAAGAACTAAACTAAAACTGAATTCTGTTTTTACTGTCGTTTTCAGTTGAAAACGGAAAATAAGTGGCCCTACTGGTAGGTGGCCATGCAGAGACACAGTATTGGGGATAAAGGTGATAAACTGCCTTCCCCCTGCCCAAAACAAAAAAAAATTACAAGGAAAAAACAGTAAAAATAATAATCATTTTATAAAGTTTAGGATATACACAGGCAGCAACTTTGTGAATACTTGCCAGCAGAACCCTCAAGCCTGTGCAGCCGCAGTTTACTGATCACCCCCTTCAGCCTTCCACCTCGTGTTTGTCAGCTGCACTTTATTGCATAATTGTCAGTATATATATATATATATGCGTGTGTGCATGCCTTGCTTTTGTTACTGTTGAAATGTTAGAGATAATACCCTGCTGCTCGGGGACCCACTTGAAAACATCGGCACCATGCCTTAATGTGGATTTCCCGGTGTGTTAAATTCTAACACATAAATATCTATTTTTAGCTTCAGTTATGGTTCAGATTGTTTTCAGGTAGACGATCAGGTCATACGAATCAGTTTATAAACATGAAAATTGCTAGTCTGATAGCACGTGGGCTGGCACCTGCAGCATAGAGAGTAATGCGTGGGCAGCTCTGCACAACAAGGCTGGGTTTCTGTCGAGGGATTCTGATGACATCATGGGGACCTCAAGAGCAAAACTCAAGCAGTCCCTATTGTCTTTAGAACCCAGAAGTGGATACACAGCTGAGTTGTGCGTGGTTGCCTATGTGTTAATTTTTATAGTTTATAGGTTCTTCCCAAGAACTATTCGGTATAATTTTTTAAGTTTTTTTTTTTTGAAAAAAAGAAACCAACCCTCACCCTGCTGCTGAGAACCCACCTGGGTGAGGGGTGGGAGTACCGGTTCAATTTGTCTTATACATAACAGTGAAGTTAAAACCGCGCACTGCATACAGCGCGGAGAACTTGAGCGACAGGGTAAAAAACCCTGCAAGGCACAAATGTAGCAAGCGCAGTTTTGTACCCTGTTGCATATGGCTGGTGGGGAGCAGTGACGCAGAGGTTAAGACCTTTGCTGGGTAGGTGGTCCACCGCACAGCCCCTGTGGCTCAGAGGGATGAGCCGTGGCAGTGCAGGGCAGCTATGCCTCTGTGGACCAGGGCTCGAATCCCAGTCCCAGACTGTTGCCAACTGCATGGTGTGATTTTTACATGGTGTTTCTCCTCATCCCTGTGTTGAACCAACCCCAGGTTGATTATATTAAATTGGGGGGGTTCAAAATTTCTAAGTCCTCTGCTTTCTTTGTGGATTTTGTTGTTCGGCATTGTTTTTCAGCGCCAGCAATGTATCTGCTGTATTGACAGTGCGGTACATTGCTGCGCTGTTTTTGTTTACGGCAACATGACCCCGTGCCATGGGGGTGGGTACTGTATTTTAAATTTGTTCAAATAACAGAATATTTTGTGTTAAGGAATGTTCTGAATTTTGTGTGTGTATGTATGTGTGTGTCTGTGTCTTTGTCTAAAATAAAAGTAAAACAGCAGGTGGCATGGACTTCTATTCTGATTTAAAAAGCTGTTGTATCACAGAAGGGTACAGCAGCAATCGGTGACCTTTGAACTGTGCTGCAGCAGCTTTAGTGTAGCACTTATCATTAAACATCATTGTTAGGAACAGTTGTCATTTTGTAGAGGCTAGCTGTGAAATGCTTGAGACTCTGAATGAATGTGAACAGCGCCTTATATCACATGGCGGTGGGGGCTCACTTATTTGAAAAGCCCTACTGCAGTAAAGGAACAATTTATATGCCTGTCTATAACTGAGGTCATCCTTGCATTCTTTCTGTCAGATCAGTCACCCTGCTCCTGTTATTAATTTGTTTGCTTATTTATCTAATTGTATATTCATTTTGGTTTTAGACTAACTATATAGCTTATGTAAGTAATAAGCAACGACTGGGTGTGCATTAAAGGATTTTAATGCAAACCCCAGAGGTGTGCTAAGGCACAAGGCTGAAAGCCGAGTGTCCTTACGCCCCATGGAAGTGCATTAAATAGAGAATAAAGTATGGGAATTGGTGTGTAGCGAGTTTTTACACACACACCGAGCTGGATGGCATATAAACCCCGAGGCGAAGCTTGGGGGGTTATCAAACATCTCAATCCCTGAGGGTGTGTGTAAAATTGAAGCTACACACACCAATTCCCATATTTTATTTTATACAATTGTTGGTTAGTTTTTTCTGCCACAGCCAATTATATATAAAATAAATGGTCTGGTGCGGCTGTGGTCTGGATGATGTTTAGCCGAGTCCTCGGTCACTTAGTAGCAGTTTACTGTTTCTTGTTTTGTTGTCCCCTTTATGGTGTGAATTTTGTTAGGAAGTTTTTTTTTTTAAATAGTTACTTACCGCCTAGAGATAGTGGCGGCGGTGCGGTTTCAACCGACGAAGAAATCTGGTGGTGAGCAGTGAAAACCCGGAAGAGCTGTAGGTTGGGGATGCGCATAGCGAGGGAAACCGTGCACGTGTTTGCCATTATAAACGCTCCTTTATAACGGCAAATTACATCACAGTTTCCCTATGGGAAAAAGCCTAACCCAGCTATTATAATCCTTTAATGCACACCCTGGAGTGGCTTATCACACTTATAAAATGGGCCACCATCATAAAAGAATTAGTTTGATGTACTCTGATGGGGATTAAAACTTATTTACTATTTTCAAAAGAGTGTACAATACATTACCTCTAAAACATCCAAAAACTGAAAAAAGTAGTCCCTATTAATGCATGAAGTAGGATATGTCAGCAATAGGTTAACTAGTACAGTACTTTGCAGCAAAAGTATTTATTAGTAGAGTTGGTTGAAAATAAAGACTTTCTCTGTCACATGTAAATTTTATCATATAAATGCACTGTAACATTTGTAAATTTGTAAGACATAAGCAGTGTTTAAAACTTAATTTTCATTACATTGTAGTTACAGTATATACTCTCATTGAAGGCAGTCTTCTCTCCATTTTTGTTTTTTACTTATGTGCTGTAGTCTAGTACATAAAAGGAAAACTGCTATAGGATTGAGGTGAAAGGTTAGTAAGAAAAAAAAAAAACTTTAAACCTGCCAGGCTGCCATTTTTTTGGTGTGCAAGGAGTGTAGATTTCACCTGAAAACGCCTATATAAGATTCAAATGTACGTGCTTTTATTAACATTAGCAATGTATTTGGGCACTTTGGGTCTGCCTCTGCCTATTTAACTGTGTTTTACCACCTTTTCTTTTTGTTTATAAAGTATTACTGTATTGCCTACTTTCTTCATCCTGTGTTTTGTTTTCTGTTTTACCCCACATGCAAGACATAGAATGTTTATCATGGAATGTTTACCATGGAATACAGGGATTCAAAATTCTGCTCAGTTCCAATTGTAGAATGTTACTCTCCTGACATTCTGTACACACAGACAAAAAAGGCCTGTTTTAGAGCCAGAGACTCAATTATATCACTGTCGGGGCAAGCATAAGAGATCTCCCCGATGAGCAGGTAAAGACAGAAGGGAGGATTTTTCACTGTTAGTAAACAAACAGTTGTAATGAAAACTATAAACAATACTTAATGTTTCTAATTTGTGTGTAAGGAGACTGTGATGATCAGGGAAACAACATTTAATTAATTTATTTTATTTTTATTTAAGGTAGTTTTATTTTTAGGGCCCAGTTGAAGGTTTTTTTTAACAGTGTAAAGGCAGCAGCCATGTTTATAATGGAAAATCAGTTCTGGTTGAAGGGGGACTGATGGAAGATAGTTCTGGTTGTATGAGGACTGATTTGCTTATTCTGTGATGTGGTTTAGGACCAGGATGACTGTGTGTATAAAGAGATTTAATGTACAGTCAGCTGATATCTCTTGGCCAATGAGATTTCTAGATTTTTTCTTGCCATTTTATAAATTGTAATTTTTTTTTTTTTTGTGATTTTACTGGTCACATTTGAAAAAAGGGCATTTTACTCAAATGTCTACCAGGATAATCAGTACATGAAATGAAGTGGCACATACACACATTTTTTTTTTTTTGTATTATTTATCTCCCCCACGCCTTATCCTGCCACTCCTTCGGACCATTGCCAAAGACTCCTCCTCCAAGGCTCCGTCACCCATCCCCGACCTCAAATCACAGCCAACTTAAGGGTAACCTGATGTATCCCTTTCGTCAGGTGGGTCCTCCTCTTCTGAGGAGAAAGGGCCTGGCGGCCAGTGGCGTTGGCCCTGGGTGCTGCTGAGGTTGGGTCGGCATCTCGGAGTACCATGGAGGCGCTGGTCCGGGTGGCCGTCATCTGGCAGTTTGAGGCGACATTTTCTTGTGTTTTCCTCCGAATTCTCAATTGCACCACATCTGTAGTGCTCCTGGTCTCCACTAGGGGCGCTACAGAGCGAAGCATCTCCCTAGCCCACCCCAGAAGAGGAGAGCAGTCCTCCAGACTCTCAATCCTCTCCTTCCCGTGCCGACCCCCCCGTGCCCGAGTCCGTTCCCGAACCCGGGTTGCTGGTATGGTTCAAAATAAGGCACCAGCGCCTCAACCCTCTGCGCCACCAGGCTGGCATTTTGGTTTTTAATATTACTGTGTTTGTAAGTGTGTGTGTGTAATTAAACTTTTGCAGCTGTCACACTCAGGTTATGAAACGGAAGCTGCAAACCTTTAAAGAAATTATAAAAGACCAAGCAACTTGCTGTTTAGCCCTACAGTACCTTTCCATGTTGGTTTTGTTTCATTAATATTTATTTATGTAACTAGGTGCCCTTCTGCAGGCCCTCAGAGCACAATACTGTACTTGTGCAGCTCAAAACTAGACACAGAACAAACAGTGGGACAACATTTAGACAAACCATCAAATACATTTTGTTTGTATTATATATTTATTAATTTTTGCAAGCAAGGAAACTTGTAAAAGATTATCTGCACAGTAGGATATCACAGTATTATTAAACACATTACGTCACCTCTACATAATTCAAGACACCTCCTCTAGAGATACAACATGGGGGAGAAACCCACAAGAAAAAAACAACATTCCCAAAGCAGGCAGCTAAGGAGGGACAAAGGGGAGTCCAGCAACCCGAAATATGTACAGAACTATAAACTAGTTAAATGAGTTCCTCATCTATAACAAATCACGAATATAACAGTATAAGATTCCCCATCCCCCGGAGAACATACATAGTTAAAAGAGGAACCCAAGTCTCCCCAAACAAAGCAGAGAAGCCAGTATGTATGGATAACTAACAAGAACAGCTTAACATCTGTAGTGCTTCTGGCATGTTAGTCCAAAATCAGAACCCAGCCCGTTCAGTCCACATATCCGACATAATGAGCTTCAAAGTCCAACAAGGATTGCACCAATAGTCAGTCTGGGCAGGGGAGTATATTAGCATTAATAACTGTTTAGAAGCGTCCTGTAGCCTGGTAGCGATAGCGATCAAACACAGCCCCACGAAATATAGGGGGGAAAAAGAGAAAATTACATACACTACCGCCAAGGTAACGTTAACCCCAGTCCCAAGTCCAGTTACCAGTCTCACAGTCCGTCTCAGAAGCAGATTAATCTTCATCTGAGGAGGCTCCCCCTCCATCAGTGCCTCCCTCTCTTGTTCAGTGCAGTGCAGCACCTTCTCAGCATCCTTCAGGTCACTAAATTGATATTGTCAACCCTGCCAGATCACCCGTAGTTTAGCGGGGAGTAACAATTGATGCTGGATTTTATATTGTTTCAGACGGCTCCGTATGCCGTAGAATGCCTTCTGCCTCTGTCTCTTACTGTAGGCAAGATCCAGGAAAAATGATAGTGTCCTCCCCATACTTCAAGGCACAATATCTCCTTGCTAAATCGAGCACCGAATCTCGATCACCGATCTCTGTAAATACAATCATATGTGTCCTGGGAACTGCTGTATCAGCTGCAGCTCTCTGAGGCGTAACCCGGTAAGCTTTTTCCACCGAAATAGGGGGGGCATCTTCAGACAAGCCTAAAAGAGAAGGCAGGAGGGTTCGTGCAAAAGCGAGACAGTCCTGTCCTTCTACAAGTTCTGAGTCCCAGCACTTTTATGTATCTCTCTCTCTCTCTCTCTCTGGTCTGGTTTTTCACCATTTCCAAATGCTGGCATAACATCATGTTTTCTTTTATCGGTTTAGTGGTGGCATCACAGGCCTTCATAACAGAATGTTACGATTGCTGAATTGTCTCTTCACAGTGGTCCATTCAGTTTTCAAGGGGGCAAGACCCTGGGTGTTAAGGAATCCTGCTTTTTATCGATGTCCTGCACTGTTTTCACCAGTTGGTTAAGAGTAGTCTGAAGAGACAGCAAGGATGCTCCCCCTGTAAAGGACTCACTCGGAGCCGAAGCTTCCTCAGAAAATACAGGCCGCTCTTCCCTTTGCTGCTGTGATTTTTTTTAGGAGCAAAAAAGTCAACTGATGGGGCTCCAGACGCTCGATTTTCCCCCATATCGTCATTCTGACAGTCTTCGCAAGTATCTTTCTGCCTTTTATGTTCTGGAGACTTAATTTTAATATAGATTTTAACCCAATTTTAATAGTATTCTTCGGGAGAGCAAGGGAATTGTTGCCGCGTAGTAGCTGCTTAGCAGCTCCGTGCCCCCCCCAAATCAGATAAATCTAATTATTTGAAGTCTCGGGATTACAACCTTTGAGCTGCAAGCTCATTTACAAAGGTTCCACATCAGCGTGAGAATAAAACTGCAATTACAGTATATACAGTGGCTGGTACAGTAACAAAGAGAAATGTAGAAACAACAGTACAAACAGAATAACAACACCGTTGTATCAGGAGGCATTAAGCTTAGTGCAAAATAGCAGTACAGTTAAGTAGGATTCAGTGAGCAAGACATAAACAGACATTTTTGGTAGTAACAGGAAAGTGCTTCAAGATAAGTCATTAGGCAAAAGGGAGGTAAGTGGGAAGAGTGAGCCCATGGGAGAGGAGGGCGGGGGCAGAGAAGAGGTGAATGTTGGAGGGAAGGGGCAGTGGAGAAGTGGTGAATAGGGATGGGGAAAGAGCCATCAGCATGCGGCAGTAGGGATAGAGAGGGACAGGGGTGTGGGTGAGAGCAGTGGGGAGTGTGGATGAGTGTGGAGAGGAGGGTACCGGAGGAGAATAGGTAAGGAAAGGGTATATGGTCAATGGATAGGGGGAATAATGGGGAGGACAACTGTGGACAGTAAAAGGACATGAGTGGGAGGACTGAGATGGAAGGGAAAGGGATATGGGGGGAGAGAGGGAAGGAACAAAGTAAGTGCAAAAGTTGACCAGTGAGTAGACAGAGTTACAGGATGGTAGGCAGGGGTGGGTGGTGAGAGGATGTAGAAGCAGATGGGGAGTGGGGAGCAGATCGAGGATAGCGGTGCGGCAGAGGATGGCTAGGAAGAGGGAGAAGGTGAGTTGGGAAAGGACGGTAGGTAGGGACATAGGGGAGGTTAGGTGTTCAGGAGGTGAAAAGGGTGAAAGCAGGCAAGCGTTCGGTTGAGCAGAGGGCTGTCTAGGCTCAGTGGGCAGGGACTGAAAGCAATGCCCATAGTCTGTATTTAATTGGGGTGGGGTGGGGTGGGATGGAGTTTGGGAAACAGCTAAGAGGAGGTGAATCCGAGCAGTCATACATAAATACTGGAATCATTCCTGTAAAAGACATTCATGCAGAAATTATTTTTCCCCACACTTTTATATATAGATATGTATAGCAGTGAAACCCATGTTCCACAGCTAGGTGCAAATCCTCTAAAAATTCAGTAATCAGTACTTTTGTAGTAACTGTCCCCCCTCCCCAGACAGACCCCGGGATGCAGCCAGGCTCCTGTCTCAGGGTAGCTGTGTTGGTTGTGCCTGGTCCTTTAAGAGCTCTCACATTTGAGCCCTTACACTGTATTGAAAACTTTAAGCTGTTGTAATGCAGCCCTTATACCAGTCCACTAAGACCAGCAGATGAGCTGCATACCCTGATGCTGTAGCAAAGCTTAAACAATACTGGAATGCCTGAGGGGTGACAGCATCCCTTTAGCACAGAGCATACATCACATGTGATGAGCACTCTCCCCCACACACACAAAGAATGGTGCAGATTCTTGGCACTGCAGAGTTTTAGTGAGGGTTGCAGTCTGTGATAAATGGTCTCAGTTCCAAGTCAGACAGTGATGCTGTTAACTGGGAACAAAAGCAAAGCACTGGGTAACATCCGTTTCACTACAAGACTTTTCAGTTTCCATGTGTCTCATAAAATCACATGACATTCTAATCTTATAAACTAGCTAGTGGCAGGGCCAGACCCCAGCCTGGTGTCCCAGTTGGTGTTTTGTGCGGAGACGTGCCTTTCCAACTCCATTATCCCTGAAACTGTGGAGGAGAGGAGACAAAATGTGGCGCTCATCACAACATTGTTCAAGTGAATGCTTTTGTGCTCTTGCAGTTTAGTATTGAATGAGCAACACAGTTTCGCAAGAGTTACAGTGGCACAGCAGAATTAGGGTAGAGTAGGAACTTCTGTGTTAACACTAACACCACTGTATAAAAGATAGCCAAGAAAAGCTTGTGTATCCAAAAACGATTATATTGTAACAAGCAAGGCTTAAGGAGGCACTCACAGATACAGCAGTCACAGGCTAAACATCTGTCTGTGTTTACTCCCTTAAGTCTTGCTTGTCTCAATAATTTTTTTTTGATAATGCAACCTTTTCGTGGCTATTTTTTAAACAGTGCTAGTAGTGGTGAGCGCTCAGTTTTGTACGGTCACTTGTTATAAGTTCCATGGTCGCACGTTACTTGGAGCAACCGCTTTATATGCTTATAGCTTCTGTGTTAACCTCAGTTTTCATCTGCTTGTAGATGTCAGGTCCGGATTGTTGGCAGGCACCACCATCTCTGAAGCGGAATCCTGAGACCCTGCAAATTTGGTAACATTTGGATAACTACTTGTTGAGCTCCAGGGTGGAAAAAACATGAATAAATATGACAAGAAATGCTAGTTTGCGCATCAATAACTACAAAAATATCTGGGATTTCTCCCCAACTTGAGTCCGACACCAGGAGCCCAACCTGGTGTCAGATCTGGGAAAAAAAAAGGTGTGAGCCACCTGGAGTCCATTCCCGTAGACACACTGCTGCCCTCCTGTCCCCCGAACCTGGTTCTGACACTGGGAGCCCACCCCAATGTCTGACATAAAAAAAAAAATATGGTTAGGATGCAGCCAGTGGAGGCCATCCTCACTGGGCATGATTCCCCTTTCCTTCTCACTCTCCTCCCTCCCTCCTGTATACTGGCCCAACCTTGGTGTCACCAAAGTCCCTCCATCCATATACAGGGACCTCAACACCAGTGTAGGAAACAACTAAGAAAATTCACCGACCCACTTCTTCTTTCATTCTGTCACTCCACCTCCCCAACATTTCTAAGCTGGCACTGGGAGCCAGTCCTTGGTGCCACTGAAGACCGACTTTACCCCCAGAATCACCTCCACCAAGGAGCAGTTGGTAGTGAGGAAGGGTACCTCTGAATGTCAGGAGATGATTGGTTTGGGGCAGGGTGAGGCAGAGGGCTGCCACTGGATGCCAGGAAATGATTGGTTTTGGATAGGAGTACCGCTGGACTCCAAGAACTGATTGGTTTGGGGCAAGATGAGGTGGTACCATTGGGTGCCAGGGAATAATTTGTTTGAGACAGAGTGAGGGAGGGGACACCATGGGGTGCCAGGGAGTATTGGATCTTCTCCGAGGATATCTCCTCCATTAGGCCACAGCTTTGGAACTGTAGCTGTCAGGCACTAGGACCACACAGAAACATTTGCTAGCTAGGGGTTTAACACAACAATGTCCCATGTCTGCGTCTGTATAAGCTTGGGCGGCCCCATCACTCCTCGGCTCTTTTTCTGCAGTTGATTATCCTTGTTGGACCTGCTGAAGGAAAGGCCATCAATCTAGCCATTGTTGTTTATTCTTTTAATTTGCTACAAGTGTTACAGTATTTTGTCTCTGCATGCCATTGAAATGGAAATGGCCTTTATTTCGGTGTTGTAAGTACGGAGAGAAAATTCACAAAGAAGACACATACATGGTCTGTGCGTACTATATGGGCTTGTCTTACAGCGTGAGGACTTGTGAGATTTGCCAGAGCTTCAACCAGGCTACAAGGTGAGGCCACAAAAAAAGCTTTAGAAAAATGTCTCTTGCTCAGAACTTTGAAAGCCGTAGTGAAGGAAAGGACCCAAAATCTGTATCTCTCACAGCATCGGTCGAGAAGTGGCTGCTGAAGTCGAAGGATCAGGACAGGGAATGTGCATCGTTGCAGCCTTCCTCATCATCTGGCCAGAAGCATAAACATAAAGAAAGATCTACTTCGTTGGTGAGGTCCCTGCCGATCGTCGATGCGACACCTGAAGGTCGGGGCTTGCCTTTGGTACTGCCATACCTGCTATGGGCAATAGGACACCATCATCATCGGCCAAGGTCCATCAACGCAAGTAGTCCTGAACTCTTTGCAGGGTGCTGTTAACTCTCAGGTTTGCTGGCATTGTTCTCAGAAATGATTAGATGCATTCTGCTTGGACTACCCCCCACAGGCAGTTATTCTGCCGACAGGGCCTCCTTTGCAGCCCTCCTCAATGACCTCTACTAACATGCTGCATATTCCTTCCTGTCAGCCACGACACTGCATTCTGCAGTGCCTGTCCTCGATAGAGACATCGGCGACAAACTTGCATATAGTCCTGACCTCATGGTTTTAGAGAAGGATTTGGAGGAGGAATACAAGAGAATGCGATATGTTGCACCTCCCTCTAGTTCTACCCTCTTATCGTGCAGTGAGTACTCAGTGGTCTATACCCCGAGATCTCCTCCTGAGGATCCAACATTTCAAACCACGATGCAGAAAATGCAGTCTGCCATGGGCTTTGCCGTGGAAGAGGAAAATTCCACAAAAAGAAATTTAATGGAATTTTTGGAGGTGCCTTGCCTTGCCATTATAATTTTACCTACATACCCTGCATTAGAAATGCTGCCTTTACTGCAAGGCAAAACACACCACCTGCAATTCCTAGAAAGGCTGATAAGCAGTATCCTGCACTATCTGCTAAGCATTATCATGCTAACCAGCCAGAAACTGACTCTAGCCATCATGGCTGCTCAAATAGGTCTAGGGTGCCAAAACACACGAGTACTTTGCCTTCTGATAAAAATAAAGTTCAGTGTGATAGGCAAGCATATGTATGCTTCTGCCTGACTGGGCTTTAGAATGGCTAACTACCAGGCCCACGTGTTAAAATATCAGAACAGCCTGTGGAAAGCTGCCCATACTGCAGCCCAAGCTTTGCCAGATGGCTCTGCCAAGAATGAGTTACTTAGAACATTGTCTTCTAGTGCTCAGGTGAGCAAACATTTGCTACGCTTAACTTATGACGTATCTGATGTTTCTGCCAGAACTGCTACTTCAGGCATTTTTGCATGGGGAGATGTTCTTGGTGTAGAGTTGCAGGCTTTGCCAGTGGAAGCCCTACATGGCCTTCAGACCTCAAAAATGACACTAAGGTCTGTAAGGTACCTGTATCCCCCTCCTGCTAGGGGTCGTGGGAGGGGCTCCTTTCATCAGCTTGTTGCCAGGGGTGGCTGTGCCTGCCATCAGCAAGGCTGTGGCAGAGGAGGCTGGCACCCTGCCAGCTCCCCCTCCCTCCAGGTGCCCATACAGAAGCACCCAAAGCAGTTGGTACCACTGGCACTGCCACCACTGGTTCTGCATGACTCTCTTCTGGACACATACACTACCTTCAGGGGTGGCTGTGCGGGGCAGACTCCCCCTGCACCTGGAAGAGTGGTGGGAAATTACTGCCGACAAGTGGTCCTGGATTTAAGTGCAAGGGATCATGCTCAGGAACTGTTGCAGACCCCTTCAGATCATCTCTGCCTCCTTCCTGTTATCTTCCAGGCCATTTGTCTTTTCTGAAGGAAGGTCATTATTCCAAAAACGTGCTGTAGAACCAGTTCCTCCTTGATAGAGAAACAAAGGGTTCTATTCCAGATACTTTCTGATCCCAAAATGGACAGGGGATCTGTGTCCTGTGTTGGATCTCAGGGATCTCAAGTTTTACATCGAATACAAAAAGTTTTGAATGGTATCCCTGCAAGTTCTGTTTCCCCTTCTGCAAACGGGATTGGCTTTGTTCTCTGGACAGGAAGGGTGCATATCTTCATGTCAGGATCAGGAAATCACACAGGCAGTGCCTCCACTTTGTGCTGGAGTGGGAATATTACCAGTTCAGAGCATTGCACTTTGGCTTGTCTTCTGTTCCACAGGTCTTTACCAAATGCTTGGCAGCAGAGGCAATTGTTATTCGCAGGGAAAACCTGTATGTGTTCCCTTAATTCGACAACTGGCTCATGAAGGCCAGCTCCAGGGAAAATCTACTGCATACTTTGTCTCAGACATGGCAGTTGTTTGATGGCATGGGGATCACAGTAAATGTGCCAAAGTCTGGAAAGACCCCCTGCCAAAGACTGCAGTACGTGGGGCAGTCTTGGGGAAGCACCACAGGTTGCCAACAACCACATTGCCAGCATCCCCTGCAGCGACACCAGGAAACCGCCACAATCTATCCTGCTGCACTCCACAATGACCGCTGGCAACCTGACACTGCAGCCACAATTGACACACCGACGGACTGAGAGGCGCATGGCCACCGGACAGATGCACCGGCAGTGACTGCCACTGTGGCACTGGACTCAACGACGTGCTTCCCCCAGCCGTGGAGTACCCGATGGACAGCGGCGTGACAGTACAGGATGTGGGCAGGGTACCAGTAGGCACATCATCCACACAACATTGGTGTCAGGGTCTGCAGCATGGATCCAAGCACTGGGACAGGTGATGCCTCCGATACAGCCAGACACGGGTCTGGAGGGCTGTCATGGCATGGGGCTAAGCGCACACACCAAAGGGGATAAAGGGGGCCCACGCAGGGCACCCAGGTCTGCAGGTGCCGCGGTCTACTTTGTAGTTGCTGCCGGTGAACCTGCTACCGCTGTGGGGGGGGAGGTGTCGGCTGCTGTGGTGGGTTGCCATTGTGGCAGTTGGGATTGTGGTAGTCGCTCTGTCAGCGTCGGGATTGTGGTGTCGCTCTGACACCGTGCTTCCCAGTCCTGGACACAGAGAAAGGATGTGCTTTCCTGGTACAGGGCAGGCGGACAATCTAATTACCCAGGCACAGTTGGTATACAGGAGTCACTATGTCTCTGCAAGAACAATGTTAAGGCTCCTGGGCCTCATGTCTGTGACTGTAATGACTGTGCCACTAACCCGCCTCCATATGAGAATCCCTCAGTGGGCACTCAGGGTCCAGTGGGATCAGTTGACGGACGAGCTGGAATAAATGGTTCATGTCATGTCTCCGCTTTGCAGAGCATTGCTGTAGTGGATGGATCACAAAAACCTATTAAAGGGAATTCCATTCATGTAAAAACTGTACAGATTCTCCCCGTAGATAGCATGGGCTCTGGTTGGGGTGCTCATCTTGGCTGTTACCAGACGCAAGGGTTATGGAACAAGGTGGAGGCCAGGCTGCACATAAATGTTCTGGAAAAGAAGGCAGCCTCTAGGCTTTTCAGGAGCATCTTTGCCCTGGTCCACTGTTAATCCAGACAGACAACACCAGTTTGATGCATTACATCAACACACAAGGGGGCATGCATTCCTATCCCTTATTCAGGGAAGTAGTGAGAGTATGATACTGAGCTCTGGCCCACAGCCTACAGCTGTCAGCTGTGCACCTCCCAGGTCTCAAAATGTCTTAGCAGACCAGCTAAGCAGGTCACAGTCCAGAATTCATGAACAGGAACTGCTGACCTCCATAGTAAACGACCTCTTCACAAGCTTGGGTTTTCCTGAGGTGGACCTTTTTGCTTCCCCACACAAAACAAAACTGCTGACCTCCATAGTAAACGACCTCTTCACAAGCTTGGGTTTTCCTGAGGTGGACCTTTTTGCTTCCCCACACAACACAAAACTGCCATATTTCTGCTTGGTCATGCTAGGACCTGGAATTTTTTGGCAAGGCGCATTGTCCCTCTCTTGGAAAGGGAAATTCCAGTATGTGTTTTCCCCCAATTCCTCTAATACAGAGACTGCTGCTCAAGCTGTGGATGGAGAGTGCCACTCTCATCTTCGTTGCTCATTTATGGCCTCGCCAAATATGGTTTCCACTCATGCATCCTGTCCCTTTACCTCTGTGTAGGGGTCTTTTGTCACAGGACAGAGGATCCTGCTCCACCCAGACCCAAAGTCCCTACATCTGCATGCATGACTCCTGAAGACATAGCATTTGCATATTTTGGAGTATCCCCTAAAGTTGCTGATATACCGATTGCAGCTAGAAAGCCTTCTACCAGACATACTGGTGTCTTGAAATGGAAGTGGTTCACTCTGTGGCTGCTTCCAGGAAGTTGTACCCATTTACATGTCCAGTAATGCTGTCTTGGAATACTTGCTGTCCTTTGTTGGATTCTGGCCTACGGTATTCCTCACTTAAGGTGCATCAAGCCGCTATATTAGCTTTCCATGCCCCTGTTGATGGCCCTATGGTTGCTCAGTTAGAGGTGTCCCGTATGTTTCTGAGAAGTATTCATATGAAACCTCCTATCTATAATCCAGTCCCCACCTTGGGACTTGAATTGTGCGCTTGAGAAATTGACGTTTGCTTGTTTTGAGCCATCTGTGAGTTGTGACTTACGTTTCCTGTCATGAAAAACATTATTTTTAGTTGCAGTTATTCCTGCCTGAAGGATTTCTGAACTTCAGGCTCTAATGTGTGTGAACTTTCGTATTTGACTTTTCACAAAGAAAGAGTTTCTTTGCATACAAATTCTAAGTTTCTACCAACCAAGGGTGGTATCTGAATTTACATTGAATCGACTGATACACCTTACCTTTTTTTTTTTACCCTGAGCATGCCAGTCAGGGTGAGGCGTTGCTCCATACTTCAGATGTGTGCAGAATATTCCGATACTGTGTTACCCGGACCAAGGACTGCAGAAGGCACTCTGAGCTTTTTGTTTTGTTCGCCCCCACTGTGTCTAAACAGTGCCTGCCCAAATGGCTGGCACACTGTATTATGTTTTGTTACAGGAAGTACGGTAAGCAACTTCCTGGTGCAGTTCGTGGTCATTCCACAAAGGGTATCACCACTTCTGTTGCTTGTTTCAGAAATGTTTCGGCTGCTGATATTTATGCTGCAGCTACATGGACCACTGTCCACACCTTCACTAAACATTACAGTCTGAATATCTTCTGTTGTAGATGTGCTGGCTTTGGGCTTGCTATACTGCAAGGCCTCCTGTCTTGAATATATATCATACTGTACCGGCCTCCTAGTTTTTATTTGAGACTGCTTGGGAATTGTTTCAAAGGTTTGGTCTAGTGGAAGCGATATCCTTGAAGATAGAACAGTTATGAAGACCTTAACGTAACAGTAGATCTTTGAGAGAATCTCCTCCACTAGGTCATGCCTCCCTCTCTCCTTCCCCCTTCTGCTTCAGTAAGGGATACATCAGATACTGTACCTAAAACCTACTCCATGCATCCTATCTCCAGCCCCATGCATCTCCTTGTATGCCTGGTGCTGGTCTTATCTCCTGCTCCCCATGGTTTGAGGTTAGTCTCCGGCAGGGAACTGATGAGTGATGGGGCCACCCTAGCTTATAGAGCTGCAGATTTGGGATATCTTTGTGGACAGCCACTGACTTGCAAAAGTTTCTGTGTGGTCCTAGCTCCCGACGGCTATAGTTCCAAAGGTTTTGCCTAATGGAAGAGTTTTTCTTGAATATCTACTGTTATGGTAAGTTCTTACGTAACTGTTCTTTTTGGGATAGGTGAGGGAGTGGGTACCACTCTGCACGAGGGATTAATGTTTTGGGGCAGGGTGGTAGAGAGGGTACCACTGGATGGCAGGGAATGACTGGTATGGGGCAGGCTGGTGGTGGAGATACCACTGGGTGCCTGGACTAATTGTTTAAGGGCATGGAGTAACACAGGACACTGGGAAATGACTGTTTTGGAGGCAAGGTTGGGGTGGGTACCACTTCATGCCGGGGAATATTAGTTTGGGGCAGAGTGAGGGAGGGAGTACCACTGGATGTCAAGGACTGATTGGTTTGGGGCAGGGTGAGGGATGGAGGTATCACTGGATGTCAGGCAGTATTGATTCTTGGCAGGTTGAGGGAGAGGTACTAATGGATGACAGGGAATGACTGGTTTAGGGCATGGTGGAAGAGGGAGTACCAGTAGATGTCAAAGGCTGATGGTTTGAGTCAGAGTGAGGGAGGGAGGGAGGTTTCGTTGGGTGCCAGTGAATTATGTTTTGGAGCAAGTTGAGGGAGAGGCTACCACTGGATGCCAGAAAGTGCTTAGTGCAGGATGGTTTGAAAGAGGTCATGCAACTGGACTACGTAAGTGCACGGAGTGGTGCTGGGACAGAGTAATGCTTGTGAATTAAATAATGTGCCAATACAAAATAATTTGTTTCCGTTAATAAATTTCTCTTTAAAAAAGTAAGGAAATTAATTGTAAAAAAACAAACATTAAAGCTTTAGATAAAGATTGAAGATTAACGCTGTGAAAGGACAGAAATGCAATGTTTGGGGGGAAAAAAGGTTCATTGAGCCTTGGTGAATGTGCGGTGTCATGTTTCTTGAAGTCTGAATGACTGCATGAGTCTTGGTGAAGCTGTGGTATGGTGTTCTTGGCGTTTGAACAATTGCATGAGCCCTGGTGAATTTGGTGTGGTATTTCTTGGAGATGGAACGATGGCATGAGCCTTGGTGAATCTGTGTGTGTCTTGGAGATTGAATGATTGCATGACCCTTGGTGAAGCTGTGGTGCATTTCTTGGAGTTTGAATGACTGCATGAGTCTTGGTGAAGCTATGGTGCGTTTCTTGGAGTCTGAATGACTGCATGAGTCTTGGTGAAGCTGTGATACATTTCTTGGAGTTTGAATGAGTGCACGAGTCTTGGTAAAGCTGTGGTGCGTTTCTTGGAGTTTGAATGACTGCATGAGTCTTGATGAAGCTGTGGTGCATTTCTTGGAGTTTGAATGACTGCATGAATCTTGGTGAAACTGTGGTGTGTTTCTTGGAGTTTGAATGACTGCATGAATCTTGGTGAAACTGTGGTGTGTTTCTTGGAGTTTGAATGACTGCATGAGTCTTGGTAAAGCTGTGGTTTGGTGTTCCTGGTATTTGATCAATTGCATGAGCCTTGGTGAATCTGGTGTGTGTCTTGGAGATTGAATGATTGCATGACCCTTGGTGAAGTTGCTGTGTGGTGTTTCTTGGTGTTTAAATGATTGCCTGACCCTTGGTGAAGTTGCGGTGTGGTGTTTCTTGGTGTTTATTTATTTAGTAATCAGAATTACAACCTTTGAGCTAAAAGCTCATTTACAAAGGATTGTCACAAGAGCAGGGGAAGGGTACATAAGTTTGGAGTCAGTAGCAGCTTAATAGGCATTGTCAAGAACATTTAATAGTAAGAAAAATGTGAACAGGAGAAATCAGTAAACACTGGCAATAGCATAACAATGTGGGGTGACAAAGGCAAATAACACATAACCAAAACAAAAGTACATAGTCAATGGGGTTGGGTTTACTCATCATGCCACACAATTAAGTGTTTAAGTCAGAGTTAGGGGCTAGGTCAAGAAAAAAATCAGAGGTGGAAGCTAGGCAGGATCTTGTATTGGGATGAAACAGGAGATGGAGCTGTTCATCAGAACTGATGCCTAAAGGTTACTAGGCTATAGCCAGAGGACTCAGCCTAGGCAAAGTAGTCAGAAAGGGAAGAGGGAACCAATCAGGATTAGATAGGAGAAGAGGAATCAGAGGAGGGGGATGACGGTAGGCTCAAAGGTGGGTGGTGTAAGGAGGTCAGCAAGTGAAGGTTTGTCAGGGAGAGTGTGAGAGGAGAAAGGTGAGCAGGCAGATGGGCAGACGTGGGCAGGTGGTGCGCAGGGAGTTTTGGAGTTTAAATGATTGCACGAGCCTTGGTGAATCTGGTGTGGTGTTTATTGAAGATTGAGTGATTGCATGAGCCATGATGAAGGTGTGGTGTGATGTTTCTTAGAGTTTGAACGATTGGACGATGCATCATTGGTATTACCCTAATTTCCTCAGTACGTACACCCTGGAGGAAAGGAGGGGGGAGGGATATGATAGAAAGTTTCAGATACCTCACGGGTATAAATAAGGTTCAAGAGGAAAGCATTCTTCAGAAGAAAAGATGCTCAGGGATAAGGGGACATGCTATGAAGCTGTGAAGGGGTGGCTCAGGACAGATGTGAGGAAGTACTTCTTCACAGAAAGAGTGGTAGATGCCTGGAACAGTTTCCCTGTGGAGGTGGTGGGGATAAAAATGGTAACGGGCTTCAAGAATGCATGGGAAAGGCATAAGGGAACCTTAGAGGTAGGAAAATGGGGGGGGGGGGTAAAGCTGGAGATCAAGTAGGGTCTGCAGTGTTATAGTAGATAGGGAGAATGGGCAAACAAGGTAGGCTAAGTGGTCCTTATCTGCCGTCAATATCTGTTTCTGTGTTTCCTGTGTGCAGAAGCAGATAGAAACCAGACTGTGGATCCAGTGGCCCCGCTGCTCATGATCATAAAATAAACTAGTAAAGGGCAGGTTTGGAGACAAAATGATGTGAACACAAATGTTTTAATTGTGTTCTTTTAATCTCTCTATTTTCATTCTCCTACAACAAGGCAGATGCCTTTGCATAAAGAATTAACAGGTGCTGATATAACAGGAATCCTCTGCCTGCCCTTTCTGTATCCCCAGTCTCTGCCCTCTCAGTCCTATGTACTTCACAACGATGTCTGTGATCACTGTGCAGTGGCCTGTGTCAGAGGCCAGCAAACCCCCAAGCCTGAAAATAGATTTACTTGGTTTAGGAGCCTTCGTAAATTCAGTCCATCTAATTACCTATCCATCTTAAGAGACATAGACTGGACCAGCTTTTATACGACTCCAAACATTAATGATGCAGTCACCCTATTTAACAACATCATAGGAGGAATCATTAACAAACATGCTCCTATGATGAAATGTAGAACCCGAAGACTTTCCTGCCCTTGGTTCACAGCCGACCTAAAAACAGCATTGAACACAAGGGATCGTCTCTGGGCTACAGCCAGAAGGACCAAGCCCGCAGCTGACTGGGCGGCTTTCAGAGCATGCCCTAACGACTGTACAAAAAAAAAAATCAGGGCTGCAAAAGCTACACATTTCCTAACTGCTTTTGATGCTGCGAAGGGAAATCCCAGCAAATGTTGGCATATCATCAAATCAGCAGAAGGCTAGAAGTCTTCTCCCACGCTACCCGGCAAAGTCTCCTTCAAGGGGCAGATCTTCTGTAACAAGTCGGACATATTACATGGATTTAATGACCACTTCTCCACCGCACTTCTCGCATTTGACACCTCAAAAGCAGCAAACCTGGTGACCAACTCACCCAGACACTCGTCACCACCAACCAATAACATCTTCTCTTTTACTCCCTTCCTGTACAAAGACATAGAAGACCTCCTTTTACAGTTAGATGTTAACAAAGGCACTAGTGCTGATGGAACAGGCCCGTACTTCATTAAACTAGGTTTCAGGTCTCTAACCGCACCTATCCTACATTTGTTTAATCTGTCCATCAGTACCAGCACCGTATCTGAGCAATGGAAAATTGCCCAGGTACTCCCTCTGTTTAAATCAGGTGACCCCATGGACCTGAACAATTATTGTCCCATATCCATCCTCCCCCTGCTCTCCCAAGCTATTGGAGAAGTTAGTAAGCACACAATTGAGAGACTACCTTGACAAAGCCAACCTAATTAGCCCTTCCGGCTTCTGGCCGGCACACAGCAGCACCTCTGCCCTAGCGTTAGTCACAAATGACTGGCTCATAGCAGCAGACAAGAAACAGGTCACAGGAGCTGTTTTTTTTAGACCTCAGCAGAACATTCAACACTGTCAACCACAGTTTGCTCCTGGACATGCTAACTGATGTGGTATCACCGGGCCTGCGGTGTCATGGTTTGACAGCTACCTGTCTTAATAGATTGCAACAAGTAAAAGCAGGTGGCTCCCTCTCCCCTCTCCTCCCTCTTTTGAGAGGAGTACCGCAAGGGTCAATTCTTGGTCCACTTCTGCTTATGTTGTATATCAGCACCATTGGACACAATATTCATAATGCAAGAATATACCTATTCGTGGACAATATAGTAATATATACATCTAAATCGATAGCGGAGGTCCATTCGCGGAACTCCAGCCAGAATTTAATCTCCTCCAGCTCCGTCTTGCACAGGCCAAACTTCTTCTAAATGCAAAAAAAAAACAAAGGTCATGTACATCCACTCCAGTCATCGACTCGCCACACAAAGTGGTATAGCTTCTCTGCCCCCCCTAAAAACACTCCTCGACTACAATCTTGAGGTCGTCAACAAATTCAGATATCTTGAGTGTGACCAACACCTATCCTTCTCTGCTCACATCACCTCCCTTACGAAAAAACTGAGACAGAGGCTTGGCTTCCCTTATAGGAATAAATCTCTGTTTAATAATGAAGCCAGGCTACTGCTGGTACAGACAACCTTCATGCCACTCCTTGACTATGCGGATATCCTCTATGGCCCCTGCCCGGACTCCCCTGTTGCACCAACTGGACACACTATACCATCGAGCAATACATTTCATCTCCAGCACCCATCGTTGCACGCATCACCGTGACGTATATGCCTCCCTTGGCTGGGCATCCTTCGCCACCAGATGGCTCTATCACTCCCTCACGTGGCTGTACAAAGCCCTCCTGCTTAAACTCCCCCATGTATAACTAATCTCTTTCAGCGTACATCATCATCTTACACCTTATGCAGTGCCACCCACATTAGGCTGGAAATCCCTAGCACCCATTCCTGCTTTGGTAGTTTGGCCATAAGCCACGCCCTACCGGCCACCTGGAACAAACCCAGGCATGCCTCAAGCTTCAACACCTAATCCCCTTGGGCAGCTTCAAACCTCTACTTACTAGCAAGTTACATGTCTCCTGTACTTGTCACTGCTTATAGCCTGGCACAATTTAGATGGCTGACACCGCATTCCCCTGTATGAGCGACCCTCTGCTCTCTATGTTCCCTCCCCTTCACCCACCCCTGTAAGCCTCCAGGTCTTTGCCTCTTTTTTCCACCCACCCTTCCCATTGCTCTCACCTCCCACTTATCCTGTTAGCTGCTCTCAATGCCTTACCACTCCCTCTCTTCCACATACTATTAATTACCCGAACTCCACTGTCCTGATCTCCTCTCTCCTGAACCCTGCCTATCCTGGTAGACTCCTGGTCTACTTGTAACCCTACTACAAACTGTCAGTACTTCCCTGATCACCTCACTTACCCTGATCTTGTTCCTTATCAACTGCAGTGTCCTGCATTCTGCACATATGTGCACTATGCCAAGACTTTCCTCTCTTAGGATTCTCCTCTGCTCACGCGTAAATGTGTGCATGTATGCATATACGTATGTGTATATTTTCTACGTGTGTATATATAGATATATAAAAATGTTGTCTTTTTGCTGTTATTGCTGATTTTGCTCATCACCATGTTAATGCTGTGCTACAACTGTATTTGCTCTTTGTGTATATTGTTTTGTAAGTGTATTGCATATCTTTGCCTCAGAACCTTCTTGTAAATGAGCCTGCTCAATGGAGTTAATTCCTGCCAATAAACTTTGACTTTTTGACTTGACTTAATACCATGCTGCACTCACCCAAGACACAAGGAATACAAGTAGTGTATGCAGGGCAGTAGTGCTCTGTCACTACTAAAAAGCTGACCCCAGTGGTCAGAGAGCATCATTCATGAATCGAATATTGATGGTAATGAGACGTCTTCTATGATAAGGAATCACTGGTCAAGGTGGCGGTGCGGGTAACATGGTAGGTAGATAGGAGTGTAGGTAGGTAGATAGAACTTTATTTTGCAGATGGGTTTAGCTACTATAGCAACTTGTTACTTGTTTAGTGTTCTTCTGTTTATTGTCGAAGTGTTTCTTGTATGACAGTTTGTCAAAAGCTTTTCAATGGCCAATGTATAGAGATTGTAAGACAAGTAAGAAGTATATGCTACTTCTGTGTAGTAAAGTTTGTACTTATGAAAAAAAAAAAATGTTGGGCAAAAGCCTTATTATTAAAGTCATTTTGGTACATGATAGGAATAACAAGTTAAATTATGCATAAATGAATATCACAAAAATACAGAAACAGATGCAATATTGTAAAAGTGCTGTATGCATCAATCATGGCACGATGTATAAATATGGACAATAAATATTTGTCCGTAATGAAACATGGACGTCAGAAGATACTAGTGTGAATCTCAATATAGAACAGTGAATCACTTCTAGTTATGGGTCAGATGATGCCTGTTCAAATCACCCAGTATTTGCCTAGGCCACCACTTAATAATAGTAATACTGTATTAATAACATTTTCAGTAACATGAAAAGGAAAAAAAAATGATCATAAACATTGCAGTTTGGGTAAACAGTATAGTCCAGCCCTCAGGAAACAGAACTGAGCAAGGAGAACCAGGTTTTGCTCTCACCAGGTCCATGAACTTCCTAGAAGACCTTCAGCAAAGTCATTTGTTTCTCTGCTTCAGTCTTCACAGCTGTAAATCAGGCAGACGCAGGACCCAGCCAGACATCAGACAGGCAGCTGGGCTACCCTGGGTCATTGTATAGTTGAAAAAAGAAAGCACAGGCTTTTGACTCGATAAAATGTACTGGAGTGTCCCAGTAATGTTTTAACAGGTAGCCAACGGGACTTAATTATTGCCCAAAATAGCCTTGATGAGCTTGCAGTTGTTTTTTCAGTGAATTCCTGTTTCTGCACGGATGGGGTCCTTGCTAAAGGTCCCACCAGTGAGTGAATGGCTTGGCTCTGGTGAAATTTCAATGGGATCTTTAAACACTAGATCACACTGCCTCCCTGTTGCTGTCTTTATAATGACTTTTGTTTTAATAGACAAGAATAAAATAAAAAAGGAAACACTGGCAAAGAAGTGAACAGAGATGTCACTGGAACATCAGACAGTCATGTCAGCTGCCCCTCCAGCTCATAAATTGTAAGGGTGAAGAGAATGGGGGGAGGTAGATTTCTGGTCTCTGTAAGAGGGAGAGGGTTAACATGTCAGTGAGATCTAATTTAAGCCCGTGCTGAATTCCTGTGCAGAATTAAACTGTCTCATCAAGACCATTAAATGCCTGCCTCCTACATACATCATTTCTCTTTTAAGGTATTTGCATATAAAACTCTTTGCTGCATTAATTCTAGCCGGAATGTAAATAAGGTGCCAGGATTTTTTTCAGCTAAGCAAACTTTCCGTCATGACTCTTCACAGGATGGCAAAAGGTATTTCTGTCACATTAGGTATTAACATTTTCATCAGAACTTTTTAACAATTTCAGGCAATTACAGGCAATATCTTAGATTATTGGTAGGCTTGTCGGGAGATGTTTGAACAGAAGATAGACAGGACCCAGTAATTGCATCCCCCCCCTAAAAAAAAAAAAAGAAAAAAATAAGAACATTTTCCCTGCTTTGGTGCTTGTTTTAGTTCCCTTGCTGCCGCAGAACAGTAGCAATGATGATCGATGGGGCTGTAGTTGATAAGTGCTCTGCCACCACGAGCAATCATTAATCTACCCAGAAGTGCCCACAGATGGAGGTCATTATTACCATTCTATGTCACCATGTAAACATTAAATTCTGTGCTTTCCTATAGCCTTGTGCATGGTCTACCTGCCTGGGGGGTGGGGTGGGAGGTTGTCTGCTGGTTTAGTTCATGACCAGTGCTGACCACCAGTGTAACCAGTAGGCAGCAGGGCTGTTGATCACAGCTGGGCATGATGGGGAGTGCCAGTTTTGGATTTTGGACACCCTAAATGGTAAAGGCGGGGCTGCTAGTACAGTGTGGCCCAGCACAGAGAGCGAATTACTCAGAAACATGGACTGGTTGGGTAAATCTTGCCAAACTGGTTGACATTCATGGAATCTTATTGCTACTTTAAAGCAATAAAGACTTTGAATGTAGTTTTCATATTTTAATTATTTATTTGTAGGTGTGGTGCTGAGACTGCTGGGAAATTACCATGCAGTACAGGCTCTTTTTCAGTAAATTGTAGTGTAAGTTACCAGGGTGTACATTTATTGATAATTATATTATTTAATGGACACTAATAATGAAGTATGCGGTTAGCCATTGTTCTGTGTAAAAATCAGCCTGTTGAAAATCCTTGTTGTGCACGTTTCTAAAGTGGTGGTGTACACATTCCAAACAGTTGTTCCGCACAGTTCAAAGGTCATAAAATTGTAAATTCCTCATTCACCCCACATTCAGCTGCTTAATAGTCAACTCCGGGGCTCAGTGTTTTATCTCTTAACTTGTTAAAGTCCGTAAATTTAATTTGGATTGTAGAACAGTTGAGCACCAGGTAAGGATCCTACCATATCAAGTGGTGCTGTTTGAATCAGTGTTACTGATAAGGAGGTGCTTAATAGTACCAGACTGTCACCCAGCATTGAACATTTCTGTGACAGAAGCTAAATTCCCAAACTTCTGTAAGTTAAAATGCACAACTTTGGGCACCAGGTGGGTAATAAGCAGCTGAGAGTGGGGTGACTATATTTTTTCAGCAATTTGTTTACGGGGTTCTGTGTCTCCTGTATTGAAAAAACACACACATTTACTACATAAAATCTAGGGAACCACGCACAACTTGGCGAATGTTTCTGTCTTGGGGCTTTCAAGCTTTGCTCTCAGGGTCTATATGCTATCATCGCAGCTCATCAGTAGAAACACAGCCTTATTGTATATGGTTGCCCATACATTATTCTATATATTTTGCCTATCTAATAATTCATAATGGCACGTAATAGCAGTGTGATTAATGTAAGTTTCCACCAAGAGTGCCCTATCAGTGCCAGCTAACGCTCCAGTGATACTGATCTGCCCAATAGTCCAGAGTGACACTTCCTCTAGAGAGGACAGCACAGCAACATCTGGAGTCTTGGCATCATTTCAAATGGCAGCCCCTGCTGAGGGAGTTGGAGCATGGACAGAATGTTGTGCGTGTTGGGTTGCAGTCTGAACCTGGCTCCACTGATGTGCAATAAAGAAGGAGGTTCACTGAGTTGCCCTATAGTGGTGTGCAGCACACTTGCTACATGGGAGATGCGGGTTCATGAGTGGACTTAGGTGCCCACCCTTGGACTAGCAGGGGTCTGTGGGCATCATGGGGGTGATGCCGTTGACTCCCAGGTAGGGAGTTCATAGACCACCCAACATTCACACTCTTCCTGTTGTTCCACCTCTTAGTGAACAAGAAGGGGGACAGGGAAATGACTGGCGGGGGGAGGGGGTGAAGGTTGATTGTCATTCACAGTGATCCATTTTTTCGGCTGTGGCATAGAACTGACCATCTAAACTGAAGATTACTGCTCTTAAGTGCTAGAGTGAAAGAAAGCTGTTGTGCTCTTATCAAGGCTTGTGGCTAACTGTATATCTATGAGCTAGACTCAGATTCTACAAAAGACAGCTCAAGGTGAAATAAATAGTTATGCAGATAGCAAAAAAAATCTGCATCCGTATTATGATTAGAAAATAAATATGTAAGCTCGGGGCCTCATGTCGCTGCTGTTGACGTCTCTGTGAGAATGGAGGGTGCTCTGAGCACCACACTGGAGTCTGAGCAAGCGTCAGTAATCAGGTCTTGAAATGAAAGCACACAAATTGAAGGAAGCATAATCGGCTGATGTAAATAAGGAATGGGGGGAGAGAGGCATTGTGCCATTCTGGTGAAGATAACCGAAACTGTATTGTGTATGAACTTCATCAGCATGGTCAGCCACTGAATAGTCAGGTTACCTGTTGCATAACGAAGCCGACATGTGAATGGAACCAACACAAAAGTACTGGCGCACTCACAGTAAATAATTTTATAAATTTAATGACTCGGTACCTCACAAACGATTGCTCAAGAAGGTGGAAGACATGGGTGCAGCTCAACCCATAGTGAACTGTGTGGGTAACTGGCTAGAGGGGAGGCAGCAGAGGGTGGTGGTCGGTGGGGCTAAATCAGAAGAGAGGGAGGTTATGAGCTGGGTTCAGTCCTCTTCAACATGTTCGTTAGTGACATTGGAGAAGGAATCCCGGGCAGGTTGTGTCTCTTCAGATGACACAAAACTATGAGGGAGGGTGGATAGTGACGAGGGAATAAGGGAAATGCAGAGAGACCTACAAATGCTAGAGGGGTGGTCAAAGGTCCGGCAGTTAAAATTCAATGCCAGAAAGTGCAAGGTAATGCACCTAGGGAAAAAGAACCCAAGACAGAGTACTGGATGGGAGGAGAGAGACTTAGCACTACAGATGAGAAATGGGATCTGGGAGTTATCATTAGCAACTGATTTAAGCAATTGAGTCAGTGCAACAAGGCCTATAGCAAGACTTACAGGATGCTGGGACGTATCGGGAGGAGTGTTGATAGCAGAAGAAAAGAGGCAATACTTCCCCTCTACAAATCCCTGGTGAGGCTTCACCTAGAGTACTGCTCCCAGTTCTGGAGTCCTCACCTCAGAAAGGACAGGGATAGGCTGGAGACAGTGCAGCGCAGAGTAACAAAAATGATTCATGGCCAGCAGTACAGATCTTATGAGGAGTGCCTCCAGGCACTAAATATGTACTCACTGGAGACCAGAAGGGAGATATGACAGACCTTCAGGTTCCTTAAAGGAATTAACAAAGTAAACTGCGGGGAAATATTTAGCCTGAATATCAAGTCACTGTCACACGGACACAAATGGAAATGAACAGAAGGTAGGTTCAGGAGGAATGTGAGGAAGTACTACTTTACGGAAAGGGTGGTGGAACCTTGGAAGAGTCTGTCGGCTGAGATTTTGGGTACGAAAACAGTCAGTGGGGGGTTCAAGCAGGACTGGAACAAAATGAAGGGAATAGTGGTTACCTCGGGTGACTGAACCAGGGAGGAGAATAGAGAGATGACGGGCCGGGGGTGTAAGTACCTTGGAGGAACTGTAGGTACCAGGGATCATAGGGAACTTGAGCAGACTGAGTGGATCTCTGGTCTTTTTCTGCCGTCATTGTCTATGTTTCTGTGTTCCTAATTTAGCTAGAAAGGTACATTTAAAAAGCTGTGCAAGTTTATTGCTGAACCAAATCACAGGCACAAGCCACCCACAGGCTCAGTACTTATTTATTTATTTATTGAAAATGTTTCACCAGGAGAGGAACACTGAGCAAAACAATGCTCGTCTCATGATGCAACCTGGGGGATGGGGTACATGGGAGGAGTAATCATAGTACAAACAATGGTTGAGATTTAGTCAAACAAAGCAAAACAGTGGTTACATGGATGAATGTAGCTAGCCAGTACTTCATCACCCATTGTGGCTTCGTCATGGGATGCTGAGGCTGTTGACATCTTGCGCCTGTGATTTGGTTCAGCAGTAAACTTGCACAGCTTTTCAGATGTCCCATTCTTGCAGAAGTAGTGCTGTGAGTGCACCAGTAACTCGTGTTTACAGTGTTCCCGTGTTTGTGTAAATAGGCACATATTGAATGTGGTGGGGAATTTCATCCCCTTATTCGCACACAACTCAGTGATGCCATTGTGCTAGGCTTCCCAAAGTTCAGCCATGTCTTCTAGCCACTGGGCTATGGATTAAGGGGCCACATGACTAAGGCAAGTTGTCATCAGCTTGTCGCAAATCAAGTTTCCTTATAGTTAAATGGCTACCATGGCAAAACGACTGGTGGTCATTATGTAAACTGGGAGGGCAAGGTAGGTAACCTAGTCTAACTGGCTTGTATGCTTTTCGGAATATGCTTCTTAAGTGCATATCACTTGACCAGCCCCAGATATGCTCAAGTACTGTATGTGAAGGGGCAGCCATCTGGCTTGTAATTAAATCCCTGCCTTTTTTTATGATCTCTGCTGAAGGGATATTGTTTGTTTACCTATTTTGTAACTATTATTCCTGTTATCTCTAACAGCATATACTTGTGGAAGACCCGGATCCTTGTCTCCCACTCCATCATAGCCTTTTTTTTTGTGTGTTATCTGTTTATCTCACTACGTGCCCAGGGCACAACCACTCCTTCAGGCTGCCAAGGTCTCCCACACCCCCTCCAATTCCACCCGAGCCTCCTTACCTCACATAGCAGCCATCAGGGTAACCCAGCGTATCCCTTCGCTGGACAGGTCCCTCTCTTCCGAGGAGGAAGGCACCAGGGAGGGGGGCTGGCACACTCTTAGTTGGCCCCGTGCTGCTAAGGCGGACATGGCTCGTGGTAGGTCTGAAGGAGATGTGGGCAGTCCAGCCGCCGTCATCCAGCCAAGCCCTGAGCGATTTTTCGTTTTTTCTTGGTCCCACAGCTGTTGACGTCCTCTTGCAGTGCTCCCGGTCTTCACCGGGGGGCGCTGCAGAGCGACGCGCAACCAGTACCCACCCCAGGAGAGGAGAGCTGTCCAACACACGCTCAATCCTCATCCTCCCCTGCCAGCTCATAGCAACCCAAGTCTGTTCCCGAACTCAGGTCGCCGGCGTGACGTGAGGTGTGGCGTCCAGCGCCTCAACCCTCTATGCCACCGGGCCGGCCCATCATAGCCTTTAATTATTCCCTTTTTTTGAACTTGAAGTACATCCTCATCCCAGTGCTGTGTTACCTAGAAGCACAAAGCCAGAAAATGAGTTTGAAATTGAAGCTTAATGTTCCACACGCTGGGGTGTGCTCATCAACATGCACGTGTGGAGGCATGCGTATGCTGCAAAGTCCTGCAGCACCTCCTTTCTACTTGCCCTCCTCTATCCGCACTGCCACCAGGCCTCCACTGCAAGGTGGTCATTCGTCGGAGCATGCAGTTCTCACCCCGCCCCACCGGGACAGGAGAACAGCCCTTTGAGTGCTCAATCCCCTTCCTCCCCAGCTGCCCCCGGCAACCCGTGCTCATTCCCAAACGCAGGTTGCCGGTGCAGTAAAGTGTCTTGGCGGTCTGCGCCACTGGGCCAAGCCCCAGAGGCTCTAATTGGTTATATGGGAAAACGGAGCAATTCAGGTTCCATAGGAAATAATGTAATCCAAAGGAAAGCGAGGAAAATTGCTCCGCAATTACAGGGAAATGCCAACCCAAGCCAGGAGCACTGCAACTGCTGGCTTCAGCGCCACATATGGCTCTTGTGCTGTCATTAACACTGTGAAAGCTGCTCTCTGATTGGTTTAGTATTTATTGAGGTACTCAACGTGACATTATATGTGACATACCCAAGTCTCAAAATAGCCTGATATCTTGTGAGTTGGGTGCAAGATGACACTTTTTATCTTGTCATTTGTATCTCCACAGGTGTATGAATATATGTATATCTCCAGATCCTGTACATTTGCTAACGGTCAATATGGCAGTTTAAAAGTTCTAGAAGATAGAAATACATACAAATATGTTTTAACACATTTTGCTCACCAATAGCCCAGAAATGGCAGTGAATTAAAACATCAAACTTCTAGGTTCACTAGAGTTTGTTCACGTAAAGTACAGAGAGATATCTTTCAGTACTATTGTATAATAACAATTTGGTGTATTCAGTAATCAGGTCATAAACCCAGTTCTAATACCCATGTTAGTTAACGGCTGGAATGTCCAAAGCTGAAATGCTGAAATCTGGACTATCAAGGGCCTATGCTAATATTCCCTGTGGTACTTTCGTCTAAAAGGTAGGAAACCATGGAGAAATAAGAGCCATTCTGGCAGTATTTTTCCTGTTGGTTCCCTAAGTTACATTTTTTAAAGAGAGAGTTTTGTAAATCTTTGCTTGTAGGAGCTGACTGCGAGATCCCTTCCCCTTCCTGGTCCTGATCACTAAAGCTGTGTCCCCATGCTCCAATGTTTTGTGATGCATACGTTTGTAGACCTCAGGGGTGCACGCTATTGATATATATACACTACTGGTCAAAAGTTTTAGAACACCCCCATTTTTCCAGTTTTTATTGAAATATACGCAGGTTAATGTCTCAATGTACTCTGAAATTAAAGCACAGAACAAATAAACAATTGGAGATAAAAAAGAAATCATAGAATCATTTTGTTTAACAAAATTTAATCTAAATTTTTGACTCATCAAAGTAGCCACCTTTTGCAGATATACTGTAACACTTGAACACACCGTGGCATTCTTCCTACAATGGACATCAAATATTGTTAGGAAGTTCTTTCAATACTGTTGCAGAAGTTCCCACAAATGTGTTGCACTTGTAGGTTGCTTGCTTTCACCCTTCTGTCCAGTTCATCCCAGACCAGCTCGATGGGGTTTAAGTCTGGAGACTGTGCTGGCCATTCCATGATTTGAAGCCTACCGTCTTGTTCTTTTCCTCGAAGGTAGTTCTGACATAGCCTGGAGGTATGTTTTTGGTCATTATCTTGCTGTAGGATGAACCCCTGACCAACTAGGCGTAGACCAGAGGGTATTGCATGGCGCTGCAAAATGCTGTGGTAGCCCTTTTGGTTCAGAGTGCCAGTCACTCTGTGCTGTTGTCCTGTGAGCCGCCTATCACGCAAGCTGTTGACTCTCAGAAACTTGTCTTCTGATTCTGTTGTGGCTTTGGGTCTTGCCAGACCTCTTCGTGTCAGAGTTTCCTCCAGTTTCCAAGTGCCTTTTGATGGTGTAGGAAACTGTACTCACTGACACCTTGGCTTTCTTTGCAATTTCTCTACAGCAGTTTTTGCTAGTCTAAACTTTTTTTAACCTCTAGCAGTTTACCGCTTACCTTTGTACCATTTCAGGTTATTCACTGGACTTGAATTGCTTAAATTTCAATAAAAACTGGAAAAATGGGGTGTTCTAAAACTTTTGACCGGTAGTGTGTGTGTATATATATATATATATATATATATATTTTTTTTTCTATTTATGCCCCCATACTGTCCAACTTCTCCACCTGTCCTTGGGACCCCAGGCACCTCCCAATCCCCTCCTACCTTGCAGTTGCAGTCACCTACCTCCTTAGAAGCATTGGCTTTGCCCCCAGGCAGGGATGTGCTGGCGGGATGCCTCCAGACATTTTGGTCTTGTCAGGCAGGGCTTGCATTGATGAGGTGGGGGACCGAGATATACTGGGGCCGTTACTGTCATGGAGGTTCTGGGGTCGCAGACTATTTTTCCCCTGTGAGTGCCCCCGGGACATCATATGCAAGGTCATCCAGGCATGTGTGGCCACGCTCCTCTTGTGGATGTCTGCGACATCCTGCCCTCCCTGGTTTGTCTCTAGCTGCATTGCCACCTGTGGTCACCCGGGTAGTGGTCTTGCAGAGGAGCACTCCTTCCCCTGAGAAGGACGCCATCCTCTGGGGCGCTCAGAAGTGGTGGCTATGAATACAGTGCAGGGCTTCAAACAGGCATGGGATAGGCATAAGGGAGCAATACAAATGACTATGAATAGATAGGCCACTGACAGAGCAAAGGGCGATAGCACATTTATAAGGTAGAAAAAGAAATGGGCAGACTGGATGGGCCTTGCGGTCCTTATCTGCCGTCAACTTCTATGTTTCTATGTAGTGGGCTACTATGACTGGGTGACTAGGGAAATGGACAAAGGGCATGCGATGGATGTCCTGTACCTGGACTTCAGTAAGGCGTTTGACTCGGTGACACATGGAAGACTACCATGTAAGCTAGGGGGCACAGGGGCAGAGGCAAAATTGGTGGGATGGGTGGAGAACTGGCTGAAGGGACGGCAGCAGAGGGTGGTGGTGGGAGGAGAATGATCATCCCCAAGGGCAGTGACGAGCAGGGTCCCACAGGGGTCAGTGCTGGGGCTGGTGTTATTTGGGATATTTATTGCAGACATCTCGGTAGGCGTAAATAGCAAGATCAGTCTATTTGCGGACGACACCAGGATAGGAGCAGTGGTGGATTACTTTCTTTTTGGAAAGGGTGGTAGCAGAGTGGAACGCACTACTGGCAGGTGGTGGCCTGTAAAACAGTGGGATGCTTCAAGAGAGGCTGGGATAGGGCAAAAGGGGGGAGGGTCATGGGAAGGGGGTAGGTTAGGAGGGGCAGCTACAGAGTAGGGGTGCTAGCTGCAAAATCGAGCAGACTCGATAGACCAAATGGCCTTTTTCTGCTGGCAGTTTCATATGCCAGCTGGGACATCTGTGCTGCTGCCCAAAGCCCCTCTTTACCCTTTGCAGGAACATCCTATTAGCAAAAAAATAGCACGTCATGAAAATCTTTTAAAATAGGGCCTCTACTGCAGTTTGTATGTTTGTAAACACAATCTATTTCGTTACTGTAATTTACTGGAGAATGCATTTTTTTTTTTTTAAATCACTTTTTATCCCCTCCTACAGTCTGCAGACCCGACCCTTCGGGACCGCCAAGGAGTCCTCTCCTGCCTCACTCGCCCTACCCAGACTTACCTCACTGTCCCCATGTAGCTGTGGCTTCCTCCCCAAGTGGGGCCGAGGTGGGGCAGGCAAGCACCCCGATACTTACATCTCGTCGGACCGGAGGTAGTCGGGCAGGCAAGGGCACGTTGGAGGCACGCTCCGGGCACTCCTTCCAGGGATCTGCAGGTGTTTTTCCCCTTTTCTGTGTGGGGGAGTGGCACGCACCCTATACCAAGGCATCACTGCTGGCATTGCCACTCCCCCGTCCCTCTACGTCTGCTCTGTGCTTGCTGTGCCGCTGGCCTCTGCCAGAGGCCAGTCAAGCGCTGAGTGCAGAACCCCCTCCCTCCCTCCCGGGAGAGGAGAGCTGTGCTCTGGGCACTAAATCCTCTCCCTCCCCTGCTGACCCCCGACGGCCCAGGCTCGCTCCTAACCTGGGTCGCCGGCATGTCCGAATGCATTTTTTTTTTTTTTACTTGAGCTGCCTTCCCCAGGGTTTGCACTCATTTTGTCAGTTTTGTTAATTTATTCATGAAGTGAACGTAAATATCTAGTGTGGAGTTCCTGATCTGATTGATTCTTTAAACAAAACCACATCGGAATATCTGAAATTCCCCAAAACTGCATGCAGAATGGATTCCAGAAACATAGAAATATAGAATTTGACAGCAAATAAGGACCACTTGGCCCACCCAGTCTGCCAATTTTCCCTACCTACTGTAATATGATAGACCCTACGTGATCTCCAGCTTAACCCTCCCTTCCCTAATCACTAAGGTTCCTTTATACCTATCCCATGCGTTCTTGAATTCCGCCACAGCTTTCGTCCCCACCACCTCTGCTGGAAGGCTGTTCCAGGCATCCACCACTTTGTCTGTGAAGAAGTACTTCCTTCCATTTCCCCTTAGTCTACCCCCCTCCAACTTCACAGCATGTCCCCTAGTTTTTGAGCCTCTTTTTTTCCGAAAAATGCTTCCCTCTCGTAACTTATTAATACCCATGAGGTATTTGAAAGTCTCTATCATATCTCCCCTTTACCTTCGTTCCTCCAGAGCGTACATATTGTGAAGTCCTTCAGTCTCTCCTTGTATGGTCTGTGGTGCAGACCTGCACCGTTTTTTGTTGTCCTCCTCTGGACTGCCTGTACTCTGTCTAGGTTCTTCCGGAGATGTGGTCTTCTGAACCGGACACACTACTCCAGGTGCAGTCTCACCAATGATTTATACAGTGGTATCACCACCTCCCTCTTTCTGTTAGTAATACCCCTCCCTATACACCCTAGCATCCCACTGGCTCTCCCCACAGCCTTGTCACACTGTTTGGCCACCTTTAGGTCATCAGATATGATTACCCCCAGATCTCTTTCCTGTTCTGTGGTCGTCAGTACGGCCTTCCAGATTTTGTACTCCACCCCTGGGTTTCTATGCCCTTAGTGCATGATTTTACACTTCTTCGTATTCAAACTTAGTTGCCACATTCTTGACCACTCCTCGATCTTTCCTCGATCTCTGTTCATTTTTTTCCATCATTCCCCTCCCTGGAGTGTCTACCCTATTGCAGATTTTAATGTCACCTGCAAAAAGGTACACCTTCCCTTCTAGTCTCTCTGCAATGGTGCCAATAAAGACATTAAAGATGACCAGTCCCAGTACTGATCCTTGTGGCACCCCGAAAATTCGGAAAATACTTCTGACTGTGTAACTTAAGTAACTGGAGGATTACTCACAGGCCCTAGCAAGACTTAAACTCATAGGGCCAACTATACCACCAGACTAGTTAATGCATTCAGATGGGGTGATGACATTAGTGGGGATATCTCCCTATTTTGTGACAAGGAGAGAGACTGGCTGATGATCATTGGTCAGTCAGTGGTGGTGGCAGGTGGAATGAAGTCTAGAGGACTCCGGTCCCCGCTGTGTGACGGAGGCAATGGAGAACTTGGGGCACCTCGCCTTATAGATCTACAGCTGGCAGCAGAGAGCAGCCCAAGAAGGTAAGTGGGTGGCCAAAAATAACTGGGAACAGGAATCTGGTATTTTCATGGCCTTATGACAACTGGGAACAGGAATCTGGGATTCTCATGGCCTTATGACAACTGAGAACAGGAACCTGGGATTCTCATGGCCTTATGGTTCATAGGAAGAGGGACTATAAAAGTTTTACTAGTGTTGGATATGGAATCTGATTCACTTCTGAATCTGCATCCAAATAATTCGGAATTTGAAGTTTCAGCCTTCAGTATCAAAATTTTGAATACCAGAAAAAAACACTGAAAGCCAAGGTATCTGATCCATTGCACAGATTCCGAGCACTATCCCAAAGTTAAAGGTTGGCACCAAAACGCAGTGCCGCCTTGCCAAACCCAGATGGGTCATTACTTCTCCCAGTCACAGGCTGTCCCACACTCCCTGAGTCTGCTGGGAAGAGGAAAGTGGAAGACTTCCGGCACCCAAACCCTGGGCTTTTGACTGCAGACTGTGTACTCATAGTGTCACTGTCTTTCCTCGGTTACCCAAGGCATAGTGCCAGTAGGCCACCCAGATTCCCAGCTGATAGTCGTCAAGGAGGATACGCAATGTAAATAGTAGGGTGGCAGCAGGGCGACGCAGCAGTGGGATGGACATGGGCAGGAGTAGTTTGGGCACTGATGGAGCCAGATGATGGACCGCATTGTGCTACGTGAGCGACAGGTCGGACCAGGAGGACAATGAAGAAATGGAAATGAAGTAAGGGTTGGCTCCAGTGATGGTGTAGTGCAATGAGTCACTTGCAGGGATGGTGGTGAAGACATTGGAGTCAGGGGGACCCTACCCTGCCCAGATGTTGTTCACCAGAGTGTGGTGTGGACTAAGAGGGCCTCCCAACCCATGAACTGAACCTTCAGCATTTCAGTATGACAGATGAGATCAGACATCCATGTCAGGAGGAGGAGGAGGAGGAGGAAGAAGGGCTTGAAGTGCAAGAAGGACCCTTAAGCTGAGAACTTCAGGTAGGGAGGACAAACAACTAAGAGTGAGGGGAGTTGGTGGACAGTCACTGGAGGGCAGAGAGAGGGTGCAGCAGGCTATGGTGGGCGCTACGGGGACCTCTGTGTGGACCACTACTGTAATTGCTGTTTGGTGGCTGTTACTGGGGTGGTGGTGCTTTGTTTTTGCAGGTGTGTTGAAATTCAGAGTGCTGAATTGGAAATTTCCATTCCATCTCTGTTTCCTCTCTAGTACCTTAAAAGGAATCAGATCGGAATGTCTGAAATTTCAAAAAACTGCACGCACAACAGATTTTAGAGAATGTGAACATTTCTATTATATGTTTTATATTCATTCTCTTCCCCTGTCTCTGACACAGCACACAACACCTCTACCAGGTAACCTCCTTCACCCCATATGTCTCCCTTCTGTGCTTGCCCATCTCCCAGGGGTCCATGAAGGGCACATGTCCTTGATGGGGGTGGGGGGGTCCTCTGAGACTGCCATCAGCCATGAGCTTTCTCTGTCAGGTCTGTTGAGCATATTTGGGTGGAGAGGGGAAGATACGCAGGTAGCTGAGAGCAGTGGGGCCCAATACTGGCATCCTGCAGCAACACATTGGCACTTTCCTATTTATCTGCTTTGTTTGACCCTAGGGATGCAGCTGGTTTAGGGTACTGTGGCATACGCATGCACACCAGTGTGTGGTCATGCACCAAAGCCAGGCTGCACCCCCCCACCACCACTAGACTTTCCAGCGCATTGCCACCCATGGCCACAATGTGGCAGTGTTGTAGTGAAGAGTTATGCCAGATCCTCCTCCCTTGGCCAGCACTCAATGACTAAGACCTGTTCCTGAACCCGGGTTACAGGCGTTACGAGTGTAAACACAGCACTTGTAAGATCAGCGGTCAACACTCAGGATTTATATTTATTTGCACGTATGATTTGGCAGCTCCAGCAAATTTTAAAACTCTCTTTGATCAGACAGATGGCTGCTTAGAGTCTCCAGAGACATCTTCAAAATTTACCTGTCTTGTAAACTCTCGCAGTGACCCTGAAAAAAGCTAGGAAGGCAATTTTCGGCTCAAAAACATGTTTTAAAATATGCAGGAAGAAGTGAATTGCATATATAAATGTCTAACATCTGACTTCAAATGTTTTTGTAACATCTTAAGGAATATGTGCTTGTTTATTCTCCCGTGTAACTGCTGTACTCTGCCTCTAATATGCCCTTCTCCCCTCACTCCCCCCCCCATCTTCCACCCCACCCTCCTCTCCCTCACCACTGCCTTCTCCTACTCTCAGGAGGTCGTCATCCAGGTCACCAGGTTGACATTCTCCCTGCTCCCCGATCCACCTGCCAGTAGTGGGAGAGGCCTCTAGCGCCACTTGTCTGTGACATGGCCACCCACACCTAATCATTGCCCCAATGCTGAACCACTGTAGGAGATGCTGCTGTAAGCGTGTCTCCACTCCTTCTCCTGGAGTCTGACAGTGCTGCACCCCAGATACTTTCAGCCAGGAGAGAGGGGTGGGCTTGTGACATGACCCTGAAAACTCCAGCATGGTAGCAGATCTCAATATCACCAGTACCGCCAGACCACCTGTTTTCCATTCTTTACTCATTTTCAGCGTTTCCCACCCCGAAACCATGACGAAAATGAAGGATTAGAGAAGAAAATAATGCAGCTCTGCACACTGTGATCAGTACTATAATGAGTGCTCCATCTGAGAGCAGCAAAGCTTCTTGAAGGTGAGAGATTGAGCCACAGAGCCAAAGGTTTTAGTCCACAGGAGATGACTTCAGTCGATCTTGGGTTATGAAGGTGTGCCAGATGCTCACCGCTTCTATAGTTAATTCTGTTTATACTGAACACGCACACACGCATACACACACACACCATTCACTCTCTTGCACATTCCCTGAGGAAGAAGTGAAGTATGTGTTGCTGTTCAGTATGGTTGCTATGATGCCAGGCATAAATAACATGGTGTAACCCTCAATATGTATTATGTTCAAGTGGGGTAGATATGTTTATTTACAAGTAGTCTGGAAAATCATCATATATATTTATATATATATATATATATATTTATGTATACACACACACACACACACACACACACACTTTTCTTTGCTCTTTCGCTTTCTTTGTTTCAGAAGCAATACTATTCAGAGGAGTTGTTTTTTTCCCTTCTCACTGAGGATGTGTGTGTTAGTGTGCTCATGTCTTTTCAGAAAGCACTCTGGGCAGTCAGTGTCTTTGTTCTCCTAGTGGGTCCTTCTTGAGGTGGAGAACCTCATTTAAGGTCAACAAAGGTTATCAGTGTTGCCAAAAAAGGGAAAAAGTGTTCACCTCCCTGAGGCCTCCTCCTTTCAGGCTTCCACACTGCTTAGGAGTCTGTTTGCAGTGTGTGATGGATGACCCAGGCTGCACTGACTGAGAAATGTTTCGCAACTGCCCACCCATTTCCTTAAGTAGTCATCATGGAATCACATATACATACACACACACACACACACACGTGTGTGTGTATTTGATATATATATTTTATGCAATAGGTGTGGGCACAATATCCATTACATAAATGCTGATATTTGAGCTACTGTGTACATAAATTTCGTTTAGGTACAGTGCCTTCAGAAAGTATTCACCCCCTTGGATTTTGTCACATTTTGTTGTGTCACTACCAGAATTTTTAATGCATTGAAATGATTTGTTTTCCCCTTGATTCACACAGCATACTCAGCAATTTAAAGGGGCAAAAATATTTTTATTGTGTAACAAAAATATATGAAACATTAAAAACTGAAATATCTTGTTTACTTAAGTATTCACCCCTCTGAGTCAATACTTTGTAGAAGCCTTTAGCAGCAATTACAGCTTTGAGTCTTCTTGGGTATGTCTGTATCAGCTTTGCACATCTGGATTTGGGGATTTTCGTCCATTCTTCCTTGCAGATTTGCTCAAGCTCTGTCAAGTTGGATGGGGAGCGTCAGTGAACCGCAATCTTTAAGTCTTTCCACAGATTCTCAGTGGGATTCAAGTCTGAGCTTTGGCTGGGCCACTCAAGGACATTCACCTTCTTGTTCTGAAGCCACTCCAGTGTTGCTTTGGCTGTATGCTTGGGGGCGTTGTCCTGTTGGAACATAAATCTTCACCCCAGTCCAAGGTCTATTGCAGACTGATGCAGGTTCTCCTCAAGGATGTGCCTGTATTTGGCTCCATTCATTGTTCCCTCTATCGTGACAAGTGCCCCAGTCCCTGCCGCTGAAAAGCATCTCCATAACATGATCTGCCACCACCATGCTTCGTGGTAGGGATGGTGTTACACGGGTGCTGAGCAGTGTTTGGTTTGCGCCAGGCATAGCGCTTTGCATTCAAGCCAAAGAGTTCAATTTTTGTTTCATCAGACCAGAGAATCTTTTGCCACATGGTCTCAGAGTCTGCCACGTGCCTTCTTGCAAACACCAGGCATGCTATTATGTGGCCTTTTCTCAGGCGTGGCTTCCGTCTAGCCACTCTCCCATAGAGGCTACATCTGTGAAGTGCTGCAGAGATTGTTGTTCTCTGGACAGGTTCTCCCATCTCAGCCATGGAACTCTGTAGTTCTGTCAGGGTGGTCATTGGGTTCTTGGTCACTTCCCTGACCAAGGTCCTTCTTGCCCGGTTGCTCAGTTTGGGAGGATGGCCTGCTCTAGGAAGAGTCTGGGTGGTTCCGTAATCATTCCATTTCCTAATGATGGACTTGACTGTGCTCCTGGGAACTTTCAACACCCTAGAAATGTTTTATACCCCTCCCCAGATCTATGCCTCCTCACAATTCTATCACGGAGTTCTACGGACAGCTCCTTGGTCTTCATGGTAGAGTTTCTGCTCTGACATGCACTGTCAACAGTGGGACCTTATATAGACAGGTGTATTTCCTCTGAAATCATGTCTACCATTTGAACTGACCACAGGTGGACTCCATTCAAGTTTTAGAGTGATCTCACAAGGAAATTGGATGCACCTGAGCTCAATTTGAAGTGTCATAGCAAAGGGGTGAATACTTATCAAATCAAGACATTTCAGGTTTTTATTTTAAACTACATGTACAAAAAAATTCCAGAAGTTTCATTCCACTTTGACATTATAGAGTAATTTGTGTAGATATGTGACAAACAAATCCCACATAAATGTATTTTAATTTGAGTTTGCAACATCACAAAATGTGACAAAATCCAAGAGGGGTGAATACTTTCTGAAGGCACTGTACATAGTAGACATGTCATGAGGTGTTTATGTACATAGTAGGCACGTCGTCATGACGTGCTCTCCCTGCCCAACATGACTTCCATACTTTGTTTTACATCATGTTCCAGCTATTCATTGCAGTACACTAAAGGCATACCTCCTAGTTCTCACAAAGCAAACATATAACATGACTCACCCCCACTAGTTCTTAAATCCCATATTCCTTCATAAACAATAAGTTTACTTTTCTTACTGTTTGTTCAACTTTGCTGCAGTCCCCAACCCCGCTCCTGGTCTCCCGACTGTCTCACATCTACAAAATTGATCTTCGTGCCATTCTCTCTCTCTTCGTCCAGCACTTCCAAAATATAGAACAGCAGAAATAAAAAATAAAAAAAAGGTTTTACATAAAAAACAAGCAAACATCTGCCGCGCTTCACTCACACTGTCACCTTTCATGCAACATGCCATGCTGCCTCTTCTCATCCCCAGCCTCCCTGCACTTCAGTCGCTTTGCAGCTTAACACTCTGGTTCACTGTATATTGCTGGTGACTCCGATACCTTGTGGAGGTCTTTGTCTGACTCCACTTAAACCCCCACACATACCATATTTCTTGCAGCCTGTATTTCTCAAACCACTTGTTACAAGCCACTTTCCGATGCCAGCAAACTTCACTCCACTTTCACTCCCCTGCTCAAATGCCGGCCAGCTGGCTGCCCTCAACAGCTTCACTTACTCTAAAATAAAAAACTATCTTCAAGTAAAAGTCTTTTGGGACAGATTTACATAATTTCACCACAGTTGCTCATGAGGTAGGGTCCCAAAAAGGCCATGTTGAAAATTTGGGCAAAAATTCCGAAAAAGTGTCCAAGCTGTGAGCATACGTTAACATTTTTCTGCCCTCGCTCATAACTTTGGTAATGACCCCAGATTTTTAGCACGGTCATTTTTTCACACCACCTCATGAACATTACATTACAGCTATCGTTTTTCAAATCTTGGCTGAAACATGTTTTCATACCTGTGTGCGAAATGACGTTTCGGCGGGAATTTGAAAATGTTTCACCTACCTGGTTCATGTGGTTGGTCATAAAGACATTGCTGAAAATTTTGGGTCAGAATATTAAACAACAGATTTATCAATGTATCTTGTAATTTTTCTACGCACACTCATATCTTTGGTAATTTTCAATATTTAAACCCCAAATTTTCAACATTGCCTTTCCGTGCCAGTAACATGAGATCTTCTACGGAATGGTCTCTTGCAGTAGGTCATTACTTCTGGGAGGTTCCAGCAGAGGGCGCTGTCACACAGCAGTTTCTTCTTTTACCATGACATCATCTCCTTGCTCCCTATATAAGTGTGGGCTGTTCCTGGTATTTTTTGTTCATTTTCCCACTGTCTTCAGCTCGCTCAGCAGCTAGCTCAATCTTCTGTGTAGCAGTCATCAACGAGAACAGGAATCAAACGAATGTCTAAGAAAGCATCTACAAGCAAGCAAGCCTTATTTCATTCCTGCTCTTGTGGCAGGAAGATTTTCAACTGCAAGTCTCTTCTCAGGTGGCGGATATTCTGCTTGCTGCCTCCGCGGAAGCAGGCTACCAGGGATACTTAAAATTTTAAATGGAAACGTTTCTCCATTTGGTCTGCTTCTCAATCGCTGGACCCTTATTCTTGCCCTCTTATGAAGGTCCTGGATTACTTGTCCTCAGAGGGCCTTAGCTATTCTTCTTTAAAAGTCCACTTGGCTGCCATCTCTGCCTTACATGAACCATTGGATGTCCGGCTTTTGTATCAACAGCATCTAGCCAAGATGTTTTTGAAAGGCGTATTACATCTGAAGCCTCCTATTCGGCGTCCCATTCCTCCATGGGATTTGAATTTCATGACTGAAAAATTAACAATCGACCCCTTTGAACCGGCTGTCACTTGTGATCTGCGTTTCCTGTCCTGGAAAACGCTATTCCTAGTGGCCATCACTTCTGTTCGACAAATTTCCGAGCTTCATGCCCTTATGTGCAAAGAACCTTATCTTTCATAAGAACAGGGTTGTGCTTCGCACTATCCCTTTCTTTCTGCCTAAGGTGGTTTCAGAACAAACCTTAAGTCAGTCCTTGAAGTTATTTGTCTTTTATCCTGAGTACTTCAGTCTGGGTGAACATATTTTGCATACGATGGATGTCCACCGCATCCTTCGTTACTATACTGATCGGACGAAGTCCTTTCGCAAAACCTCACAGCTGTTTGTTAACTTTGCCCCAGGTTGTGAAGGCCTTCCGGTTGCAAAACACACCCTGTCTTGCTGGCTATCCCATTGCACTGCATTTTATTACAAAAAATACAATAAGCCCTTAACCAGGCCATGTTCATGTCCATTCCACTAGGGCTGTAGTGGCCCCAGTGGCTTGTTTTAAGGGTGCCTTTATTACTGATATATGCAATCCAGCCACCTGGTCTACCATCCATACCTTTACCAGGCATTACAATCTGGATGTTTCCTCACAACGCAGAACGGCCTCTGGCCGAGTCGTCCTACAGAGCATCCTTTCATAATAGTCCTCCCTCATGGGCATAAATGCTGGGAACTCTCCCAGAAGTAATGACCTGCTGCAAGAGATCATTCCTTAGGAGATAGTGTGGTTACATAAGAACTTACCATAACAGTAGATCTTCGAGGAATGTCTCTTGCAGTAGGTCCAATCCCGCCCTCCATCCCCCTGCCTTCTCTAACAAGGAAATCCTGATCTAAGGACTGAGGGTTGGGACTCACTGGTGCCTCGGTTTCCCTCAGTTCTCGCCTTTGCGAGTTGAATCCGGAGGGGAACAGAGGATACCAGGAACCGCCCATACTTATATAGGGAGCAAGGAGATGATGTCATGGGTGGGCGGTCCCTGGTAAAAGACTGCTAGAAGAAGCTGCCGTGTGACAGCGCCCTCTGCAGGAACCTCCCAGAAGTAATGACCTACTGCAAGAGACATTCCTCGAAGATCTACTGTTACGGTAAGTTCTTATGTAACCGCACTTTCAGGTGTGAGCACATTGAGCCAGCTTAATGGGCCAAGGCTTTGGGGGGGGGGTGCTGTAGCGTGCAGCACAGACTCAAGCCTGGGGTGGGACAGAGCAGTGTTCTGGTGCACACACAACACTTTGTGGTGGGCCAGGGAGCCTTCCCTCACAAGGTGTTGACCGTGATACAGTTTTCAAAGGTAGAGAAGTATGGCTTGCCACATGTTGCCAACAGAATGTGTCATTGCTGTCTTCACGCAGGGCCCTACATGAAGGAATGGGATCACATCTGACCTTGTTTGCTCAGGAGAAGGGGTGGGCATTAGGTTTGACAACCCCAAGGAAGACTCTATCGCTGATTTGCCAATACTCCAGAGACCTAACCCTAACGTTTTTCATTTCCGTACTTTGTGTTCTTCAGCCTTAGTGTCTGCATAAACATGTATGTATTGTAGTAGCGAGGTAGAACGACTGTAGTTAGGGTTGAGTAGGCTGTTTAATGTTAAACCCCTGCACCTTTTTGGCCCCCGTTCAACAAAACTGCACGTAATTTTGAATGCGCAGTCTGCGGGACAAGGTCTCTTAATTTACCAAGTTTAGTTCCAGTCGGATGTGCAGTTTCTAAGCTCCAGATAATGCATTTTTATGAAGAATTGGGGAGTTTTGCTGTTTTCTGTGTCATCACCTTCAGCCCAGATGGTTTGGAATTTTGATCTGAAATTTTCCATGTAGAAAGGGCTTGCCCCAGAATGGTGCCTTTCTTTAGTTTGGTGAATAACTTGGGAATGGATTAAAAAATTTTGCACCCAAAAAGACGAAAGGTACCAGTCTGGGGCAAGCCCTTTCTACCCTGAAAATTTTAGACCAAAATTCAAAAGGGTCTGGGCTGTAGGTATTAACAAACAGCCCCCCCTCCCCCTGAGATATTGGAACCTGCACATCTGACTGGAATGAAACTTGGCAAATCTAGACACCTTGCCCCCCAGGCCATGATTGCAACATTTTTTGCAGTTCCACTAAACAGATTGTAGTTAGGATTGAACAGGCATTTCCATGTTAAACCCCAGACTTTGCACTTTAATAGCTTCAGGACCATTCAGTGGAGTTGCACAAACTTTTGCATACACGGTCTCAAGGGCAGGATCTCTTGACATGCCAAGTTTCAATCTGGTTGGACTTGCAGATCCTGAGATCCAGATAGTGAAAAAATTGGGGGGTGATGTTTTTTGTAATTGCCTAGCACCCAGATGGTTTGGTGCCTCACAACGCACCTGGAGTGTTGATTAATCCCTAATAACCCCATACCCTGTCGTGGTTATTGCTTACACAAATCATAATGGAAATAAAAACTGTTTTCAAAGCATATTATCCAGAAAACCATGTATGCTACATGGAAAAATTATAAGATTATACTGGCTAGAATAGAACACTTTTTCTAGGATCAGGAGCTCAAAACCTATACTGTCAAGCAGGGGGTCTAGATTCATGGTCCATCCCTGTGGGACTTTGGCATTGACTGGCGGAGAAAAGCGAAGTGTTCAAGAGTATGTGCTTTTTCTCCATGGTGGGAAGCCATGCCTTCAACTGCTGCTCTTGCCTAAACCTCTTGAGGCATGTTGGTCCATAATTACTCTCCTGGTGTGCCTTATTCCTTGTATAGTAGGTCACAGTGGAGGCTACTGTGATATTGCAGGCAGAGAATTTGGACCTCAAGTGCGGAAGCCCATCAGGTACGGTTGAGCTCTTCAGCGAAAAGATCTTGTTTTCATGCAAATGTCCTAATAATAAATAAGTAAAAGAGGAATACAGAATATATGTGACACATACAGTAAGCAGAGTTTTGTTTAAATATTACGTCTTTCAAATTTCTTCCAAAGGGGATAGCTGCTCTGTAACAGTTATTGTGTCCATTTGACCGGTTTATGACACCCATTGACCCTCATCGCACCAAAGGCTGATCCTGGTGCTTAAACCCCCCCCGTTGCTCTTCCTCCACCAAAAAAAAGGAAGACCTGTCCATCAGCACATAGTAGTGTTGTTTTTTTTTTGTTTGTTTGTTTGTTTGAAATTTGTTGACTGGGTAGAACCCAAGAGCATTAGATGCCCATTTGCAATTTATTTATTTATTTTATTTTAGTCTTTGGTAAACCGGGTAAGGCCCACTAGGCACAAGTGCCTGTTTTCAGGGGCGACCTGGGAGCACTGGGTGGTTAAATGTCTTGCTCAGAGTCGCATAGTATGCAAGTGGAGGTTGTGAGAACTGAACCATGGTCTGGTCTGCTGGATGTACCAAGCTCATTGAGAACTCGTTACTCTAACCTCTAGACTATACTACCAGTCAAAGAGTGACCCGGATAGTTCAACTGAATTATGTTTTTCGTTTGCGTCTTTAGTTGTCCAATAAACAAAACAGTACTTGGGGCAACTGTTCACACCCTGTTCATCTTTAAACAACATACTTCATAAGTGGCGAGATGTGATTCAGAAGAAGGAAGTGGTTAAAAGGAATGGCCATTCCTTTCAGGCTCTCTGAAGCACCTAGGCCCGTATTTCTTCAGAAACATATGTAGTGGTAGCTTTTAGTTTGTAACATCTGCTTCTTTAGCTCTGAGCGTAGTCTTAAACAAACCCCCCCACCATATACTGAACACATATAACTTATCTTTGCTTCATGCTTCAAAATGCTGTACTGAAGAAGTGTTTTCTTTGGGAGCTATTTGTGTCAAAATATTATGATATCAGTAACCAGAAAGAGAAATTATCAGATGACTTGAGCAGTGGGTCAGAGGTCAGTGATCAGAATGGCTTGAAACGACCAAAAATCCTGTAGAAATCGCACACCACAGCTATGGCAGTGTTACCGGCTGAGCCCTGCATTGGGCAGTGGGGATCTTTTCATACTTCTTCCCCCATATTTATTTATTTATTTAGTTAAACATCAGTTTAGAAACCTTTGAGCCAGAGGCTCATTTACAAAGGTACCTCGTCACAAAGAGGACATCAGAACAGTAGTACAAGGGACACAGTACTTACATACAAAAAAAGTTACAGTTCAATTACAATTTTGTTACAATAGAGTACAATCTCCAACGAGCAAAAGATAACAAAAGGTGCAAAACTTGTGGTCGGGGAGAGCTGGTGGAGTAGAAGGGAGGAGATAGGGAGGAGGAATAAGTAGGGAAAGGAAGGGGCCGCTCAGTGAGCATTGTCAAACAGGTATATATATATATATTTTTTTTACACTAGGCTAGCGGCAGTTGCATTTGTGAGAGCTAAGCAGGAAGTTTCTGAGCCTGGGCTTAAAGCAAGCTAAGGTTAGAGAGTTTGAGACACTGGCAGGGAGGAGTTATACCAGTGGGGCTACGGTGAGGGAATGCCTCTGACCTTGTGAGGTCCTGGCTCGGAATAACTAGGGTAGCTCTTGAGCTGCGGCGTGATCAGGGTCGGTGCAGTCGAATGGAGTTGGATAGGCCTATGGGGATAGGCCATGCAGGGCTTTACAGGTGAGCTGGCATGTCTGATACATGAGTCGCTCTTCCAGGTTGAGTAGGGTAGCCAGGGTGTACAGCTCACATGTGTGAGTGAGTCTGGGAGCACCAGTGATAAGTCTGCAGGCCTTATTTACTGTGAGAGCAACCTTGTTGAGGGCAGTCTGATCTGCTGAGCCATAGACCGAAGGCCATAGTCAATGAGAGACATGACAGAGGAGGTGACAGCCAGGTGGAGGGCATCAGGAGGGAGGCATTCTTGTGCCGGTAAAGAATGCCTAGCCGTGAGTTGGCGACAGAATTTAGGGCAGATATATGTCCATGGAATGAAAGTGCAGGGTCAAGGTTATACCAAGATATTTATAGGATTGCACCTGGTCAATGGCGAGATTGGGTGTAGAGTGGACAGCTAAGGAAACTTGCTGTACTTATTTTGGGGTGGGAGAAGAGCATCGTTTTTGTTTTCTTAAGGTTGATAACAAGTCAGTGCTCAGTGACCCAGGTAGCTGCAGAGTCAAAGACTAGTTGGAGGGAGTTCTGTAGCAGCATGGGGTCATTGTGGAGGCAACGAGAACAGCATCATCAGCATAGAAGAACATCTTACCCATTACAACTGCTGGGTAGGGAGTTAAGAAAGAGTGAGAATAGTAGGGTCCAAGAATTGAGCCCTACGGCACCCCAGAGCGAATGGGGCATGTTTCAGAGAGAGTACGTTGACTTTCACACATTGGGAGCGGCGGAGAGATAGCTGTGCGCCCAGGAAACAGGTCCTGAGGCAAAGCCTATTAGGTTGAGGGCGGAGAGCAAAAGAGGATGCGAAACAGTATCGAATGCTTTAGACAGGTCAATGAATATAGCACCAGCCAGGGCACCAGAGTCCAATGAGGCATGGAGGAAGCTGGAAAATTCCAGGAGTGCTGTATTGGTACTATGACCTGCTCTGAACCCGTGTTGTTCAGGGCAGAGAACATTGTACTTACAGAGGTAGTCAGAGACTTCGGACGCCACAATTTTCTCTAACGCCTTAGAGAGGTGGGAGAGGATTGAGATGGGTCGGTAGTTACCCGGAAGAGTCCTGTCACCACCTTTATGGACAGGGGTAACTGTGGCAATCTTCCAGGCAGAGGGGAATTTTCCGAGACAGAGTGATTGTTGAAAATGCATGTAATAGGTGAGAGGACCTGATCCAAGACCTGGACGAAAAGGCAGGGATCAAGTGAGTCATTACCGATGGTGTTACCTTTTAGAGCTTTTAAGAAGGCCTAACTTCTTGCATGGTGACACGACGAGGTGGAAAGAGGGGCGGGCAATGGGTGGTGGTACAGATGGAGGAGGTGGACTGAAAAGTTACCAGGAAGTACTGAGCTAAGGTCGGTAAAGGAGTTATTGAGGTGGGAGGCAATGAGGCAGGGTCAGAGGAGGCGGTACCATTGATGTTGAGAGAGAAGGAGAGGGACTGGGAGTGACCATTCAGTTGCTTGATGTTGTCCCAGAAGCACCTGGGGTTCCCCAGGAGGAGGTAGAGAGGCTTGGTAGTATTCCGCCTTTGCTTATGGATGGCCCAGGTGCACTGGTTACGGGCAGCAGCATAGGACTGCCTTCAGCTGAACGGCCAGTAGCAACAGCAAGGTGCCAAAGATTGTCACGCTGCTTTGCTGCCACAGAAGGGCAGGGGTGATCCAGGGGCATGTTTCACTTTGGACCTCCTAGCAGTTATGGGAGCAAAGATATCACAGGCAAAGTTGAAAGTGCTTACAAAGAAGCCCAGGGCCAAGTCAATGTTGTTGCCCTCGTTAGAGGGGACCAATCAGTGTGGGCAAGGAAGCGCTTAAGGCCTATGAGTCCCCCAGGCCTAAGCCGCCTTCGAGAGGCCTATAGCCTTTTCTGTACCACTCCATATTCTCAGTAGGAATTACTAACAACGTGGGTACTATGCAATCTAACCAGGGGCTCAGTGGTAAAGCTATAGCATTTTTTCATTAAAACTATTTGAATTAATAATTGTACAGAATAATAAGACATACAAACAGTATGAACATTCATTATATAGACAAGACAAGGGTTCAGTATTCTGTAATCATAGCAACAATTTTACATATTCTTGCATAGATTAAAATAAATTATTATACAGTGCATATCATGCAGCAAAAGATAGCAGCATTGAATGCGGATGCCTTAAGTATTCCAGTGCCTCATGTTACGCTTGCTTTTATACCGGTGTGTCAGGGGCAGCAGCATATTCTGAGGAGCTCCTCACCTGACTCCTAAACTTCACAGATTATTTTTTTTATCTCTAAGTAACTCCAGCCAGAAGATGATGTTTGGCTCTGCAGGTAGTTCTCTCTAAAGTCAGTCATAAATTGGCATGCCTGCTTTATTTCCTCTTTTGCAGCTTCTTTGGAAGACTGAATGAGTGCCACTCTGCCAATATTCTGTGGTGAAAGAGGGTGTGACTGTTTTTAAAAGCTGTTTGCCATACTTGGTCTGTCTTTTCACTCAGCTTGGGGTCTCTGGTAAGAGGGTTTTTTGAGGCAGTTAGTCTTTCCTCCCTTGCATCATACTACTGCTCGGTATGTTCCCTCAACACGTTTATTTTTGTGGCTCTGGCTGCCTTTTTGTGGGGACTTAGTGTTTTAGCCCTTTTTTTTTTTTTGCTGTCTGTTTTGCCCTGCAGTTGGGTTTGTTTTTAGAGCAAGCGCCGTTTTCATGCTGATTTCAAACCACCTAGCACGAGCGTGCCACGCTGCACTGTTTTTTAACAGAAGCACCGACTGTGTGCTTGCTTCGTCCAGTGTTTGCTTAATGCAGGTGCATGCATATTTTATTTTTACACAATGCTGATTGCGTCCTTTTTTTTCTCACCACATCAGTGCATGTGGTAATTTTTCAACACAGTGCAGCGTTTTAGTAGAGTTGACGCAAAAGCCATTTGCATTACAGTTTCTGTCAGTGAGCTTAACACAAAGTACAAAGAGTTTTTAGTGCATAGTTGACAATGTTTGGCATTTTTATTGGCACCATGTCAATAGACTCCCCACTGTTTTCCCCTCCAGAGTGAATTCTGACAACAGATGCCAGTTTCCTGGGTTGGATTGCTGTTGTGGACAGCCCAGAGCGTTTAGAGGCCAGAGGAAGAAAACTTTAAGATAAGTGTCTTAGAGATGTGGGAAGTATTTCTCGCTCGCCTCCATTTTCAAGAGCAGCTTAGATCCCGATCGGTGAAGATTTACTCTGACAATACTGTCAGCCTCAGTGCACTACTATCTAAAAACTCATGGGTGCCTGGCATGTCCCATTCTGTCAGGGTAAATGTGATTGTGCTGGTCGGATGTTGAGTAACTGAGGCACAGCAGCATTGCCGGGTAGACACTTGAACACTGGCAGATGTTTACAGGTGGCAGTTTTGTAAAGGGGAAGCACGTGAACATAATGGTGGGGTGGCAGCAGAGCTTGCTTCTGGTGCTTAGGAGGAGTGCGACACCAAAATCTGAAGTGACTTGAAACTCTGCTGAGTAAGTAGGAGGGGAATTATGTGAGGGATCGCTCTAGGATGATCAGAAAAGCTGTGAGGACTGAGCTATTTTCAGCAGAATATGCTGAAGAGTTGTACTGGAGCACACAAGGTGGAGTCACTTTGGTGGATGTGAACAAGCACAGTCCCACCTTGTGTTGGAGCAGCACTGTTTGCAGACATAGTTTTCTCTGTAGTCATGTTGCTCAGTTTACTGCAGCTGGATAGGGAGGTGTCAGCTGTGCCTGGTCAGGTCATGTCAGCAGTCCCTTGAAACAGAATGTGGCAGTGTTGTCTTTTGTTGAAACCAAAATCCTAGGTCCGAGCAATTAAACTGACAGTTTTAACTAGTCTTAGAGCCTTCTTCCTAAAGCATGGCTGTCTGTAATAGGAGCCCCAGAAGGGTCTCAAATTGTGTTCAGTAACTACTGGGCAACAACTGTGGTTCGACGAAAGTGGTGATGAGGTCAGAGCTCAGGGTCATGAGGCTTCTGTTGGGTAGTTTCTGATCTACCTCAAATTGCTAGTGTTGCCCCGAAGAATGATCAGGAATTGATTTTAAGATGCAGATCCACCCCCCGACTGTAATGGATATTATTTTTTTTCCTTTTATGGCTAAAGCAGCAGCATTGCAACTCAAGTTTGTATTAACTATTTGCCCTTGAAAATTGATACAAAACAGATGAGCACACCTGTTAAATGTGGGTTTCTGAGGGCTTCCCATACTGTGCAATGCATTTCTCCTTTAATTTTCCTTAATCTGCCCCTTTGTCACATCTGCTGTGGTGTTGGGACATTTGAATAGCATTGCCTGGAAATGGACACGGGATGGGTCGATACTGTGTGGACCCTGATGTCAGCAAATTTAGTGGGCAGCATTCAGGCAGAGAAAAGTAAACAAGGCTGTGAACAGACATATTTTGTGAGATTCCTCAGCCCCCACACACACAACTGCACTGCTGCTCAGAATATAAAAGATGGATGGCGCAACCTGTAATAAGCGTAGAAACAGGAAGGAAGCATTTTAGACTGACTCACTTGAGCAGATTGTTAAGTTTTGTAGGGAAAGTGCGCAACTTTTACACAAACTCCAGTGTGGCAGCCTGCTCACTCCCACCCCTCAGGTCCAAGCCCTTTTTAAAATTGTGTTTTATTAAAGGTTTTTAAACATAATAGGTGGCAGGAATTTATGCCCTGGCTAGAGACCTCTGTGTGAACCTTTGGGACCTTTTTTTATCAATTTTACTTAACAAAGAATCTGCACCCCACCTGAGCGCTCAGTGCACCTTCGTTAGAAATGTTTACAGTTTTACTTGTTGTCATTTTTGCTTCAGCAAGATTTTGCAGATACTTAATCATGTAAACACATCATAGTTTTAGGCTGTGTGCATTACTTTCAGAACTGTTAACAACGGACGAACTGCAAAAATGTGTTGAATGGGGTTGGAGCCTAAGTACACTGTGCTTTGTTCTTACACTTCAGTGGCAGCTGCCTCAATAAAGCACCAATTATGCAAAACGGTTTTCACACAGCATACGTTGCATTAAAATACATGCAAGTGCAGAAATATCATGGAAAACCTGTCTCCACCAGTTACAGCATTAAGGGCGGACGTATGTCCCGTGAACGGACCTAATCTGGAATGTCTGGCAGCCAATTGGATGCATTTGTTGCTGGGCTTCAGAGTTCCTTGATGGGGGGCATGCTATGCTAGCACAGTATAGGGAAAGTGAAGACTTTTTATTTTTCTTGTTTATACTGTTGGTATGTCACTCTGTCAATGAAACATGCTTGGTTTGTAGAATTGGAGCCTGTTGGCTAAAACAGTTACAGCAGACATACCTGCAAATAAAAATAAAGTAAAAATACCTAAATCAACAGAGAGCAACAGAATTGTGTCCCATCCCGCCCCCTCCCAGGTATGATCCAGAGTGCATACAAACACATTTCAGTTTGTGTCTGTTTATAAGAAAAGCCTCGCCTACCCTCACCTCAGCCTTTCTAGGAGGCACAGGCTGATGTGTGTCACTGATCCCACCTCCATTCCCTCTTGCCTGGCCCCCTGTCATGTATTGAGGGCATCACACGGGTTGATGGGAGTACTTTTACCTGCTCCTGCATACATAAACCCCATGTGTCACTCATCCTTCAGTAGTGCACGGCACACAGCATGGCATTTGTGAATAATACGGCCACTCGGTGCAGAATGGGGAAAAAGTCATCCCACCTGTTTCCTTTGCTCAATTATTAGCGTTTGATTTGCTGTCCAGAAAATCTCTCGACACCTCTCCTTCTCTCAAGGACAAATTCAAGTAATTTGAAAGATTAACCAGGCTTCCAGCTGGTAAATTAGAAGTGAGGGGACATTTGTTGTAATTACTGAGCAGCACGGTGACACCTTGAGCACTCGGCTCGAAGATGAAAATTGTCACAAAAACAGAGCCCTCACAGCTGAGCACCTCCGTTTGTTTTTAATTGTAGGTTATGGGCCTAATATGCTTTATGCTCTGAGCTAGCCTACGGGACGATTGTGCGTGTTAATTTGACTGCTGTCCTCCAGAAATGTAATGTACTTCTCTGTTTTTAAAGATAAGTAAAACACGGTGCTACTGTTTGAGATCAGAACAAGAGCACCATGTTATGAAATGTGAGATAGTTCAGAGTGAACTGATATCAATCCTGCTGGCAGCATGGCTCTTCGTTTCATGGAAATGAGCTCTTGCCACATGCTAGTGATGCTGGGCACCTCTGTATGTCCTTGGGCGGCTAGTCCCAATGTTGAAGTCCACAAGAAACAAAATAGAAGGCCCTCAGATGTGTGAGTGAGGCTACAGTAAACAGATACGGGTAAGAAAGAATCTGTGACCTTTCGCTGGCCTGTCAGGCGTAGCGGTTGGATTTCCGCCTGAGAGCCCGGGGAGAAGGATGACGGTCCGGAGGACTGCCTCTCCTTCTCCGGAGTGTGTTGAGTGCTTGATGAACCCCTGGCAGAGGCCGGGTACCACAGCGACCAGCGCAAGAATGTTCAGGGGGCGGGTGGACGCTGATATTGCAACGCCCTGCCCCCAGAAAACCAATAAAATGTGCCGCCCCCAGCATGACGGCCTGTCCTGCTCCACCACCCATTGCCACTAATGCCTGCGGGGTGTCCTGCTCCTGTGGCCCCGACCCGAGAGATAATCCGGACTTGATCACAATATCCGTGAGGGAGTGGGATCTCTGGTGGCCTCCCCGCCCAGGGGAGTAAGCCTGGACGTGGGGGCGGCTAACGGACAGGACTTGGGAAGGCTGGCCCCAAAAAAATAAAAAATTTGTGGCACTCACCAGCTAGTGGTGGGCTTATAACTTTTTTGTACCATGGACCCTTCAATAAAGGAATTAAGCACTATTCTAGTTTGCCAGCATATTAATTTAGTTGGTGAGTGCCACAAATTCAGTCTTATCTGGATTATTGCTTTTTTGTTGGTATCCGGTTCCCGGTGCTGTTTTTTGATTTAAACAGATGCTACAGCACCCAGATTTCCTTCATCAGTTTTATTTTGCAAAGTTCCTTGTGCTGCGTGGTAGGTGCAGTGGCATTAGAAAATTACTGGTACAGTACCTCATCTAGATGTAGTCTTGTCCTGGTGCCTCACTCCACTGAGCTTCATCAGAGGGCTCCTCGGTTTATGGACTAGTTGGGGCTGAAACCCAGTCTCTTTTGCCTATGTATCATAGCTGTTGGCTCAACAGTCTCAGATGGCAAGAGTACAGTTAGCAAGGCCTGACCTATTTCTTGGTGCTGCTGTTCTATTCATGATGGGTCGTATGTTGTGGCAGCGGTCATCCCTCCCTGTGGCCTACTGGGAGACCCAGGCTCGCCTATGGACTCTCGATACCCAATTCAGGCCCAGTGAAGGCATTATGCCACACAGACGGTTGACATGGGTTGCCTGGCCTTTGCACAACCCTCTATGTGTTGAACACCAAGAGGAGCTGATGACAGTTGCAAAAGCAGCAGTTCCCCTGGCCTAGTCAAGGAACTTGTGCATCTGCGGTAACTTCAGTGATCATAGATAGAGCAGGAATGAATACCGAAAAGGGGATTTTTGAAAGTTGTCAAAGTGGTATTTTAAATACTTGACTGGCCACCATAATTAGGGCATATGATGCAATATCATTCTCTTTTCTGTCTCTCTGTGTCTCTCACTCCCTTTTATCCTCCAACCCAACAACTGGGGTCACTGTGTCTGTTCCTGCCCCTGGTAAGCAAGGTGAGCAAGCGGTTGCATTTACAGTTAATGCCAAAGGCAGCTTGCTGGTGACCATCAATACCGGGGGATACTCTCTTCAGACCTGTAATGTGTCCCAGCCTCCCCAAGTTTGCACCCAGTGAGGAATTCCTTGACTTGCACATGAACCCCGAGTCTCTAACACCGCTCCAGTGGGCCAGCCCAGCATTCTCATTCATAGTTATTTGCCAGGCTTGGGTGTTTTCACCACTTGAGTTTTGCCTAGGTAGCCGTTTAATTACAAAGTGTGATGTTGATTTTTGTCCCACAGATGTTAGTGACTAGTTTCTCTCCCATAGCTGGCTGCTACTTTCCTGGCACTTAATCTCTTGAAGACTTTTAAAATTCAGAGTGTGCCTTATTTATCACTGGCTGAAGCCAGTCATATAAAATAGACGTGAAGGCCCCCACAGCACCACCCAGGGAACCTAGTGGGGTAGGTATTTAAAGACTTGAGACCTCTGTCTTGAAACGTATTCAAACTTGCATCTTCACAAAGGGCGTGTAGCCATGAACTGCAGTTCTGGGGATGTGCAGTTGCAGCGTCGAGTTTCACACTGTTTTAGCTTCCAATTACTTTCATCTGTGAGCTTCAGAGCAAGGTGGGACAGCGCAGGTTTAAATCACCACTTGGATGTCTTGTCAAGCTTTGTCATTGGCTCCTAGACTAACTGAGAATACTCACTCAGCTGAAATGCAGCAGCAGCAGAGAGAGAGAGAGAGAGAGAGAGAGAGACCAGTCAAAGCACCATGGTGTTGCTGAGTTAAATGGACCAGAGGCCAGAGCTGGAAGAAATATTGAGTTTCTGGGGCAGAGAATCCCAAGAGAGTGTGTAGGCAGAAGAGATATTTTTGTTTGTTTGCCACTGTGGATTTGGTTGTGGCAGGCCTGCTTACCTGGGTTGAATACATTTGTTGGGAGCTGTGTACTTAATGTACTGTACTGGCTGACTAAACATTTATTTTTTCGCCAGTATAGGACAGGGACTGATTACGATTTTGAAGGATCTCCGGGGGATTCACATGATATGTAACAGGTAGAGGCTCCTTTGGGGTTAGAGAACAGCAGCTGCTCAAACTCTTCCGGCTGTTCCTCCTGCTACTGCATTGTGAGCTTTTTCAGAGGGAGAGTCTGCTTCCCTGCAAGAGACACAGCTGCATATTGAATGACTTGTACTCTTCGCCTCACGTTTTCTGGTGTTTCAGTTTCTCCGGAACTAAAATAGCAGCAGCAGCTGCCCCTAGCTAGGAACAGTCGAGCTTGTATTACGTGTGTGCATACGTACACATGTACATGCGCACATCATCCTACCTATCTGAAGCCTGTCACAGTAATAGTTACTACACTGCTTTTGAGTGCAGGGACAATAAAGTACTGCCTCAGGGTACAGCAGTATTAAGGAATTTTATAAAATGGGCTTCAGAGTCCTAACAACTTCATTGGTCTTAACCCATCACCTGACCATTGATTAAGCTCTGGTAGATGCACAGTGTGTAACTAACTTTCCATAATACGCCAAGAAACAGCAAATTCTAACAATGTGTCAACAGTTTACATCCACACTCTGGCAGTCTTCCTGGAGACACCTGACTCATCGGACATCTTCAGGCTAAGCTGCTCCCACCACCAGGGTGGAATATCCTCTGGCTCCACCCTGTGAAAACAAATCTTTCTTTTAGCTAGAAGGACAGGTCTCCTCCTTCACATCTTTGCAGCATTGAAGGATTTTGAGTTGTTAAAGCGCTTCTTTGGCAAATCTTAAAATTTTCAACGGCTCTACTTTGTAATTGATGGTGGAGAGCTGAGTTTAAGTTCTGCACCCGGGCAGGCAGAAAATGTCAGCTACAGGCCCGCATGACACTTGCTTGTACTGCCTGGGCAATCAACACGATGTCAAGGGATGCAGTTGGTACCAGGCCATGCTGCTCACATTCAACAAAGACTGGAAGGCTTCGGTGCCAGCGACCCGGGAATGGACTCGGGCGGCTGGAGGGCCGGCCGGAGGAGATCGGCGCCGGGCTGCTCTCCTCCTCGCGGTGGGGTGGGATGTGAGTCCGGCTGCGATACCGCCACCTGGGTGGCGACGGGTGGAGGTGCAGTGAGACAGCATACAAGGGAGGCGGACATCTGCAGGGCGGGCATTAGCACGTCGGGCGTGCGTCCTCATAGCCCCCCTAAGCGTTGCAGGCGTCCGGGAGTCGGGACCAGAAAGCGGAAAGAATCCTGCGCTGGGCTCCTGTAGATGGGACCCGGCTGTCCTGAGAAAAACCCTAATCAGGCTCCACAGGCCGGGCTCATGAGGCCTTCCGACACAGTCTCTAGGGTGAGAGGGGACTAAATGGGGGTCCTCTCTCCCGCCCGGGGCAAACCGCGGCAGGATGGGGAAGGCTAGCCAAGCACCCGAAGGGAGGTATCTGGGGCGGGACTATGGGGAAACTACAGCCTAGGAGATCCCCGAAGAGAGGAACCCAGCGCAGCGAGGAAGGGGGCATAAAAGAGAAAGTAAAAAAAACAAAAAACAAAAACAAAGACTGGAAGGCTTGATTGGCCTTTGGTTGGCATAAAGACCGCAAAAAGGCTTCCACAGCTACCAGGTCGGCTACTCAGCTTGTGGTCGTGGAAGAAGAGGCAGTGGCTGTGGTGAGTTTCTCGTCAGTCTCGGCTGGGGCCAGCATCGGAGGGTCATTCTTGGATGAGTTTAGGGAAATGTGTCTGGCCCTTCGGAAAGAGCCCTTCTCACTGCAGCAGAAAACACAAAAATTGTTGCAAGTCATGGAATTGGGGACGATCATGCTCTTCCTGCTCCTTCGACTCCCCCAGCCGCTCAGCCTTGGTCGAGCCCCCTGCAGTCGTGGGTACAGTTGTGGGCTCCACAGTAACCCCATCTGGCCTGTTGATTTTGACTCTGGTCGAGCAGGTGGCCGGTCAAGCAGGCAGTCGATATTTTTTTCAAGCCTGTCAACCAGCTGTGGGAGAAGTTCAACAAGGAGTTGCTCTTCCAGATCACAGTTCTCCTGGTCCTCACTCAGGAGGACGTAGCCCAGTTGTTGACCCTGGCTGAATCACCTCGGGAACAGCCTCCACTGGTGGTGGTGCCTCCAAAGCCTCTAGTGCTTAACCTGCTGAGGCAGGTGGTTTATACTAAACTCCCCCGGAGGACGCAGGTTGAGGTACCACTTGTGCTCTTGATGCTACTTGACTAGGAGATCATAGCAAAGCAAGGAGGCTCAGAGCACTAGACAGACACTATGGTGCTCAGCACTGAATGAACTGAAGCAGGCAAAAAATTAAGGAGCACCCATAAATGCAGAATGCACTAGGACAAAGAAATGTCATATAACGTCCTTTATTGATCTAAAGTGCATAGTGCACCCACACATAGTGAGCAAAAAGAGGCAGTGGAGCTGTTCTGGAACTAACATTTCTCCCGGCCCCTGCCAGGCATCATCAGAGTAAATCTGGGAGCAGCCTCCACTGGTGGTGGTACCTCTGAAGCTTCTAGTGCTTAACCTGCCTCAGCAGGTGGTTTATACTAAACCCCCTTCCCCTCAAGAGGACGCACGTCGACAGTCGAGGTTGAGGCACCACTTGCGCTCTTGATGCTACTTGACTAGGAGGTGTGGCTGTCAGTGCCCCTCAGTGTCCTTGGGCAAAGAGAGGAATCAACAAAAAATGCATTGACATTATCAGAAGCTCATCTAGCAACAGTGGACCATGATGGAGAGAAGCAGGGCTCTGCTCCCTGCACCTTTGGTCTCTTAGCCAGCACCGGTCAGTCTTACACTGATCCTTGCTTCTCAGCAGTCCTCCGTGTCTGCTTCTCCACCCCTTCAGATGGAGTCACCTCCACTACAGCACCTGTTCAGGGCCCAAGCCAAGGTGTCCTGTGCTGCGGCCGCCTGATCTGAGAATAATATGGTGGTTATGGTGGCAAACGGTTGAGGGCCGTTTTTGAGGAATCCTCTGATGACTCCGAAGTTGAGTCGTTCATGGCCTCAGTCAGGACTTACACATTCGATTGGGAATCTGTTGAGGAGCACTGGCCAGTGTATTTTAGGGCATTGATCAGAGTCCATGAATGTGCCTTTGGAGCCAGTTCAGAAGTGGGCCAAATATCCATTTACTGACATACTGGAGAGGGAGGATTTCCCAGGGTTGGCGTTTCTGTGGCTGAAGCCAAGTAGCACCTCCTCCTTTCTCCCCTGAATCTTCCCCGCTCCAGCTTCCACCTATGCCCTCTAGTGGCCCCCTCCTCCTTCCTTCGAAGCACCCTGACTGTTCCTCCCCTATTTACCCTCTTCATGTACCTGAAGACCTCTATCATGTCCCCCCGGTCCCTTCTCTCTTCCAATGTGTACATATTTAGCTCTTCGAGCCTCTCCTCATAGGTCCTGTCCCCCAACCCCAAATCATTTTGGTTGCCCTCCTCTGGACCCTCTCCAGGAGGTTAATGTCCCTCTTTAAGTGTGGCCTCCAAAACTGCACGCAGTATTCAAGGTGCGACCTCACCAAGCAGTTATACAGAGGGAGTATCACTTCCCTCCTTCTGGAGGTGATCCCCCTAGCGATGCATCCCAGCATCCTGTTGGCCTTGGCTGCTGCCCTCCTACAAGTCTCAGAGTTGTTCATCTTGACATCCACCACCACCCACAGGTCCCTCTCAGCCATCGAGACTTGTAGCATTCTCCCCAGGGTGTACACTTTCTAGACCATCTTTCCAGAGCCTCCAGGTCCCCCTGTGAGGGCCACCCTCCCCTTCTCCCCATCCACCACCAGCCCCCAGTTTGAGTCATCCGCAAAGAGACTCATCTCACTCCTGATTCCTGTCCTTATGTCAGAGACGTAGGCGTTGAACAGAAGGGGCCCAAGGACTGATCCCTGTGGGACCCCACTAATGACCCTCCTTGGGGATGAGACTATCCCGCCAACTACGACCCTCTGGGTCCGGTCCTGGAGCCAATTGCCTATCCATCTAATTATCTGGTTCCCCACCCCCATTTCTCCCAGCTTATCCAACAGGCCCACGTGAGGAACAGAGTCAAATGCCTTGCTGAAGTCTAGAAAGAGGATGTCCACTGGTCTACCCAGGTCCAAGGCACTCGTCACCCAGTCATAGAACTCCACAAGGTTTGTCTGACACGATTTCCCCGGGATGAATCCATGCTGTCTATCGTCCAGGCACCCTGACTTATCCAGGTCCCCCCTAGCCTCTCCTTGACAATGCCTCCATCACCTTGCCCACCACCGATGTCAGGCTGACAGGCCTGTAGTTCCTAGCACCTCCTTGTCCCCCTTGTGGATAGGCACTATATCGCCACCTTCCAGTCCTGGGGCACCCACCCTGTCCTCAGAGAGATGGTGAAAAGCTCAGCCAGGGTTTCGCCAGGACATCCACAAGTTCCTTCAGCACTCTGGGATGTAATTTATCCGGCCCTGGTGCTTTCTCCGTCTTAAGGAGCTGAGGCTTCCCTCACTCTCTGCTGTGATTTCCACTTCTGGTACCTCTTCTTCCTGTGGCCCTCCCCCTCCTGCCAGTGATGCCTCCCCTCTCCCCAGACCCGCCCGATCGGTGAGGGTCCCCCCCTTCCTCAGTATCTCTGTCTCCTCCCATGTATGATGCAGCACCCCCATTTTCCTTGGTGAAAACTGAGGTGAAGTACTCATTTAGTACCTCAGCCTGCTCCCCCGGGTCTTGTGCCCATCTCTCCCCTGATTTAATCCTGCTAATCTGCCCTTCACCCTTAGTTTTTCCCCAATGTATCTAAAGAACCCCTTGTTCCCTCTCCTAATTTCCCTGGCCAGGTTCTGCTCCTTCCTTGCCTTAGCCGCCCTCACCACCCTAGTGGCCCTTCTAGCCATCAGCTCGTACTCCCCTCGATCCCTTTCACTCCTTGAGCACTTGAATTGATTATAGGCTGCCTTCTTTCCCTGCACCACCTCCTGGACATCCCTGGTCCACCAGCAGGGTTTTTGAGCCCTACCGCATTTTCGTCTTACTCTTGCACAGGTGCTGGTAGCATCCTGCACCCCTCTCCTGATGATTTCCCACCTACTATCAGCATCTATGTCTGACCCAATCCCATCCAAATGCTCCTTAAGGATCCTTCCCTTTTCCTTAAAATCTGCCCCCCTGAAGTCTGTTACTTCTGTCTTTGTGCAGCCTTCTACCCCTCCTATGTCCAGGCAGAACCAGACCGTGGCATGGTCATTCCCCGCCAATGGGTCCCTTACCTCCAGGCCCCCAATCTGGTCACTGTCTGCCAGGACCACATCCAGTACCCGCGCCTCCCTGGTCGGTTCCCTCACCTGCTGAGTTAGGAACACGTCTTGAAAGACATCCAACAACCTCTGTTCCCTGGTCACGAGGATGTCATAGTCTCCCAGTCTGTTCCTGGCATGTTTAAGTCCCCAACACCACCACCGTTCCTCTGCCCAGTCTGCAGTGTCTCCCAAAATCTGCCACCAGACTCTCCTCCAGCTCCTCCGCCAGGGCAGGGGGTCTATACACCACTCCTATTTTTACTCTCTTGCCCCCCCTTGTTATCAAGGTGACCCAAATCGCCTCCATGGTTCCCTCCGCCTCCTCTACTCCCCCTATGCCAATGCAGTTTTTGACTATCATTGCTACCCCTCCTCCCCTTCTCTCCCCCCTGTCCTTCCTGAACATAGTGTAACCCTCCAGGTTCAGGTCCCAGTCGTGTCCTGCAGTGGCCCAAGTCTCAGTGACCGCTGCCACATCCACTGCTCCCTCAGTTAGCATCACCTGGAGCTCAGGCATTTTATTGCCCAAGCTCCTGGCATTTAGCAGGACTACCTTCCACCCTTTCCCTATAGTTCCATTTCCCCTGCTCGTGTTCCCATGGGGATTCTGTTTTCCCCTGGTCTGCACTTTGCCAGTCGGCCTTTTCCCGTAATCCTCCAGCTCCCCAGGTGGGTGGAGACAGAGTCCCTCCTTTATCGGTACCCCCTTGACAGCCTTTTCTCCCATCCCTCCCCCCTTCACAAGTTTAAACCCCACTTTTCACCAGTGAACTCCTCTATTTTCAACTTAAGGATTCCCTTCCCCTCCAAATTGAGATGGAGTCTATCTCTAGCATACAGCTCCTTATCCTCCCAGGTCTCCCCCAATCCCCATCAACCCATACCCTCTGGCCTCACACCACTCCCTGAGCCACTGGTTTATCTCCTACTCTTCTTTTGTGTTCCCCACTAGCCCTTGGCACTGGCAGGATTTCGAGGAAACTGTGCATCCTATGTCATGACAGACCCTGGCAAGCTCCTGAATCTTGCCTGTATTCTCTTCGCTGTTTCCCTCAATGTCATTTGTACCCAGGTGGACCAGTATGTCCGGGAACCCCACAATCCTTTGCCAGCTGATATACCTCGTGCTTAGCCCTGTGCACCATTAGTCCAGGGAAGCATCTTGTTCTAACTGGCCAGGCTTCTCCTCCCTATCCCATTTGATACCCTGATCATAGAATCCCCAGCAGGAGCACTCTGACCACTCCTTTCCTCCATTCCCCCTTCCATGTCCCTCGTCCTTTCTACAGGCCCTCCACCCAGCCGGCTCCGTGTTCCTCCCCTTTCTGGGTGCCACATGCCACCCTCCTTATTTACCATGGCCACCTCCTCCAATCTATGCCTCTCCTCCTCCTGAGTATCCTTCTGTACCTTGCTAATTCCCCCTCACTGCTTGCGACTGGTCCTTCTCCCCATCTGCTAAACTAGCCTGGCTCGTCCTCCCTTCCTTCCTGTCTCCATTTAGTTCCTCCTTGCTCGTGCTCCCTGGCCTAAACTCTCAGCTCCCTTTACTGAATCCTCCTTGTACTTCTGGTCATTCTCCTTTGCCTTTCCTCCCAACTGGTCCTTCTCCTTGCGCTTTCCTCCCTCTTCCCCTGCCCCTCCTGCTCTGATTCACTGCTCCCCATTCTCCTGCATTCCAGGTCCCCCTGTTCTTCCTGCTATCTGGCCCCTGCCTCCTGCCCCCACTCCTTTCACGTCTCTAACCACCCCTGTCGTGGCTACATCACCCCCTCATCCTCGAGCAGAAGAAGAGATTTGAAGCAGTTACTGAGTGTAAGGTCTGATCCACCTCCCCGCCTTGCTTCCTTCTGTCCAGCCCTGGCCATCTGCCTACTTCCCTGAGAATGTTGTCCCTCAGTCCCCTTTGTGAGGGTCCCCAGTTACCTGCCTGCTTCCTTGGTAGAGTCCTTTTGGACCCCCTCTGCCAGGGTCCTATGTGACCCTAGGTATTCTCCTGCACTCCTTTCCCTATGCCCCCGCCCCCAGTGCTTGAACCCGTTGGGAGATCCCCAGCCCCTTCCCCAACCACCTCCCTCCTTCCCCCAGCTGTCTCCTAATCCCCGCAACCTCCTCCCTAAGCTGTGCCAGCTGGTAGCACATTGGGCAACCACCGAACTTCCAAGCCCAGTCCAGTATCATGGCTGCTCCACACCCTGTGCACCCCACCACCCTCCCAAGCCAGATGATCTCGGCTTGAGCTGACTGCCATTTTCCAAATGATTGTAAACTCTCCCATAGAAACAGAGAAGTTGATGGTAGATCAGGACCTCAAGGCCCATTTTTTTCTGTCTTATGAATGTGCCATAGGCCTTTACTCTGTCAATGGCCTATGTATTTATACTCCTCTGTATTGCTCCCTTATGCCTATCCCATGCCTGTTTGAAGCCCTGCACTGTATTCGTATCCACCACTTCCTGAGGTAGGCCGTTCCATGCATCCACCACCCTTTATATGAAAAAGAACGTTCTCACATTACCCCTTAATTGGCCTCCCTCTAATCTCATGCTGTGTCCTCTTGTCCTGCTATTTTTCTTATATTGAAACATGTTAGACTCTCGAATACTATAGCACTAATGGCAAACATTACTGGGAGTGTTTTAGCATTAGGAAAATGGCATGACGGGAGGGTTTACTAGCACTGGGCAGCATTCAAAAGACCTTTGCAACTGCTCCAGCTTCTGAGATTCAGATTGAGACAGGAGAAATGGCTGCTGAGGGCAGAAGGCTAAGGTTGGGGTGTGTGTGTGTGTGTGTGTGTGTAGCACCTTTCCTGCAGAGAGCTACCAGGGAAAAGACTCAGTGGAGCACAAGCCCAAGTCCAAATTACTGACAGTGTGAAAGGTCATATAGTGTTGTTTAGCGAGGGCTGGGCAACCCTTTTCGGCAGAGCCATTGCTATGGGCAGTGATCACAGCATACGACACTGCAGTCGGTTGTTCCCTTTTGTGGTACTGCACTTTCCTCACACTTGGCATCCCCACCATTGCAAATTAATGAGCTACGGACACAGAGAAACCCTCTGCAGTTTGGGAGCGGAGGTGGAAGAGGACTGCAGTATCAGTTAAAAGTAAGGGAAAAGTGCTACAGGCAGTAACAGTCTGCACATCCGAAACACAAAACTACTTGACGCGGTTCCCAGGTGGATTGTAGTATTTCTGCATGCATAGAGGCCATGGTCTGCAGAACCCTCGTGGCAGAGTAAGGGTGGAAGCAGCATTAAGTGATGGAATGGCGTGAAAATAATAAAATGCTTTCCTTTGTAAAGAAAATTAAAGAACACAGCACTGTGCACTGAAAGAGCTGCTTCAAAAGGCACTCTGAGTAAACGACGTCAGTGGCGTCACTTCCAGGTCAGTGAATGGGCTCAGCAAAATTTTGTCACTTGCTGTATACAGTGCCACTAGTTTCTGTACTGTGGAGTCCATCCTTTGCACTTGCAGTGTGTGTGTGTTTGGGGGAGAAACTGTGCTATGTGCTGCCACATGGTTACAGTGGAAGGCTTGGAAACCGTAGAGATTCTAATGTGCTCCAGCAGCAGGCTTTCCTCCTCCTCCTCCTGTCATTCAACATAGGACTGGAGGCCAAGGTCAGTGCTTGCACTCATGCAGCTGTACCCTGTATGTGTTTCTGGTAGAAACTCAATGACTTGTACCACATCAATTTTAATTGTGCTAACAGAACTGTACTTTAAAAAAGTTCATTTACTTTTAATCCTTCCATTTTTTAACCTGTGATGACTAAATATGCTTTGCAAACAAACTAGTTATTAATTTTTGTTTACCAGGTAGGTACACTAGACAAATACAATACCTAGTTTCAGGCACGACGTGGGAGAAGTACAAACGATAAACACTGATACAAAGGCATACAAGTACCAAGAACAAGCATTAGATATAACAGCAAGGACTGATGATACTAAAGTATAGAGATATAAGTACAAAAATGAAACAGTCTGAGTTTCACTTTAAAAGGCATACAGAAGGCACACATGTAAGTGGCAGTACAAGATTTCAAGCACAGGAGCACTTATCCAGCATCTGGAGAAACTGACAAAGCTCATTCTTGAAAACTAGGTGCGTCTGTGACCGACCCATCAGCGCAGTGGTAGCGCTAACACTTATGATGCCGGCAACCCGAGTTCAGGAACAAACTTGGGTTGTCAGGGGCTGACCATGGGAGGAGGATTTGAGGGTCCCAAATGACACTCTCCTCCTTCGGGGAGGGAGGAAGGGCTGCATGCTCCACTGCAGTACTACCACCCGGAATCCACAGGTGGCAGGGAGGGAGGGCTGCATGCTGCACTGCAGTACTACCACCCGAATCCAGGTGGCAGGGAGGGAGGGCTGCATGCTCCACTGCAGTACTACCACCCGGAATCCACAGGTGGTAGGGAGGGAGGGCTGCATGCTCCACTGCAGTACTACCACCCGGAATCCACAGGTGGCGGGAGGGAGGGCTGCATGCTGCACTGCAGTACTACCACCCGGCATCCACAGGTGGCGGGAGGGCTGCATGCAGCACTGCAGTACTACCACCCGGCATCCACAGGTGGCAAGGAGGGAGGGCTGCATGCTGCACTGCAGTACTACCACCTGGAATCCACAGGTGGCAGGGAGGAGGGCTGCATGCTGCACTGCAGTACTACCACCGGAATCCACAGGTGGCAGGAGGGAGGGCTACATGCACTGCAGCACTACCACGGAATCTACAGGTGGCAGGGAGGGAGGAGGGCTACATGCTGCACTGCAGTACTACCACCCGGAATCCACAGGTGGCAGGGAGGGAGGGCTACATGCTGCACTGCAGTACTACCACCCGGAATCCACAGGTGGCAGGGAGGTAGGGCTGCATGCTGCACTGCAGTACTACCACCCGGAATCCACAGGTGGCGGGAGGGAGGGCTGCATACTGCACTGCAGTACTACCACCCGGAATCCACAGGTGGCGGGAGGAGGCTGCATGCTGCACTGCGACTGCCACCGGAATCCACAGGTGGCAGGGAGGGAGGCTGCATGCTCCATTGCAGTACTACCTGGAATCCACAGGTGGCAGGAGGGAGGCTGCATGCTCACTGCAATACTACCCGGAATCCACAGGTGGCGGGAGGGAGGGCTGCATGCTCCACTGCAGTACTACCGGAATCCACAGGTGGCGGGAGGAGGCTGCATGCTCCACTGCAGTACTACCCCGGAATCCACAGGTGGCAGGAGGGAGGGCTGCATGCTCACTGCAGTACTACCACCGGAATCCACAGTGGCGGGAGGGAGGCTGCATGCTCCACTGCAGTACTACCACCCGAATCCACAGGTGGCGGGAGGAGGCTGCATGCTCCACTGCAGTACTACCACCCGGAATCCACAGGTGGCAGGAGGGAGGCTGCATGCTCACTGCAGTACTACCACCCGGAATCCACAGGTGGCAGGGAGGGAGGGCTGCATGCTCCACTGCAGTACTACCACCCGGAATCCACAGGTGGCAGGGAGGGAGGGCTGCATGCTCCACTGCAGTACTACCACCCGGAATCCACAGGTTGCAGGGAGGGAGGGCTGCATGCTCCACTGCAGTACTACAACCCGGAATCCACAGGTGGCAGGGAGGGAGGGCTGCATGCTCCACTGCAGTACTACCACCCGGAATCCACAGGTGGCAGGGAGGGAGGGCTGCATGCTCCACTGCAGTACTACCACCCGGAATCCACAGGTGGCGGGAGGGAGGGCTGCATGCTCCACTGCAGTACTACCACCCGGAATCCACAGGTGGCAGGAGGGAGGGCTGCATGCTCCACTGCAGTACTACCACCCGGAATCCACAGGTGGCGGGAGGGAGGGCTGCATGCTCCACTGCAGTACTACCACCCGGAATCCACAGGTGGCAGGGAGGGAGGGCTGCATGCTCCACTGCAGTACTACCACCCGGAATCCACAGGTGGCAGGGAGGGAGTGCTGCATGCTCCACTGCAGTACTACCACCCGGAATCCACAGGTGGCGGGAGGAAGGGCTGCATGCTCCACTGCAGTACTACCACCCGGAATCCACAGGTGGCAGGGAGGGAGTGCTGCATGCTCCACTGCAGTACTACCACCCGGAATCCACAGGTGGCAGGGAGGAGTGCTGCATGCTGCACGTACTACCACCGGAATCCACAGGTGGCGGGAGGAAGGGCTGCATGCTCACTGCAGTACTACCACCCGGAATCCGCAGGTGGCGGGAGGGAGGCTGCATGCTGCACTGCAGCTACCACCCGAATCCACAGGTGGCGGAGGGAGGCTGCATGCTGCACTGCAGTACTACCACCCGGAATCCACAGGTGGCGGGAGGGAGGGCTGCATGCTCCACTGCAGTACTACCACCCGGAATCCACAGGTGACAGGGAGGGAGGGACGTTGCAGACACTGGCATGTTGCTGCACACACAGTGTGGCACAGATGCACCTTGAACGTCACAGCCTGCGATGTCCCTGAGGGAAGAAACAAGGAAAAAAACACCACCGCACCCACCAGCACCTCTGCGATGATGACAGCCCCCCCACCCCGGTATATCCAGATTCTCCTGCCTTCTGCAGCACCAGAGCACCGCCCGATACAACTAGATATGTGTGTGTGAGGGAGCCATCCCCACTCCGCCCTGCCTGGAGGTGAAGCCAAGGCTACGTGGAGGTAAATGCCTGGAGGTCAGAAGCAGGAGGGGATGGGGATGTGCCTGGAGAAACATGAGGGACACTGCTGGGAGTTGGAGAGTAGGGTGGGGGCGGGGGTTTAGCAAGTTTACAAAAGGAAACTAGGGGAATCTGAGAGTGCCTAGGATTCAGCTAAATGAGTTCCAGAGCTTAGGGGCAAAGACAGAAAATGCCTGCACTTCCGTTTTTGTTTTGCATTTAGTTCCTGCCAGAAATGGCATGTCATTAGATCATAGGGGGTCGGCCAAATCGTGTTTTTTTTTTTTTTTTTAAACATGCTAGCTAGGGCAACAGGTGTACCTGATCTGATAATTTTGTCAGTGGTGAAGCCAAGGGTGAAGAGGTCTGTGAAACTGGAGCAAACCAGCCTATGCTGTAGTAAGGAGAGCAGTGGTGAGTCACCCTAGGCAGAGAGGGGGCAAAGCGACAGATATTGTTGTAGCAAGTATCCCATTTATTTATATTACATTTGTTTGTGTTAGAGCAAGGTACCAGACCATGAGTGAGGCTAGGCAACAAGAATGAATAGACTTGCAAGCTATTGATATCTGTAGACTAAAATCAAGGGCGGGTCTAGGGTGATGCCAAGGTATTTAAAAGAATCCACTGCAGTAAGGGAAGAGCCATCGGAGCAGTAAATAGTTAGGTCAGGGGAACATACCCGGAGTCGTGGAGCAGAACTAGGATGCACAGTCTGGGTTTTAATAGGGTAAAGAGCAGGAGACCAAATGTAGACCCCTGTGGAACACCAGTGTTAATGGTGGAGAGCTCAGAGTTGGCTTGGTTACTATTTACAAGTTGCTGTCTCTCACCAAAGTAGCTTGAGAACCAGGTAATAACAGTAGTTGAAAACCGAAGGTATACAGTTGCGGATGTGAGTAGGGAGTGGTCCACAAGGTCAGAGGCCTTGGTTAAGTCTAATCGATTAGGATTTCCTTACTTTGCATTCATTTCAGTATTTTCTGCTATTGAAGCAAAGAGACTTCCTCTGCTTCCAACTATTCTGTGCTCTCCAAAGTTTTGGTTTTCCATTTTCAAAGGCTGATCTGAAGCCCTGTTTTTGAAGGGCTGTCATGGGATATGAAAAATTCACAGTAAGACAGCCAAATCCTGCTCTGCCCGTGGCAGGCTTTGAGGTACTATGACTTTTTAGAGTGAGTCCTGTGAAGCCGCCTTACCATCTTCAAAAGGATATTTGAAATGCCATCCAAGTTTGTAGTTGGGTAGCTATTGCCACAGAGATGATCTGATGATGTTTTTCTGTGTTATTGTTTTTGTCAGAGTAATGATCGGTAACTGTGCTTACCCTGTAGCAGACGACACCATTAATGGTTCTGCAGTGTTACTTTAGATTGGAGCAACCATTGCTTGTTCTATACTTGAAGGGGGACAACAGCTCGGAGTGCTGTACATCAGATTTAGTTTGGAAATTGCCATGCCTTTTGGCGTGCCTCTTAACTACACACCATCTACTGAACTGAAAAAAAAAACAATTTCCGTTTAAATGGCAGAAAGAAGCTTTTAAATATTTAGGGATAAAGTTTACAAAGGATTTGTCCCACCTGGAGTGTTTAAATTATGAACTGCTAACTCAAAGTTAACGGACGACCTGGCTCGGTGGAACTGTATATTTATTGGTTTCTTCCAACACGTTGAGGTCACCAGGCAGGATATTCTGCCTCATATTCTTCATTTTCTCCAAACATTACCCAGTGTACCCGGAGGCCATACATTTTAACTCCTGGAACAAACTGATGCCCAGGTTTATATAGCAAGGGGTGCCCCCATGCATCAGATTCTCTATTCTTCACCTACCTAGGGACCTAGATGGAGTTAATTTACCCAATCTGAAATTCTGTGCGTATGCTGGTCAGCTACACACAGTTTGTCTGTGAATCTCCCATAACTACCAGTCATATTGGAAGCAGATTGAATTAATAGTAAGTGGCCTGTTTAATTTGGACTACTATTTGTTCAGCAACCCTTTGGGCTGCCTCCCTGTTACTAAATGTTATAGCTGTCACAATGCAACACTGATCAATAGTTAGGCATGAATTCCTAACGGATGTCACCTTGAAACAACTAAGTGCCCTGCCCTATGATATGGTATACCCTCCTGATAAAATTGATGTAGTGATGAAGACTTAGAGCTGGCTGGGGCTCCGATTTATATTTCAATTGTTGGACCCACACAGGTGCTCCCATTTGCTGCCTTGCAATCCACTTTTCAGTTGCCTCAGGGCAGACCACTTTAGATATCTCCAGATATGTCCCTGTGTATCGAATTTAGGACCAGAAGTGGCCTCCCTAGTGGAGAATCCTTTACCATTCTACCATCATTTAGTGAGTCATATGAAAGAAGATAAGTGGGCCCATCTCATTGGTCAGCTTCATAAAACTTTATTGGATGTATCCCATACGAAATTTGCCAGCAGATAAAGGACTAGTGGTCTATCAAGTCTGCTTGAATTTGCAGTTAGCACCCTTATTCTAGAGCTGCCTCCCTCCCACCCTTCCCTCCCTTGACCCTCCCCTTGTCCTATCCAGCCCTTTGAAGCAGTCAGCTGTTCTACTGGATACCATTTCTGCTGTAATGCATTCCACCCAGCTACCACCCTCTCCGTAAAAAAGTGTCTCCTTATCTCCCTCCTGAACTTTCCTCCCTCCAGTCTCATAGCATGGTCTCGGATGTCCTTCCCCTCCATTACTTTCAAGAGCCCCTCCATACCTGTCTTGTTTATTCCTTTCATGTACTTAAAGGTTTCAGTCATATCCCCCCATCCCTCCTCCCGTGAGTACATGTTCAGCTCCCTCAGCCTCCTCTCGTATAATAAGTCCCCCAGCTCCTTGATCATCTTTGTCGCCCTGCGCTGCACCCCCTCCAGTAACTTAATGTCCCTCTTCAGATACGGGCGCCAGTACTGCATACAGTACTCCATGTGCGGTCTGACTAATGATCTGTACAGTGTCAGAATCAACTCCCCCCTCCTCGAGGATATACCCCTTGCAATGCAAGCCAGCATTTTGTTGGCCTTTGCAGTAGCCTTCCTACATTGTGCCAAGTTATTAATTGACCCTGTAATGAGCACCCCCAGATCCTTCTCCCCCTCTGTCTTGGCTAGCTGCGCTCCCCCCAGCTGGTAACTCCTCCTTTGGTTTTTCAGCCCAAAATGCAGCACCTTGCACTTTTTGGCATTGAACCCCAGTTGCCAGATGTCCGACCAGGTTTCCAGCTTTTCCCAATCACCCTGCAACCCCTGCCATCCCCCTAAGTCGTCCATCACTGCTCCCATCTTGGTGTCATCAGCAAACAGACTGGTCTTGCTCTTGATGCCTAATGATATGTCTGCAGTGAATGTCCCAAACAACACTGGTCACAACACAGAGCCCTGCAGAACACCGATCGTCACTACCCTTGGGGATGAGAGCTCCCCACCCACCACCACCCTCTGTTGCCTTCCCTGAAGTCCGTTCCCCACCCATCTCACCAGCTTTGCACCCGCCCCTGTGCCTTCTAACTTACTTCCCAGCCTCCCATGTGACACCAAGTCGAAAGCCTTACTGAAGTCCTGGTACAGGACATTCACTGCATGACCCAAAATATATGTTCCCTCTGGGAATCAAACCTCTGATCCTTTGCTTGTAAGGCAAGGACATATCCAGTATACCATCTGAGGCTCCTATTAATACAGATTCGATTTCACAAAAATGGAACTCAGAGGTGGGGGGAGTACCTACACCTTAGCAATCTGGCTAAAGTCTGTCTCACCCGCAGTCCACCTCAAGGCTAGTACGTGTTGGCATGAGTTCACGTAGAAATGTTCCTGGGTTTTCCGCTCACTGGAGGTATTAACAAAATATGCAGGTCAGGAAAGGGGATGTTGTTAGAGAATGGGACAGAGGAGTGGCCAATCAGGTACATTATCTTCTGGTCCGTGTCCATCTCTTCACACCTTTTGGCAGACTGTCACAGGGGAATTAGATGTTTTCAACTGTCTTGGGGGAGTTGTCCTGTCTTTGATTTTCCTGGCCCCCACCGCCCCCCCAGCAGTTTCCTACGGGAACAAACACTAAAATTGTTACTGATATGTATATTGGTCACAAAGAAAACAATAACGCAGTTATAGCATGCAAAAAAAACCTCCCAAGCTCCACCACTGGCACACTACAATACAGCATGTATATGGGTTGGAAAAATTAATGTTCAGCATGCATAATAGGATGTCTCTTTTTGAAGAATGTTGGTGTAAATGGTAACTTATCAACTGGACCACTCCCCTGACTTTGTACCACGATGTGGTGCTTCTTCCCCATCCCCCTTCCTCCTTTGTGCTCTTCTCCTTTCTCTTTCCCCACTCTACCCGGCTCCTCTTCCCTGTAAAACTGTGCTGTGTTGAGGAGTTCTGAGGCCTCTCCTTACTTGGCTTTTCCTCCCTAGAGGCGGAAGACATCATACCTTCTCTGCTGCATATTCCCTTTGGGACAGTAAAGCAGGAAGTATCGTGACACCAGGGTAACTGACACACAAACTCAAAGTAAATGAGACAGACACAATTAGTTGTGTAACACCATTATATAAAACAAAAAGCCGGTGACCAATGTTCAGGAATTAGTCTGATGGGGGAGGGTGATTGAGCATCCCAGTGGACGCTTGCCTACTTGGGATTGGAGGACATCTGGTCCCTGTTACAACACTGCCACCTGGGTGATCACAGGTAGCAGTGTAAGCTGGAGCCAGTACTCAAGGAGTGGGATGTCGACGCTCTAACGCTTGCATACTCACATCAGAGCCTGGGCCTCCCGACAGCTGAGGGATGGGGACTGTAAAGGGGAAAATTACCCAACCGTGCACAGTGCTGCTGCTGCCCATCGCAGTCCCCGCACCACCAACCTGGCTAGAACTCCAGACATCTACACTTAACCTCTGTCGGGGATAGGCCCAACCTCCGGTATCCCTTCCCAAGGGGGAACTCGTCCTTGGGTAACACCAGAGTGAGGTAAGTCCCAGAGATGATCGGGCTGAGCGGAGCAGCTGGCTGATCTGATGTAGAAGCCAGTTGGGCTTGAAGGGGGACAAAGTATACTAAATTTAAAAAAAAAAAAAAAAAGAGCAGGCTGCCGCTTGCTACACTGGTGACTTGTTTGGAAAGGAGCCTGGGATGCAGGAGTAGCGAGGAAGTTTGATCGTCCCACAAGAAGTTCACCTCCTTGAGATGGAAAGCAGACCAATCTCTCCCACAGAGGTGGAACCAGTTTGCTGGAGAATGAGAGGGGAGACATCAGGACTTTGCGATATGCACTCTCATTGGGTCGGTTGCACGTTCATAGTCATCATCTTGGGGTCAAAGAACAGTGGAAAATTCCCTGGGTCTAGCAGCACGATGCCTCAGCCAGGGATAGAAATGAACGTTTTTAGTACTTGTACTGGTGTGCAGCTAGAGCACAAAATTACATGCACCAGTGTCAAGTTACCTGCACTGATAACACAAATAAAACAATAAATGCCATCAAAGAGGAGTCAAAATATATGCAGCATTCATCATCTCTCCAAATTCAGTGTTATCACTGTCCTAGCCCCTTTCACAGGAAGACTGAAAAAGGAACTAGCACTTAATCCCGCTCCAGAGTGCTGTATAGCCAACTGCATTGTCCCTCCTTGTCAGCTGCCCAATTAACATTTTCTGTGGTCGCCCTCCAACTGGGTCAGTGCAGCCACACTTCTTGCTCTCCTGAGCTACCTCAGCCTTCACAAAAGCATTGCACTTCATAGCTGAAGCCTCTAACACCACGCCCACTGTCTCCACTCTGTCATAATTGGCCCCTAGACCCATCTTGGCACTTTTCAGCTGCTTAAGCCACTGCTGCCACTCTCTCCTACAAATTACGCTCTTGTAAAACTAGTGCTGACAACCAAAACACTGAGGTATCTGCTGAACATCATGGGATTCAGCAATCTTACCAACACAGCAGTAGCAGTACCGCTTGTTAGCATGAATGACCCAGGTTCGAGGCGTATCGGGGGGATATTGAAAGGCGAGAGTCCGAGCATCCATGGATTGCTCTCCCGTCTGGGAGAACAACTGGCATGGCACGGGTAGCACTGCCCCCAGCTGAGGCTAGGGAGCTGTGTACCAGGGCAGTGGAAGTGGTGCAGATGTCCAGCATGTCACGTACAGGAACATTAATGCCACCGTTGACATCATTGCACACTGCTCCTCTGTGCCACAGGAGAGGGAGGAGGGTGGTGTAGAAAGGGAAAAAGCATTCCTGGCTGGATTGTTTTTTTTTAATGTACATTTTATCCTCCTTCTGGAGCCTGGCAGGTGGCTCCAGTCCCTCCCTTGGAGGGGACTGTTTCCGATCTCAACGTGCCCACACCCAACCCATCTAGTGACCCCCCCCACGGGTTAACAGCCCCCCTCCATGTGACAGGGCTGAGGTGGAAGGTGTTGACACCCCGAAGACTAACATCCAGATTCTGGAGGGCCTGGTACGGGTGCTATGGGGCCATCATGGAGCCTGCCAGCTCCATTTTCCACATTGTTTTCTCCCCTCTCCTTGCCATGGTGCTCGCGCGCACGTGTGGAGGCACGTGCACGCAGTGACCCGTGGCACCCTCCCTTTGCCTAGTCACTCCCATCTGCACTATCTCCGGGCCTGCACCCAGGGGCAGCCTTGCAGTGGAAGTGGCTGAATCCCCACCCAGGTGCGGAGAGTCGCCCTATGGCGGCTCTATCCATCTCCTGGCCTCGCCTCTCCCACCAACCCCTGACGGCCCAGGCTTGTTCCCGAACCTGGGTTGCCGGCAGAGCGCGAGATGTGGTGTCCAGCGCCTCAACCCTCAGTACCACCGGGTGACTTCCTGAATGGTTTGAATGACCGCTGCCCCTCACAGGCTCCACATCTAGCAACTTTGGCATGGCCATCGGATCCTTGACTGGCGGGTCAAGCATACTTTCTGCCGTTCCTGCTGCAGGTGGGGAGCTGCAGAGGAAAGCCAGGTAAGTCCCAAGAGAAGCCGGGGTGATGGGGCTGTGGGGGCTTGAGAGATGGAGAGCCATACCAGAACGGGCACATAAAGAATTAACAGGAAAAAAAAGAACATTACGGGATTCTCCTAGCAACCTGCTGGGACTATGTGACATCAGCCAAAAAACAGAAACATAAAAAATGTTGGAAGATAAAGGCATATTGACCCATCTGGTCTGTCCAAGCCTGCCTGGATACGGGACTGTGCCCCTGTCATGTTGCGGATGGACATCAGCCCGTAGGCTATACCCATGTCCTCACCCCCAGCTCAGCACAGTAACATGCACTGTAATTCTTGCAAGAGACAGAACTACTTGCACTAGTCTGATCTCATTTGCACAAGGAACAGGCAAACTGCTAAATTCAACCCCTGGCCTCGCACATCCTGGCCCTACACCACCTGTCTGCCCAGCATACAGAGTCCCTACTATCGAACCAGGAGTCATTAGAGGGGAATGTCACCCCCGAAGCCTCACTGAGGGTAAGTATCTGAAGGACAGGTTAGGGTCTCTGGGGTTTGGGTAAAGCGACAGGGTATGACAGTAGGCAGAAAACTGCCTGGCTGGACTGAATAGAGGGGTGGAACGACTAAATCAAAAGAAAAAGTGGAAGTAAAATGCCAAACATATGTGAAATACAAGCAGGAATGTGTCTCAGATTTATGTTTTTCCAGTTTCCTCTGTAGTGTCATAGAGATGTGCTGCTGAAATCTGGCTATGTGCCCTGTGTTTTCCAGATCAGTGTTACATATATTAATGCTGCCGTGGTTAGAACTATGACAGCAAGTACTGGCCCATGTACTGCTTTTTTGTAGTTTTCCAGTACGGCATGGCAGCTACACGTTTTATGTTGGAGGTTTGGCAGTTTTGACACTTTTTTTTTTCTAGGCAACATGGTGGGACATTGGCACATCAGTCCATACACATGGGTTGATACGCTGCGAAGTCGGCAGCATAGACACTTTCCGAAGCGCCTAAAGTGCTCTTTGGATACTTTTTTTGATCCGATGAATTTCTGGGTATCAATATTGGAGTGAGTGTGTTAAATGCCTGGTGTGGATGCTTTCCTTTACTCGCTCTGCTTCAAAGGCTTTTTTCCTTCATCTTCCCGTGAATTTATAGCCCCTCCTCGAAGCGACCTGCAGCACTGTGAGGGCGGGCTGTGTAAGCAGTCAATTGATGGGGAGGAAGCAAACACAGTGGGAAGGGAGCAGTGCCGATACCAGAATGCTTCCACTGTGTAAACACGGCTTTTGGCCTTACTTGATGACATCCCAGTTGTAGAGCTGTGATATGATGACACAGATGGGTCTTCTCCCTTGATCACCGTCACTATCCCTACATTTCATCACCTAGCTTTGTGACTCTGACCCTGGCATGGGAGGTTGCATATCTCTCAGGCAGGTCTGCTTACATCTTACATCTGCAGTTCCCCTTCCCTTCACATGCAGCTACCTCAAGTCTGTGTTAGATAGTGAACACAGAGAGTTGCCTCTAAGCTTGGATGCCCCTTCTTACTACCAGTATTCTGCCACCAGCTGGGATACGAATTGCTGGACTTCTCTGCATTTACTGTTATCGGGTTCATCTGCATTTAGTGTGCCAGTGCCCAGATAGGACGTTTACACACGGACTCTTGGATTATGATGGAAATAGGAATTTTGCACATTAATTTGTGAAATCGTTACAGATCAGTGGGTCCACTTGTATACTGTGATATCTCAGAATACGTCACTCCTTCAGATGATGATAATTCACGTCAGCCTAATCATTTTTCACTATTCACAACCCTCTTGGCCCTTTCTGCCAGTTCAGCAACTTTCCTAGATTCAAAAGCTCCATCTGACAGTCCATGCCAGTGAGCCTTTCTTTGCTCAGACTGACTCTGACCCCACCCACCCACACACACACACACACACACATATATCCTCAGACTGCACAGCCCCTAAACTGGCTGTCTTCATTTTTCTTCCGCGTGAATTCTGTTTGCTACCTGTCTTAAAGCTAAAGAGAAGATCCTGTAGGAATTGTTTTATGATTGATATCACAGTGACTGGTCTCTTTAATCGTTGCAGCCAGGTTTTGCATGTCAACCACTCTAATTTAAAGCCTGCAGCTTAACCCTTTTGCTTCTGGCATGATTGGAGCATGTCTTTTCCTATATACAGTAGTAAATACTATTGGAACATAGCAAATCTGTGTTCCATCACAATTCTAAATAGAATAATTGATAGTAAATCATGAGTAAGGCTGTAATTCCTTTGGGAGAGTCTAGGGACAGCATAAACCATGAGAGCAAAGCTCGAATCGTTTATGATGTCAGCAAAATCCCAAGATGCAATGACAAGCCTAGTTACTGCTGGTTTCCTGTCTGTTATTTTTTGTAATTATGTGGAACACTCCAAATATTCCTTCTCGTAAGTCTGGCGATCTGATGTCAGAACGATAGTGTTATGACTTTCTGGTGTCAGAGCTATAGTATTATGAGTTTTTGATGTCACTAATTCCCTCTGGGAAAATACAACATAGAACCAGTGATTTTTCCACTGTCAAAAATGTCCAGGTCCGTTTGGCAAAAATCTTAAAATCTGTTTAAACCCCCCCCCCCAAATTGAGGACAAATCAACATGTTCTGAACAAAAACTTGGGTTAAAATGGAGGGGTTTGCCTAAAAAGCTTGTGCAAAGTGGGGGGTTTCATGTAAAAATGACTCCCAAGTTCTGGTTTATAAATTACCGGTTCCATTTTTTTTACAGTGTTTTCCATTGAAAACAGAAAAGCATTGGCCCTAATGACAACAATATATCACATCACAGTTGGAGGCATGCACATGTGTGTGAATGTAAACTAGTTATTGGGTTTGGGTTCTTCAGAGAGCAAGTTATTCTGGCGGCTCCCTAATGGACTGGCTGTGCAGCCAGTTTTCGTAATGCCCACCATGTGACATGGCTTTAACTTCTTGGCAGTGCTTAACGTTTTTTTCACAGGAACAGGATACATTGGTGCTGTCCTGTGTGAACTTGGCTTAAAGGAGTGCAACATGTCTTCTTTTTTAAGATCTTCTGTTTGTGAACTCTTGCCATGACGGAAGCCTGTGCTGTAAAGAATACAACTTCAGCTGGTACCATCACAGTTTTGTCTTCTTTCTACTCCTAGAAGTAGACCCATCTACCTTTTGCCCATTGGTTCAACTCCTAGAACCAACAGGCAGAAGATAGATGAGCCTAGTTTGACAGCTCTCTTCCAGGGCTCTCCAGTTTTCTTGCTGAGCTCAATGACACATGTCCTGATCCCTGTGATTAATTCCTTCTCACCGGTGTGTGCGGTGACACTCTGTGATGGTGCTGCTTCAGACCTTCCTTCATAGTGGTACTCTCACTGCCAGTCACAGCTTTAGATTAGTTGTGGAAATTCAGTGCAGCAGGCGAGATTTTTGATGCGTTGGCTGCACACACACACACACACACATACACACACACACCCACAACAGTTTCCATCCTCCTTTTGTGCTTTCAGGAACTTCTGTTTCTATTTTTAACTTATACCCATGTGTTTATCCCATGACCTTTTGAACTCCCCTACTGTTTTCGCCTCCACCACCCACTCCAGCAGTCCATTCCATGGGCCCACTACCCGTTCAGTAAAGTAGTTCCCTCCCCTATTAGCTCTGAATTGCAGACCCTCCAGCTTTAAGTTGTGCCGCCCCCTCGGTCTTGGATTTTCCTTCCTCTTGAAGATGCTGCCTTCTGCCACCGGTTTATCCCTTTTAGGTATTTAAGTTTCTATCCTATCTCCTCTCTCTCTCTCTCTCCTTGTTTCCAGGGAGTATAGGTCTAGCCCCTCCATCCTCTCCTCATAAGTCTTCTGATGCATGCCATTCACCATTCTGGTTGCCCGTCCCTGTACCTCTCTACCTTTTCTATATCCCCCTTCTGATACACACTGAGGGTTGCTGAAGGCGACCCCTGATGAAGAGGCTTCCTCCTCGAAGCAGAGGTGACTTGTGTTGTGCCAGTCGTTAAATTTCACTCTTTATCATTTGGGCAATAAATCTGTACTGTGAACCTTCAGTAGCCCTCAGTGTATACCCATGTATTTTTGGCTTCTGGAAATTAAGTGTAAACAAATCCAAAAGACCAGCACACCAAATTATCAAGGACCAGAAAGCAAAAAATGCAAATAAGATATTTATTTGAGTCCACAACACACAGGTAGATGCCAGCTACCCCAGCGCTTCAGCATAAAGCCTTCATCAGGGCGTGACCCCTGACCTGTGTGCTGTGGACTTGAATAAATATCTTATTTGTTATTTGCATTTTTTGCTTTCTGGTCCTTTATAATTTGGTGTGCTGGTCTTTTAGATTCGTTTATTGTCTGTTTAGGGCTGGCTGCCCTTCACCTGCACCCACTCATCTAGCTGTTCGTGGTGACAAACTTTGGAACTGGAAATGAAGTGTAGCCTGTTGATTTGAGCACTGAAGTGTGACTGGCAGATGCCAGGTTCAAATCCTGTCACAGCCACTGATAACACTGTATGGCCTTAGGCAAGTCATTGAACTTCTCTGTGCTTCAGCCTCCAAGATGTAAAATTGGGCAAGGACCTCAAGGCAGTTTGGTTTAAAATAAAGCGTCTTTCATACACGCTGCATCCTGACAAACCCTGCAATCCATGAGGAGTTCCAACAACCATTATTTTAAATGGGAAGGGAATTGCCTGGTGTTAACAATGGCTTTGGGGCTGTCCTGTTAGTGCAGCTGCAGTGCTGGTGACCCCAATTCGGGAACGAGCCCCTGGCTGCCAGCAACCTGCTGGAAAAAGGAGGCTTAAGCATCCTAGCGGACACTTGAATTCTCTGGGTTATGGGGATGATCGTGGGCTGCTACATGCATGCCTGTTAATAACCATAGCGGGCCCAACGTGGCATGGAGGGGGTGATCTGCCAGTCTCTGTGCCTGCCCATTGTATGCATGCTGAAGACATGTTTGGTGACTCCCTAGCAAAGGGGAACAATGGGAGCAACAGGGAAAACGCAAAGCAGTCAGTAGGGTGAAGTGCATCCTCCGCAAGCGCCACACCACCAACCCGATTCCCCTGTGTGCTGAATTTGGTTGCCAGAGGGGTTTGGCCCACCCTAAAGGCACTGCCATTGGGGGGGGGGGGTTAATCCATGGGGGCACTCAGGAAGTCAGTAAGTCCCATAGAGGTTGTGTGATATATCTGTGGGGAACATGCCGAAGGAAACAGAGGGTCAAGTTGAATTATAACAAAATAGAGAATAAATCAAAAACAAACACCCCCCCCCCCAAAAAAAAAGAAAAAGGTTGATCAATTAGGTTGTTTCAAGGCGCTTCTTATTCTGTAAATCTTATGTCTCCATAAATAGCTCTGTCATGAAGCTGGTTTGAAATCTCACAGTGCGTACTAGCATGGCAAAAGTTGTGTTTAGCTTTCAGGAGTTCTCAAAGTTCAAAGTATGGCATCTGTATCTTTTAGAAAGTAGAGCGTTTTTTATAATTATGCCTGTTACAAAGTCAATGTCAGTGGCTTAGTAGAGTGCACACTTGCTCTGAGGCTAGAAGATACAAAGGTTATGGGTTCTAGCCCCACACCCGGTACTTGGAGTAATTACTGTAACGGACACTGTGGTGCAGTACGAGGGAGGTGCTGCACTGTTGATGTGCCATCCTTCAGATGAGATGTTAAACTGAGGTCCCTTCTGCCCATATCTGGTCATTGTCCAGGTGGAAGTTAAAGATCCCATGGCACTTACCAAGTTTTTGAAAAGAATTTTCAACAACATCTACACAATCAGTGTACTTGTGATTGCTGTTAACTGTGTTATTGTAATGCTGTTTTTATTGTTATTTTTGTGTGTTGTATTGTATTTTAGTATTATACTGCTTTGGCCAGGGTCGAGCCTGAAAAAGGACCCTTGGTCCAGTTCTCTTACCCAATTAACAAATTTGAATAAATAAGAGTAGGGGACTTTTTTATTGAAAAAAAGCAGACACAAAATACAGACAGAAATGTCAAACAAAAGAACCATCAATAAAGAATAAATACAAAATACAAGCAAAAAAATGAACAAGACAAAAAGAAAAAAACACTTTTTCAACATATCTCAACCCTACATTTCAGGAATGACTCTGCACAGTATACAAACAGAAATCAATGTTGAACCTTACATAAAAGCCCTAGTGGGAAAAAAAATAAAAGGAAAAAGGATCTGCAAATACAGCTACCAAAGGAAAAAAGGAGTTAATTCAAAGAAGAGAAATCCAGGACATATTTTTCCAAGAATGGGTTCCAGCTTCCACCGGGAAAATGACTCCTCGCCCTATTATACACAGAAATGAGTGAATTAACTATTTTCTGTTCTAATTCTAACATGGTGATCTGACTTTGTTGTAGTAACAATTGACACCTAACTTTGCCAAACAAAGAATTTTATGACTATAGCCCAAGGTGCTTTGGTGATACGTCTGCCAGGCCTGTCTTACCAAGAGGAGTGTATGTTCCACATACCGTATGAAGGAAAACAAAGGCTTCTTCCATATGACTGATTCTCTGTTCCAGAAGTCCCAAGGAGATGTTCCTGAGTCTCCAAATGAGTCTCACAACCTTGTCCAGGACAGTATTTCTCCTCCACGTTTTTGTGTTTCTTGTTACAAATGCATAGCCTACCATAAGCACATAACCAAGATACGTCCCACATCCTTGGTGGCATCCTGGCATCAGCAAGCACGTGTCAGTATTGGGATTTAACTTTGGTTACTGTCTCTGTAGTGCAGCATGAGGGGGTGCTGCACTTCTGAGGTGCCATCTTTCGGATGAGATGTTAAACCGAGGTCCCATCTGCCTGTTCTGGTGGTTGTTCAGGTGGACGTTAAAGATCCCATGGCACTTCTCAAAAAGAGTAGGGGGAATTACCCCAGTGTCCTGGCCAAATTTTCCCCATTCACTAAAAATACCACCAACAGCTTAATCTGGTTAAATTTCAGTTGGTTACCATCTATACCCCCCCCTTTAAAAAAGGGACTTCTAGTCTCAGTGGGCCTACCGGGTCAACAGAATTCAATAAATAGATAAATATATGTTTAGGTAACCTGTGGGAGGAGTCTGAAAAGGCTGCTGCTATGGTAGAGACATACAGATCTTACTTCGAGACACAGCTCTTGCAGCAGGTTACACCATTAGGACTGAAGCCGCCAGGCGCCAGGACCCCACGGAAAAATTCTAGCTAGCTAACTACAGCGGGAACCGCACCCGCGTCGGTCCCGCCTCCGGCGTCAGGCGTGGTACAAAGAGGCGGTCCATGAATTCCCCAGTTCTTTTCCGCCGTCCGACTTAGCTACCTGACCCTTCAGTTTACCAGTCTAGCCGGCCGCGTGAATAGTTCTTTTTCGATAAAATTTTGAAAATCTTCACCTCTTCAAGCAAGATCTTGATGTCATCACCAATTTCGGGCCATCTTTGAAATGCGCTTGTGGAAAGCAGATCCGTTCCAAGGACCCCCCACGGCCTGCGTCGAGTGCCTGAAGCCCGAACCACGATACCGGGCCTGTCCTTCTTGCCAAGGGTTCAATAGCCGTACCGGATCCGCGTCAGAGGGCTTTGCAGGCGCTTCTTCTGGAGGAACAACTGAAGACCATGTCCTCCAGGGGAAAGCTCCAGGGTCCACAAGCACGCGGAGAAGAGAAGGAAGAAGGCCCCTTCCAGGTCCCCTTCTGAGGTTCGGTCCAGTAGCTCGGTTCAAATCTCCCCGGCTGCAATCGAAAGCCCTCTTCTCGGGAGAAATCATGAGCCTTCACCTCCCCTTCCAGGGCCTTGGCCGGTCCGAGGGCGACACCATCACCACCGCAGAGTCGGGTTCCCGCTCCTCGGTACCAGCGTCAGGTCTTCGTCGGTGCCTCCACGCAAGGCGTTGGAGCTCACGCCTTTAAAAAGGCCTGTAGCCCAGGCGCGGCTCGACAGCCGTCGGCGGTAGCTGCTTCTTCCCTGGGCCGCCGTCGGCCCGGCGACCGGCGCCGGCCATTGCATCGGCGGGCGCCCGGTGAGGGACCGGCGCCCGCCCTCCTGAAAAGAAGAAGGCCCTGTTGCCTCCGACCGACATCGGTCAGGAGCCTCTCTCGGAGGAGGACCTAGAGCAGCCCGAGGACCAGATGGGCGACCCCGGTCCCGTCGGTACTCCCAGGGATCCCTCGCCATTACCAGAGCCCCCTGTGGAGCCGGCGCGGGACCCGGCGACCGCCCACGGCACCCGGACGTCGTCGGGCCTCTCTCTGAGTGGAGGTGAAAGATCTGTTCACCTACTGGTGGGATACCATTAAAAGACATGGTTTCCCCCTCCTCCTCCTACTCCTCCTCCTCCTCCTCCTACTCCGGTTCTGCCCCCCTCGCCCCGGGGTGGCAGGCCGTGTTCCTCCTCCCGGGGCCTAGGAGCCCTCCCGGGGAGACCTGATAGCGGAGACCTCCGTCCGAAATCCTCTGCTGGATCACCCAGCCCCAAGAGATCCAGGAGGCATCGGCGTTCGCCTTCAGCGGAGGACACGGGATCAGACTACTCCACCTCTAGATCCCCATCTCCACTCTCCATCCCTTCTCCGGACCCACGTGAGATGCCTAGATCTCCTCGGATGATCCCTCGTTCCTTGATATTATGAGACATATACAAGAGAACATGGGATGGGATGCTGAAGACTTAGACCCAGAAGAGTGCGACTCGCCAAATATCTTCAGCAAAGGACCCCAAGCCTGTGGTGGTACCACCCTTGGTTGACACTTTCGTGGGCGTCACCAAGGCTGCGTGAGGCGTCCACACTCGCTCGGCGAGACCGAAGAAAGCTGATCAGCTTGCAAGGCTCCTAAGGGCGACCAGTACTTGGCGCAGCATCCTCAGGCGATTCTCTGGTCATCACAGCCTCACCTGACCGGTCACAGAGGCCACAACATTTGAGCACCCTGCCACGGACCCAGAGTCCAAGCAACTGGGCGCATTGGGTAGGCGCACGTGTCTTCCGCTACCTGCGCCATCAGATCCCTGAACTATTTAACCCACATGGTTCAGTTCCAGAGCTTTGTGGGAACAGGGTCTGGAAGCGGCTGAAAAGATGCCCGAAGGTGAGCAGAAGGAGGATGCTTCAGCTCCTCGTGCAGGTTCAGGCGTGGGGACCCAAGTGCTAGAGCAGCGTATGACTCCAGCGGACTCATCCGACTGACAGCAGCTTCTGCGTTTGCCTCGGAGACACTCTTGGTTCTGGCGTCTCGGTTTTCCCGGACGTCAAAGAACATCTTGGGCCGCCTTTGAGGAGAAGTATTGTTTGGTAATCCTACAGAAAGATCCTTACCAAACTTCAAAGAGGCCAGGAAGAAGGTAAGGTCGGTTCAGGCCATGTGCCGACCTAAGCTAGTTCCTAAGTAGGAACCAAAAGCCGTTTCGTCTTGTGGACGCGAGGCAACAGACCCACTCCGCTGCACCTCAGAGGGACTCTGGTTTCGAGAGCCCAGGGCAAACACCCGCCAGCCGAGGCCAGCGTTCTCCTAGAGCAGGCCCAGCCAGCGGGTCCATCTGCCACCACAGCCTGACTCCTTGCCGGCCCGCCCCTCAGGATCAGCAGGAGTTTATAGTGAGATTACGCGTGCATGGAACTTTCCTGCGGGATGGCAGGCCATTACCACCGACAGGTGGGTTCTTCAGTTGGTCAGTCTAGGCCACTTTATAGAATTCTGGAGAAAGCCACCTCGAGGCCTCCTTTGCTCTCCCGGTATCAGGGTCAGCACAAAGCCTTGATCTGGCAAGAAGTACTCGCGCTACTACGAAGGGAGGCGATGATGCGTCCCAGAGAACCAGAGGACTAGAATACTATTCCCACTTCTTCCTGGTTCCCAAGAAAACAGGGGACCTCCGTCCAATCTTGGACCTCAGCGACCTCAATGTGCGGTCACTTACAAGAGATTCCATGGTGACCCTTCCAGGTCTTATCCCCATGCTCAAACAGGGACGCCTTTTAGCGTCTCTAGACATGCAGGATGCCTACCTGCACATCCCTATGGCTCAGGCGCACAGGAGGTTCCTGCTTAGGAGTTTCTCGACCACCACCTTCAGTTCCAGGCCCTTCCTTTCGGACTGTCTTCGCCGAGGGTCTTTACCAAGTGCATGGCAGTCGTGGCAGCGTCTCTGAGGAGACAGGGCCACTCGTGTTCCGATACCTGGACGACTGGCTTCTCATGGCCGCCTCAGAGAGCGTTGCTTCTTGCAATCAAGAGCACCCAGGATCTGTTCCGATCCTGGGCATCCTCATAAATTACAGATCTCTCCTGGTACACGTCATGAAACTGCAGTTCATAGGAGCAGTTCTGGACACTGTTCAGGAAGAGCCTTTCTTCCGGCCGACAGAGCGGGCGCATCAGATCCCTCATAAGGACCTATCACTAAGCAGGTTGTACCTGCCAGGTCGGTCCTTTGCTTGCTCGGACACATGGCTGTGGCCATTCCTACTGTCCCATGAAGACTCCACATCGCATTACTCAGTGGATGCTCAAAGTGCAATGGGACCAAAGGCAAGACCACTTGCAGCATCCGGTCAGACTCACGAATTCAGTGATTCAAGACTGGCAGTGGTGGCTAACCCCAGGGTCGCTCTCATCAGGCGTCCCGTTCATTGCGCCGTCCCCGGAGGTCACCCTCACCACAGACGCTTCCGGTCTTGGGTGGGGGGCACACCTGGACGGGGTAAAGTCCCAGGGTATGTGGACCCAGATGGAAGCTCACCTTCACATCAACGTGCTGGAAATGAGGCGGTCCTCTATGCCCTGCAGGCCTTTCAGTCAGTTATCCCACGTGTACTCTTCTACTTCAGACAGACAACACGGCGGTGATGTAATACCTCAACAAACAGAAGCGCACTCTTACCCCTTTGCAGGAGGCCATGAGAGTGTGGGATTTGGTAATCAGACACGCGCGAATCTGATCACTGTGCACGTTCCGGAGTGGACAACACGGTTGCAGGCGGCCTGAGTGGTTCTCAGGCCAGAGTCCACAGATAGGACTCCTTCAAGAGGTAGCAGAGGATCTGTTCTCCGATGGGGAACTCCAGATCTAGACTTGTTCGCCTCCCATCCAGCATAAAACTGCCCAATTTTTGCTCGCTAGATCCAGGGCCTGGTGTTTTCTGGCGAGAGCGCGTTATCCCTCTCCTGGGCCAACAGATTCCTCCGCTTTCCTCCTTTCCGTTGATCCAGAGGTTCTTCTCAAACTGCACAGAGAACGCATAATATTGATCCTAGTGGCCCCATTTTGGCCCAGACAGATTTGGTTCCTTTGTTGATTCAACTATCTGGAACCCCGCTCCGTTGCGCTCAGCTCCCACTTACTGTCTCAGGAGAAGAGGTTCACTTGTCCACCCGGACCTACGTTCCTTGAACCTGCATGCTTGGCTCCTAGAGACATAGCCATTTTGCGTCACGGGGTCTCGCAAGAGGTTGCAGAAGTCCTTTCTGCAGCCAGAAAGCCGGCAACGCATGCGACGTACGCCATGAAATGGCGCCGTTTTTGTGTATGGTCGCGAGCACGCGACCTTTCCCCTTTAGGTTGTCCTGTGGGAGTAATATTAGAATATTTGCTCTCCCTCTTTCATTCGGGTCTAGCCTACTCCTCTATTAAAGTGCACCTCTGTGCCATTTCGACTACCACCTCCCAGTGGGAAATCGTGACAGTGGCTCAGGTGGCGCCTCTCGAGGAATTTCTTGGGGTGTTGCACTTAGGCCTCCTATTAGAGACCCTGTGCCTCCATGGGATTTGCTTTTTGTCCTTGACAGCTCACGCTTCCCCTTTGAACCTGCAGCGGATTGCGAGCTCGTTTTCTGTCGTGGAAAGACGTTGTTTTTAGTGCTGTTACCTCGGCAAGAAGAATTTCTGAACTTCACGCTCTCATGTGCAAAGAGCCTTATTTAGTTTTCCACGGGACAGAGTATCCCTGAGGACGAACCTAAATTCTTGCCTAAGGTGGTTTCTTCACTCACTCTGAACCAGGATATCGACCTTCCGGTCTACTTCCGAACTACTCTAATAGAGGAGAGGCTCTGCTCCATACCCTGGATGTTCACAGCAGCCTGAGGTTTTACCTCAACAGAACTCAGTCCTTTCGTAGTTCTGAGCAGCTTTTCATTTCCTTCTCTGAGAGAATGATGGGCCAATCAGTATCCAAACAGTCCCTTTCTGCTGGCTTGTCAGTGTATTTCTCACTGTTATGGTATCAAACAAAAGCCCTCCGGGTTCAGTCGAGGTCATTCCACTAGAGGGTGGCTACTTCCTTTGCAGCTCAAAATGTTTCCACTTCTGCTATATGCGCTGCAGCCACTTGGAGTTCTTGCATACCTTTATCAGGCATTATAGCCTGACACGCTTCCTCGGCGAAGGGCTGGTTTTGGTTTGGCCGCACTTCAGGGTCTCCTGTCCTAGGTTCAGGACCTGGTTTTATCCTTTAATTTCCTCCTCCCGGATTTTCTGACAGCGTTACTGTGGGAATCAGTCCTAATGGTGTAACCTGCTGCAAAACTGTCTCGAGTAAAGATAGTACAGTTACGTAGAACTTTCCCGTAACAGTAGATCTTCGAACAGCTCTTACAGCTATCACCCCCCTTAGGAAGCATGGCTCCAGTCTTTCTGAGCAGGAATTTATTATCTTTCTGTCTTCTGACGGAATCCTAGGTCTCCCATTTTGATGTCAGCCTGCGGCAAAGAAGTCTCCGGCGGAGAACTGGGGAATCTGGGCGGGACGCCCCCTTTTGTACCACGCCTGGCGTCGGAGGCGGGACCGACGTCGGGGCCGGTCCCCGCTGTAGTTAGCTAGCTAGAATTTTTCCGTGGGGTCCTGGCGCCTGGCGGCTTCAGTCCTAATGGTGTAACCTGCTGCAAGAGCTGTTCTCGAAGATCTACTGTTACGGTAAGTTCTTACGTAACTGTACTTTCTTCCTAGGGACCAGTGACATAGCCACATATGAAATGTTCCATCTACGAATTTTCAAAATAGCATTTTTGATATACTCAGGGTGTCATGCGGTATCCACTGTTCTAGGCCAGTGAAACTTGCCCATATGCCATCGGCCCAGAAAAGGTGCCAACCACTTCAGAAATCATGATGCCAGTGGATTGGAGATTGCCGCAAAATGCCTCCCATATTAGTCCATAGGAAAATGCTATAAAAAAGGCAATGGGATTCACCATCCCAGGTCCACCATCCTTGACTAGTAAGTAGATAATCTCTCTCTTTTTTTTTTTTTATACTATGCTTTTTGCGGCCATCCGACCTACATTCGTCTGCTATACTCAGAGGCTCAGCCACCTCAACTGATAAGGACACACCTCCAACCCCCCTTCAAGCAGCCTGGCTTCCCCCCCCCAGGGCAGGGCTACTGGTTCCCTGATTGAATGAAATATGGTACCAGTGAGGACGAGGGGTCAGGAGCCACGGCGCAAGGTCTGGTCCGTGGAGCCGGACGTCATCTCGTCAGCCGACCCATTCTTTTCCAAATGTCCCCGGGAGGCAGAATGTGCAGTGACATCCATGGCGTGAACTCCAAAGTTGGTCCTGCCTCCCACTAGTCCAAGTGCCAGTTGCTGCTGATCTGGGTGCCCCCCCCCCCGAGAAGGAGAGCAGTCGCTTTGATGCTCTGTCCTTCTCCCCTCAGTCGGCTGACTCTCCAGTTTGTTCCTGAACCTGTGGCATCAGCATCGCAGGCAGAAGCCCTACCGCTGCGCCGGCGGGCTGGCCTGGTAATCTTCCATTTTACCAGATTAAGACTGCTATCCCAGAGCATGTTTTATTAAATACTGTAAATCCCTGCTTCCAGGGATGCCAGGGGAGGGTAAACCTAACTTAAGCGCTTCTTCTTAGTTGCCATGCAAAGGTTGGCTTGGTGACGTAGAGGGCTGAGGCACCAGTGCTTTAATCTTTAGGCGCACCGGTGATCCATGTTTGGGAACAGACTTGGGTCATCAGGGGTCAGCCGGTGTGGGAGATGATCGAGCGCCAAGAGATGGTTCTTCTCTCCCAGGTTGGGGAGGCATATTTTCTCGGCCTGGGACTGCCACTAAGTGGAGGACTGGTGGCAGTGCAGCATGGGCAGCAAGAAAAGGAGGGTGCTTTGGGGAACATCAGACAGGTGTGCCTCCATGCACGAGTCTGACACACTGCAGTGAGGGGCAGGGAGAAAAATGGATAAAGGAGTGTAGGGGACTTAATGAAGCCCTGCCAACCTATCTCCAGGTCCGCATTACCACCTGGAACTCATCGTCGGTCTGCCTTGGATTGCTGTACTGCGGAGGGCCTCTCTCCTCCAGCCCTGCCAAAAGAGGGAATTGGAGGAGAGAACCTGACTGTGATGAATACCAGGGGATGCAGGTGCCAGCATAGGGAGGTGTAAAAATTCAGACGCAAGGCCATTCTCTCCAGGGGCCATATTGTTGCTTTGGGACTCTAGCTACCTTCACCTCCTGAAGCATGATTATACCAGTTAGTTTATCTGTGTTATCTTGAGGTAAGATAGGGAACCGTAAAAGACTTGAAAAAAGATGCTGAGTCAGGAGGGTCAGCTACCGATGTTTCAGACATTTTTTTTTTTTAGATAGTCTTGTACTACGCCCTCAGTTTCTGTCTGTATTTTTCATAATTCTGTAAGCATCTTTTACTTATTCTAAATTTTGTCTTTAAACTCTGTCTTTGTAGCTCTCAAATATGTTTCCACTTTGACCTTCCCTTGTGTCCCGCTTCTGTGTTCCATGAGCAGAAATGTGGCAATACTGTGCTGAATTCTTTTCAATTTCAGATTTAATGTGTTGTATTTGCGTGGGATATGTACCTTCCCCTTTGTGTGTCAGTGACAGTAATCTTATTAATTGAGTTCTTAAGGAGAAGTATTTTTATATTCCTCACTTTTGATCTTCCCTGACTGTTTTAGCAGGCACTTCTTTATTTCCGTTTTTGTCTCTTCCCACCAATTGCTAATGTTATCAAACATACAGGCCAGTGATTTCCTGGCCTTTAGAAGGTTTAATAACCTTGCATTTATACTGTCATGTTCCAGTGATGAGGAATTTAATTTCCAATAGCTTTCCCTTTTTGTATACCATCAGAGGTACTCTTTGCACCTAATAACAAGGGAACTACGTTTTCTATAGGAATGAAGGCTGCTTGCTATACCCTCAGATATCTGGATAAAAAGATGAAATCAATATGGGTAGCAAGGTTTCTTCTGTAAGTATAGCCTTCTGTTTTGTGTAGTGTTCTGTATGCATCTGTCAGTCCGGGATTTGATAACCTGTTCAAAAAAATTAGTATCACAAAACTGTTCCTCAGATCTTGAATCACTAAAACACAGTTAAAGTCTCTATCACACGTATTTCAAGCAGTGTACAGATAAGGTTGCAACAGACCAGACATGTCAGCTCTCCCTTTTCTAGCCTGCAGAGCATAAACATTTAAGACTGCACGACAGTTATTATATTGAAAATAAATCGCCAAAACTCTTCCAGGCAAAATATCCGCAAGTTTGGAAATCAAGAACTGGGTGCCACTGCAGCTAGGCCGTCACATCTATCCTCCCCAAAGAAGAAACAGGACGGCTGCAAGCACCACAATTTCTGGGCTTGAGTAAAGTTAGAGCACAGATTTATCCTGGTTTCCTGAAGTATTTAGATACCAAATTTAAATATTTTAAGATGGAAATGGGTAAAAGCCTCCTTATCGAGTTCTTTATACTATTTGTCGTTCAAGGGGGCAATTTTAAGATTTGTGAAAGAGGACGTCTGGAAGGAAAAAATTAAACTATGACAAATCAAAGTAAATAACACTGAAACTAGGGAGGTTTAGCCAAACATTGACAACTTCTGGGTCTGAGGCCTTTTCTTTTTTTTTTTTTTTTAAACTCTCATTCTTTATTCTATGGTAAAGAACATGTACATTGCCTAAGGCAAAAGTGTATACCAACAATACATTAAAATGACAAAGACATAAAAATACAGAGAACGTAAATAATTTAAAAAAGAATATATATATATAAGGGTAAACATAAAGTGCACTTGCATCCTGTATTTCCTTATATTTCACATGTTGCCAAACTAATACATCAAAATAGATAGACGGGACAACTGATACCCCCTGGGTAGCAGAGAATTACCTGGGATCATGGAATAAATTCTCTTCATATTGGTGTGATATATATATTACCCATTTTCTCAACACATTCTCAAAAGCAGCCTGGGATTTATTTAATGTGGCTGTAATTTTCTCCATTTTATAAATGTCAGTCATTATTTGATGCCACTGGTCCAAAGTAGGAGGCAAGGGGGACATCCATTTTTTGGTAATAGCTCTTTTGGCAGCAAGAAAAGCCAAATTAATAAATTTCTTTGTTGGGATATCCAATTGAACCAGGGGACAATTGCCAAAAAGAAAAGAGAGAAGGTCTGGGTTGATATTTGGGGAGACTATATGTTGAAGGGCTTCATAGAAACGAGCAAGAAATGGTTGCAGAGTCCAGCAAGACCAAAAAATATGGCCTAGAGTGGCTGAGGAGAATCCGCATTGCCTCCAACAATTTGCTTCCCCCTGCTTGCTGTACTTCTGGGTCACTACAGGAGATCTGAAGTACCTCATAGATATTTTCCAGGGAAATTCCTTCCAGCGTCCAGAGCTGGTACCTTTATACATTGTTTTAATATGTCTTTCCCATATAGACGGGGACTCCCCTCCCTAAATCTCTCTCCCAGGCTACCCTCGTTTTATCTAAGGGATTATCTTTCAGAGATTGTAAACCCTTATATAGATTTGAAATAATATGGGCTGGGACAGACCTCCCATCTGTTACTTTTATCAAAGTCTGCAGGAGCCCAGGAAGGGGACAGTCCCTCCACCTCACCTCCTCAAGGGAGCAAAGATAATCTCTGGTTTGAAAGTATCTGAATCTGAGTATTGGATGCGTACCTTTGAACTAGGTCTGTAAGTGATAAGATTTATCCTGTGGCATAAAATGGTATATCAGGTGCAGACCTTTTCTTTTCATTTGAGGTATCCCTTATCCAATTTGGCCGGGGTAAAAGAAACTATATGGGGTAAGGAGAGCAGGGCAGGCCTCCACTTTGTGAATTCGGAGAGGGACAACATCTTCTGCCAAGACCTCAGAGTGGATTGTGTAAATGGGTTTGCAATTTCCTCACTTTTTAGGGTAAGGGGAAAGGAAAGCAGTCTCTGAACAACATCCTTAAGTTCCCTCTCTTGGCTTTCAACTGATTTCCACCTGGCTTTGTAATTCTTGTCTAGCCAATACAAAGGAATTCTAACTTGAGAAGCTAAGTAATATAGCCTAAAGTTAGGAAGGGACATACCACCCTGCTGCCTGGGAAGCTGCAAAACTGAGAGATTGATCCTCGGTTTCTGTTTTTCCCAAATGTAGGCTGACACCTTCCTTTGTAGCGACCTGAAGAAAGAATCTGTTAACTGTTTTGGGAGAGTTTGGGTCAAATAAAGGAAGCGGAGAAGGACCACCATCCTAATGGCTTCTACTTTTTGGTGTAAGGATAAAGGGAGGGTACTCCATTTTTCCAACTCAGCATTGGTTTTGAGCAAAAAAGGAGAGTAATTTAAAGGGAACAGGTCTTCATAAGTCATACCAATCCGTACCCCTAGATATTTTACACTTTTGAGGTCCCATTTAAAGGAGTACCTATTCCTAAGATGCGCTGATGGAGTAAAATTTGGGGCTAAGACCTCCATCTTAGACAAATTGACCGTATATCCTGCCAGTTCCCCAAATTTGGTCAATTTATCCCAAAGAGGGGGGAGAAAGGCCTCAGGTTCAGTCATGTATATCACTAAGTCGTCCGCATAGAGTGCAAGTTTATGAATGCCAGAGGACAGTCTCACCCCGGACACCTTCACCTCCTGCCTCAGAGCTTGGGCTAAGGGTTCTAAATACAGAGCAAACAGCAGGGGGACAGGGGGCAGCCCTGCCTTGTACCACGGGACAATGGAATAGGGTGGGAGAATGAACCATTGATTCGAATGAAAGCCCTGGGATCCGTATACATTAGCTTTATTAGGTTAATAACGGAATCTGGGACACCAAATTTCCCCAGAACCGCCCACAGGAAGGGCCATTCAACACGATTGATCGCTTTCTCTGCGTCCAGAGAACGCAAAAGAAGCGGGGACCCCTCCTTCCTAGCATGCTGTAACAGTAGTAATGTTCTTTTAATATTATCCTGTGTTTGACGTCCTGGGACAAAACCGGTCTGGTCCAAATCTATTACCCCCGGCAAGAATACTTCAAATCTTTTACCTATAATAGAGGCAAAAATGTTGTAATCTATGTTAAGAACCGAGATGGGTCTATACGAGGAGCAGGATGTGATGTCTTTATCCGGTTTTGGTATACTAGAAATGTAGGCATATCGCCAGGTGTCAGGGGTTAATTCAGCTAATTGAACACTTCTACAGGCCTCCAACAAAACTGGAGATAGTTCCTTTCTAAATGCCTCATAGAAATCACCTGTGTAGCCATCCGGGCCCGGGTTCTTAAAAGTTTTAAGAGCCGAAATAGCTCGAGCAAGTTCTACAGGGAATAGGTTTCTCCAGGCTTCGTTTTTGTTCTTCAGATAGTCTAGGGAGTCTAAGACCTTTTAAGAAGGCCTCCATCCCCCGAGCTCCCTCAACTCCTTCAGATCTGTATAAGGCACTGTAGAAGGTCTGAAAAGCATGTTCTATCTCCCTAGGGAGAGTAACCCTTTTTTTGGAGGTTGGATCTCTGATCTGAGTAATATTGGACCGGGTCTTGTGCTGCCTAAGTCTGTGGGCTAGTAACCGGGTAGCTCTGGGCCCCCCTTCATAATATTTCTGCCGGATAAACTGTAAGGCTTGCTCAGTGCGAATGTCTAGTATCCCTTGGATCTGATCCCTAGTGGCCTGTAATAGTGGGAAAGCCCCCTTATCTCCAGCAGCATGCTGAGCCTGTAAGTCCCTAAGTTGCCTATGGAGTTTGTCAAGGCGCAACTGTTGTTTCTTTTTGTAGCAAGCCGCATACTTTATTATCTCGCCTCTAAGAACTACTTTCAGGGTGTCCCAGAGTATTCCCTTCCTTATCCCTTGTCTCTCATTATCTGTTAGAATTTGCTTAATTTTATGCTGAACCATTTCCTTAAAATCTTTTAAATTCAGCAAAAAATTATTAAACCTCCACAGAGTATTAGTTTTCTCCCTTTCCCATGACATAGTAAGCGTCAGGAAAGCATGGTCAGATAACACCGTAGGTGTCTGTGTACAGTTTTGAATCCTATATAAGTGTTCTTTTGATACATGAATGTAATCTATCCAGTGTAGATTTTGTGGAGCCGAAAAATGTGTATATTCTCTTATTGGGTGAAGATATCTCAGACATCCACCCACTGCGCACCAGAGAGGCAGGCCTGCATCACCCGTAGTGCTGAAGATTTTTTGGGGGGATTCACACTGGAAGTATCCAGGTGAGAGGTGGTTAAATTATGATTGCCTCCAATTATTAGGACCCCCCCCTTGTGCATTTCCATAATCCTCTGAAATAACAACTTTCTTACGTCGGGCCCTTCCCCAGGAGGAATATAGATCGAAGCCAGTGTGATAGCCTGTCCCTCCAGATGACCTACAACTAGTGCCAACCTGCCTTCCGGGTCTGTATAGGAGTCGGACAACTGAAAAGGTATGTTTATAGGGACGAGAACCACCGTCCCTCTTCTCTTCCCCTTCCTGAAAGCCAAGCCCACTATTGTGGAGAACCCAAATTTAGAGAATTTTTGGTGCTCTTGTTTGCTCAAATGTGTTTCCTGTAAGAGAAGGAACGAAGGTTTCAATTTTTTCAGAGAGCTGATCACTCTGTAACGCTTTAATGGGTTATTCAGCCCATTAACATTATGGGAACAAACCCTGATTGTAGGCTGTTTAGCCATTCGAGATATTTTTGATATTCAGAACTGGTCTAATACCGGGGAGTAAAAATACTGTAAGGGGAACCCATTCCAAGTGCCTAGATGTCAAAACATCAGAAAGTTCCTTCTCCCTTCACATCAAGAAGCTCCGAACTTCCCCATACATTTGACCCATCCATTCCAACTTAATATTCTCTAATTGGCAACTATAAACTAAATTGTGCACATTTACCAATGTAACAGAATACTTAAACATAACATATTTTAACCTCTTAAACTTATTTACAACAGTACTTCCAAAGGAAGAGGGTGTGGAAACTATCCCTCTGAGCCAAGGCCTTGCGGACCTTAAAAAGGACCCGAAGCCTAAGGGAGGAATTGTGACCGTATGTTTGGTCAGGCTTCCCCGACCCCTATTGAGGTCGATACAAAGTAACATTAACCACACATGGGGAGCAGTCCAGCTAAGCCGCATGGCTGCCCTCCCTTGAAAATGTCCCGAATGGGCTACGGTAAGAATAGCTGCGGGGGGGGGGGGTACAATTAAGCACCTCAAACACCACCCCAGCACACCCCGCTTCCGATCTCTCTCATAATTATGCTTAGGGGATTCAATAAACTTGAACCTGCAAACAGAAACAACAAAGGTCCTTTTGTGTCCCACAGCCCATAGCATATCCCTTTAAAGCTCAGAAAGTAACAACGGGATAAGGGCTGCGCGTAGTACTTCAATCTGACAAATAAATGAGACCTTACTGAGTCATTATATCAGTGTCCTGCCATACATTACAGGTACTCAGAAGCAGGAGATGTGAGCAGACGGCCTTTTAAACCCTCCGGTCGCCAGTTCAAGTGTTTGAGTTCTGGTCTTCATGATCTGCCTCTTTAGGATCTGTTTGGGGTCTCCCAATGAATTCCCTGATTTCCTGAAGCGGCGGAATCTTTTGCCTGTGCCTCTGTGAACTGCTTTCCTGCTATTCTACTGCGTCAGGGGACTCTTTTCTTGAGGTACTGGACCAGTCGACTGGAAACACCATCCCATCTTCTTTAGTTCTGGCTGAATTTCATCTGGGCTTGCATAAACTTTAATGCCAGAATCCCAGCAGACCCGCAGGTTGGCAGGATATGGGGTTTGGAAGCAAATCTCTTTCTCCCTCAAGAATCTCAAAATTGAGTTAAGCTACTCTTTTTTCATAATTTCAGGAGGGTAATCGTTATCAAACAGCAGTCGAGCTGAGTTGTAAGTTACATTTCTTTTAGCCCACGCAGTTCAAAGAAGCAGTTCTTTGTCTCTGTAGCTGGACAGTTTTAAAACTATCGAGCGTGGTCTGGCTGCTGGATCCATTGGTTTCCTCATCAAGGCTCTATGCGCCCTCTCAATTTTAAATTGGAATGATGGGGGGAGATCTAATACATCCCTGAGCAGGTCAGTCAAGTAGTCCTCCATCTTGCCAGTTTCAGACCCCTCTGGTAGGCCGTAAATACGGAGGTTATCCCTTCTGGAGCGAGCTTCTAGATCCACCAGCTTATCTTGTAAGATTTCATGTTGATCTATTAAGTAGTCGACCGCCTGATGTAAGCGGGTGGTCTCCTCGGCGATCTCCCCCGAAGTCTTCTCCGAGCGCTCTAGCCTTTCCTCCACCTCAGCCAGTCTGGTTTGTAGGGCTGAAAACTCTCTTTTATTTTCTGCGCGAAACGCCCATATTTCTGCTAGAAGCGTTTCATATCTGGACCTGGAGAGCCTCTCGCTTTCTCTGTCTGTGTCAGAATCCAAATCCCCAGCCATGCTGCTTGCTGGTGATATGCTGCGACTGGAAGTAGGCCGTCCCACACATCCACCGCCATCCGCCCTTTCTTTGTATCTCTCCGGGCGCAGTTTCACTTTGTCTTTACTCCCAGACATTGTTTATTAAGTTTATATGTTTTTTAGAGACAAGCTGAATCTGGGAGTTTTCTCTAGCGGGATGTGTCGGAGGCCCTCTCCTATGCGGCCATTCGAGGTGGTGACGTCCGTCTGAGGTCTTTTCAACCGTTTCTGTTTCTGGAGGAAGTGGAACTCCAGGTGGTCTCCTCGTTCTTCGAAGATGCCAGTCTTTGTGAGGGCCTGGTTGTTAAGGCTTCTGAGACTCCACCTGAATCCGAGTTACCGTGTCCTAACGTTAGGGCATCCAGATAGTTTTCTTTCTTTTAAAAACTTTCTTTATTTAAAAGTTTTTTTTTTTTAAATAACATTCCATAACATAATGCCACAAAATCCATTGTCATCAGTAGCCATTAGATATAAGAAAGTTCTTCTGGGAATATGTGGAGACTGACATAGTACCATAATACATTGGGATGACATTTTATCAAAATCTAATCCGGTAGTCTAGGAATTAATACGTCTGGAAGGTCATGTATCTCTGAATAATATTCTGATTTCTCAGACCCCCCCTAGTGAATAATTTCATGGTACAAAATCTCGTTTCAGTGGGGAGATATATAAAACCTATCTTCTCCACATTAATTCAAATTGAGCCTGACTTTTGTTTAACACTGCAATCAGGTATTCCATTCGGTAAATGTTTATCATTAAATCATGCCATAAGTCTAGATTCACTGGCTGTGCTGTAAGCCAGTTCTTGGTAATCGCCTTCTGGACAGCTAGAAGGGAGATCCTGAGTAATTTTACTTGTGGAGGGGCTTAGGGGCTTCTGAGAGCCTTGGGGAAGTCCTTAAAAAAGTAAAGATTTGGTGTCAGAACTAAATCAGGGGAAAAGATCTCTTGAAGAGCTTTTTGTAAGTCATGTAAGAAGGGGGAGAGGACAGGGCATGTCCACATTATGTGCACTAAGGTGGCCGGAGTGTGGCCACAGCCTCTCCAGCATACAGGATGTCTGTTCAATTGGAATTTACTTTGCACCGCTGGCGTTCTGAAATAACTTATAAATATCTTCCAGGCGTATCCCTTCCAACTTACTGCATTGATTCCCCATTGTATTCTGCTAAGGTGTTTAATCCATATTTCTTCAGGGATCGGTGATCCCAAGTCTCTGGACCAGGCCTCATGGATGGTTCGGAGAAGTCCCAGAAAGCAGAGCACTATATAAATAGGATATCATGTGTTCAAATGAACCTCACTTTCCAGTGATGTTTTAAAAAGCACATAGATGTTTGGGGGGGGAGACTCTCCCCAGAGTCCACCAGGAATAGATCTAACATAATTCTGGGCCTGAAAATATCTGAATCTGTCCGTCCATTCAATCTTGTATCTGTCTGTTAGGTCCTACAGAGGGCAGATCCCCTCCTGAACAAAGTGCCAGATTAAATACAACCCCCTCCTCTACGGGCTAAAGGACTCCACGTAAGGTAAGGAGTTCAGAAGAGGATGCCAGGTCCGAAACCTTTTATCATCAAGAATCTTATACCAGGTATATAATGTGGCTTCTTTGTAGGGGTTATCACCACTCAAGAGGTGGAAGCTATTTCTGTTTGTCAGCATTAGCCTATTGTAATGCATTAGGTCTCCCATCCTGGTTTCCACTGCCTTCCACCTTGCCACATAAGAGTTATGTAGCCAGTAAAAGGCTGTCCTAATTTGGGCAGCCTGGTGATATACCTCAGATTTGGGAGTGCTAATCCTCCCTCCCTTTTGGGGAGTTGAAGGACTGATAATCTAACCCTAGGCCTCTGCGAACCCCAGAGGAGTTTAACTGTTCTCCTGTTTAAACTATTCCAAATTGTTTTCTAAAGGTATGTCAAGTTTCTGTTGCTCCTTACATGACATTTTTGGACTTTGGCTGTTGTGTTTTTAATGATCTCTTCCTGGTGACCAAAGTAATTTCAGGTGGTGCATTTCTTGTTCTGTAGGTTTGTCCACAATGTCTTGTTGCACTTCCATATCCTAAGTCAGGCTGAGATGCATCCCGTTGTATGATCCTAGCGTCATCCATAATTTCTTTTTTGTACAGTGTTTTTCTGCTCCGCCCATCGGGGAACTCTTTCTGGCATCCTACCACCGCTGCAAGCTCTACCTCCCACCTGAAGCTCTCTCCTCTCTTCCACATCGGCCTAGCAGATCCCCTGGCTCTGCACCCCCCCCCCCCCGAGGTGGGGCCGCCCTATCCACCCAGGTTGCTCTATCTTTCAATTTAATGTGCCAGCCGTGCGGTCGGGCCTGGAGAGGAGCGAAGCCCAGTGCTGGAGTGTGGCTCGGTGGAGCAGAGGTGCCATTGCCTGTCCCCGAGGACAAGGATTTTTTCTTAGTTTACTCCCCTTTGGAGCACGGCATGCAGTGATGCCCACGTATGCCTGCCCTGCTGGCATCTGCCTCGCTCAACACTCTGTGCTGGCTGGTGTACCTGCAGCACCTCCGATCTCCATCGGGGATCACCAGGACACTGAGCAACCCTGGATCCTTCCCCAGGGAGAGGAGAGCTGTCCTCCAGATGCGCCATCCTCTCCCTCCCCTGCCAACCCCCAGCACCCAGAGTCCATCACCGAACCCGGATCACCGGCATGGCGCGAGGTGTGGCATCCAGCGCCTCAACCCTCAGCGCCACCAGGCTGGCTGGTCATCCATCATTTCTGATGGTTTCTCACCTACTGGTGATTCATGTATTGGAAGACAGCCTGGATTTCCACAGGCTGTGCCATTTCCTCATTGTCAGTAGTTGGTGGTTGAGGCCCCTAGGGTAGTTTATCGTGTTGCTCCAGTGAGCATGAGGAAGCCAGACTAGGGTGTTGAGCAGCTTTCTGTGCACCCACCTGCTGTCTCTTATTAATACAGGACTTCTGGGCATTAAGTAATGGGTCTTCCCAGACAGAGCAGTCATCTCCATTATATGTTGCCCACTGGCATGTTCGGTATGAATGGCCACTTTCATTGCACAAGTTACATCTCAGTTCATTCGCACAATAATTACTCACATTAGCCACAGTCTAAAGACAAATTACAGCGCACCCTGTCTCACACTTTGCTTAAATGTGAAGCTAAACCAGATTTAAAACGAGTCTTCAGTTGTTCTTGATAAAAGCACTGGCCTCTATTCCTTCTTAAGACAAAACAGCTGGGGATGTGTTGTATGCCCATATCAGTTTGTTTCAATTTTACTTTAAACCTCCATCCCCTATCCAGAGTTGTTCACCGTCCATGATGGGGTCATGTGCGCTCAGAATATCACATTTTTGGGACAACCAATATTTAATGTTGAATACGTTTAGCCCTTCATTCTTTTTTTTTTTTTTTTCAATTCTGTTTATCTCCCTCAGGCACCGGAACTCTCTTGGGCTTCTCCACTCACCTGTGCTGCTCTACCGCCCACTGTGAACCCTGAAATCTTCAAGGATGTTACTTTCTCCTTGCATGCCCCGGGGGGACATAGGGCCCGAGGAGATTGAAGGGGCAGTGGCAGGGCTCCATTGTTGGGCATGTGGTGGTACGGTACTGGGATGGCCGTCGCCTATCCGGGCTGGGTGGGGGTTCTGTAGTGTTTTTACGCCCCAGATGTGGGACGTGCAGTGCTGCCCAGCCCGCAGCCTGGATGCTCCCACCCACGTCCGGAAGACAGCTGCTGACGTCTTCCCCTACTTGTAAGCCTGTCGTCGCCAGTGCCGCCGGTTTCCACGGGGCTGCTGCTATGCCGGGCTACCCCTTGGATCCCTCCCTGAGAGGAGAGCAGTCCTCGGACACTCAATCCTCTCTCTCCCCTACCGACCCCTGGCGGTCCGGGCTTGTTACCGAACCCGGGTCGCCAGCGTGGCACGAGGTGTGGCATCCAGCGCCTCAACCCTCAGCACCACCGGGCCAGGGTCTAGACCATTTATTCTTAAAGAGTGGCTGACGCCATTAGGACAACTTTAATAAAACACATAATTTAGACACAGTTCAGCTTGTGTTTTACATTAGTTCTGTATTTCTCATCCCCATTAACACAGAAAGATAGACTTTGATGGCAGATAAGGGCAACTTGGCCCACCAAGTCTGCCCAATTCCCTACATATTGGATAAGCTGCAGATCCTGGTTAGCCAACAGGCTACTTCTTCCTACCCCCCCCCCACCAGATTTGCCTTATGTCTGTCCCATGCATTCTTGAATTCCTCAACTGTTTTGACCCCACAACCTCCCCAGGAAGGCCGTTCCATGCGTCCACCCTCTCCATGAAAAAATACTTCCTCGTGTCGCCCTTGAGCCGTCCCCCTCTCTATCTTCAAATTGTGCCCACTTGTTCTTGCACATCTCTTTTTCTGAAAGATGTTGCACTCCTGGACTTTGTTGATTTTCTTGAGGTACCTAAAACTTTCTGTCATGTCCCCCCTCTCCCTCCTTTCCTCAAGGGTATACATGTTAAGCTCCTTTAGTCTCTCTCCATATGGCTTCTGGTGCAGACCCTGCACCATTTTAGTTGCCCTCCTCTGGACTGCCTCCATACTGTGTATGTCCTTGCAGAGATGGGGTCTCCAGAACTGCACACAGTATTCCAGATGGGATCTCACCAGCTGTCTGTACAGAGTGATAACAACTTCCTGTTTTCTACTGGTGATGCCTCTTCCTACACATCCCAGTATCCCCCCAGCCCTCATTACTGCCTTCTCACATTGCTTGCTTACCTTTAGGTCATCTGATATGACTAGCCCTCCCGGTACCTTTCCATTTTTGTTGTTATTAATACCCCCCGCCCCATTGTGTACTCTTCCACTGAGTTTTTGTTTCCCAGGTGCACTACTTTGCACTTCTTTGCATTGACTCTAAGGTGCCATACTTTTGACCATTCGTCCAACCATGCCAAGTCCCTTCTCATCCTTCCACCCCACCCTTGTGTATCAACCCTGTTGCAGATCTTTGTGTCGTCTGCAAAGAGGCATACCTTTCCTTCCAGTCCCTGTGCAGTGTCACTTATAAAGACATTAAAAAGGACTGGACCCAGTACTGAACCCTGCGGTACCCCACTGGTAACCCCCCTTTTTTCGTAGTGGACTCCGTTTACTATTACCCTCTGTGTCCTGTTGTCCAGCCAATTTTTTTACCCAGGCTACCACACTGGGACTCACTCTCAGGCTGGTTAATTTGATTATTAATCTTTTGTGCGGGACTGTGTCAAATGCCTTGCTAAAGTCTAGGTAGGCCATGTCCACAGCCTCTTCCTGGTCTACTACTTTGGACACTTAGTCAAAAAAAGTCAGACATGACCTTCCTGCTGTGAATCTATGCTGCCTTTGGTCCTGTGCTCTGCTGGCCTCTAGGTACTCAACAGTTCTTTCTTTCAGAAGTGATTCCCTCCTTTTCCCTACTACTGAGGTCAAACTAACAGATCTGCAGTTTCCTGCCTCTGCTTTGCTCCTACTTTAGTGAAGGAGCAAAGCATTGACTACTGAGGCCATTTACATGAAAATGGGACCTTTCCTGCTGAACAGTTCATCTATTCCTATTGCTTTCTCCCTACCTGAGGTCCTAACGCTCTACTTGTGACATCACAATTACTCCCATGGCAGCAGATTGTGATGTCACAACAGAGGACTATGACATGAAGTAGGGAGTAAGCAAAAGAGGTAGATGAACTCTAGGGGATATAGAGCATGTTTCCATGCAAATCTCTCAGTAGTAAGTAATGGGGAGGAGAAGTCTTTTGAATATATATGGAACGTGAGCTGAATTGTACCTAAATATCATGTTTTTCAAAGTTTTCTTTAAGGCGTCATCAGTTCTTTAAACAATATGGTGACTGCCCATATATCAGGATTTGTAAGGGGGAATGGCCTGGAAGGGCATCCAGAGGTCAGTGTATTTCAGCTTTATGTGTCTTGTCCAGAATCTTTGTAAGTTTGCAGCAGTTTTAAACCGGCCCAGTGGCGCAGAAGGAAGAGGCACTTGTGCCTTACCCGTTGCCACGCTGGTGACCTGGGTTCGGGACTGAGCATCCCAGCAGATGTTATTCTTCTCCCGGGAGGGAGGGTTGCCTGCTTCACTTTATAACTGCCACCTAGGTGACCATAGGTGGAGGTGCAGGCTTGAGCAGGGGTTCAGAAGGGAAGACGTCAGTGTGTGACGCATGTCAGGCCTTAATGACTCCTGGAGCATCTTAGGGCTGGGGAACACAGAAGAAGTGGAGAACCACCATGACCTGCAGGATGAAGCTTCCTCACCTCACAGGTCCCACACCCGCCTACTGGGCACGTCATCCCACAGCCAAGCTAAACACCTTCTGGGAATGGGGCCACCCGGGATGCTCCACCGCAGGCAGTAATCTGTGGGGTACTGCAAGGGGCGACTCGTAAGTCCCAGGGACGGTGGGCTGATTGGGCTGGGGGAGAGAAGGCTGATAGGGGTAGGTTGGGGTAACCAGGGGATTAAAAAAAAAAAAGTTTGTAGCAGTTTTAAAGCTGACATCAAATATGGTATCACCTGGGGTGTGTATAAGAGCATAAATCTCAGTAAAGAAGAAGTGCATAGACTCTTTCAGATACGTTCAACACACATACGATCAGGTAGTACTTACAGACCTCCTCTATACTTCAAACGAGCCACATGTTTTCTCTGAGCTGGATGAAAAGGGATTTGTCTTTTGAAATCATCCCAATTTTTGCTTTACAGTTTTTGTCTTACCCAGTGTTATCCCTCTTTCCTCTAGGCCTCATCATCCCTGTTTCAACCACCCCCCGATTTGACAGCTCACAAAAGTGCTTGGTCCTTCCTCTGCTGAGGATTCCCCTGAGCTATGTGGCTGTGCTTCCTGGTTGCTGATAACCTGCTGCTCTGTTTCAGGAGTTGGGGGGGTGGGGGTGGGGTCTGTTGAAACCGTGACCATTTCCTCCACTCTTTCTATAGATGCAGTTTCTTCATTTAAATTAGAGGATAATGGAATTAGGTGAGTAATGCCAGCTGTGTCCAAATAATATCCTCCAGAGTAGCAGTAGGTGTCTGTAGATGAGACCCATCTGGTGTCACAGTCATATCCTCTGAAACTGACTGCTATCTCACATGCAGTATACTACTGTATCTCCCACAGGCACTTTTGTGTTTGTATCCATGTTTTCTGAGAGAGAAATTTTAGAGAGTACCTGTTTAACAGAGAGGTTCTGCTCTGTTACCAGCGAGGAGTTAAAAACAAGGGCTGGGTCATTTTGCAGATACCTCGTGTTCTCCACTTGTGCACTGCCTGGAATGAAAAGTCCACTTTTGTCCGGCTGCAGTTCTCCTCTTGGGCTTGGTTTCCAGCCAGACCCTTTCAATGTGGCTTCCACCTACCAGGACGAATCAGTACACAGTCCAGCAGTGTGCGCTGAGATTTGCGATCCTGAACGTCAGCCATGTCTCAGACCCAAAACTTTACTACTTCACTGGCACTTCTCTCATTGGCCAGTTGGCCGTTTGACTGGAACCTCAGGTGTGGAATTTTCTTCTGGTGATACAAGTACAGGGCATGGAAATGGGGTGGGTATTATTTGGCAGACGGGTCTCTGCGGATATATCTTCCATAGAGAGTGGAATTGAGGAAGTAGGAGATGGGCTGTCAGTAAAACCCTTTGATGTGTGTCAGTGGTTCAGTAGGTAGCACACTCACCCCTGAGGCCGGGAGATCAGAGGACTGTGGGTTCAGTTCCCACATCTGACACTCGGGTTCATATTCCAGTACTGACACTGTAGTGCAGCATGAGAGGGGTGCTGCACTTCTGAGGTGCCATCTTTCGGATGAGACGTTAAACCGAGGTCCCATCTGCCTGGATTGGTGGTAGTTTAGGTGAATGTTAAAGATCCCATGGCACTTATCGAAAAGAGTAGAGGAATTTCCCCGGTGTCCTGGCCAAATTTCCCTCATTCACTAAAAATACCACCAACAGCTTAATCTGGTTTAAGGTCAGTTGGCGTTCATCTGTATCTCCCTCCTCCGGGTCGTGCCTGAAAATAGGCAGGATTTGTCTAGTGCACTTACCCAGTCAACAAAAACTAAATAAATAAAAAAATAAAATGTAATGCCATCATCTTCAGTAGCTGAAACCTGTTTTTTTTTTTTTTTTTTTTTTTTTTTTAATTGAACTGAGCACGGCCCTTGTTCAGTCACACCTGACATTAAAATACAACGCAAGACATTATAAACAGTAAACAAATATTGTACAAATTCAGTGAACATTACAGGAGCAAAAGTTGAGTCTATCATAATAAGCTTTCAGCAATTTCTTAAAGTGCTTTACATTGTTTGCAGTCGTGATTAGTGTTGATGGACTGTTTAGAAAAGTGGGAGCATACTAAGTAAAAGAACGTTTACTTATGGCTAATTTTAAGGAATTAGAGTAGAAAAGACTATCCATTTTTATTCCTTGTTCAAATATGAACCTGAGTGTGGAATAAATTTCTTGGAAAGACATTGTGGCAGTGAACTTTGGAAAATTGTAAGTGCAAAAACCGCACAGCATTGTACTCTGTTCTGTGTGGAGGAGACAAAATGTTCATCCCCTCATACAGGAGACAGTGATGGGTCCTTACAGGAGCCCTTAGTCCAGATTGGCAGATATTGTTTAAAATCAGCTGGTATTTTGAAATAAATGAGCTACCTTGATTTGCAAACAGAATTGCTCTACAATCTATAATTGGGAACAATATTTGTTTTTCTGTTACCATTCGGGCCTCATCAGTTAACGCATGGATATTTCTATATAAGAAACCTAACTTTTGGTTTATTTTCTTTCCAGTTATGTCCAGGTGTCCAAGTAGACTCATGGTATGGTTAGGGTATACACCTAGATAGATACTTGAATGATAACACTCTAGTAATCTCTTCACCATTACTTCCCTTGATACACAGGTCTTCTCCCCCCTTGGGCCAACCTCTGTGTTATTCCAAACAACATCACTTTTGTCTTTTTCTCATTCAGTTTTAACTTATTCTGGATCAACCACTTAGTCAATTTTATATAGCCATCCTGTAAAGCTTCTTGTATTGCATGAACAGAGGGGCCCTGAGCTGAAGAAGACTGTCATCAGCATACAACATACATTCTGATTTTGAGAACTCTCTAGGCAAATCATTTACAAAAATAGAAGACGGTAAAGGTCCCAGTACTGGTCCCTGGGGAACCCCTGTCCTTACTCTCATTGGTTCTGATAATAAGGTACTTATCCTCACCTTTTGTACCCGAGCACTTACATAACTTTTTAAACATTCCAGACTACACCCTGAAATACCACAAGAGTCCAGTTTCATTATTTCGTGGTCTACCACGTCGAAGGCCTTGGTCAGGTCGTCGAACACCGCACCCATCATTAATCCCTTATCGCAGGCATCGAGTACGGTGCTTGTCAACCCAACCAGAGCCGTCGCCATACTGTGATCCCGTCTGAACCCATGCTGTTGCTCAGCTAATGGCTCATGTCTATCCAAGTAGGACCCCAACGACCTGACGAATGACAAACACATACTTCTTCAATAGTTTTCTTAGTATTGGCAATAGTGAAATAGGCCTATAGTTTACAACATTTGTCCTGTCCCCAGATTTAAAGATCGGTACCACTGTGGATTCTTTCCAAATTGAAGGCACGATCCCCATATTAATGGTCAAGCTGAACAAATAGGTTAATAGTTTAAAAATCTCAAAAGTTGCTAGCTTTAGTATTTTGGAATGAAGCAGATCTGGTCCATAACCTTTCCTTTTGTCTAGCATCTTTAACAGGCTCAACACTTCTTCTTCCAGGATAGGGATACATTTGAACCTTTCTCTCCCTCCCTTAGCTCTTTGCAGTTCCTGAAGTAATAATTAATTGTGCTGAGTCTTCTGGTTACTCACGTCATCGACTCCTGTCTGATTTATTAAAAACTCATTGACATAATTGGCAATATCCTTCTTCCCTGTCTTGATTATGTCCCCATTAAGCAAACTGTTAAATTTCTGACCTTTTCTTAGGTCTACAGATATCTTGAAATGAAGACTAAAATGATTTTTATTTTAAGTTTTTTAGCTGTTGTTGATGAAAGTACATTGATTTAGCCAGTTTTATCTCTTTCTTGACAGTGTCAAATGAAGCATCGCCAGACTATTGCTCTTTTTCTTTTGAAAATTCTCTGTGACTAGAAGCCCTCTTTCTGCACAAAATTAGCCCCCTCCTCAGTCATTAAAGCCATTAAGTAGCCTTTTCTTCCCTCATAGTAGCCTGTAATTTCAACTCCTCTGAATGTAGTTCAGGGCCTGAAAGTTCAGAAATCGCACTCTGCTCTGTATTGCTATACAGTTCCACATCTGTATTCGTTTTGTTTGACTTCCTGAGCTGGACATGCAGGGAGGGAGGTCTGTTCACCTGCTCATACACCATTTTCCCCCTCCACACCTCTCTCTGCTGTCTGCCATCTTGAACAAACAGCAGCTCCCCCTGTCAAAGAGTAGGAGAGTTTCCCCGGCATCATGGCCAACATTCCCCCATAAATAAAATGGGTCCTTGTAACCCACCCCACAGGACACTCCTGGAAACAATAGCTTAATGTGCCTTTCCGGGTCAAACATGACAAATGAAGTGGTAAATCTGACATTTGTGGTTCAGTTTGTGGTTTTTTTTTTTTTTTTGTGGGGAAAGAGATGACTGATTAGTTATGCTGTGTACCCTTATCTGCTTGCAGGTTTTCATTTTTATTTGGGTGGGAGGTTGTTAGTCAAACAGAAATTATGAATGCTGCTCGGATAAGTATAGCAATAGGCACAGCTCAGGCTGTTGTCCTGCTTCTTGGATAGTGAAGTAGATTACTGCAGGCCAGGGCATTTTAATCCATTTTGTCCCTCCCCTGCAGACGTCTGCTTGATAGTGCATGCGAGCACAAGCGACTGTGTGACACCACACTCAGCCGTCCGGCATCTACCCATCCCTTCAGCTCTGCCTACACTTCCCACTGGGGTCATCCAAGTTGCAGTGCTGTGGTGGGGACTGGCTTTCACCCTTTCATATATGGAAAGCGTCCTCTTGGACACCAGATTGTATTGTCAGCTTATGAGTCTCAAGTTGAATATCCACCCTAAAACTGCATTTTGATGCCGTGTAAGGAACAGGATTACAGGACGTTCAATATAACGCATAGTAGAATAGGGAGGGCGCTTTTTTTTCGTGTTCAAGTAACGCTACACAGTCTATAGCAGGCCCTCTTTCATTTTTGCTGGTAGTATATTAAACACAATACTCCTCAAAAAAAAAAAATGGAAGGTGGCCTTCTAAGTTGAGTAGTGACATGAACAGCCCCCCCTCGATTCTACTACATTTTTTATTGACCATGCTATAATCCTACCCCTCACTTAGCATCTTCAAAATGCTGTTATGATGGTAGTGCTATAGCTTGAGACTTCAAAGCTTACTGACTAAAAGTGGGCTTGACAAAGGTATTTCACTAATACATTACTCTCTGCATTTATTTATAATTCCTTCCATAGACCCCCGAGAGGTAACTCCCTGGCATGACTTATCTGTCTCAGGTTAAAACAAACGTTGTGGTGGCACCTCTTTAAGGGCAAAGGAAGCCTATACAAAGCAAACCGTTGTATCAGTTCTAAGGAAAGTGAACATTTTTTTTTTTAATCTGGCATAATTTGAGACCCAAGCTCCTTTAATAAGTCAATGCTGGAATTCTCCCAGTGCCCTAAATCCTTTTGAAAGTAGTGGAGAGGGTACTCTTTGTGCTGGCCATGGTGGATTTCCAGCCACTTCTCCTGAGCCCGCTAGGTTAACCAACTCCTAGGTAACAGTTACAACTTCAGTGACCCGCTGCTTGGAAAGGGGAATTGAAAGCAAAATGGGGCACTGTGTCAAGTGAACTGTATGACTCTGACCGCAATGTAGTGACCCGTGTGTAAGGATGATCGCACACCTCGGCCAGACGACATTTGGAGGATATCGAATCAATCATGTTTCACCTCTCCTTGTCACAGCAGGACCTACGGGTCTGTCAGTGAAGAAACAGATCCGCAAAAAGCAGAATAACAAACAGAAGAGTTTTCAGCATTCTGGGCACGACATGCAGACTTTTCCTTACAAACATGCATGGAACACAGAGCTCCTGAAATAAATAACTCGGGTGTTACATAAAGGTTATTTTTAACAGCATTTTTCTTAAAGGTAGACTGGTACTTCTCCATACACTACCATCACACACACATTTGCTAGTGAAATAGTTTAAAGTGGCCCTTGCAGTTTTTGAGCCAGCCTGCAGTCTTAGTTGATGGGGGAACAAATTAGTTGCCCATCAGCCAAGGGCATACCTATTTGTAGGGTGGGCTACCTGCCTGTTTTAGTACACAAGTTGTACACTGGCCATGGACAACCAGCAGGTGGTTTAAACTGCAGTCGACCTAGACAGTCTGCTGACCCATCATAGAGACTAGCCCAGCAGATATTGGATTACAGAGCCACGTCTCCATCCCGATTTGAAAGTAGGCTACCTCTTGTTTTTTTTTTTTTGTTAATTAATTGAGAAGTCTGTTGGGCTCTTAACCAAAACTAATTAGTTCCAGTCTATCTTGAGGGAGGGCGGTAATAGAGCTTGTTTAGTGTGCTAGTCCAGGCAGTGCTGTCTTTACAGTCCAGGAGAGAAACTGTTTCTCCACACCATGCCAGTCTTGGTGGCCCACTCTCATTGCCTCGGCTTTGGGTGGAGTCACAGAGCTCAGCCCAGTACTTCATGAACTCTGGGCCTGTCCTTACTAAAGATAGCTAATAGATTAATTATTCAATTACTGTTTGGTTCAGACAGTTCAGCGAGCTAACTGGGGCATGCAGGCATTGGTAATTGATTGAAGGCTCAGCTGCTGACACTGTCTGTCTTACAGTCCAGGGGGAAAGCAGCTGTTCAAATCCCTTAAAGGGACAGCACACCCAAAAATGTAACTCTCGGAAGGAATCCCATCTTGTAGGGAAATCACATCGTAATGTATCAGATCATTTTTTTCAGAAAGCTAATTGGAGTACTTTTTTTTAATTATATAGTAACATACTAGTATTGTGATGATGGAAGGGGATCAGGTTCCATGTTAATCCGCCCTTCTGCCGCACAGCAGTGACTGTTTACAGTGTGAGTATGAACAAATGCCCAAGCTTCACCATTGCTCAGCCTTTACAGAGGAGGGGCCGGGTAATGGACCAGAAGGGAGTAGAATGGGTAGAAAGGGCACGGAAATGGATACAAGTCCTTTTCCACGGGAAAGGGTCCTTAAGGAACTTGGAACGAATAAGAGTCAGTAAGGCTATGGGGCCAGATGGGGTACACCCCAGGGTACTGAGGGAGCTAAGAGAGGTGGTGGCTGAACCTCTGGCAATCCTGTTTTGCCAGTCACTGGAAACAGGAGAGGTAGCTAAAGAGTACTGGAGGACAACTGATATAGTCCCCCTATACAAAAGCGGGACCAGAGAGGAAGCGGGAAGCTACAGACCAGTCAGCCTGACCTTGGTAGTGGAAAAGATCATGAAAACACTACTGAAGGAAAGAATAGTGGAACACCTGGTTGCCAACGATCTACAGGACACCAGGCAATATGGTTTTACTAGTGGTAGGTCATGCCATACTAACCTCATTTAATTTTTCGACTGGGTGACAAGGGAGATGGATCGGGTGGGGGCAGGGCAGTGGACGTGGTCTACCTGGATTTCAGCAAGGCCTTTGACACTGTGCCGCATAGAAGGCTATTAAACAAGCTGGGGAGGACAGGAGTGGGAAGGATGGTTGTATGGTGGGTGGGGAACTGGCTGGATGGCAGGACACAGAGGGTGGTAGTAAATGGCTGTCACTTCACAGGGGGAATGGTGACCAGTGGGGTACCACAGAGATCAGTGCTAGGTCCATCCAGTCTTCTTCAGCATCTTTATCAGCGACATTACAGAAGACCTAGAAGGGAGAATTTGCCTGCTTGCTGATGACACAAAGTTCTGCAACAGGGTGGACATGCCAGAGGGTGTGCATCGAATGAAAAGAGATCTGCAGAAGGTTGAGGATTGGTCAAGGGAGTGGCAGTTAAGATTTAATGCAAAGAAATGCAAAATAATGCACATAAGTAACAAAACCCAGGAACAACATATCAGCCGGGGCAATACAATGCTCCAAGCAGGAAAGGGACCTAGGGGTTATCATCTCTGATGACCTCAAGATAGGGAGTCAGTGAGACAAGGTGGCAGGAGAAGCAAACAAGATGCTTGGTTGCATAGGCAGGGGTATCACCAGCAGGAAAAGGGAGGTCATAATTCCACTATACAAGACACTAGTGAGGCCACACCACAAGTACAGTGTCCAGTTGTGGAGGCCTTACCTACGTAAGGACATAGACAGGGTGGAGGCAGTTCAGAGGAGGGCAAAAAAGACGGTGCAAGGATTACATCACAAAGCCTATGAGGACAGGCTGAAGGACTTGAAAATGTACTCCCTGGAAGAGAGGAGGGGATATGATTGAGACATATAAATACCTCACGGGGAGGAGCAAGGTGCAGGAAAACACAATCTTTCATAGAAAAAGATGTTCCAGGACTAGGGGACATGGGATGAAACTGGAGGGAGGGAGGGTCAGAGGGAACATGAGGAAGAATTTCTTCACAGAGAGAGTAGTGGACAAATCAACACCCTGCTGGAGGCGGTGGGGGCTGAAACAATTACAAGATTTAAGAATGCGTGGGATAGGCATCAGGGGGATCCTGGTAGTTAGAGGAAGAGACAAGCTAGTTCTAGAGAAGCTTGAAGAAGCTAAGTACATGCGCACATGGGCAGACTAGGTGGGCCGTTGGCCCTTATCTGCCATCAGCATCTGTGTAACTGTAGTGTTACCCTGCTCATGCTGTATAATCCTCAATGCCAATCTTCCCTAGGAGACTGTAGAGTCCGGCTTTGAAAGCCTGAACTGTGCTAGTTCGAACAGCCTCTCTGGGCAGGCTGTTCCTCATGTTATCTACCCTTTATGTGCAGTAATGCTTTCTAATGTTCCACTCATGCTGCCTCCCCTCAGTTTGAGATGATGCCCTCCAGTTCTGCTTGTACTCGCACCTCTGTGTGTATTCCAGTCTCTGTCCTCATTAGTATTTAAAAAACTGTGATCGTGCCCCTGGCAGCCTTCTCTTCTAGCCTGAATAGTTTGAAAATGTTCAATCTTGCCTCATAGCTCTTGCCTTTTAAACCACCAATCAGTTTGCTGGTGCTGTCCTGAATCCTCTTTATCTCTTTAAAGTCCTTTCTGTACTGCAGTGACCGGAACTGGTTACAGTATTCCGGATGTGTTCTAACCAAGGCCTTGTACCAAGCAAGAATCCCCTTTCTTGGCCTGCTTTTTACCCTCCTCCTAATATAGCCCAGCATTACAGATTAGCTTTTTTTGGTATTATTTATTAATTTTGTAAGCAAAATTCATAAAACAATACACACACGGGAGGACAGCAGTAAGTATACAACTGTAACATTTACAGAGTAAAATACCATGTGAAAACACCTCCCCTTGGGTTACATCACTGGGAGGAAACCAGGGTTTCTCAAATGGTGAGGCCAGCCTCCCAGGGGAGGGCCCCGACCTGTTTCAGGGGAGGCTCAAGCAAGCCTTAAAATGTACTATATTTAAATGTCAAGTTTTGGATGCTTTGTGTGAAAGTGAACAATGGCATGCGAATTTATGTACAAAATGGGTGACCAGGAAAGTCACTCAGCAAACACTTGTTTCCTGGTGTGACATGGGGGAAACGCTGAATGGAGGAATTACAGTTCTTGGAAACTGTGCAAAACAAAATGCAAAGTAATACAAATGAATAGGAACAAGGTGACAATTGACACATTATACTGGTTGCAGAAGAGCCCAAATACAAAGGCTAAGTGGAGAGGCACTAAGAGCAGGACAAGGCAAGATGGTCCCTGAGAAAGCGTTAAGGAACAAGGAAAAACTGACAAAGAAAGTAACCTGACTCATGGAGGTATTGCAACGAGGGGTAAATAGGGTCCAAACTCAGAAGTGTGGAGCGAGTAGGCTGACCTGGGAAGGGGGGTTATACAGACGGAGAATAATAAGTTCAATAAAATGAGAATAAACTCAATGACTCAAGGGAGTGTCATTGTATTCCTTGTATACTGTGCAAAGTATGATAGTTGTTCTAACTATGGGGAAGGCTCATATCTTTTCCAAGGCTTGGGGGAGGCTCACTATGACAAAGTGTGAGAACTACTACACTGTATAATTCCCAGTGCCTACAGCTTAGGAAGAACTCAGGGAGTCCTATAATTAAGGAGGTTAAATCCTCATACAATATACAGTGACCATTATTATACCAGTATTGGTAAAAAAGAATCCCGCCAACAGCACAGAATAGTGTATAACCCATAAAAGAGCTCCCAAACCCAAACAGATATTGCAAACTCAGTAGCTAGAATAAAGCAAATAGAGTTCCAAGGAATCAGAACAAGCTGTATAACAATGTAACAGACAGCTAATAAGGCAAAGCTGGGGCTATAACAAACATTAAACGGTGTCCATAGTGTCGATTACCCAGAATATGCAAAAATCCAAGTTGTGGCTAGCGTTGAGTAACTGGTGATATTAAAAGAAAACAGTCAGACCAATATTACTGTGCCACATGTCAAAGTCCCCTGTCAGAGGGATCACACAGCTGACTTCCATGGATTACCCAGAAATCACACAAGCTACAGAATCTTCATCGTATGCACATCAGCCCCCAGCCCTGAAGCCCAAACTTACAGTTCAGCTCAAGTCCTGCAGTACATTAGCCCATGTCCAAAGAAGCTGCCTCCTCATTAGCCAGCTGCCTCTCCTGCTCAATGCATCGTAGTAGTTTCTCGGCATCTTTGGAATCATTAAATTGATATTGACTCTTCTTCCAGCACACGCGGAGCCTAGCAGGGAGAAGAAGTTGGTGCTGAACCTTAAGTTGCCGGAGCCAGCTCCGGACACTGTCGAAAGACTTGCGCCATTGCCAGGTGCGAAAAGAGAGGTCCAGGAACAGCTGAAGGGTATCATCCCCATACTTTAGAGAGTGTCATCTCCTGGCCAAGGTCAGCAGCTGGTCACGATCGCTGATGCTGGTACACACCACCATTGGCGTACAGGGGACCCCCATGTCCTCTGCAGCTCACTGTGGAGTAATGCGGTATGCCTTCTCAGTTGATAATGGGAAGGGGGTCCTCTTCCGACAGTCCCAGGATGGTGGGACGAAACGAGTGAACAGAAGTAACACAGTCTGGTCTGGCCCGGTGGCGCTGAGGGTTGAGGCGCTGGACGCCACACCTCACGCCACGCCGATGACCCTGGTTCAGGAGCAAGCCCGGGCCGATGGGGGTCGACAGGGGAGGGAGAGTATTAAGCGTCCGATGGACAGTGCTCCTCTCCCTGGGGGGAGGGCCGGGGATTGTCCGGCATACCAGCGGCTCCCAGTGGAGATCGAGGGTGCTGCAGTTCGCAGACAGCACAAAAAATAGCATGGTTGATGCCGGAAGGGTTGCCGTGTGCTTGGCATCAAGGGTGCCCATGCAGCGGGGTGGGTGGTGGGCGAGGGGATTGCACTAGAAAATGAAAAAAAAAAAAAAAAACGGCTTTGCGGGGTAGACGACAGCACCTGACCCCATGTCCACTGCCGTATCCATCTCAACCGGCCTCTCAATTCTTCCGCCCGGGCCCTCACCCACAGCCAGGGTCTGACTATGAAGAGTGCACAAAGAGGAGGGGCGGCCCCACCCCGGAGGGGTTAAGCTGGGGGTACTGGCTGTGGGAGGAGGAGGGGGGGAGGAGGTTTAGGGTCAAGAGGACCTCAGGCAGGGCAGGAACAGGCAGGATGCCTGAGAGAGGCTCCGCGGGCCGTGACCAGAGCGAAAAAGACCGTTAAAAAAAAACAAAAAAAACAGTAACACAGTCTTCCCCTTCTGCATTCTCAGACAAACCGACCACTCTAACATTTCGCTCTCTGGCCTGATTTTCTACCACTTCAAGCCTCTGGCATAACAGCGTATTCTCCTTGATTAACTTTGTTGTTGCATCACAGACTTTCAGTACTGAAGTTTCAGACCTTGGAATGGTGTGCTCACAATGGTCCATACGATTCTCCAGTGCAGTGACTCTAGGAGTCAGAGTGTCCAGTTTATCAATGTTCTGGACTGTCTTGACTAACTGGTTCAGCGTAGTTTGTATGGAGAGCAAGGATGCATCCCGGGGGCATGCGGCTTCAGGGGCAACGAGGCTTCAGCACCAGTTGTAGGCGTCTCAGTCCATTGCTGCTGTGACTTTTTAGGTGCAAAAAAATCTTTAGATGTAGCAGCTGCGCCCCGATTTTTGCCCATGGCACTAATCTGCAGACCTTTAACCACCAAATCTCGTACTTGGGGCTCAAAAAAGCTCAAATTAAACTTATGTATTCCAGAAGATCTCAGGAGCTTGTAAATATTGCTGCTTCCTCTGAAGCTGCTCAGCAGCACACACACACACCCCAGATTAGCTTTAACTGCAGTCGCACACTGCCTCCTACGGTTCAGATTATGTTCCACAATTACTCATAGGTCGTTTCTTCAGTTGTGCTTTCCATCATTGCAGTGCAACGGATTTGTGTGTGACCCCAAACTCCTTGCCTCTTGACATAATAACTTACACTTCCCTGTATTAAATCCAAGCTCTATTTCTCAGCCAACACCCCTGGTGTGTGCAAGTCCCCCTGTACTGCACCCCCTTCCTCAGCTATGCCCACTTTTCTTACCATTCAAAAATTTCAGAAGCCTGCTGCTAACCCCTCCTCTATGTTAAAGAGCAGTGGACCCAGCACTGATCCCGGGGGTACTCCATACAGCACTTCCTGCAACTCTGAATGGTAACCATCCACCATTGCGCTCTGCTTCCTACCAGTCAGTCAGTATACTATCCACCTCCTGTATTCCTTTTGGACAACTTGTTGTGCTGCTTTCACCATACGATATAGTCATATGGCTTTGTGTAGATTACATCCACCACCCAGCCCCTGTCTGCCCTCCATGGGTACCTCCTCAAAGAAGGCCTTCAGGAAGTTCAGGAAGACCCAGAGGGAAGAGGACATGGAAGAATACCAGAGGAAAGCTAGGGAAGCAGAGAAAGTAGTCTGGCAGAGTAAAGCCTGGAAAGAACCGCAGCTAGCGAAAGAGATTATAAATGGAGAAAAAAAGTTTTAAGTATATTAGCGAAAAAGAGATGAGAAAGATGGCATAGTATGGCTCAAAGGGGGGAGGTGTGAGTAGAATAACGGGGATAAGGCAAAGGTATTGAATGAGTACTTCTGTTTGGTCTTCACAAAAGAGAGGGATGCGCTGGTACCACGGGGGAGGAGGGGGGGCACAGATGGAAGGATAGGTGAGGGTAGACAAATCCTTGGGCCCAGATGGCCTCCATCCAAAAGTGCTGAGGGAACTATTGGAGGAACTGGCAGGCCCCTGGTTGACCTGTTCAACAGTTTGCTTGATTTGGGGGTAGTACCGCTGAACTAGAGACTGGCACATGTGGTGCTGCTCCATAAAAACGGACCAGGCACGATCTGGGCAACTATAGACTGGTCAGCCTGACCTCTGTCGTGGGTAATCTCATGGAGGCAGTCTTTAAGGAAAGGTTGGTAGGTTTCCTAGAGGAGAATGGTCTCCAGGATGAGTGATGGCATGGGTTCCTGGCTGGGAGATCTGGCCAAACAAAGCTGATCCAGTTCCTTGACTGGGTCACTGAAACAGCGGACAGGAGCCAAGCAGGGGATATCCTATTCGCTACGGTCTTTGATTCTGTGCCCCAAAAGAGATTGATAAAAAAGCTAGAGGATCTGGGGGTAGGAGAGAAACTAACTGGATGGGTAGCTACCTGGCTGAAAGGCAGAATCCAGGGGTAGTGGTGGAGCTCTCAGGTTCTAGAGATGTAACAGTGGGGTCCCACAGGGCTCGGTGCTTGTGCTGTTTAATGTCTTCTTTAGTGACACTGAAGAAGGCATAACAGGCAAGATTTGGATTGTCCATGAATGGCACTGGGCTATATGGTAGGGTGGGTACAGCAGAAAGGATGTGGGACCTAAAGGAAGATCTGGCCAAGCTTAAGAGATAGGCAGGAATTTGACAGTTTGGCTTTAATATAAAAAAAGTGTAAGGTTGTGTACATTAGAGCCAAGAACCTGAAGGCAGAGTACAACCTGGGAGGGGTTCTGGTATTCAAAATGTGAGGAAGAAAAAGACCTGGGGGTGTTAATCAGTAGTGACCTGAAGCTGTCCTCAAAATGCAGAAAGGCAGCGCCAAAAGACAACAAAATGTTGGACTGCATTGTAAGAGGAATCAGCTGCAGGTGGGAGGAAGTCATACTGCCATTATACAGGTCACAGGTGTGTATATATAGTGTGTAGTACTGGCATCCCTACCTGAAGAAAGACATCAACCTGCTGGAGGTGGTACAGAGGAGGGTGACCAAGATGATTCAGGATCAGCAGGGCAGGACATATGAGGAGAGAGACTGGAGGCCCTGAACATGTACTCCCTGGAGGAGAGAGAGAAAGGGGGGACATGATTGAGGGCACTAACGAGGTGGACAAGGAGTGCCTCTTCAGGCTCAGTGGGAATAAAAGCATGAAGGGACAGTTCCTTAATCTGGGGGTGAGGGAAGGTTCCAGAGGGAGACCAGGAGGCACTACTTCATGGAGAGGGTGGCGGCAGGGTGGAATGGGCTCCCCAGGAGGAAGTGGAATCACTAGAAACAGTGGAAGGCTTCAAATGGGAATGGGATGGGTAAAAGGCAAGGTCAGGGCTAAAATGGGAATGGCTACAAAGGAGGGGTGTCAGTTGGGGATGGGGGGGGGACTGTAGCAACAGCTTTGGACTCTGCAATATGAGCAGACTTAATAACCCACTAGGCCTTATTCTGCTGGCACCTTTCAAATGTACACAGGTTGGTTTTCCAGGAGCTACCTTTTTGGAAATCATACTATGTGCTAAAGATCAGCTTTTTTTTAACCATGTGCAGAACTACCACTTAATTTATGAGTGACTCAGAGATGATGTCGAATACTGAGGTAAGGCTCACAGGTCTGTGGACACCTGGGTCTGACCCTGACCCCCTCTCTTTTGGGGGAATAATATTTGCTGGCTGTCACATTGCATTGTGGTGGGTCCCTCTTTTCCCTGCTAATAATCCCTTTGAACCCCCCCCCCCCGCACGCTTAGGAACCACATCAAGGTAGACGGTGTCCATTTGAATAGAACTGAGTGGTAGCAGCATAACAGTTGACCTCTGAAGCCCAAGCCCAAATTGAAAACCATTTTGATTTGCGGATGACAAAATAAAGTTTCTTTCCCTGGTATGAGTGACAAAAGAAAAAAAAGAGCAGGGAGCTATGGTAGGGCAGCCAGCACCACCTGAGAAGGGTCCGTAATTACCATAACTACTGGCAACGGCCCTAACTAACCAAAATAGAAACCTTCTGTTTTTGGGGGGGGGTAAAGAAATACCCATTCCAAAAGAGAATCTGAGTGAGAACTGCTGGTCTAAACTCCTGAAAACAAACATGAGATTACACCAAGGCATGGGGGCTCGATAGATAGGCAAACAGCAGCCAGTTGGGGGCTGAAACCCAGGGAAAACATGAGGAAGAGGAGACTGGGCAAAGCCCAGTCATAGCAAAGGGCCCATGGGGGAACAAGTCAGTTTGACCTCTCTGACAGTGACTATAGTTAATGAACATTAGAGAAATTAAATATAAAGTTAGGGCAAAGATAAAGATGAGACAAGAATAGCAATCGGCAGAAAGGACAAGAAAAGGAAACCTCTGGGAAAGTTCTGTTAGTGGGAGCCCCCATCCCCTGAACTCTGCAGAACCCAGCTTTAATCAGCACATATCTGAGGTCTATGCACAGTTAATATATACCTGTATCAGGGTGAGTGAAATGCTGACCAGCATGGCTAAACAAAGTGCGGGCAGCCAGAGCCAGAGCTACACTGTCAGAAGGTGCCAGACTGATAAGGTAACCCCTTCACCCCCCCCCCAGCTCGTATGACATACAAGACATTGCAGAGGAGTGCTGTATTGTTCCAACATTAAAAGTGAAATGAAAGTCATGACACTTCGAACTATGTCCATGTCCCTCTTCCATGCATGAGAGTAAAAAAGTGTCAGGGGGACCGCCGTCTAACTGGCTTCAAAAAACAGTAATATCATAAAGCTGTTACTGGAACACTAGTCGAAAGAAAAAGCACCATCTGTTGTACAGAAGCCTAGAAAAAGAAAAGTGCTGTACCCCCTACTCTGTTCAGAGGTATAATCGGGCTCCAGTTACACTGTAGTCATGACACAGACATACTTTGGTTAACGCCTACATGAGGCAAATACAGGATCCTGAAAATAAGTCAGAAAGCTCCATATTTAGACGTATGGAAAGGGAGGGGTTGTAGATGGAGGGAGGTGGAAGGTGCCACTAAGAAACCAGCAGATGGTAAGGTGGTATGGCAGGGGCACAAAGAGGAGGAAAAGCACCAGCAAGGCCCAACAGTTATCTGGGGAATATCACTTCCCAGTATCAGCTGCACATGGGGTTAAGGGGTAAGCTAACAAGTGCTTAAAATCTCAACATGACCCGAGAAGAGCAGTGGGGGAGTTGAGCTGTGCAGGCTTTTCACACTCCTGGCACCTGCAGCTCTAGCCTGGTTTGAACCGTTTGTAGAAGGCATATAGCGAGCATGGCTCTCTGAGCTAGACTAAGGCTGGAGGTAATTAGTCTATCTCGCCATGCATGCAAACTCAGGAAGGCCTCAACCAGCACCCCCCAAAACCCAGCCATATCTCAACCCCCCACCCCCACTTCCAAGGCCCCACCACCACCACAGTCATCCAAACCCTCCCTCATTTTCCCATGAGGTGGGAGAGCAGAGAGTACAGAGCAGTCATTTCTGCACTGGAAGAAGCTGTGTCTTGAAGTTTGTAGCTGTTGAATCCAATGTTTGGTAGTAGTTAGTGGCTGCCATTTCCTTTCTTGCTGCTTCTGCCATTCCGGATGCAATTCCGCTGGTCTGGAGCTGGCAGAGCTGTGAGGTGCAGGGGGTACCCAAAGCTGTACCCCTCCGGCAGCAAAGTCTTCTGGTGCATGTGCTGCGGGGTCCTAGGTCTTCTGGGCAGTTGGTACTGCACCACTAGGTGGGAACGGTAGGGGGTCTGAAATTTAGTGTTGAGCTCCCTTATGGCTCTAAATAGCAGTTTGTACTCGCAGCATTTCTTGAGTAAGGTAGATGGATAGTCATTGTCAAAGCATATCCTTTTCTGTCTCTAAAAAACAGACTTTGTCCCCCGAGCTTTCAGTAGGGTTTCCTGCTTCACTTGAAACTTGAGAAACCCCATAGTGATGGAACAAAGTCAGGCATACAAGTCCCAGGGCTTAGGGCCCAGCGCACAGTGAACCCTTGCCAGTTCAGTTGTTCCAGGAGAAGTACCTCTTTTAATATGTTTGTCAGGAAGACCATCATGTCCTGCAGCTCAGCACCCTCTGGGAGGCCATACACACGCAAGTTGTTACCGTGCTCCCTACTTTCCATCTTCTAAGTTTTCATTTCTGATGTGGCCTTTTTCTTTAAAACTTGAGCAGACACATCTTTCATTGTGTCTAACTTGTGCTTTGTGTCACACACCCAAGTTGTAAGGGAAGTCTCTGTGCCCGTCAGAGACCTAATAAAGGCCTTAGTTTCCACATGAAATTCAGAAAATTGCCAGATTAAAAAATCAAGCTCAGAGTCAGTAGCCCACGAACTGCTAACGGGGCTCCTCTGCAGTAGTCGCGGTGCTTATTTATTCCTTTATGGATGGCAAGGGTGAGAGGCTACCGTGCTGCTCATTATCATATTCTTCGGATCTGCGACCATTAAAAAGTTTTGGGCCCAGTTTTGCTCTTTCTGATCATCGAAATTACTTGTCTCTCTGTGGCAAGTAAATCAAATGTCAGAGCTATGTTTACTGCTGGGAGTTAAATATTGGAGAAAGCAGAGGGGGAGCTCAGAGAAGATGCTGCTACTTGTCTCATTCCAAAAAATGGAAGTCCAGCCTTGGCTTTTGCCGAGATGCAGACTCATCCTCTCCTGTGGGTGGTCTACACATCATTGTCTGCTATATGACTGGCTGAAGCAGGTGTGACTGCCAGTGGCTCTCTTTGTTGTACAGCTGTGCATGAGGAAAAGCCCTGACTGTCTCCTTGCCCATGTCACACAGTCAAGCAGTGCCTCCTCACGTCATTCAACAGCAGCACTTAACCTTCTCAATTCCCACAGTGAAGCTTGAATTTGATTGAAAGGCCTTTGCATTTGCAGCACCAGGCACCTTTTAACAAACTCCCTCTCCAGCTGAGGAGTGCTAGCTTGCAAGTGTTCCAAGTCCGTCTTCCCTGCCACCTTTGCAGCACCTGTATTTGTTTTGGTCTCTCAGACCATGATCATGTGTGTTGCACATAACCGTGCTTGTAATGTGTATTTGCTGTGACCCTGCTTTGAGCAGGTACGCACACTAGACAAGTACAGTGCCTGTTTTCAGGGTACTGCATTGATTGCTGTTTGGATGTACGTACCATTATAGTGTGTTTTTAGCCTTGTGTAGTTTGGCCTGCAAGTATCTATTTTTGCTGGACTGTTTTAACCTGCTGACTGCTGCTGTCCTCTTTGCAACCCCCATGAAAACGAGATGCTAAAGCTCATGGAGTTATCCTGGTTGGAGACTTTCAAATGAATACATTTTTGCTGTTCTTGCAAAGGGGACAATCTGGTAACTGAGCCCACTGAATTTTGCTTTAGGCCTTCCCACTTAGCATTAGCACTCCCATTCAGTGTAGTATACTCAACAAATTGGCCATAATCTTTTCTCTCAGCTTATCAAAATCAGCTGTCAGGAAGTTGGTGTCCTGGTCTTATTTCTGGTGATATGGCTTCACTTTGTCACCTCCATTTCAGTGCTGTTACGGTCATTTTTTTTTTTTTTTTTTTTTGAACTTTATGTTTATTAATTTTCTAGATAGACAATTAACATCCACATCATCTCATACATGGCAAAGTTATTTTATATTTACAATCCAGAAAAGGAGATATACGGATATTCAAGTCCATGTAATCTTTTACAATAGGAAGTGGGGGGGTAACCCCGGACAAAAGTGCAATATTTGTCCCAAAAAGCTTAAAACGTTGCTAGCCTCTTCAGTGGGTAAAGTTATGTCCTATAAGGAGAACAAAACGATGGGGAAATATACAGTCAACGACTGCTATTAAAACCTGTTGTAAGACTAGGTAGAAGACACAGCTAAGTAGCACATCCCCACGTCTCCCTCATAACACTGGTGGCAAAAATGTTATATTCATACAAACAACTTTACCTATTCATTAAACTATTAGTAATCATGGCCCCATTTAATAGACACAGAGCCTGATCCAAAACTTAAAAGGAACTTGTGAATCAAATGCTTTATTAAGCATTTTTCCCCCTTTACGGAGCATACACTGGGAACAATCATTAACTAGCAGTACTTCTGCCGAACCCCGATTGGCCTGTTAGCCGCTGTTATATACAAAGAGCAAAAGGATTGTCCCCCTATGCATGCCCTCAGTTGTCCTGTAACAAAAATTCACGTGGAAGGTGAGTTTCCCCTCCCTACCCTCTAACCCTATTAAACAAGTGATCCAAACTAAGGGTTTATGCCATACAGTACCAATTTAATTTAGTCCAGTGCTGCATCCGACTCACTGTTCAGGTGTCCTCAGAGTCAGAACTCTGTGGTTCAGAAGGCATTGTCCGTGCCGCAAACTCCTGTTCAATTTTCTCCATCCAGCGACCAGCGTCTTGAGGGTTGGAGAACTGCCATGTTTTACCGCCATACACTGTTTGCAGAAGGGCAGGCAACAAAAAGGAGTGGATAATTCCTAGGCCACTTAATCGCTGATGCACTGCATCAAAACTTTTGCACCTAGCTCGAGTCTGATAGGAGCGGTTCTGAAATAGCTTGATGTCAGCTCCGTTGATCTCTGCAGGATACACCGCTCTGGCTGCCGCAATTAGTGTGTCCCTGATTTCTGACCTTGTTTTTAGCACTACTGTGTATGGCTGGGCGGCATCTACCAGATGAACTCGAGGGGAGACTCTGTAGGCCTTGGTAACAGTCTCCCAAGGGAATCCTTCATCCAACTGGAGTGTTTTTTTAAGCCAGTCCAGCAAGTAAGTAAGTAAAGATGTTCCTTTGACTCCCTCTGGGAGCTCTACGATTGTTACATTGCCTGCTCTGATTCCATTGTCGAGTGCTTCCATGCGCCCCCTCAGTTGACAATTCTCTTTTGTCAGGGTTGCCACTGCGGCCATAGTAGTCACAAGCGCTTCTCTGACTCTACTGCTGTGTCCTTTAATGTCTGGATTGCCGCATCATGGAGTTCAGGTTTCTGTAATGTCCTTTCAGTTTTCGAGTCCATGGCCCACATGGGCTCGAGCATAGTTTGCCATGGAGGTTCCATTGGCTGATCAGACGCACTCGCTGCAGTTTCACTCGAGGATCCCACGGCCTTATTAGCTTGTGGCGGTGCCAGTCTCTGCGGCCCTTGCTGTTGTGTCTGTTCTTCCCATCTCAAGTTGGATATCCTCTGATGCAGACCTACTTGCTGCGATAGATACTACAGGCTATTTTAATGTAAAGTTGCTTTAAATTGCAGTTTTTCCAGTTTTTTGCCGCATCATGAGGAGAGCTCATGGAAATGCTTCCAACCTGGAAGATGGCTCTCTAGCGCCTCGTTATGGTCACTGTTACCTGTCAGCTCTCCAGCCTTTACTGCCCAGGCCATGTCTCCTCCACTGCGCAGCTCTCTGAAAAGAAAGGTGTGTTACTTAAAGGGGAAGGGGATTGCTGCAGCACTCCTAATTCATATTTGCTCACCTCCGGTTCATATTCTGCGTATGTCTCTCTTTTTTTTTCTGTCACCATTGTAGGCATTTCAGTCAGTGACATCACCAATTGTAGTAAGCCATTGACTTCTAATGCTGATATCACTGGTTAATTGTAACTGATGATGTCACAAGTTGGAATACCTATAATAGTGCAGTGGGTGGGGGCTATATACAGAGCTGGTGTTAAAGATCAGAGTGATACAGAAAAAAAACAAGAGAGCTAAAAGAACTGGGATTGACATGAGCAAATATAACCTGCCCCCCACCTCCTTGTAATCTCAGTTCCATGGTTCAGGTTGCCGAACTTGGCTGATCAACTTCTCAGTAAGAAGACATCATGGTTGAAAAACAGAAAGAAGGCCAGCCAATGATCTATCCAGTGGTAAGGGGTGTGGCTTAGCATGTGACAACCAGCTTCACATCCACATCTTGAGTTATCAGTCCATATCAAGCAGTAGAGGCTGTGCTGAGGGTCCGTCTCTGACACCACCTGCCTCAGAGAGAGTGCATAGCTCCTGCAGTTTTGACTGCCCCTAGTGGCTCATGTAGGCAGGAGTACACAGCTCCAGGCTGAAGATTGGGGGGGGGGAATTCTGCGACTGACATAACACAGGATCCAGACATGTGATGCATGATATCATATCTCAGTTCCTATGCCAGTGAATAGCCGTTGGAGTATGGTGAACAGGCCTCCTCCCGACTGGTCGGAAAAGTCTCCCGTCTTGGGCCGGGACAAGCATGCAGGTTGTGAAAAACACAGTTGGTGCCGGTCTGGGTGATGAGTCAGACCCACTCTTCCTGCCTGGCTGTGGCCCCTTATTGGGAAAGTTCTGTCTGGCCCCAACAAAGGTGGTGGTGGTGGTGGGGGGGGGGAGTTACTCTCTCAAACTGCGACCTGCCTCTCCCAAGAGATTGCCTCTCCATTTTTCAGCTACAAACTGGTTCTCTTGCTAAGATTTGAACCTCAACACAGCTCAGTGAAAGAAAGCTGTATTTGGAAGTAAAAGTCTGCTCTCGGGAACCCTTTTTCTCTAGACATTAGAACTCATTTGCTTTGTGTTCTCAAACTGGTTTTCCCTGAAAATGGGGCTTACTGACTTTCATTGCACTCAGAGTCTCTCTTTATCTTTTAATAATAAAATATTGTCTTGTTTAAGGTGGGTGGGCTGTGGTTGGGATTGTGGGAAGTAGGTAGGGTGTGAATGTGGAGTATCTGAAGTAGGGTATTTTATTGTATTAAGAGTGTGAATGAAGTATAATTGGGTAGTTGGGATTTATTTACATTTTTTGTGATGATTTTAGTCGCTTTGTGATTCTCTCTGGGTTTATTTTTAGAGAATTGTGTGTAGGGGTTCAGGGCCCTTCCAGATTGGCTACCTTGGTGCATGACCTCCACCCCTTCTGTGACCTCTCCCTCCCTGCTCACTGTAAGGTGTTGTAGGGAGGTGGCTATCATTGGGGGGAGGGTGCTCTGGGAGCTCAACAGAGGTGAGAAGGATCGGGATGGTATGCAATAGGAGGTGCCCTGGGGTTAAACGGGGCCTTGAGGGAGGCCTGACATGTTTGGCCTACGTCCCCAGGGTTCCCACTGGACCGAGTGGGCAGGCAGCTAGAGGGTCTTCAGCCGACACAGATCCTCTTCGGGCAGTGCTTTGCAATGCTAGGTCGATGAGGAACAAGACCGTAGTTTTGTTCGATTTGATTTCCTCGGTCGACCTGGCGTGCATCACGGAGACCTGATTGAGGGACGATGCCGGGCCTGTGATAGAGGTATCGGTCCCTACTGGGTACTCAGTGATGCACTGCCTGAGGAATGATCACAGGGGTGGGGGTGTAGCCGTCAGTTTTAGATCTGACCTGAACTTCTCTGTGCATTCTGTGGGCTCTACCAGGTTGTTTGAATGTGTGGCGGTGCGTGAGAGTCCAGGTGCAGGTTGCAGAATTCTCCTAATTTACCACCCTCCAGGGTCCGGGGGGGGGGGAATCTTGCAGCAGGTGATGGACATCATCGTCGACAGGGTGTTGGAGTCCCCAAGATGGCTTATTCCAAGTGACTTCAATGCCTGGATCAACATTGAATCCTCACAACTTGGAACTGACCTCCTCCAGTTGATGACATCACTAGGCTTAGCACAGGCAGTTGCCTCTGCGACCCACCACCACGGCCACACCTTGGACCTGGTATTCTCACTGAGTCTCTAGGTCACTGACCTCAAGATCGATTGGGTCGTTTGGTCTGATCACTGCACCATGAGGATCCTGTTCGGGGCTCCCCCTAGCGGTCCCTCCCCTGTTGAGATGATTAGCTATCGCCCTTTATGGGGTCTGACCCCGGAGGGATTGATGGCGCTGACTGATTTCTCCGGTGTCAGTGTTGCTAGTGCGATTGGCTTGGGTGAATCGGTGGCAGCCTATAATCGGGCTGTATCCGAGGCACTCTATGCCATCGCACCAGTCCGTATACAACCCAGGTTCTCTCGCCCAAGACCCCCATGGTTTGATGGGGCTCTTCGGGGCGATGAAGACCATTGGTCAGAGATTAGAGCATTGCTGGCGGAGAACTCAGCTAGCGGAGGACAGACTGGCTTTGAGAAATCACGACGGTGACCATCAAAGGGTAATCAACCATCAGAAGGCAGAATTCCTGTCCAGGGAGATTGCTTCAGGGATAAATAGACCAGCTCAGCTTTTTTGGACTATGGACAGGCTTCTCCTCCCTGTCTTCAGCCGAAAAAAGCATTTTCAGCAACACAGTGTGAAGAGTTTGCGCTATTTTTCTCTGACAGTGTGTCCTCTGTTTGGGCCAGGATCTCGCCAGTGGGACTGGACCCACACCTGCAGGGTGAGATCTGGTTGGAACAGGAGCATTCCTATTGCCTAGGTAAAGTTTCAACCAGTGGAGGTCTCTGAGGTGATTTTGAAGCTGCAGCCCACTTGTTGTGAACTGGACCCAGGCCCAACATGTCTTCTAGTACGATGTGTTGAGGTTATTGGTCCAGTGTTCACTGGGATAGTCAGGTGTTCACTTTTTGGAGGGGGGTCTTCCCTGACGCCTTGAAGGAGGCAGTGATGAAGCCCCTTCTGAAAAAACATCTCTCAACCTCAATGTCCTAGTGAGTTATAGACCTTTCTCCAACCTCCCATTCTTAGGGGAAAGTTGTTGAAGAAAATAATGGCTCTGCAGTGCAAGGAGCACTTGGAGGCCTGTGACATCTACAAGCAGTTCCAGTCGGGTTCAGGGTGAGGCACAGCACCGAGACGACACTGGTCCGGGTACATAATGACCTCCTCATGGCCAGAGATCAAGTAGAACAGTCAATTCTCATTCTCCTCGCCTTGTCATCTGCATTTGATACTGTGGACCACATCATGTTCTCGCCTTAGATAGTGGTGTGGACTCGCCGGTGTTGTCATCAACTGGTTTGAGTCCTTTCTCCCAGGGAGGAGGCAGCAGGTGGTGATGGGGGCTATTTCCTTGTCCCCAGTGCCTCTGACCTGTGGAGTTCCTCGTGGCTTGATCCTGTCACCGATGCTGTTCTCAGTATACATGTTGCCCCTGGGGAGGATCATCAGATAGTGCAGTTTGAATTTTCACTGCTATGCAGATGATGCTCAGCTGTATATGTCTTTTGTTCCAGGGACAAACAGTGCTGTCGAAGTGCTGAATAAATGCCTCACTGAGATCCAGGACTGGTTGAACTCTAGCTGGCTGAAGCTTAACCCTGGCAAGACAGAGTTACTAGTGACTGAGCCAGGCCGTGGACAGAGTGAGGGCGCCTCCTGGATGATGACAGGCTTAGTCCTGGGGTCAACACCATTGTTGGCGTCCTTTAGGGTATGAAATCTGGGTGTGATCTTCGATGACAGGCTGACATTTGAGGCTCGGGTGTTGGCTGTCGTCAAAAGCAGCTTTTACCATCTGAGGAACATTGCTCAGATTAAGCCCCTTATCCCACCTAAAGACCTGCCATCACTGGTGCATGCTTTTGTGACATCAAGGCTCGACTACTGTAATGCTATTTATCTCAGGGTCAGTGGAAGGAACCTTCACTGGCTGAAGCTAGCGCAGAATGCAGTGGCCAGGTTGCTGACGGATTGCCTAGATTTTGTCATGTGACCTTGGTCCTCCGGGGTCTGCATTGGCTGCCAGTTAGGTGGTGGGTTCTCTTCAAGGTGGGCTTGCTCACCCATAAGGCCCTATATGGACTGGGCCCTGGCTACCTGTCAGACCTCCTTACTCCAGCCATTCTGACTCGCTCCCTTTGTTTCTCCACTCAGGGCCTCCTTGTGATTCCGAGGACTGGGCTGAAACCCTTGGGTGATCACTCATTTGGGAGTACAGCCTGGTCATCTGGAATTCGCTCCCAAGATCTCTGAAGGAGGCACCTACGGTGGAGACTTTCAGGAGGGGCCTAAAAACTCACTTATTTAAGTTAGCATATCCTGAATGTACAGTTTAATGCTGACTACTTGATTTTATTGACTGCTGTAATTTTATTGCGTATTCTAATTTAATTCTGATTTTATGTACAGTGCCCAGAGCCTCCAGGATTGGGCGCCTAAAAATAAACGCTTATTTACTTACTCTAGTACAGTATATGCAGTGAGTATCTGCAGGCCAGAAGTGATTATTTTAGTAGGTGTGGGAGTAAGAGCCTCTGTAGGGGCTGAAGAAGAGCCAGATCCACTGGCTAAGGAAGGAAAAATAGAAAGTTTAAAAAATGAACAACAGGACAAACTGTACAAAATAGGGCAGGAAACCTTGTTATCTTGAGGCAGTGTACTGTGGTATGGTCATCCATGCAGCAGAACTGTAGTGCTGGTATAAAGTAACTTTCAAATGCAGTTGTAACTTTTGAGAAAACATTTAAACTCGTAATATTTAGAACCAGTTTGGTGTGTGTGTTTATAGAGACTGTGTTTCTCTTCCCTATTTGGGCTTCGCATACTACAGTGTTCGAAAGCTAGGAAACCTACTTATGTGGTCCCTAAAGGCCATGCAGAATTTGCTGCCATGTTATTGATCAAATCTGCTTCAAAAAATATGCAGGGTCATATAATCTAAGAACGTACAATAACGTCCTGCTTGATATCCCAAGGCAGCATTCAAAATTTGGTAAAATGGCTTTTCGCTGGATGGCCCTTGCTTTTTGGAAAGCGTTACAAGACTGGCTCAAAATGTGCTTGCTCGCCTGCCAGCCCCTCTTATTTTAATATTGTCCTTGGTCAGTTCTGTGTTTATTAATGTGAATGCCATTGAGGAAAAAACATGTAAATTATGTATTACTGTATGTCGCAGTTTCTGTACTTGTAGTAGCACGCTGCGTACATTGTTCTTTGCCATAAGTCCTGTTTATCGATATTCCTGCGATTCTTACCTTTGCATTAGATCAGCTGTTGTCAACCTTTTTTTGGTTCGGGGACCCCCTACCAACAGGCTACAGATTTGGTTTGTCGTTGCATGTTTTGTACCACCGTTATACATATTTGGATGAAAAGCTACCCCAAAACAACTATGAACCAATTTTAAAAACTGTATGTTATTGTAATTTAAAGAAAATGACACAATAATGACATTACAGAATGCTTTCTGTATGATCAACTACCACGGGTGTGGGGGGGGGGGGAGACACAGGTAACTGACTGAGCTACTGAAGTTGCTGTTATCAGTCTCACAAGCTGTCTGTGTTTGGCAAGCTAACTTCACATAACAATCTCTGCATTAAGTGTCACATATCTCCACTAAAACTTTCTTCATGTCTGCATTCATTGTATGTAACCAGATAGCTGACTTACTGACTGACAAAATCAACATCATAGAAAAAAAAACACTGGCAGTGATATTTTGTATGGTCTCGGTCTTACCAGATAGCAGGCAGCAGGTGAAGCTAGGAACGGAAGTGGGAGCTCAGTAATCCAAACAGAGGAGAGGGCAGCATCAGTGAAGTTTTTTAATTTTTTTATTATAACACTGAGAAAGCATCAGCGAGGAGCTGAGGGCTCAGAGAAATCGGCGCGGAAACAGCTGATACAAATCAGTGCAGTAATCAGCAAACAAGGCAGCACGCTTATAAGTGTTCACAACACAGGCTAAATCGCTTCATTCGGTAGACACTACTAATTGGCACTAATCGCGGCAAGTTACTGACATAGTGTAGTGTTAATAGAGGTGTACAAGTGTATCAATGGATGTCAACATACCCCTGAACAGCGCGAGTAATCTGCTGTATTTGAAGCACATAACGAGCGCTGGTTTTTATTTTGTCACAAATTGCGGTCAAACAGCAGACCTAAAAAAATATATATATTTTACCGCGGCTGCAGTTTCTCGGGGTGATCCGTTGCCCCCCTGGCGGTTGCTCGTGGACCCCCTTTGAGCCATGGACCCCTGGTTGACAACCCCTGCATTATATTATACTTGTTAGCCGGTACTTAATGGCATTCTTAACTTTTCCTGTACTCTGTGTAATTGCACTATAAACCTTTGTATGTTTGTGTCTTGCCCAGGACTTCCTTGTAAATGAGCATTGCTAATGGAGCGTTTTTCCTGCGGTAAAGTTAATTAATGCAAAATACAAATTCCTCAGTGCTTTCTTACTTTGTATGCAAACAGGGTCCCTTCCCCTGCAGTCGATCTACTACTACTACTGCTTAATTCTTTGCTGAATTCCTAAGCTTCTGTCTGTGACATCACAGTTTGTTGCTATGGAAATGATTATTATGTGACAAATAGAGGATTGTGGCTTCAGGAAAGGATTAAAACGCCGGGGTAGATCAGTTGTTGGAGACGAGGATCCTGACTGCATTCAGAGTAACCATGAAATGAAACAGAAAGAGCACAGAAATGCTTCTGATCTATCACACTGAAGCTAAACTGGACTAAATATTGTTTTTCAAAGTTTTCCTAAAAGTGACAATCTCATTTTAATCCCTGCCAGCCTATGTATGCAGGCAATATTATGGAACAGAAAAGGCTGCATTTATGGAGGAGTACAGTGACTTCTAGCTATGGCTAATCCCAGGATGAGCAGGTTCCCTAACCAATGCTGGTTGAGCAAGCTAGCTACATCGTTCATTTTCATTTGAGGCGAAAAGACTCAGGTTGTGGGGTGGGGAAGGGGCTTACTTTAACTTTATTCTTTTATCATTTATTTACCCTGGACTGCCCAACTGCGATGGGATGTCTGATTTTCAGTGTGTTTGGCTTATTATAATTTCCAGTGTCTTTCACAGAACCCTTATTTTTATGTATGTAGTTTTCATTGCTGTGTACAGATTATTCACGCTGGTTGTATGCACACACGTTGACCCACTTGAATCTCATTTGTAGTGCTGTCTCAGAAATTTAAAAGAAAAAAAAGTGTTACCGGTAGTAATTTGTCGTCCTGCGAGCTGAATGCGAAGTGTGATATGTTTTGTTCAAGCAGACAGACTTGTTTTGTGCTCGTAAAGAAGCTCATCATACTCTGACAAATTGACTTTTTCATTTGCACGCTAGTTATTTTTGCACCATTGTCCATTTGTGCTCTTTGCACTTACTTGTGATTGTCTTTCACTTTCCCCGGTACCCCTTCCCCCGGCTACACCTGGAAATTAGTCTTGGTTCACTGTGCCTTTCTCAGTCTCCAGTTTCTAAATAAATAAAATACAAACAAGCAAAACGGCTAAGAACATTAAATATTATGTCGCCGCCCCACCCCATGAAGAGCAGCCTCCTAAAAAAATATATATATATATATATGTATGATACCTTGTTTATTTCTGACCCAGTGCCTCTCAAATGTGTTAGTCGCCCCCCACCCCAGTAATTATTTACATAACTACCCATGTGCTGTGTTTGCTGGGCAATTTGTATTCTTTGTTTAAATGAACACCAAAAAGCCATTAGTGACTGCCAGGGGAAAAAAATGATAACATGTATGATGCTATTATTAGCCTCTTAATCACACTAATGGACGGCTTTTGAGGCACCCAGCTTCCTATCACTGGCAACACACAACACCTATCATACTGGCTATTGTTTTTCTCTGCTGGTGATAAGCCAGGCTTGGAGAGTGAGATAGGATGCTCATTTTTATCTGCCGAGTGCACAACGTTTGTACAAACCATAGTGGCCTTGTTACCACTTGACACAACACTAGAAATAGCTGTTTTACTCCAGCACGCTGCTCAGTAGCTGTTAAGCTACAGCCCGCCTTGTGGGGGTGGGGGATTCATTAGAGAAATTCCACAATGCTTCGGTGCCTCAGTCCCTGCAGCCTGCTGTTGTACACTCCGTTGGCGAGGCTTATCGTAGATGATTCTGAAGGGATGTGTACACTCCTGTGTTTTGGGCATTTTAGTGTTAACTCTTTCCCCTCCCCAAACGCTCCTCTGCACTCCTTGCTGGACACACAGCCCAAGCAGTTGTCCTGGAGGGGGGAGGTGGTGTGTTGCAGTGCAGAAAGGAAGGAATATGTTGGGATTGGAGTAATGAGGGAGGAGGCTCCTCCTTCCTGATGGAGCTCTGGCTAACAATCGGCAGCACAGGGGAGTGATGCATGCCTGCCTTTTTTTTTTTTTGTCTATATAGGTTTTTATCTCTCTGGGCAGATAGGGGCGGATGGCTCAGCCTTATCCTGTGGGCGGCGGCTGTCCTGTGTCTTCTCCGGTCTCGGGGGACTTCTATGTATCCCGCTCAAATTCCACCCCACCCCGCAGTGGGGCCGGGAAGGGGGGGGCCATCCTCCCCCACCCGGAACACACATCCAGATATCCCCAGAACCAGAAAGACCGGATGGGCCGTTGGCACGAGCAGGCAGGGCTTCATGAAGCCTGTCCTCTAGTTTCCTCCTTGATTTTCTCCCCCTGGGCTGCGCAGATGTGCGGTGAGCAAGTTCTCTGAGTGCACGTCCCTTCCCATTTACTGTGCCTTGCACGCGCTACCATCTGGATTCCTCCAGATGGCAGTCAAGCGGTGAGGCATGGGATCTCCCCTCCCAAAGGGAGGAGAGCAGTCCTGTGGACACTCGAGCCTTCCTTTCCTGGCCGACCCTTGAGCGACCTGAGTCTGTTCCTGAACCCAGGTCGCCAGCGTGGGGCAAGGTATGGTGCTCATGGTGCTTCAGCCCTCTGCACCACTGTGTGCCTGTCTTTTAAAGAGGTCCACAGAAGACTGGGAGTTACGGAGCTTTATTAGATTACTTCTGTCATTTATTTAGCCTGGATAGTAATTGCAGTAGTTTCTGTTTTTATAAAGCTCCTTTCTAGAAGGCCACCCAGGGTGTTGTACAATGAAACGTCAAACTACTGCACAAGTTTGCATCTGGGACACGGTGGAAAACAAGTGGGTTCAAAGAGCTGCACCATCCCAGGGGAAACGTGTAATAAAAAAAAAAGAGCTCTACACACATTTCTGCTTATTTTTCTCATAGTCATTAGTGTCCCCTTTTTTCTTTATAACTCTGCACATTACCATGAACACAAGACACTGATACCTAGACTCTGTCTGTACTGCCTACTGGTGTATACCAGACATTGTAATCTTGTGTTGGTGGTATATCATTTCCACAGCAACCGATACTGATGTCATGAATAGAGGATTATGATGCAAGTTGAAGGCTGGTGATGAGCAGATGAAGCCATGGGTAATTGAGGCTGTTTTTATGTTAATGTGCATGTTTATTTAAAGAAAAACAGGACACATACAAGGAAAAAATACATGAAATAGACTGCTGCAGTGTGCCTATAAATGATATGTTTTCAAAATGTACGAATGTTAGGGGCTCATTAAATCCCATTCCAGGTATGCCAACTGGGGTGCACCTCATGTTTTTTTGTGGGGAGGCGGGCTGCTTCTGCCCATTTTCACAGCTAAAGCGGACTGAGAAACAGCAAGTTCACATGACTTGCTCAGGGTCACACAGCTAGCCATTGACTGGTGGGAGTCAAACCTTGGGTCTGTACTGTTTTAAACTTTCAGGGGTCTGACCACTATACCCCAGCGGATGGTTGTTTGATTACCTGTGGCAACATATTTCCACCAGCTCCTCTTCCACTCCCCTCCCCCAACACTGACTGCCTCCTTAATTAGCTGAAGAAGAGGGTACCATATGGCCATGAAAACCTGTTACTGTGAATCCTGTGGGCACTGTGGAAAAAACTGATTGCCCTAGAAACATTGCTTCAAGATGCCAGAGCTGTGCACATGCAACTCTGTCTGGTCTGGGACAGCAGGGGGTGGGGTCTTTGGTGGGTTCTTTGCATAAATCCTTGTGTGCAGATTTGCAGTGGCAGCATCGTCTGCAGCACCAAGGGTGCTGTGCTTTGGCCTCCAGTTCCAGTAAATCCTATTAAACCATTTTCATTATGGTATGCAAAATGCTGTGCTTCAGCGAAGCCACGTAATGATGAGGTGGAGTGGACTTGGGTTAAAAAGAACCATCGATCCTCAAGCCTGCAGTGACTGTTAGCCTCTCACGTACTGCATGTGTATGTATTTTGGGCAAAGTAAAGCTTTTGTCTATCAAGAAAACCGAGAGCGCAATTTTTGGTTTATTTTCCTGAGGGGAACTCTCTTTGGCAGTAATATACACCTTTCTCATGTATTTTAAAATGTGAACTAGTGTCACTGTCCACAGAAATTCCTGACTGAATGTTGGCTGTGGGGGTATCCTAGGGAATGATCATTTTACTTTGGGGACACTTGCTGTTGGCACGTAGTGACACAGTATTTTCAGTGGGAGTGGGACAAACAGAACATTGAGCAGATTACAAGATCATATAGAAAGTAACATTGAAGATTTGCACCAAATCCTATGGCACGTTGCCGCCGCTCAGTGCTAATCTGCTGAGGATTTTGTTTTTGTGCAGTGGGGAGACTGAAAGTAACTCTGGACCATCTGTGTTGGAGACACAAAGTCCTTTTCATGCCTTTTTTGATACAAATTGGTAGCTGTTTGAACGGTGCCCAGCTTGTGCTTGCTAATGTGAGAAGTGTTCCTCTAAAAGCCAGCTCTGTCTTCTCCTGATATTTTGACAGTAACTGAGACATGGCTTATTGGGAAAGTGGCAGACAGTAAAGTGGCCAGTGTCACGTAGCAACTCGATAGGTAGGATAGCCGGGGGAAAAAAGCAGTAGAGGATATTTCTTATGTTTGGCGTTACTGCACGGTTTGTGATAGATTTGAATTCTTGCGATAAGGAGTATTGGTTTTACCCTATAAATTTGACCCACTGCTGACTCCATAGTGCAGAACTGGAAGGGGTGCTGCCTTGTAGGAGGTGAGCACACGTTGAACTAGGATCCCCTCAGCCTGTTTCTGAAACTCATTCCAATAGAAGCAAAAGAGCCTGTGGCACTTTTTGAAAAGTTTAGGGAATATTCTCCGTATCCTGCTGCCCTCCATCCAGTTGACTACAACACCAATTGTTGCTATGTGTTGATTGGCTGTTGATTTTGTCTTCATACATCCCTGCACTACCACTGTTTACTGAGACTGGGAGGGAGAAGTGAGACCAGAGCATGTTCAAGTAGGGAATCTTAGGACAGACTAGATGCATCCGTTCAGAACTTTCCCTGTCTGTCTCTTTCTTTGGTTTCTGTCTAGCTCATTGCTTTCACTTTTCTAAGTTTCTGTCCTGCTCATTGCTCTGTAAATCACTTTGAGCTACTTTGTGCGAGAAATGCATTTTAATAAACTAAATGTCATCCTATTAAGTAGTGCTCCGATGCTGCAGTATGTCTAGATATTGTTCACAGGCACCTTGTTTTCTGTTTATGACCCACCCAGGACAGGCTCTACCTCCTGCCATCTCACTTTTACTAAGGGGTTGTCCCATGGATGGGCACCCTTCAGGCCTGGCCAAAGACTACAGGTATCAGTCTATGCTGGGGGAAGGGGGGTGTCCTTCTGCCCCTTCATCATCAGATCTTTCATGGTGTAGTCTATAATCCTGCCCCAGTTGTGACAGCTGCCACGGCTCTACTTTATTTTGAGTTTTGTATTTAACTAGATCTTCTTCGGGGGTGTCTCAGTCATCAGATTATATCGTAGGAACCTTTGCCATCGCTGACGGGAAATCCACACAGAAGATTTTCAGCAGTACAACTGGGGTCCGCCCACATTGTTGATGTCTGCCGACGTCAGCAACCCTATATACATGTGGGTGGCTCTGCTCCCTCCTCAGTTCTTTCCCAACATTGACGTGCAAGCACAGTCTCCGCAGAAGCTTTGTCGCAGTGTTCATGCCTTTTTCAGCATACGGATGTTTTTTTCCTACAACCCTTACCAAAATCTCTTTTTAGAGATTTTTTTCTTTTTGTTTATGTCGAGAGTTAATCATTCTTTTTCTTTGTCACTGCCGCTGTGGAAAGAAGATTGACTGTACAGACGAACACTATGTTTGTGTCTGCTGTCTTGGGCCTGACTACAACATCTGCGACTGAAAGCTCTGCCAGGCGTTTAATCAAACAACCCTCAGGCGATGCAAAAAGCCTCTAAAACAATTCATGGAACAGCAGGTAGCTAGGTCCGGGCAGGGGTCTTCTGGGGCCCCGGCTGCCCTGTTGCTCACCGGATCTTCGAGCTCCCAGGCCTCCAAGGCCTGAAACAAGTCCTCGGGGAAAAGTCACAAAAAAGACCGGGATCACAACCGCTCCCCCTGGCAGCGATCTCGTTCCCTGTCGGCCTCTTCTTCAGGGGGCTTTTCATTGATGGTGGCTGCCTCAATAAAGAGACCAGCTGTCCAGGTCTCTGTTCCTACTAGACCTATACTGGCAGCTCCTCTGCCTGACTCACAGGGTGCTTGGCTGTTAACCTCTGGATCATTGGCCCCTCCACTGTCAATAACGATTCCATCAAGGCCTGCCCCTTCTTCTCCCAGGGATACAGGCTCCCAGGAAAGAGGTCGTCACCCCCCACCCCCCCATCGATGACCACTGTGGACCTGAACGAAGTACTAGTTAAATTCACAAATGTACTCGTTCAGCAACTGGGTGCCTTCAATAGGCTCTCTTTGCTGGCACCGTCGATGACGGCTTCATCAACACCTGTTCGTCGACCCGGGGAGATTCCCTGTGGGCCACCGCCAGTGCAGCCAATGCCAGGCCCAGATGAGGACAATGACAAAGAGGAGTCTCATCCTGATCTCATCCTCCCTGATGACATAGTGGATGAAGAGGAAGAAAACCTCACCTCAGACAAGTCCACTGCCTCTTCGGTCAGTGAGGACTCCTGAGGATGCCACCTTTCTGAATGTCATGAAGCAATTGTCTGCCACAATGGGCTTCTAGACTGAGGAGGAGGAGGAGGAGGTCACCAGGAAAGACCTGGTAGACTTTCTGGAGGTTCCTGAATCTCCACCTAAGATCATTCCTCCTATGCTGTGAGCCCTGAAGAAGAATACTATTGCGTCAGCCTGGCACAGACCAGACATGGTGCCACCTATGCCTCGTAAGGCAGACAAACTCTATAATACCCCTCAGGGCCTTCCTTATTTTGCTGCCCAGGCCGCAACTGACTCTGGTGATCAAGGCAGCCCACAACAGATCTAAGGCATCTAAGCACCTTGTTCCCTTCCCCCAGACAAGGAATCCCACAGGATTGACCTGTAGGGTAAAAGGGTTTACACCTTCTCCAGTTTGGGCCCGAGGATTGTAAGCTGTCTGTCACACATGGTTAAATTTCAGAATGCCAACTGGAGAAAGGTCAAAGCTGTAGCCCAAGCCCTTCCTGATGGCTCCCAGGAGCAAGAATTGCTCCAGTGCTTGCAAACTGCAGAAGATGTCAGTAAACATCTCCTCAGGGCCATGTATGATATGGCCAACACAGCTGCCACTGGCATATGTCTTCATAGGCACTCCTGGCTTAGGGTCTCTGGATTTGCTGCCGATGTGCAAAACAAGGTGCTTGACACCCCTTTCAGTGGCACCAAGTTCTTTGGCCCTGATGTCCAGGACCTTGTAAATGATCTGCAGGCGTCTGGCACAGCCATTATATCTGTCTATTCTCTCTACCACGCTCAGCCCTGAGGTAGAGGGTGGTCTACTTTTCGTAGACACTCCAATAGGCCAGGATTGGGCCCCCATACCCAGGGTAAACGCAGAGCCCAGGCTTCCTTGCTCGCCCCCTCCAATACTGGAGCAGCGACTAAGCGTCCCAGAAATGACGGATCAGCCTCCACAGCTGGTCCCACCTCAGATTGACTCCTTGCCTGACACCCCCTCCTCTGGTCCAGACCCAGGAGGTGGCGATCAGAGGTCGGTTCTTCCTCCATCAGAATCAGTGGAGAACTATAACTTCAAATGTATGGATCCTGCAGATCATAAAAGACTGGTCATACCCTGCAGCTCATCCAGCAGCCTCCAGATACCCCTTCCAGCTATCCCCCAGTTCACTCATCTGTTCTCTGGGAGGAAGTACAGTCTTTTCTGCGCAAGCAGGCAATCAGACTGATGCCAAGGCGACAGTGGAATCAGGGGTTCTATTCCAGGTTTTTCCTGGTCCCCAGAAAGGCTGGAGATCTGATGCCCACTTCAGATCTAAAGGACCTCAACCTTTTTGTCCAGTACAAAATGTTCCAGATGGTAACTTGCCAGGCCTCATGCCCCTCCTCAAAGCTGGGGACTGGCTCTGTTCATTGGGCATGTAGGATGCTTATCTGCACATTTCGGTCATTCCTCCTCACAGGAGGTTTCTTCATTTTGCCTTTCAGGGCAAGCATTACCAATTTAAAGTGCTGCCCTTTGGCTTATCCTCTACATTGCGAATCTTTGCCATGTGCTTAGCAGCGGTTACAGCAACTCTTAGAAGAGAGGGACTGTATGTCTTCCCCTTACCTGGACAATTGACTTCTCAAGGCCCCGTCCAGGGAACATCTCTTGTTGACTCTGGAGAGCACTCTCTGGCCATAACGGTCAACCTGTCCAAGTCGGTTCTAGTAGCATCCCATAGACTGCAGTACATCGGGGCGGTTCTGGACTCCGAGCAAGGGAAGGCCTTCTTACCCCAAAACAGGGCGGAATGCCTTATGACCCAGGCTCAAGAAGTTGCTCAGAGTCAGTACATTCCTGCCAGACTGTACCTCAGACTTTTAGATCTAATGGCAGTGACCATTCCCATCGTTCGACTAGCCAGACTTCACATGCACACCCTTCAGTGGAGCCTCAGAGTGAAATGGAACCAACGCACAGACAAGTTGGACCAACAAGTACTGGTCTCTCCACTTCGCAAGGTACTGCAGTGGTGGATGGACCCCTTGAATCTTCTTGAAGGGGTTCCCTTCCAGATTTCCTCCCTGCATCAGATTCTAAACACGGATGCTTTGGGTCTAGGCTGGGGAGCACGCCTGGGTGCATTTCAAACCCAGGGCTCCTGGTCCCAGTGGGAAGCCGCCCCTGCATATCAGTGTCCAGGAGATGAGAGCGGTGCTCTATGCCATGCTGCCATTTCAATAACATCTTACTCCAGGCCCACTGCTGGTGCAGTCGGACAATCTAAGTGTGGTCTACGACATCAGCAAGCAGGGTGGGACTCACTTATACCCCCTTTCCAAGGAGGCCATGAGAGTGTGGTACTGGGCACTGGAGCACAACCTGACACTCTCTGTGGTCGATGTGCTAGGCATCCTAAACGCCCTGGCAGACAGTCTCCGCAGAACTCAGTCCAGCATGCATGAATGGGAGCTTCTCTCATCCATAGCAGAATATCTGTTTGACAGATGGGGTCATCCAGAGTTGGACCTTTTTGCGTCCCCACTCAATGCAAAACTGCCCAATTTCTGCTTGCTAGATCCAGAGCCTGGAGTTTTCTGTCGAGATGCGTAGTCCCTCTCTTGGAGCGGAAGATTTCTGTATGCATTCCCTCTGTTTCCTCTGATTTAGATGGTGCTGATCGAGCTGCAAACGAAGGGAGCCAGCATGATTCTGGTAGCCCCATTCTGGCCTCTCCAGATATGGTTCCCGCTGCTTCAGCAGCTAGTGGAGGAACCTCCAGTCCCTCTGCCCCTTTGCAGGAATCTGCTGACCCAGGATCAGGGCACCCTGGTCCATCCCAATCTCAGGTCTCTCTATCTGCATGAATGGCTCTTGAGAACGTAGCCATCGACAGGTGTGGGGTCTCTTAACAGGGTGGCAGACGTCCTGATGACTGTCCGCAAGCCTTCCACCCATGCCACTTATGCCATGAGGTGTAAGTGGTTTGCCATCTGGGCTGCCAGACATTCCCTAGACCCATTCACTTGCCCTGTGAATCATATCCTGGACTACCTGATTTATTTGTCTGACTCAGGCCTCCAGTATTCCTTTCTCAAGGTCCATCTTTCAGATATCTGTGCCTTTCATGAGCCCATGGGTGACCGCACTATTGCTCACCTGGATGTCTCCTGTACCTTTCTCTGGGGCATCCAGCACCTGAAACCCCCAATCTGTTTCCCGGTCCTGGCTTGGGACTTAAATTTTAGTTTTGAAAAATTTACCCTGTCTCCTTTTGAGCCAGTCGTGACTTGGATTTACACTTTCTGTCTTGGAAAGCACTGTTTTTAGTTGCAATTACTTCTGCTCGAAGAATTTCAGAGCTTTAGGCAGTCTAGTGTGAGGAGCCTTATTTGATTTTTCAGGAAGACAGGGTATCTTTACGCACAAATCCTAACTTTCTACCTAAGGTGGTCTCGGAGTTCACACTTTATTCAGTCTGTCCGCCTTCCTGTTTATTTTCCTGAGCTTGCCAATCCATGGGAAGCACTGCTCCATATGTTAGATGTGCACAGAACTTTGAAGTATTATCTGCTTCAGACTAAAGAGTCCAGAAAGTCTAAGCAGTTGTTTGTTTATTTCACCCCAGTTAGAGAGGGCACTTCAGTTTCTAAGCAATGGTTATCCAAATTGTTGGCAAATTTTATTGTGTTTTGCTACAATAAGAGTGGTCAAGAATTACCTGGTGCTGTCAAAGCTAACTCCACCAGAAGCACGGCTACATCGGTGGCCTGTTTCAAAGGGGTCTCAGCTGCTGACATTTGTGCAGCAGCCACCTGGAGTACAGTCCACACTTTCACCAAGCATTACAGTCTAGACATTGCCTCAAGAGCCTGTGCAGGTTTTGGCAGGGCTGTGTTACAAGGACTCCTGTCTTACGTTTATGGAGATCCAACCTCCCAGTCTGTCTGTTTTACACTTCTCACTGCTTGGTACTCGTTTCTACGGTGTAACCTGATGACTGAGATACCCCCGAAGAAGATAGAACAGTTATGTAAGAACTTGCCGTAACAGTAGCTCTTTGAGGGGGTCTCAGTCATCAGGTATGATTTCCCTCCCACCATCCCCTTTTTTGGGGCTCATGTCCAGTACCTGATTATCTGCTGTTTCCAATCTTTTATTTAGAGCTGGGTCCCTCTTTCTCTCCTTGGTTCCCCAGGGCATGAGTCTTACATAAAAACATAGACTTTGACAGCAGATAAGGACCGCTTGGCCCACCCAGTCTGCCCATTTCCCTACCTATTGGATAAGCTGCAGATCCTAGTTAACCAACAGCCTACTTCCTCCTACCCCCCACGAGAATTGCTTTATGTCCGTCCCATGCATTCTTGAATTCTCCCACTGTTTTTGACTCCACAACCTCCTCAGGAAAGTCATTCCATGTGTCCACTACCCTCTGTGTGAAAAAATACTCATGTTACCCCGAGCCATCCCCCCTCTATCTTCAAATTGTGCCCCCTTGTTCTTGCACATCTCTTTTTCTGAACGATGCTACCCTCTTAGACTTGATTCCCTTGAGGTGCTTGAAAGTTTCTATCATGTCCCCCCTCTCACTCCTTTCCTCAAGGGTATACATATTAAGCTCCCTTAGTCTCTCTTCGTATGGCTTCTGGTGCAGACTCTACACCATTTTGGTTGCCCTCCTCTGGACTGCCTCCATCCTGTCTATGTCCTTGTGGAGATGGGGTCTCCAGAACTGCATGCAGTACTCCAGATGGGGGTCTCACCAACTGTCTGTACAGAGGGATAGCAACTTTCTGTTTTCTACTGGTGATGCCTCTCCCTGCGCATCCCAGTATTTTCCCAGCCCTCCTTACTGCCTTCTCTCATTGCCTGCCTACCTTTAGGTCATCTGATATGACTACCCCCAGATCCCTTTCCATTTTTGTTGTTGTTAGTACCCCCTCCCCCCCATTGTGTACTCTTCCTCTGGGTTTTTGTTTCCCAGGTGCATTACTTTGTACTTCTTTGCCTTGCTCCCATCGTCTCCGTTGGGAAAGAACTGAGGAGGAAGCGGGGGCAGCCCACACCTACATAATGTTGCTGATGTTGACGGCGGCCCTAGATGTACTGCTGAAAATCTTATATGTGGATCCCCTTCATCGACGGTAAAGATTCCTACCAATAACTAGATGACTGTGATCCCCTCGAAGATCTACTGTTATGGTAAGTTCTTGTGTAACTGTTCTTTATTTACTCGAGGTAGCCCGCTACTCGAATATGACTCGGCATCTTGTTCTCAGTAGGATCCTGTTTCTGCCCAGTTCTACAGCTGGAAAAGACTGAAACACAGGCATGTCTGAGGATTTGCTCAGGCTTACATGTAAACACTTAGGGTTACCCAGTTGGAGTGAATAAGTACAGATATGTAAAATGTGTTGCATGCGAACAAACAAAGAAGCCAGCAGAAGAATGCCATTTGGTCCATCTAGACTGCTAGTATCGCATGGTCCACAGCTTGAGCTACTTCTCCCCCTCTCCACTCCTCCCAACCCATGATCCTTACCTTCCCCTTATGCCTATCTAAACCTCTCGTGAAGCTGCCCGTTATTTTCAATGAGACCACCTCTTCCAGCAGCGCATTCCAAGTGTCCACCACCCTTTTCATGGAGAAGTGCTTCCTGACCTCTCTCCTACCCCGCCCCCCAGCTTAAGACTCTGCCCTCTCGGCTGGCCCAGAGGGCTGATGTGCTGAATGCCTTGCCTTGTGTCATGCCAGTGACCCAGGTTTGGGAATAAGCCAGGGCCATTGGGAGCTGACCGGGGGGGGAGGGGGGAGCAGGATTGAGCAGCCGAAAGGCAGCTCTCCTCTCCCGGGGAGGAACCCTGTTGCCCACCGTAGTTCCACTGCCCCTGGGTGGAGATCCAAGGGCAGTGCAAAGGGAGGGCATCTCAGTGCTGCAGCCTGCGCATGCGCCAGCCGAGACTCGGGGCAGTGGAAACAAATGGGTAAAATCAGGATAAAATAATTGAAGAAATAAAAAAAAAAAAAGTGTGCCCCCTCATGTTCTTTAGCAGGTTAATGTCCTTTCTGAGGTATGGGCACCAGTACAGAACTCCATACTCTAGATGAGGCCTCACCAGTGACCTGTACAAGAGCAGTATGACCATCTCACTCCTACTACTGATCCCCCTAGATATGCATCCCAGCATCTTGTTTGCCTTTGCTGCTGCTTTCTTGCACTGCATGGAGTGCTTCAGATCACTAGTGATCATTACATCCAGGCCCTTTTCCTTCTCCTCCTCAAAGGTAGGTATTTGGACTCCACCCAGGTAGTACTCTGTCCTGGGATTCTTGACTCCAGTGTGCATAACCATCAAACAGTGTGGCTCATATTAAACTCAGCTAGAGTCAAGCCGTACAAAAGTGAGGGTACTGGACTTCAGGAGGGCTGACTTTGGCAAGATGGGAGAGTACCTCAGAGAAGCACTAGCAAACAGGCTAGAAGGAAGGGTGGAGCAACAATGAGGAATCATCAAAACTGCCATCACAGAGGCAACAAGCCTTTGTGTGAAGCAAATAAATCAAAACGAAGGAAAAAGCCACTATGGTTCTCAAAAGAGGTGGCTAGGAAAGTCAGGGAGAAAAGGAGCATTCAGGAAGTATAAGAAAACACAGAAGGAGCAGGACAGAGAGCTGAACCAGTTAAGGCAGAAGGAAGCAGGGAGGGAAGTCAGAATAGCAAAGGCCCAAACTGAGGAAAAGACAGCCAACTCGGTTAAGAAGGGGGATAAAACCTTTTATAGGTACATCAGAGAGCGTAGAAAGACAAAGGGAGGGATAGTGAGACTGAATAGAATGAACGGTGGGTGGGCAGAGGGGACAGTGAAAAAGCAGGGATATTGAATGAATATTTCTGCTCAGTATTCACGAAAGAGGAGGGGGAAGTGCCTAATCCAGTTAACAGAAGCACTCTTGATACGGGGTCGATCCCAGTCCTTTCACAGAAGAAAGGGTTCTGCAAGAACTCCTAAAAGTGAAGGTGAACAAAGCAATAGGGCCTGATGGAATTCACCCCAGAATTCTAAAAGACTTAAAGGGGGAACTAGTGAAACCACTGACTACACTTTTTAACAAATCCTGGGAGGATGGTGTGGTACCCGAGAACTGGAGGAAGGCAGATGTGATTCCCCTTCACAAAAGTGGGACCAAGACAGAGGCAGGAAACTACAGACCTGTCAGTTTGACCTCTGTGGTGGGGAAAGTGATGGAGTCACTTCTGAAGGAAAGAATTGTTGAGTACCGAGACGCCAGTGGGGCACAGGACCCAAGGCAGCATGGGTTCACAGCGGGAAGGTCATGTCAGATGAATCTAATAGATTTCTTTGACTGGGTGACCAAAGTAATAGACCAGGGAGGGGCTGTGGACATGGCCTACCTAGACTTTAGCAAGGCATTTGACACAGTCCCACACAAAAGATTAATAGTCAAATTAACCAGCGTGGGAGTGGGTCCCGAGTGGTAGCCTGGGTAAAACATTGGCTGGACAACAGGACACAGAAGATAATTGTAAATGGAGTCCACTCTGAAGAAAGAGGGGTTACTAGTGGGTATCGCTGGATTCAGTACTGGGTCCAGTCCTTTTAATGTCTTTATAAGTGGCATTGCAGAGGGACTGGAAGGGAAAGTATGCCTCTTTGCAGATGACACAAATATCTGCAACAGGGTTGATACACAAGGAGGTGTGGAAAGAATGAGAAGGGACTTGGCAAGGTTGGAGGAATGGTCAGAAGTATGGCAGCTAGGATTCAATGCAAAGAAGTGCAAAATAATGCACCTGGGAAACAAGAACCTAGGGGAAGATTACACAATTGGGAGGGAGGTAGTAACAACAACAAAAAAGGAAAGGGACCTGGGGGTAATCATATCAGATGACCTTAAGGTTAGCAAGCAATGTGAAGAGGCAGTAGGGAGGGCTGGGGGTATACTGGGATGCATAGGGAGAGGCATCACCAGCAGAAAACAGAAAGTTGTTATCCCTCTGTACAGACAGTTGGTGAGACCCCATCTGGAGTACTCATGCCAGTTCTGGAGACCCCATCTCCGCAAGGACATAGACAGGATAGAGGCAGTCCAGAGGAGGGCAACTAAAATGGTGCAGGGTCTGCAGGAGAAGCCGCATTTGAGAAGAGACTAAAGGAGCTTAATATGTATACCCTTGAGGAAAGAAGGAGAGGGGGCATGATAGAAACTTTTAAGTACCTCAGTGGAATCAACAAAGTCCAAGAGGATAGCATCTTTCAGAAAAGAGACGTGCAAGAACAAGGGACACAATTTAAAGATGGAGGGGTGCAGTTAAGGGCAATGTGAGGAAGTATTTTTCACAGAGAGGGTAGTGGATGCATGGAACAGCCTTCCTGAGGAGGTTGTGGGGTCTAAAACTGTGGGAGAGTTCAAGAATGCATGGGACAGACATAAGGCAGTTCTTGTGGGGGGTAGGAAGAAACAGGCTGTTGGTTAACTAGGATCTGCGGCCTATCCTGTAGGTAAGGAAATGGGCAGACTAGGTGGGCCAAGTGGTCCTAATCTGCCGTCCAAGTCTATGTTTCTATAACTTTGCATTTCTTGGCATTGAAGCAAAGCTGCCAGATCCCGGACCACCTCCCTAGCTTTTCCAGATCATCCCGTAGGTCTTGTATCCCTTCAGCTGTGTCCACGCTCCCGCAGAGCTTGGTGTCATCTGTGAATAGGCACATTTTGTCCTTAATGCTATCCCCAGTGTCACTGATGAAGACACTGAACAACACCGGCCCCAACACTGAGCCCTGTGGGACCCCACTGGTGACCTCTCTGGTGCTAGATAACTCTCTCCCCACAACCACTCTCTGGGTTCTGTCCCTCAGCCAGTTTTCCACCCATGTGGCCATCATATCCCCAACCCCGAGATCCACCAACTCCCTGATCAACCTTTTGTGGGGCAGAGAGTAGAGGGCCTTGCTGAAATCCAGATAGAGGATGTCTACTGCTTGGCTCCTGTCTACTGTCTTAGAGACCCAGTCAAAGAATTCAGTCAGATTAGTTTGACACAACTCCCCCCCATGAACCCCCATGCTGCCTCGCATCCTGGAAACCATGATCCTCTAGATATTCTACTAACCTTTCCTTAAGTATTGTCTCTATCAGCTTGCACACAATTTAGGTCAGACTGACTGGTCTGTAATTTCCTGGGTCATCCTTGGGACTGCTTTTGTGGAGGGGCACCACATGCTGTTTTCCAGACCTGTGGTACCACGCAGGATTCCAGTGAACTATTAAATAGGCCTGCCAATTACCCTGCCAGCTCCTCAGCCAGTTGCTTTAGTACCCTTGGATGTACTCTGTCCTGTCTTCATGAGGCTGACTCTCACTCCCCCTGAAAACCTGTGTTTCTGAGACTGGATCTTCTCTAAGATTTTTCAGCTATCTCAATTCTTTTTCTCACAGTTACCTTTTTCTTAACTTAGTTTATTTTTTCTCCTTACCTGATTGCATTCTGCTGCAGCTCCATTCACGTCAGCTGACCTGATCCCCTGCCTGTTGGTGTCACAGGTAGCGTGTATTATCTGCATCTACCTGGTGGTCTCATCACATTGTGGGAAAGACCCCACCCACACATATACACACACACACACACACACACACATATACTGTGGCTGCACCTAGGAGCAGAATGGCCAGGGACAATGGGCTGATAATGTGGGTTAGTGGTGGCATCATCAGCCAGTATGGGCTTTGACACTGTTTTGTAGTCCCTACTGCTCTCTGGTGACGTCAGACTCCACAGCGGAGGGGGAGACCAATGTCTTATGGTCTCCTTAGACATCCATGGTAACCCGTAACTCACCACAGGAGGCACCCTAGAAACATGGAGTCAAACTAGTCCCTCCTTCCCCTGAAGTATGAGAGCACTCCCTCCATTCCTTTGTTCCAGTGCACCGGGTTGAGCTCACGGTAGGAACCCTAGTCACCCTAACTGGATCGCACCATGCTCTGCCAGTGCCACTGTGCCTGGTCAGAGTTGTCATGTTTTTTTTATTGCATTTGATTTACTTTGGTGAGCCCCAGTACAGCATCTCATTTTCAATGAGGCCCTGATTCTGCTCAGGTGGACATCTGTGGGGACAGAAGCCCAGGGATGTCAAATAACTTGCTCAAGGTGGCACAATGAGTCAGTTGCTGCGGTGGTGTTTGGGCTTGTGATACCCTGGCCCACTCTTCAGTGCTGTACCTGGACCACGCTTCCCTTACAGTTTGTGTCTCATCCATTCTTAAGTCAGCCAACAGGAGATGTTCATAAATTGGGCGATTCATCATATTCCTGCTCGCCGCCCCACCAAAGAGTTCAGTCACTTCCCTGTGTTATAAGTGCAGTCACCAGCTCCTTGATGGAGTCCTGAGATGGGACTCAGTCCCAAGGCCCTATTGCAGGGAGGTGCAGAGCACTGGCACCATGCCAGCTACACCTGCGACTCCAGATAAGGAAATTCTGAATGACCTACGGTGTAGTTGGCAAGTCTGTGATTTCTCTGGGAAACTCTGGTATATTGTACAAAATTATAATTGTATGCCCTGTTTCATCTTCTTATTCCCTGTTACCAAAAAAATCTGTATAAAAACAGGACCCTTGCCCTTTGGGCTTCACCTCATCCTGCTGTTGGTCTACACCTGATCTCATAATTGCCAGATTGTGACAGAATAAGCATTTCCACAGCAACAAGATATGATTCACAAACTAAGGATTATGTAATCACGTTTAGGCCCTGTCCACACATTGGGACTTTAAACCTGTTTTAACAGAGTTAAAACGGTTTAAAAGGTTTGCGTCCACATTGTAGCATGGTTAAACCATGCTGCAGTGCATGTTACAAGACTGTGCTAAAACCCTGCTCAGAGCAAGGCTTCAGTACAGTTTTAACCCAGCACAATTGCCTTAAACTGTGTTAACAATAGTATGGATGCAGTCCATGTTGTACTACGGTTTAAGGCAACCTTGGTAACATTTCTCTCGTGTTTTTTAAATTTTTTTTATTTTAGGCTATACAAGGGTAAAAAAAATTAACTTATAGGCATTCTGGAACTCTGAATGAGCTCCAAATTCCAATGCTGTCTTACATAGAAACATAGAATCTGACGGCAGATAAGGACCGCTTGGCCCACCCAGTCTGCCCATTTCCCTACCTGATGGATAAGCTGCAGATCCTAGTTAACCAGCAGCCTACTTCTTCCTACCCCCCCCCCTTAGAATTGCCTTATGACTGCCCCATGCATGCTTGAATTCCACCACTGTTTTGACTCCCAGCCTCCTCTGGAAGGCCGCTCCATACATCCACAACCTCTCTCTGTGAAAAATACTCTTAAATTACCTCTGAGCCGCCTCTTCTATCTTCAAATTGTGCCCCTTGTTCTTGCACACTCTTTTTTGAAAGATGCTACCCTCTTGACTTTGTTGATTCCCTGAGGTACTTGAAAGTTTCATCATATCCCCTCTCCCTCCTTTCCTCGAGGCTATACATATTAAGCTCCTTAAGTCTCTCTTCATATGTCTTCTGGTGCAGACCCTGAACCATTTTAGTTGCCCTCCTCTGGACAGCTCCCATCTTGTCTATGTCTTTGCGGAGATTGGGTCTCCAGAACTGCACACAGTACTCCAGATGGGGTCTCACCAGCTGTCTGTACAGAGGGATAATAACTTGTTTTCTACTGGTGATGCCTCCCTATGCATCCCAGTATTCCCCCAGCCCTCCTTGCTGCCCTCTCACATTGCTTGCCCACCTTTAGGTCATCTGATATGACTACCCCCAGGTCCCTTTCCATTTTTGTTGTTGTTAGTATCTCACCCCCCATTGTGTACTCTTCCCCTAGGTTTTTGTTTCCCAGGTGCATTACCTTGCACTTCTTAGCGTTGAATCTAAGCTGCCAGACATTTGACCATTCCTCTAACCTTGCCAAGTCCCTTCTCATCCTTTCCACCCCACCTTGTGCATCAACTCTGTTGCAGATCTTTGTGTCATCTGCAAAGAGACATACTTTTCTTTCCAGTCCCTCTGCAATGTCGCTTATAAAGACATTGAAGAGGACCGGTCCTAATACTGAACCCTGCGGTACCTCACTACTAACCCCCCTTTTTTCAGAGTGGACTCCATTTACTATTACTGTCTGTGTCCTATTCTCCAGCCAATTCTTTACCCAGGCTGTCATCTTGGGACCCACTCCCAGTCTTTTTCTCTGGAATCCATTATTGTGCCCGGTAGCAAGTATCCTGGCATGCTTTCTGGTACCCGCACTTCTTTGTGGTACTGCCACAGTCATGCCTGGGAACTCGCTCAGGCAAGCACGGTGTTGGAACGCAATCTGGATGCTTTGGCAACCGTGCTCAAGCACAGAAATGGAAACGTTTTCATAAAGCATGCTCTGTGTGGATGGGGCTTTAGACAAGCAGGAGCAGATAAAGTGTGAAGGATAAGGAGTCTTTTTTTCAAGCAGCTGTCCTTAGCAATACAGAAAGAGTGGAAGATAAATACAGAAAATATGGTGACGTGAAAGCAGAATTGTGTGTAAATGTTACTTTTTTTTTTTTTTTTAAACCCTAGAGATGCGGCAAGCTGTTTAAGCCTGTACTGGACAAGTTCATGACTGAATACGTAGTCTCTGGGTACACCTACGGATCTGGCACGGAGTGACCTTACCAGGCCACATGGGCCATTACTCGTAGGTTCATATTCTGTCTTATCCAATAAAAGGTACTAGGGACCGCGGTGTTAACATCCCAGATAAAAAGAATATCTGTATCAAGACCAGTCGGAAGAGGCCAAGCATTCCTTGCTTCAGCTTTTCCCGCAATAAAGTTGTGTCAGAAGTGGTGAAAGCATCATTTACATCCCAACAAGAATACATTTGCATTTCGATAGGTGTTCCTTCTAGATCCATGCACATCCCTGGGTTCATTATGTAGCTTGCCCTTCCCCCCACTTCATAAGCAGGTATGAATTAAGTATAAAATCACATAGTCATTTGTTGTCAGTGCTCTTTTCCGGGTAACCCTTGCCTCAGTGCTTTTGTGCCGAGGTTCTTTTTTTTTTTTTTTTTTTTTTTAAACATTATATTTATTGTTATATGTTATAACACTGATAACATATCCATATCTGAGGCAAAACCACATACAACATTGAATATCATCAGGGAACACAGAAACCCCTTAATCAGGATACATGCATCTCGATATTGTGATACCTCATCGGGGGGGGATGTACATAGTAATAAGCCACAAGGGTGTGTGGGTTATCAGAGGATTTACCATGGCTGGAGTGGTTTGCCCAAGAAGCACAGCTGAGTGGGTAAATCCTCGCCAGCCGTGGTAAATACCCTGATAACCCACATCCTCCGGGTGGCTTATTGCAACTATATCAAGGTTCTTTTTTTTACTATAATAAAATACAAATATTAAAGAGGTTGCTTTGTGTTTTTAATTTTTATTGTATTTATTCCTATGCTGCAGATATTATAGATTATATACTCATCAGCAGCGTTGGTTATTAGAGGATTTACAACGGTGGTAAACTGCCAGTCTGACGGTTTCATTGGCTGTTCACTTATGTCCATGGTATAATATACAAGAATAAAATGTCAAATTATTAGCTATATGATGAGCCCATGAGCAGTATGACTATATCATTGTGAAAGTACGTAGTGAAAATGTCCAACAGGTCACGCTCCGCATTGGGGCTAGTGGCATCATACTATATACCTTAAGAGAAAAAAGACTCCCAAAAAAAGGCAGCAAAGTTACATTAATACATTATAGAACCTCCCATGATTATATTTGGATAAGAGGGTAATCAGTCAGAGGACTCACAAAATAAATGTACCATTTGCCTCCAGTAGTTAGTAACATTCCTGCAAGATAGAACTGGAGCAACATTAAGATTCCCCGTATCGAACTCCAACAAGGTACTTAAGATGGCTAAACCCCCCCTTTAATAGTAGAAATATGTAACAGTTATTTACTGCAAACTAAAAAACCCTGTGGAGTAGCCAACTAGATATGAGAGAAATATTAAGAGTACTTAAGTCCCTTCAGCCCTCGGCATGGTCCTCCAGTTCCTCTGCTTCGAATCCAGGAGCTCGATCAGAACTGCTGCAACTGAGAGCAAAACAAGAGGCCCATTTACCCGCTTCAGTAGGGTCGGAAAAGACCCAAACCTTTCCATCGTGTACAGTACGTAGCCGGGCTGGATAGATGATGGCATGTGGAATACAGGCTTCCTTCAGTTGTTTTCGTATGTCGTAGGACTGTTTTCGACATATCCGAGTGGCATAACTAATGTTGTGGAACAGACAGACCGCCTTTTCATCATGGGTAAATGTCCCTGTCTGTCTTGACCATCTGCAAAATTTTGTCCCGGGTGCCAACACTGTCTGTAACCAGCAATAGAGTATGCGGGATATCAGACTCCTCCCAATAACCTCTAGGGGTTATCTGATAGGCCTTCTGCAGTCCAAATCATAGACACTGCCCTTCTGGCACTAATTTCTCTTCGAGTCATTCTTGCAAGCACATAAGGAGGTGATCCTCTTCAGTTCCCCTCAGGCAGACCTAGAATCCGAACATGGGAAGACCGAGCTTGGTTCTCCAAAGTTTCAAGCCTGGCGTGAAGGTGAGTATTTTTCTTCACCATGGAGGCAGTAGCTGCTGAAGTAGATTCCGGCTGTCGTTTTAGATCAGTCATGACAATTTGGAGAAATTCCACGGTTTTCTCCACGACAGTCACTCTAGTGCCGAAGGAGTCCATTTTAGTATTGAGATCCGAGTATATACAGATGGAATAAGTTGTTGTAACTTAGACCCAATCAAGGACATAGTTTCTTCTGAGTCTTGTGAAGAAGCGGCCTGTGCTTCAGTGCCATGCCTCATGGATTGGTAAAGTCCCGATTATTTTCCTCTAGTGCCTCCACCTTTATCTCTCCGAGGATTACCCATGTTATATTTCTAAGGCTCCTCTTTCCAATGATAATAAAATTGTCACCCGAGCCACTCTCCAGAAAGTTGATTTTTGAGATGTAAAGGTTAAATTTGGAGAGCTGCAAAAACTTGCTGCCACTCAGCTCGGACTGTACAGCCCCCCCTCAAAGGTTCTTTATCTTACTGCTGCTACTACTACTGCTGGACACAGTATAGCATAGTGGTTAAGGGGCACTGAGCTGCAAACGTGGAGACCTGGGTTTGAATCCCATCAGCCCCCATTTCCATACTGTGTGACCCTGAGCAAGTCACTTAACTTCCTTGTGCTCCCAGGTCACACCTGGAAGCAAGCATCAGCTTAATGTGCCTTTCCTGGTTAAACAATTTCCCCTTTCCCTTTTTTAGCAGTGAACAAGTATGCTGTGTAAACACGTACTCACTTCTAGGAGTTCTCTACCTACTCCACTGCCTAGGGTGCCCAGTGATTCCCTTGGTATGCAAAAACTTGTTCAGGCTTACTTTGAAGACCTGTACTGTCTTCATGTCCACTGTCTCTGCTGGAGGTTGTCCCACAGCTTCATCACCATCTGGGAGACATGCTTCCTTAACATTACTCCTTAACTGGCAATCTCTGATCTTCAGGGTATGTCCCTGTTTTCTGCTGGAAGACACCACATTAAATATCTCTGTTCGATCCGGTTGAGCCTTGAGTATGCAGAAGACTGACATTATGTCCACTAGCAGCCCCTGTTTCTCCAGCAGGAAGTTGTTAAGGGCTCCAGTCTCTCCTCGTAGCTTTTGTCTCCCATACCACCAATCATTTTGAAGGCCTTGCGTCACACTCTTTCGACTGCCTCAGTGTCCTTTGTATTGGGTTGAGTAGCCTACAACTGCAGGCAGTACTCAAGGTGGAGCCTGACCAGGGCCTTGTAAAGTGGCTCCATTATTTCCCCTGCCCTGCTCTTGACCTCCCATTTGATGCATCCCCAGCAGTCTGTCAACTCTCTCAACTGTGATCACACTCTGCTTGTCCTGCTTCAGTCCCTCATCTGTTATGATTCCCACTAATGTCCTTTTCCTCCTACACAACAGCAAGAGAACGCAACACAGTGTGCAAATCCTGACTCTGTGTTTCCTCCCCAAGTGTAGTACCTTGCATTTGGCTACATTGAGTTGGTGGCTTCTTGAACCTGATCAGTCACCCTGCTTGTTGAGGTCCTCCTGGATTTTGTCCTTTACCACAGGGAGTACACTTTCCTGGCTAGTTTTTTATTATCAGAAAACTTAGGTTCCAATCCACAGAAGGGTCCCGGCCCATCCACACTTGGGAGGGTCAGGAAAAGCCAGAGTGCCCTATGCACAGATTGATCATCATCAGGGCACTCTATGGCTTCTACACTAAGGGAGGCTTTCCCCCACTGCATCTGATCCCTGACCCATATGGTGGCTTTGTGAGCAGGACAGCTTGGGCCAGGGCACATGGGCAGGTATCAGCCTAATCCAAGAAGCAAAGTCTGCAGCGGTATCGGGGGCTGGCAGAGGGGGTGGCAGATGCATTTGCCTAGGGCCAGCATTAGTGCCTATGAGCCCTTCTGCACCCAGCCACACATCACAATTACTGGCCAGATCAGCCCTACCTCCTCCCAAGGAGCCTCCACAGCAGACTGGTAGCATCACCTGTACCGACCAATGTGACATGTATATTACATTTATTCTGGTGGGGATGCAACAGTCCTGGCAACTGCTGTATCCTGATGTGCCCTGCTCCTTTCTCAGGCAGGAATCCAGTAATGGCCTGGCATGGTCATCCTGTTGGATGCTGTTGGTCTGACTCCACTCCGCCCTCTTCTGCCTCAGCATGTAGCTCAGCAGGCAGTGGGATGAGGATGCCATCCAGTGTGGGCGATATCCGGACACAGAGCCACAGTTGGGATATACAGGATTCGAGCACACTCCAGTCACTTATGTGGATTGGGCCGTTAACTGCCTGCTAGAGATCCCATATATTTATCAAGACCAATCAGAAGTGACTACGCGTCCATTAAATTCACTGTTTTTTAATTCCTCTCTACTATAAAAATGGGTCAGAGGCAATGAAGAAGAGTGATATGCTTCCCAGCAAGAATGCATTGGCATTTTTATAGGTGTTGATGAAAATGTTAAACAGCAGTGGCCCCAGAACCAGCCTCTTAGGAACGCTACAGATGAGTACCCCTCTCCACCTAGAGTAGTACCTGTCCCCCGCAACTCTCTGCTTCCTGCCCTAAGTCAGTTAGCAATCCACCCTGTGTGTGCCTCTAGTATACTGCACAGGTGTGTCTTGTCAAAGAGCTTGTCCTGTGCCACAAAGTCAAAGGTCGTGCAGAAGTCCAGACAGCAGTGTCTACAGTCCTTTTATTTATTTATTTATGTAAACATTTGTTGCCCGGGATAGGCACACTGAGCTGAGGCTCATTTTCAGATGCGGCCCGGGGAAGCAATAAAGAAGTACATACAGTAATAACAAAGACAGGATATTTACAAAATTGTTTACAAATATTTACAGTATAGCTGTCCCAGTGGGGCCGAGGCGCTGGACACCTTACCTTGCACCACGCTAACGACCTGTTGACGGGTTAAGCAGTGATGGAGAAGGATGAAGTGTCCTCGGACAGCTCTCCTTCTCCCGGGGTCTTCCAGTTGTCGGTGTTTGCCTGGCCCCTAGCGGTGGCTGGGGGCTGGCACACCGTTGCTGAATCTACTTGGGGAGGCAGAGGAGCTGCCGCTGGACGTGCTGCAGGCGGACGTGCACGCAGTACGTCCTCAGACGGCACTGCACGCTCCACTGCCTGAAGGAGGAGAAAAACTGAAAAAGATGGCAGCCTGAGTGTACGGCTTGTTGGCTGCCTAGAACATCTCAGGCTCTGATGCATCGCCTCCAACTGGATCCAGACAGAGTGGGAGATGGGGTTTCTCGCCACCCTGCTGCGGGGGGGGGGGTAAGCCACAGGAGTTAGAGGGCGAGATCTCTGGGAGTGTGGCAGATACAGACGGCAGCTGGAGTCCCACAAGGATGCCAAGACATGGGAGCAGATCAGGTATGGTAAGCATTAACATACCAAGGCATGCTAGAAACATTTCATAGTCCTGCCCCTGCCCACCTCCCTGGTCATCCTTCACAGAATATGATCAGCTTGGTTTGTCGCAATTTGCCTTTTGTCACCACTTGGCCATATCCAGTGTGTTACACAATGTCCCTAGAGACCAGGCTGTGTCTGCGAGTTGGTAGATGATGCATTAAATGGCCATTCAAGTTCATGGAAGACACAGCTGATTGATTGAGAACTTTAGTGATGATGCATTCTTTCAAGAGAACCATATTGCAACTTGGACAAGAGCAAACCGTGGGAAGGGGATTATGCTCTTAAGGAACTTTTCCCCTGTAGAAACCTGCAGGGGTGCTTATTGATAATCGGCAGCTGAATTGTTGAATGGTTTTAGATTTACGTGACAAAGCATGGTAGATCTTTAAAGTTTTGTACATGTTTGGGGAAAGATGCATAGATTGAGAAGTGAGTGTACAGCCAGACTCAGGGTGCCATAGCAAATTATTACGAGCAGGGGCTACAAATAATTTTTTTGAGATGCCTGTCCGAGGGACAGGTGGAATGTAAATGTTGCCTGTCCGGACAAAGTTTTACCTGTCCACATTTTTGTGAGGTGAATTTTAAACTTAAAACATAAAATGGACTGTAAAGTGGAAAGAGAGAAAACTGTTGCTTTTTGGGGGGTTATTTTTCAAGGTAAAACACTGATTGAGTCTAGTCTATTTCTGAATCAGAACTTGAATCAAGTCTGCAGCCATATGGTCTCACATGAGGTCTTTGTTTTCCAGATTTGAACCATAGTGTTATGGCATCCTGCAGGTCAAATGTAGCAACGCTAGCATCTGACAGCTTGACTCGATTAGTTCAGATGTAGTCATAGGAGACAGACAGGACCGCCAGTCAGACTTCACTCTGCCCATCAAGCTGAATCCTCTCTCAACTACTGCAGTTTGGGTTGGATCAGTAGAGCTATTGTGACTAAGACCAGAATATCAGGGAATCGCTGTTCATGTGCATCATTATGGAGAATTTTTGCCAGAAATCAAATAGTGAAATTTCGAGACAGCTCATTCAGTGATTTTTTCATAAATGGTTTAAGCTCTAACCATTGCGCTTCAATCAAGTTTATATTATTATTGTGTTTCTTCAGTAGGTCACTGTAGTGCTCTGTGAGGGTTCTGACTTTCTCATTGTCATAAAGGGCTATTTGGTCATGGTCACTATCTGGTAACTGTAATGGGTTGAATATACTGAATGACCGTAGAACTTTGTCTTTTTTAAAATTGGAAAATCGTGAGTTAATACTTTCAATTGTAGATGAAAGAAGGCTTGTAACATCACGCAACACTGCCTGTTTGGTTCTATCTATAGAATATCCCCTTTCTAAGTTAAGGAAGATGTCAGATCCACGGAACTGAACCTGAGTAGTGGCTGAGCCTGTCAGTCGACTTGTTCTAGTGTCACTGTCAGCTGTGTCAGAGTCAGGAGCAACAGCAATTCGTTACAGACTTTGTCAAGTTTATCCTGTGCAGGGTAGTTCTCTAGCCAGATCACCGTGCTTTCAACCTTGCTGACTATTGTTTCTACTGTTGAGCTGTCTCTGTAGAGTTAGACTGAAGGCCATCATGACAGAAAGGTATTCAGCCAGAAACTGAGAAAAGAGGACAAATCTCACAGTACTTATTGTTTTGAACAACCCACTGGCCTGATCTTTTGTTTGCCCTGGTGAGGAAGCAATGTGCTGTAAATGTACAACTAAGGCCTTGTAGCTGGACAGAATAACAGACAGAGCCTTTCTCTGTGTGCAACCCACCGGTCCCTGACACGTTAACTGGTTTGTGAATGGTGCACCTCATATTACTGGCTAACTCTTTGAGACCGCCCAGTTTTGGGAGACTTATGGTATATTTTATAGATACCCATTAAGACTTCATCTGTTGTTTTCATGTATGGAATAGATGTTGCTGATTGCTTTATAGCTAGCTCCAACTTGTGGGCACTGCACTGAATCCTAACAAATGAGGTACATCTTTCAAAATCCTGCCAAACACCCCAGTCACTTTACCCAACATGATGGTGCCCCATCAGATCCAAAAGCAACAATTTTTTCTTTCCAGTCTTTACAGTCCAAGGTGAATTCTAAGGCATCACCTATTGAGTTATAAATGCTTTCACCATTTGGAATACAGACTGGCTGAAGGGAAACAAATTTGTTAACTGGACAGAAATTTTCCATTGTCCTAATATAGACTGCCTCCTCTTCTATTACTGAGGCATCAGTGCTCGAGTCACATAGGACAGAGATGAAAGTGTTACTGTTAACCAGTTTTGCATCTTTATCCTTATTGATTCTGAAATAAAATGTGTGAGCGTTGCTGCCTGTTTGTCTCTTCTATAGCTGACTCCTACATTTGCACCATTTACATGTTGTAATTCTAAGATGCCAGGAAATCTGTGAATGAGTTCCTGAATTAATCAAATAAAGAGTTGTTCTAAACAAATGTTCCACTTGTGTCGCCTCATTTTTTCCATTTGTATTATTCCTCGTTCTATTGCTAAGTTGGAAGGGTCTGTATTAGACACAGTATTTTTTCATTGGCTAATTTATGAGGTTTGGAGAGTTCATGAGCTCGTACATTTTCAAGTCTCATGCTCTTACAGCCACTCATGAAAGTGTTTGTCTCCTTAAGTATTTTTTGTGATGAGCAGGTCATGCCCACATCAGGCTCATATAGTAGCCACTCCTATTTTTCTTCCAGGTCTCCTGGAACCCCTTTTCTTTTTGCCCGGACTCCGCCACTTTCAACAGTAGTCAGAGTTGCTGGCATATCAGCACTGGCACTACAAGTTGTCACATCTGTGGCACAATGGTGGGGTGAGTAGTTGGTGCTACTGAGTCTATCAGTAATGGAGAAGCAGTACACATGGAAGAACCTGAGCTTTCTCCTCCCTCTTGGCTTGAAACCGAAGGCTTTCAGTAATTTTTAAAGCCAAACTTTAACAAAGACATTTTTTTCCTTTTGGTTTACTTAGCTAGTACTGAATTTAAGTACAGTAAGCACTCTGAAGACAGTGGATACTACAGTGAAGTGATGATCAGAGATATTAGAAGACGTGAACAGTCTGTTTAGTTTTCTTTCCCTCCCTGTAAAACCCTGGACAAAGGAGTTTAATATTTATATTTTCCTCCCGCTCAGATTTCACAACTAAAACCTGAGGGGTATCCTGCTGTCAACCTGTTTTGCAATTTAATCCCCTCCTCTCCCTTTGACAGTGCCTTCTTGAAGTTGTCACAGTGTCACTCAATTTTACTTTTAGTCAGTTAGTCCAGTGGCAGAGCACAACAGCAGGCTGACAGGGGCTAGTTTAAATTAGTAGTAGTACTAGTAGTAGTACAGTAAGTCTGTCAGTATCTATCTTCAAGGTTCAAGCTCTGGAGGGCTTTACACAGGCTGAGTGAACAATAAGCTTTAATAGAGCCTTGCCTTCACCTCTCTGCACACTCAAGATATATTTTTTTATTCAGAGTCAGAGATGATGAGACTTGCAGATCACAAGGTGTCTTTTGGCTTTGAGAGAGTTTTAGGTGTACTACAGGTACAGTGTCTGACTGCTTTGAGACTTGACTTACACTAAATAAATCCCTTGTTCACCTCCCCTCTCCTCCTCCAAGTACCAGCAGGACTGATGCACACAAACTGAGCCCCCAAATGCTAGAGCCCTGAGAAGGGCTGTTGAGACTTTGCAGAAGTCTTTTTTTTCACTTTTGAGACTAACTAAATAAATCCCTTGTTCACCTCCCCTCTCCTCCTCCAAGTACCAGCAGGACTGATGCACACAAACTGAGCCCCCAAATACTAGAGCCCTGAGAAGGGCTGTTGAGAATTTGCAGAAGTCTTTTTTTCACTTTTGAGACTAACTAAATAAATCCCTTGTTCACCTCCCCTCTCCTCCTCCAAGTACCAGCAGGACTGATGCACACAAACTGAGCCCCCAAATACTAGAGCCCTGAGAAGGGCTGTTGAGAATTTGCAGAAGTCTTTTTTTCACTTTTGAGACTAACTAAATAAATCCCTTGTTCACCTCCCCTCTCCTCCTCCAAGTACCAGCAGGACTGATGCACACAAACTGAGCCCCCAAATGCTAGAGCCCTGAGAAGGGCTGTTGAGAATTTACAGAAGTCTTTTTTTTTTTTTTCCACTTTCTAAATAAATCCTTCCTCTCCTCCTCCAAGTACCAGCAGCCCCAAATGCTAGAGCCCTGAGAAGGGCTGTTAAATTCTGATTTTTTTTTCCCACTTCAAGCTGCTCTCCTCACTCTGCGCTCCTCACCTATGGCCAGACTAGTGAGAGTGAGGAGCTGTGGTCAGCGCCAGTCAGTTTTTCCGCTCGCTGAGAGGTCAGGTGACGCTCAGTAGCTGCAGTCACTGACCCTCAGTCAGTAGGGAATGAACGTGAGCTGCACTTTTTCGGCAGGCGGAGCTAGGCGTCATGACGTCGACGCCGTCCGGAAACCTCCCGTCTGCCGCTGGGTCCTAGTGCCCAGCTCAGTACTCCGGGCTGCAAATGTAAACCGCCTGTCCCCGGGACAGGCGAACTTCAAAACACGGCCGTCCCAGTTGGAAACCGGCTGTCCGGGACGGGTGGACAGCCAGTTATTTCAAGCCCTGATTACGAGTGACTGCAAGATATAAATTTAGCCGGGCCTTCAGGGTTCTCGAAAGGGCTTGCTGATTGTTTCCATTTACTGCAGAATGAGCTGACTAGTGGAGAATGACCAGGCAATAAATGACCTTGTTGAAATGGCTGTGTGCATTTAGTGATCATCTCAGTTACTTAGAACAGCAGCTAACACAGTGGAAGCAGGCAAGAGCTATATCCAGGCCGGAAAAAGGCTAGCAGTCTGATCAATGTCCTTATAAACACGGATTATCCAACACTGGAATTTCAGTCCATTATTAATGACCAGATAATAAATTTGAGAAATCGAAAGGCAACATAGAGCGGTTGTTTGTTATACATGTATTTGTGCTGCTTGGAGTGATAGCTTCGATTGGGGCTTCCTCTTCTCCCAACCCTGGCACTGGAAAGCACTATTGTCTTGGTGGCCCAGACATGTGAAGCTCTAGTGTACTAGCATCCAACATCCTTAAGCTAGCCCCGGGGCTCATGCCATCCTCACTTGGGTTGGGGAGGGTGAGGTAGGAAACTAGTGACGTAGGGTCACTTCCCTGTCCTAGTAGGTACTTCAGTGGCAAGAGAACTACACCCTCCCCCAAAGTCTTAATGTGTTGTGCCTCCATAGTGCTCTTGAGACTCCATTAACCCAGTACTGGAAGTCAGTCTGCAGGTCTCCCACATGGTAACCCGTCATTCTACTCCCAGCACTATTAGACCATCATAAAGTGGCCATTTTAAAGTAGGAGAGCCAGAACATGGCACTGCATCAATGCCACTAGAGGCAGAACTTTGTTTTCCTCTCATTTGTGGTCCCCTCAGCCAGTCTTCAGCATCACTTTGCTGATGCTAGGCTGATCTGTCTGTCACCTGAGGGATCTGTGGCACCAGACAGGCTCCAGCTAACTGCAAAGAAGTCTCCTGCAACCTCTATGAGATTTAAACTGATAAATTTAGCATTGGTCCAGGAGTATGGGGGATTGCATTAATGCACCCATCCCCCTTGACAGGAGAGAAGAAGGGAGTGTTTGGGAAGCTTAAGAAGGATTTGCTCAGTGAGCATGGCAGAACAGTAGTAGCTATGTGAAACCAGATCATGTAGGCACCACCTTTATATATCTGCCATCGGCAAAAGACTCCTAATACTGCAGACATCCAATACCTGGACAGACGATGCAGGCTGTCCCCTTGGACATCTGCCACCCATTGTTGTGAAGTACAGCTGTGGTTCTCTGGCTAAGGATTTGCTTGCCTATGTTTTAAGTTGGGGCTTGATCTGAAATAGGGGAGCACCAGCCTCTCCAGTGACGTTATCAGCCCTTCAGCACTAGTGTATAAAAATAAAATTCCTGTGTACTGGCTTCTCCCTTGAGAGCTAGAGAGTGATACATTTATTTCAGTCTCTGCTTATTCCATATGTTGTTCTATAGATGTGACGGAAACAACAGAACATACTGTCAAAGGCACAGTCAGACTTCGTATGTTTACCACACAAGCTATGCCAAATGAGCCTACCACTCAAGGATTTGTTCTTTTTGGGGGGGGGGGCTGATCATAATTACGATTTACTGTTGGAATTACAGATAATTGTAGATTATGTTCCTGTTTTGGTTTCCTGAAAGGAGAGCCCTAGAAGTGCACATTAAGGAGGTCCTTGTGTTTGGGGGTGGAGGGGGTCTCCAGTTATTTGCGCAGGTGAGGGTGTGTCAGTCAAACTCATAACTGTTTCCAAGATAATGACTGTTTTCACATTTCAGAGGGTTGCTGTGTAGATCATTTTGGATTAATTAAAAAAAAATACAATGGATTCTTGGAATCATACAAGAAAGTGCTGCTCCTCTGACAAGTCTTTAGATCTCTTGCAGTTGCAGTGACATAGCAGACCATCTGAGTCAACCAGAGTGAGATACAGCAATGCAGAGGAAAACGGGAAGGAAGTGGTTGGATCACATGACAGGGCACAAATACAGGAACTGGTTACCGCAACACATTAGCTACACTGGTGCATATGGGATTAGGAAGACTGCTGTTCAAGTTAAGAAACAAACAAGAAACGGCACACACTACAAGGACTCCCATTCAGTCATTTATTGCAGCTTCACAATACCAAAGCAACATGGACTAACATCCATGTGTAGCGTCTCCTCCAAGAGGGGGACAAGGCTGCTGTTTCTTTTATGTGCTTCTCTATATCCAGCTTAATCAGTAGCACCTTTGGGAGTAATCTGTGTGTGCATCTCTTCTCTCATTGGACTGTGGTGTTAGAGATAAAAAAGCCAGTACCTACACCACCAGCACTTGCTTAGAGTTTTTTTTTTTTTTTTTTTTCATATACTGTAGGTTTTTCTCCCTTGAGATGACTGGGGTGGTTTATCAGTTCTGACCCCATCCCCATGGCCTGGCATTTGCCTCCCCTGGAACCTACCTTTGGTTGGGCACCTGCACAGATTGGCCCCCTCCCATCACGGATCAGAGAAGGGAGGGCAGTCTCACAAACTCCCCGGGTTCAGATCAAGGTGGTCCCAGGAGACAGCGTGGGTCTGCGGGCTGACGTGCAGAGCTGGGTTAAACCCTGGCTCACTTTTCTGCCTTTCTTCCCATTCCCAGCTGCGACCAACATAAAGCGTGGTTGTAGTGGCACGCACGCACCACCAGGCTACATCCCCTCCCTTCCATGCCGTCCTGACTTGTACTATCACTAGGCCACCACGTGGTGGTAGTCAGAGGCCAAGCAAACAAACCCTCCCTCCCTCCCCAGGAGAAGAGAACAGTTCCTCAGACATGTGATCATTCCCCCGACAACCTCCAGCAACCTGATTCTGCTTCTGAACGTTGGTCAGCAGCGTGAAGTGAGGTGTGGCATTCAGCACCTCATCTCTCAGCACCGCTGGGCTGGCACTAAGGGCCTTCTTGTCTGTCTGTTGTTTGATCTGCCTGATCATGTTTCCCTAAAATTTGCTGGTTGAATTTAGTCCTCTGTACTCCTGCAAGGATCCATTTTCTTTTCAGGAATTAGATGTCCTCTGTTGATTCCCAAGCCATGTGCAGCATGGGCTGCTCCACACTCCACCAGCAGTACCCCCCAGTCCCAGCATGGGGCCCCAAACTCCTCCAACAGCCTCCATTCCCATCCCTGCACTGTCTACTCCACTCACCTACTAGTATACCCCCATCCCAGCATGGGATGCCCCACACTTCTCTACCAGTACACCCTCATCCTGGCATGGGTTGCTCCAACTCCTCCTCCAGCACATCCTCATCTTAGCATGGTGCACGCCAGACTCCTCCACCAGTACTTCCAGCTTGGGTCCCCCCCCACCCACACACACACATAGTCCTTCACCAGTACTTCTCCATCCCAGCTTGATGTGCCCTGTACTCCATTACCAGTACATCCCCATCCCAGCATGGTCTGCCTCACACTGTTCCACTGATATATCCCATCCCAGTATGGACTGCCCCACACTACACTAGTATATCCCAATCCCAACATGGATTGCTCCACACTTCCCCACCACTACACCCTATCCCAACGTGGGCTGCCTCATACTCCTTTACCAGTGCACCTCTATCCCAGCATGGGCTACATCATACCCCTCCACCAGTACTCCCATCCCAGCATGGGCTCTATACTCCTCCACTGGTGCACACACATTCCAGCATGAGCTGCCCCACATTCCACTACCAGTACCCCTGTATCCAACTGTCCAATGTAATAGCGGCTCAGTGTACTGTGGAAGAAGTCAAAGATAAAAACACACTTATATGCATCTCCACATACATTCAGCTAGACCTTCAGACTTAAATGACTCTCCAGCCTTCGAGTGGATAAAAAAACATTTATTTTTATAAATTATTTAAATGGGACACACAAGAGAGTAGCACCCACACATAGCATCAGTGTTGCATGTTGCACTGATGCTTTAGCAAGACCCCAAAAAAGTGTCAGTGCGATGTGAAACGTTGACGATGTGGAGGTGCTACTCGTTTGTGTGTCCCATTTAAATGTCCATAAAAATAAATGTCTTTTATCCATTCCAAGCCTGGAGAGTCGTTTAAGTCTGAAGGTGTAGCTGAACATATGTGGAGACTACCAGTACCCCTCCCATACCAGCATGGAATGCCACCCACTCCACCACCAGTATAACCCTGTCCCAGAATGGACTGCCCCACATTCCTCCATCAGTACAACCCCATGGGGCTGCCCCACTCTGCTCCACTTCTACATCCCCATCCCACTATGGACTACCTTACACTCCTCCACCAGTACACACCCATACCAGTGCAGGCTACCTCACACTTCACCACCAATACACCTCCATCCCAGCATGGGCTGCCCTGTACTGCTCCAACAGTATTTCCCCCTAGCAGCATGGACTCCCCTTTACTCCTCCACCAGTTTACTCCCATCCCAGCACGGCTGCTCCATACTCCTGTGTCAACGCACCCATCCCAGTGTGGCTACAGTCATACTCCTCCACCAGCACCCTCCATCCCAGCATGGGCTGTACACCCCATCCCAGCATGGATGCCTGTTACTCCACCACAAGTATACCCCCCATCCTTGGATGGGGTGCCATGTACTCCTCCATCACTACACCCCCATCCCTGAATGGACTACCCCACGCTTTTCCACCAGTCTACACCTATCCCAAGATGAACTGTCCTGCACTTCTTCTCTTGTTCATGGACTGCCCTGCACTCCACCACCAGTAAACCCCCATTCCAGCATGAGCTGCCCAACACTCCTGTACCAGTTACACATCCATCCCAGCATAGGCTGACCAACACTGCTCCACCAGTACACCTCCTGTCCTCTGTGGTGGGTTGCGCAACACAATCCACCCATACACTTCCTGACTTGGAGAGACCATCCTGTTTCCTGGATGCAGCAGACCTCTGATTGGCCTTAGATGCAGAATTGTATTCATTTTGATCTGTTCCAGATCTGAATTCTGTGTCTTCTCCTGCAGGACTTCATAGATTTCCCCCTCCATCATTGCCAGTTGGCCACCAAATGTTGCATCAGTGGAGGAGGAGTGGTGAACCACTGACAGCAGAGCCTCAGCGCAGAGTGTATATCCCATAGATTTTTGTGGCGTGTCCACTGTTCTGTGCTCCATTGCTTTCCCCTCCTTTCTACCAGTGATCAGCAGCCAGCTGGGTAGTTGAAGGGGAGTTCTTGAGTTCCATCTAAAATCATGGAGGGCTCAAAGATTGAGGGCCCCAGCACTGGATCAGATCACTAGCCAGAATTTCACATGGGGCTGGAGCTTGGTGAGGGCAGGGGGAAGGGTTGCAGAGCTTGATGGCCACCATTGTAATTTCATCATAAGGGTGTTTCAAGAGACCAAGCGGGGGAGGGGGTTACATTGGGGATAGGGTTGTGTGACTTGGCTAAGGGAAGAGTTTGTGCCTTGTATGTGTGATGTGACGATGAAGATCCTGTCCCATTTGTTATGCAGAGAGAGTGAGTTAAAAGCAAGGATCTAGTCTATCCTCTCCTACTCTGACACTTGTCTGTTTCTTCCACGTCTGATAGCACAGTCAAATTTTCTTATGGCTGCTAGGAATTGGCCACCCCAATGGCCCCCAAATTTTGCTGTTACCTCTTCCTTCACTTGCTGTTTCTGTTCTTTCTTTCTCCCTTTGATTCTTGGTGGTTAAAAATATATGTGAATCTGTATGTGAAACTGGGATCCCCTAGTTTGCAAATGTATACAATTAAATATTGTTGAAATGATTGCAAACAGCTACTTGGGTTTGCTGGAGAAGTCAGCATTTTGGAACACAGGGGGTTGACCTTGAGAAACCTTCTGAGTTTTCACACGCTTGTTAACAGAATTGTCAGCAGGAAATCTGCCCTAGGACAGGATGTCTTAAATGGCTGCACCTTTTAAGAAGACTAATGTATTCTTCACGCTGGTCACAGGAAGGTCAATGAAAAATGTCTTGTTACAGTTTGTGAAAAACAGGAGCTGAAACTTACAAGAACAGACTGCAGAGGTTACACTGCCAGGCAAAGACATCTCATAAAGAACAATGTTTTGTTGAGATAGAGACTGAGATTTTAGAGAGACTCAGAGGAAGGATTTTTGTTTGCACTGCCTTTGTGAAGAGCTATCCTGTACATCTTTCATTTTTTAATTTTATTATTGATAATAATAAAGCGCTACTTGTGAATTTTATAACTTCTCCTGGTTTGCCTATGCTTCCTGACCTATGCCTCTATGACAATTAGAGTGTGCAACTTGGATTATATTTTTAAGAAACAATTTAATATGTTTTCAATCTTTATGATATCAGTTCATCCTCACACTCCCAAGTCTCACTATATATAACTAAAACCATTAGGCAGCTCTTGTTGTCAACAGCTAATTCTTGTTTCCTTCTGCAGTAACACTTGAAAAATCCTGACCTAAAAATGTCTGCAGCGGTTTCTATGTAGTACCTTTGTTGACAGCCAGACCTTTTGTAGGCCGAGCACGTGCCTTGCTTTGTGTTGGAAGTGATCTGAACAGGATTTCGTACAGTTAGTTGACCAAATAAGAGGGATCTTGTATACCAAGCATAGTATAACGGAGGACTTTACAATGAGGTGTGATTGTAATACGTACAAGTCTATATGGACTTGACTGACCACCCAGAAATTGAGACTGTGATGAGGCGGGATTGGCAGACAGCCCTTTTGTTGTCCTCATAATGGTTCAGGCATTGAATGATTCAGAAAAGAATGTGGCGTGGACAGGAAGCAGTGGCTGATCAAACTGCTTCTGCCCAAGGCCCAGGCTTCGTCTTCACTAGAGGGTGGGCGAGCTTTGCACCAGTAGAGGACTTCCTCAATCAAGAATGGATGCTTCTGAAATCTAAAAGTTTGTGGAGGGAGATAAGAAATATAAAGGAAGTGGATTCTTCATTCTCTGTCCTTTGTGTTGGAACATTGGCAGTCTGCTGTTTTGAAAAGCCTCTAAAACTGTGCTGATGTTTTCAGAACAGAGTGACTGGGTTACCTGTTTTATTATTCCTGTCTGTTCTATCATCCCATGTGTGGAGCTAGTGAACCCCACCTCCCCATATCTGTCTGCAGAAACCTAACAAAATGCCATTAAAGATCCCTTGATATCTCAGAGGAAACCTTGAAAACACATAATTCTAGGGATGTGGAAATGGTTCACTTATCCACACTATGGCAGTTCTTCCTTAAGAGCTGATTCATTTCAGCGTATCTAAGCAAAGCAGCACCCATTATACAGGTGCTATATCCCTCTGCTCCACCCCTTGATGTCAGATCTTCCTCTCCGTGGGAAGAGTTCAGTCTCCTCCTTCCCAGTTTCGCATTTTGCAGGGCCTAGTAAGTGTGCCATTGGCAAAGTTAGTGATTTTCTTTTAATTTTCAAAACCATTTTATGTATTCCATGGTCCCACTCTTCACTTTTGATCATCAGTATGGAACACGAGGAAGTGAAGCCCGCGCGTGACTTGAGACATGCGTCGTGTGCCGGCAGAAGATGTCACGGATGGACCTACACATGTGCTGTACTGCCTGGAAATGACACATGACATTGCTGGGTGCATCCTCTGCCAAATAATGTTCCCGCCCTCCCTCAAAGACAGGAAGGTTCACCTGCTCCTCAGCTGACTGGCCAATCGAGACCAGAAATTGTTGGTCAAGAGTGGTCGCAAGATGGCCTCCACTGTAGCAGGGTCCATGGCACAGTTCGCAGGTGGTTGGCAGAGGGCTGTCTCTCGGTTTCAAGACCTTTCCACCCTACCGATCCCATGTTCCAAGGGAGTCCTTGGTGTCGCAGGACACGCTGTCTGCCCTCAAGGAGGACGTTGCTCAGCTTCTTGCAAAAGGTGCACTAAATAGCCCGTGTTCCAGACGCCCTGGCAAGTAAGGGATAGATATCCAGGTACTTCCTGGTCTCAAACAGACAGGGGAGCTGGCGTCCCATACTGGATCTTTACAATCTGAACCAGTTTCTAAGGGAGTGCAAGTTCAGTATGGTCACGCTGAACCAGATTATACCATTTCTGGAGCAGGGCATGAGGTTCTGCTCCCTGGATCTCCAGGATGCATTCTTCCACATCCCAGTCTACCTGTCCTACTGGTCATCCCTCTGGTACCATGTAGAAGGGGTGCTCTATCAGTTCCAGGTCTTGCATTCGGCCTTTCCGCAGCACCCAGGGTCTTCACCAAGTGCATTGCGGTGGTGGCAGCCTTCCTGTAGTGCCTGGGCATCAGGGTTTATCCCTTCCTGGATGACTGACTGATAGCTGGGCCATCCAAAGAGGCAGTGGAGTGGTCCTGGGACCTGGTCCTCCAGACCTGCAGAGACTCGGGCCTCTTGGTCAACCCAGTCAGATCCGAACCAATCCCTTCACAGGTGATTCACTTTATCAGGGCAGAGCTAGACTCCCTATGGGCCAGGGTCCGCCTCCTTGTAGACCAGGCTCTGGGTCTTACCTCCTTTGCCTAATCATTTCATTTTGGGTGCTCATGCCCTACTCATGACTTACTGAGATTATTGGGGTACTTGGCATCTTGCACCAGTGTGGTCCAGTGGGAGTTGGGCCGTCAGTGGTCTCTATGCCTAGGACATCTGGACCAGCTGGTTATAGTGACCCAGCCAGTGTGGGAGGTCATCCAGTGGTGGCTGCTCCCAGCACATCTGAATGAAGGAGTCCCATTTGCCTTCCCAGAACCAACTGTCACCCTCACAATGGATGCGTCTCTGGTGGGATGGGGAGCACACCTAGGAGACCATTGTACCCATGTGTCATGGTCACCCAGGGAGTCCGGTCACCACATCAACCTGCTGCATCTTCGTGCAGTGCAGCTAACTCTGATGGAATTTGCTCCTCTAGTCAGGGGTCAGGTGATGCAAGTCCAGATGGACAACAACACAACCATGTTCTACCTGAACTGGCAGGGCAGAATGTACTCCCTTTCATTACGTCAGGAGGCTCTCTGCACCTGGACCCTCGTGCGCAACCTAAGTGCAGATATCCTGGTGGTTCATGTCGTAGGGGCAGACAGTCAGCTGGTAGACACTTTCAGCCAGGTTAGTAAGATGTTGTACAAGTGATCTCTGCATCAGGAGGTAGTGAACCACCTGTTCTCTCTGTGGGGCAGCCCTCTGGTAGACCTGTTTACTCCTGGGAGAACACAAAACTGAGACTCTTCCGTGCCCTCCCCCCACAGTCTGAGACACTGTCGGGGGGTGCCTTTGCGAGGCCCTGGGCCTCCTGTTCAACTTTCCTCTGATCCACAATGTGGTGTGATCAAGTGCAGATGATCCTCATAGTTGCGGACTGGCCTCGCTAGTTCTGGTACATGGATCTCCTTGGCCACAGCAGCAGGCCTCTGTAGTGGTTGCCTTTTCGTCCAGATCTGCTGACCAGATGACAAGGGAAGGTCCTGCACCTGGACCTTTAATTCCTGCACCTTACAGCCTGGTTCCTGAGAGGCTAGAGTTCCAGGCTCTGAGTCTTTCAGAGAATGTTCTCCACGTTGTGGCCGCTTCTCAAAAAGAGTTAACTCACCAGTCTTATGCCTTCAAATGGAAGCGGTTTTCCTTTTGGTGTTAGGGCCAGGAGCTTGATCCTGTGGCCTACCCTATGGCAAGCATCTTGGAATACCCCTGGCACTTGTCTCAACTGGAACTGCATTTGACAACCTCTAAGGTGCACCTGACAACCATGTCTGCATACCAGATGTGGGCTGGTACGCTGATGGTGGCGCAGGAGAAGGTGCTTGGCAACTTCTTTAAAGGCTTTGATCACTTGTCAATGCGTATGTGAGCCACCACCACCTTGGGTCTTATTGCTGGTACTGGCAGTGCTTGTAGGCAAACCTTTATGTCACACCTGTCGTGGAAGACAGCCTTCTTGGTGGCCATCACATCGGTCAGAAGGATTAGTGAGCTTTAGGTATTCTCAATGGAGCCTCCTTATCGGGTCTTCCACAAGGACTAGGTAGTCCTTCGCCCCCACCCGAAATTCCTCCTGAAGGTTGTCTTGGAGTTCAACCTTGACCAGGTGATGAATTTTCCAGTTTACTTTACTGACCTATCTTCGAAGGCCAAATGCAGGCTCCAGTCTTTTGGCCTGCTGTGGGTGCTTTTCTACTATGTGGAGCACATGGCTGGAATTTCGGGTGAGGCTTGCCAACTCTCTGTTATCTACACTGAAGCCTTGCCTGGAAGACCAGCAGGTAAGCAGACGATTGGCAGGTGGATAATTTCCTGCATCGATTTCTGCTATAGATTGGCTGGTAGGATGCCTCCCATAGGGATCAGGGCTCATTCCACTAGACATATTGCTGCCTCGGTGGTTGCTTTCAGGAGATCTACAGGGCTATAACCAGAAAGTCAACACACACCTTTATCTCCCATTACAGGATCGATCTTTGGTCTCACCAGGATGCTGCTTTTGGGGCCTCAGTTCTCCAGTCTCTGTTTGCCAAGTAAGAGTGCATACTATGCCCCCTCCCTCTGGAGTGGAAGTCTGCCATCATGTGGATAAGTGAACCATATCCACGACCCTAGAAAAATAGGTTACTCATCTGTAACTGTAGATCTTCCACAGGATGGTCTCTTGCAGCAGGTAGTACACTTGGGTAGTTGCCAGAGGTCACTGTGGCACACGGCAGCTTTTCTAGCAGTTTTTTACCAGGGGCCGCCCACTGATGACATCACCATCCTGCTTCCTATGTAAGAGTTAGCGGTCTCTGGTATTCTCAGTTCATTTTCGCGCCATCTTCAGCTCACACGCAGCAGCTATTGCAAAGTGTAGGCAATCATGGACGAGAAACTGAGCAAACAGATCTTTTTTTCCCCATTCCCTGTCCTTCATCAATGGGTATCTGAAGGATCTTCAAACAAATCACCTTTATTTCGCTCGTCATTGTGGTAGAAAAATCTACCGTTTAGACAATCATTCAGTCTGTGCCCGCTGTTTGGGACCCACACATAACTCATCCTTTTGTGAACTTTGTCAGGAGTTTAATCAAGCAACTTGACGACGCTTGCTTGACATCCAGGCTTACCTTATGGAACAAAAAGCCACTCTCTTAGAGAAGCAAGGGGCCCGTCCCAAGGACCCCTCCAACCAGTGCTTCACACAAGAAGTACAGACGTGACAAGGCTGCTTCCACTGCATCCTGTTGTAAACGATTGTTGACGATGACCACTTCAGTCCTCTCCTCGATGACGACGCCTTCCAAAATTGCCTCCTCTTCAATGGTAGTTTATTCTCTTTCGTCGACGGTACTTTCTAGCACTTTATCGGCAGGTTCAACACAGCTAGGGAAACATATAACACTAAATGGAAACACTTTTCCATATGGGCTACTTCCCTGTCCGTAAATCCATTTTCATGTCCTTTACCCAAAGTGCTGGACTACTTGACTTCACTTGCCAATAAGGACCTTAGCTATTCCTCTATCAAGGTTAATCTGGCCTCCATTTTGGTCTTTCACAAACCCTGTGAAGGCAAATTCCTGTACCAACATCATCTTGCCAAGATGTTCTTAAGAGGTATGCTTCATATCAAACCTCCTATAATGCACCCCCCCCCTTGGGATTTGAATTTCATACTAGAGAAACTCACCCTTGCGCCCTTTGAACCAGCTGCTACCACTGATCTCCACTTCCTCTCTTGGAAGACGGTGTTTCTAGTGGCCATCACTTCAGCTCGGCACATCTCCAAGCTTCAGGCTCTGATGTGTAGAGAGCCTTACATAATCTGCCACAAGGATAGGGTGGTTCTCCGCGCCAACCCTTCCTTTTTGCCAAAAGTGGTTTCAGAACATACATTAAACCAGACCATGGAATTGCCTGTCTGCTACCCGGAGCATTCTAATCCAGGAGAACATCTCCTACACACCTTAGATGTTCATCGTATTCCGAGGTGCTATATAAACCGTACCAAATCCTTGAGAAAAAACTCTCAGTTGTTTGTCACCTTCGCCTCTATGAGGGAAGGTTCCCCAGTTGCCAAGAAAACCATTTCCAGTTGGTTGGCAAATTGCATCACATTTTGTTACAGAAAATACAACAGGCCCCTATCGAGAACAGTACAAGCCCATTCCACTAGAGCCCAGGCCTCCATGGCGGCCTGCTTCAAAGGGACCTCGATCACCAATATCTGCAATGCAGCCACGTGATCCAGCATTCACACTTTCACGAAGCATTACAATTTAGATATTGTTTCACGCCATAGGATGGCCTTTGGCCACGCAGTCCTACAGGGTCTCCTATCATAATTCCACCCTCTTTGGGTACACTGCTTGGGAATCATCCAATAGTATTAACTGCTGCAAGAGACCATCCCGTGCAAGATAGTAGTTACGTAAAAACTTGCTGTAACAGTAGATCTTTGAGGGATGTCTCTTGCAGCAGGTATGTTCCCTCCCTCCGTCCCCCTCCTTCTCTAAGAAAATTACTTTGTTCCACTTAGCATGTGGGAAGGGACACCTTTGGTACATTGGATCCCCTTGGTCCTCACTTAGCAAGCTGAATCCAGCGGGGAACTGAGGGTACCAGAGACCTCTTATATAGGAAACAGGACGATGATGTCATCGGTGAGCGACCCTGTAAAAGACTGCTAGAAGAGCTGCCGTGCGCCACACTGACCTCTGGCAACACCAAGTGTATTACCTACTGCAAGAGACATCCCTCAAAGATCTACTGTTACGATAAGTTTTTACATAACTGTACTTTCTAGGAGTGGTATATGGTTCACATCTACACCACACACCCGGCTTCACCTGGCAAGTGGCACACGGATCCCTGCTTCCAGTGTGCAGGATCTGATGTCACGGACCAGAGTCGAGGGATACACCACCTGGTGGTGGGAGGAGCTTTGCTTAAAGACATTCCGGTGAATCAGTTCTTAAATAAGAACTGCCTTCGTGTGGATGTGAACCCTATACCTCACCTAGAACTACAGTTACAGGTGAGTAACCTATTTTTTGACACATATCATCTATTGTCTGCATTTAGCAGCCCTTCTTTCTTTATAACTGAGTGCATTAACATGAACACATCCACAGACTTCATCTGCTGTAGCTGTATGTCTACACCTTATATCACAAGTCTGCTTTTGATGTATCCCAGTCTGTTGCCGAGGAAAGAATTATCTATCATGAAGAAAAAAAAAGACGTAGTTAAACAGAGAGAAAATGTAGAACAGAGCTGTACTGCGTCTAAAATATGTTTTTTTCCAAAGTTACCCTTGTGATGTCAGCAGTGGCACTTTAAACCTCCTAGCCTGATTATTGTACCCAAGCCCTGCCTCTACCAGTGGCCTTTGAAATCTATTTAATTATGTGCCTTTAGTATGCATTGTCACCCTCCCTTCTCTGCCTAAATAAACCCAGAGCAGTAGATGGCAACAACTCCTTGTCTAAGCAGCGGTGACCTCCTGTGTCAGATGGCAGATAGGTCTACAATAAAGCCGTGTCCTATTTCCATGGCACGCCACCACCACCAGCACCACTGTCATAATGCCAGCCTGTGGCAGATTGCTTTGTGTCTTACCAGCGGCTTGCTCTTCGGTGCCAAATCGGTTTGCACAAGTGTCATGTGTTTTCGCGGTGCTTTTCGATTGAACATGGACAGATTTTACGGTTCACTGGAGAATAAATGGCTGTCATTTCACAGACGGGCCAGGATGTAATTAGCCACAATGCACTGAAGTAATGGAACAGATGTCTCTTTGTAAACGGAGTTGGCTGTTGCACACTCTGCGTGTGTGACCTGCTGACTGCTCCAGGCTATTCAGCACTCTCCGAGCTGAGGCTTGGCTAATGTGGTGCCTTTTTTCCCCTCTCCAGCAGAAAGCTACTGTTTATGTGTCAGAGTATTAGGAAGCAGAAAACCTGTATTTATCTGAAGAGTCCCTTTAAACAGAAAAGGTGATCTAACCAGATGAGAAAATTGATAGTGTTAGGCTGTACTTATTATTGTATTATAGACCAGGGGCAAACAAAATCATGAATTATTGTTAACCTGACAGGGATTAACCTTAAACTGTTTCCAAGAGAAGAGCAGTGTGTCTTTCTGCTTATGAGCTGTAGTAATAAAATATTCAAAGGGACTGCATGATGGTTGATAGGTGGGTGGGTCCAATGGTTAGGTAGGTAGACAGACAGACAGATATGTTTAAAGGTGCAGTACTATAGTATTGTCTTGGTTGAAAATTAGGTTCCCCCTCTGGCTAGGATGGATAAAGTACTTCTGCAGATTCACCTCATGAGCAAGGGTCTAAACTGGCACCATCCATCTGGCCAAATGCTGGCAGATTTGTGTAATGCCACAAAATTTTCCTTCAGTAAAGCCTGGCTGGCTTTTACTGGAAAAGGGTAATATTCCAGTAAACGCACCAGTTGGGCCAGCGGGCTCTCTATGGGAGTCAGTGGCTTGCTGGCTGCACAACTTAGCTTGGTCTCCGGTCCCTTCTCAGCTTGTGAAAAGTAACAGTGCATTCCTGTAGAATATCCTCATTATATCAGTGGTAGTAGCCAGTATGCTGGCCCAGCAGGCTAGTAGTGCTATTTCACTGTACTGTCTGCACTGTACCCATGGTTTGCCCAAGAGTTTTGTATTTGCCTTGTAATAGCTGTGATGGTTGTATGTAGTCTGTTTCCACGTCTCCATTGTGCTGGGGGGGCTGCTGCTGAATGTTGCAGGGAAGGGTTTTTCCTTGCTGAGGATGAATTGGGAGGGGGGACTTGCAACTGGCTTTGACTGTGTGGGACATGTTGCCAATACCACCTGCTGAATGTTGAGTAACGTGGTTATCCTGATGGTGCCGGAGTAACACTTCACACTACGTGACGAAAGCCCGGGTTTGTATCACAGGCCTGACTCCCCACCAGTGCTGACTGCTCCACTGTATCTGTGCCTCTGGGGTGGGATGAAGGCAGATCTTTACACATAAGTGATCTCACAGTATCACCCTCTGCTGATGCAGACCCGTATAATAAAGGCAGACCAGAAAAGAGAGAAGTGGTAGGGGGACTTAAGTGGGGGCAGAAATATTGTGACTGCCAGCATATAAGATGACAACCCCCCCCAATGACCTGACAGAGGCCCCTAGGAGCCCCACCCACAGGATCCTTGTACTGTAGATAAGGTGCTGCTGGTGGGGAAGGGGGAGTCAGCAGGGGCATCCTGAAGGGCAGTAAAGTCTGTCAGGTGACCAGGGAGCCCTACATGCAGTGTCAGGACAGGAGCTGAGTTGGCGGCAGAAGACAGGCCCCAGGAAGTAAGTGGCAGTTGCTCAGCAAGTTGCACACTTGCCTCAGAGAATGGAAGATTGGAAGATTGTGACTTTAAGTCCCACGTCAGGCACTTGGGGTAAAATTCCAATACTGACACTATAGTGCAGCATGAGGGGGATGCTGTACTCCTGAGGTGCTGTCTTTTGGATGAAATGTTAAACCGAGGTACGTCTGCCTGTTCTGGTGGTTATTCAGGTGGATGTTAAAGATCCCATGGCCGGGTTGTCGGAGAGCCGGCCGGGGGAGAAGGATCGAGCGTCCCTGGACTGCTCTCCTTCTCCAGGGGGAGGGTGGATTGAGTGTTCGGTGCAGTGGCGACACCCGGCAGAGGCTGGGTGTTCCACCATGCACCGACGCCAAATAGGACCACCGGGGCGGGGCGGACCCTGGTGTCATTCCACGCCCCCACCTACAGGGGGAAAAAAAACACTGTGTCTCTGGCTGTCTCCATGAAGGCCTGCCCCTGGACCTCGATTAGCCTCAGCCACCAGCTCCCCGACTAGTTACTAGCGTCTCGGCGCTGAAAGGGCCACACTTGGGGGCAAGCCAGGGATGACTGGGGCGTGCAGGCAAGAGGTGGAGGTGAGGTGGTCCATGACCAGGACAGTGGGGGGTGGAGGTGAGGTGGTCCATGACCAGGACAGACACTGACGGATCGAGGTACACAAAAAGAAATAATAATAAAAAAAAAGATCCCATGGCACTTCTCTAAAAGAGTAAAGGAATTTCCCCAATGTCCTGACCAAATTTCCTTCATTCACTAAAAATTCCCCCAACAGCTTGTTCATCCCCAGAACTCACATGTGAGTCCAAATGTTCAATGCTTAACATTATTCAAAATGGCCACCTGGGACTGAGTAATAATTCTGGTTCAATTTCAGTTGGTTACCATCTGCATAGGACCCCCCCCCCCCCGGGCAAGGCTGAAAATAGAATTGCCAAGCCCTCCTTTCCCAGTCAACAAAATAAATAAATACCAAACAAAGCATAGTGCCCGGGGCCGGGACTCATTTGTGAGTGGTCCACCTGAGGAAAACTGAATTGGCTGGAGGGAAGAGGGGAACTTAACAGTACAACTAGGGGGTAAAAAGCAGTTATGAGAAAGAAATAACCCACGACTGTTTGTCTACATGCAGTGACCGTGTTTATCAGTGTTCTGTTCCTAACCTTTCTGGCTCGTTGTCACCTGCTCCATCTCATCATACTTTTTATTCATCAGTACAGGCTAAAGATGGCTTAAACAAAGAGAAAGGGAACTAGTACAAACCAACGCAACATTACAACTTAGACACTGCTGATGCCCCTTTGGAAAAAGAGGGAGGGTGGGAGGCACACAGAGCAAGGAAGTTGTGAAATTGGAAAGCAGGTGTTGTTTTTCCAGATTTTGTAGCCTGCAATTTCCAAACATGGAGATCTGCTGTGTGTTGCCCTTAGCAAGCTGGCATTTTTATAGTACATTATCTTGTTTTCCTCTGAGTCCCCTGAGAAATGCTTCACGATGGCAGGCTCCTGTAAATCTTACCTTTCTGTACAAACGGCACAAAAAGGACTGCTCCATTAACAGTAAGCTTTGCCTTTTTCACCTTGGACCCCACACAGGTGCTTTTTCTGTGGAGGAGCTTCACAAAGAGTTATCAGCAAGAAGGAAAGCTGCCTCTCTGTTTATAGTTGATAATGTGGTGGTTGGGGGTGGGGGTGGAAGGGGTCTTCGGACAGTCTGTCTTGTAATTATTTGATGCTTTTTGTAACCAGCTTGCTAAACTCATCCCTCTGTTGGTGGACTATCATCACAGACTACTCATCGATTGGCAGGAAGCAGTAATTTACCAGGAAATCTCTCTCCTCTCTTTTTCTTTCTCACTCTGCCCCCTCCCCCATTCTCCCCTCTCTGCAGGAGGAATCTGTCATCAGGAGCCAGTGATAGATGTAAATGTTTGCAGACAAAAGTGCCTCGGTTCACATCTGAGGGTCATGTGCTTGAGCAGTTGAAAACTGGAAAATGCTGGTCAGATCTGCACAAGGCTGCAGCCAGGAGCTAGGGAAGGGGGCCAGGGAGCAGAAGCCCAGCGCGTCATGAATTCACTGTGTCACATAAATAGCTAACCAGTTAACCCCCCCCCCCCCATTCTAATTTCTTATGTAACGGCCAACTGCAAGTACATGGAGATGTGCCTACAGCTGACTGTAGAGATCTCAGACATGATTCCTGGGCATTGCCGACCTAAAAAATGTGGCAGACTGAGGCACTGCATAGACAGTCAGGAATCTCAGTGCGTCATGTAACCAAGAAAATACACACAAATGCTCACCACCACATGCGCTAAGAGTAGAGATGAAGGAAAGAAAATAGAAGTGAAGACTGAGCACTTCCACAGAGACAGCATGCAACAAAATCTGTTCTTTTTAAATAGTTTATATGTCCTGCTGCTGGGAAGTCCAAACCTTCAGATCCCAGTTCCTCTGGATTTTAGAACATTTCCCAAAAAAACAGTAGTTTACTTGTGTACTACCTGGGTTATTAGCTTTCAGGGTTTGGGAGTAAGCCCGGGTTGTTAGCACTCGGAGTTTGTGAGTGAGCCTGGGTTGTTAGCACTCAGGGTTTGAGGGTAAGCCTGGGTTGTTAGCACTCTGGGTTTGGGAGTGAGCCTGAGTTTAATAGCACTCATGATTTGTGAGCAAGCCTGGGTTGTTAGCACTCGGGGTTTGTGAGTGAGCCTGGGTTGTTAGCACTCAGGGTTTGTGAGTGAGCCTGGGTTGTTAGCACTCAGGGTTTGTGAGTGAGCCTGGATTGTTAGCACTCGGGGTTTGGGAGTGAGCCTGGGTTGTTAGCACTTAGGGTTTGGGAGCGAGCCCAGGTTGTTAGTACTCAGGGTTTGGGAGCGAGCCTGGGTTAGCATTAGGGGTTTGTGAGTGAACCTGGGTTATTAGCACTCGGGGTTTGGGAGCACGCTGGGTTGTTATCACGTAGGGTTTTTTGATCCAGTCCAGGTTGTTAGCTCTCAGGGTTTGGGATCAAGCCCAAGCTGAGGAAGTGCTGCCAGTGCCAGCTTATCCAAGTGTAGGAAGGGTTTAAATATGCTTGTCTCAATTGTTTCCATCCTATATTAAAAAAATCATATTTTCTAGGGATGTGGCTATGGTGTACGTAAGCACACTTCTGGCAGTGATCCTTTCCCTTTAAAAGCAGCCTGAATGTCTTCAAGCTGACTCCTCCCACCCACCTGGGTAGTAATTCCTTTAGTCCTGCCCCATGATGTCAGATCTTCCTTTCCACTGGAAGAAGGTTCCCTCCTTACCGCTCTTCATGCTGAGTAGGCCCTTTGCTTTCAAAAACTTTCAAATTGCAATCTCCTGTGGTGAACGACGCAAAGTCGGCTCCCGGTTTCAAAAAGTGTGCGTGTGGGCAGAAGATATCCCAGACGGACCTGCACACCATGTGCGTCCACTGCCTAGGCTACAAGCACGATCCCCAGGCATGCGGCATGTGTCACACCTTGCCTCCTACTACCTTGAAAGACCAGCATGCTTGACTTCTTCTGGGGTGCCCCAATGAACGGGATCCTCCCGTTAAGTCTAAGAACACCCATTGGGCAGTCCCCACGGCTGCAGGGTCCGCTGAACAGCTTGCAGCATTTGAAGAAGCTGTGGCTCAGGCTGCAGAACATGCTTATTCAGCTTCGGCCTTTTTGCCATTCCCTTTAGGCACCTCCTTTTCAGGGGCATTTAGAGACTCGTGCCAGGCCCTTCCTACACTTGAGCAGGGTCCTTCCTTGGGCATGAAATCTAAATCGAAGAAAGAGGCTAAAAAGAAGTCTCGCCCTTGATCATGGGATTGCAAGTGCTCTTAGGCCTCGGATTCCTGCACTTCCACGGAAGTTTTGACTACAGTTGATCCTTCGGCCCAGGCTGCTGGCTCCACAGTCTCCCCCGTTGGGCCAGTTGGTCGAGACGCAGTGCGACCTTCCTGCCAAGATTTTTCTTGAGCTGGTTGACCCATTGTCGCAAGATGAGGCAGATACCTTCCTCTCTAGGACTCCGGTCATGCCTGGTACCTTGCAGGGAGGGTAAGACCAACCTGCTGATCCACCTCCTCTCCCTCTGGGCCCAGAGGATTCTCTGCTTTCGCCAGCTCCCTCTGAGACCTGCTGTAGGTGGCCCCAACGGTCGAGGTCATGGTCTCGATCTCTAAGTCCTGGTTTAAGTAGCCCGTAGCGGTATCGACTTTCCCACTCTCAACATTCAGGCAAGTAGCACTGCCACTAGTCCTCCTCGAATGAGGAGAGGCTCTGCTGCAAGATGCATCAGTGCTACAAGGAGCTCATGTGGCACCAGATAATGTTCACTGGGGTGAGGCCAATCCCGGCCACTACCCTGGCCATCACTTGGCTCGCACCAGAGGCCCCAGCCTTCCCTGGCTTGGCAGGAGCCAGCTTGGCTGAAGCCATCTTGGCCTCCCTGGCTTCACTATCGATTGTGGTGGACCCACCACCAAACAGCTAAAGTTTGGCCTCCTCCAAAGAATGCCTATGCGACATCAGGGCTTCCTCATCAGCTATTGGTTACCATCACACCCATAGGCCCTGTAGGGTCAGGGGACTCTGGCAGTTGACCTTTATTCGATGAATCCTCAGAGTCTGTGGGCTCCTCTCTCTACTCCTGTCTGGTGGACATGGAGTTGGCAGAGGATTTGTCGGAGGAGCATGGCCCCACCTCTTTCATGGGCCTTCTCTGCCTTATCTCGGAATCCACCGGGCTGCTAGTGGAATGTGTCCAAAAATGGGCTACCCTTTCACTGAGATTCTTGACTAGTGTAACTCCCTTGGGGAAGCCTTTCCGGTCACAGAGGCCATTCTTGGCCTTGCTCTGGAGCTTTGGCAGTATCCGGCGTCTTGTCCTACGCCATCAGCCTGGATGGCCTGCAAGTATGCAGTCCCTACCGGTTCCCTTTCGGGTTTCACAGAGCACCCATCGGCTGAGGGTCTGGTGGCTGAATCTGTGTTCCGGTGCACTGGCAATCTCAGGGACATGATTATGCCTCTCGACAAGGAATCCAAGAAATTGGATCACATGGCCAAGAAGGTCTAGGAGGCAGTATAGTGCAGTGGGTTAAGGCTCTGAGCTGCAGATATGGAGACCATGCTTGAATCCCATAGCCACCAGGTGCATACTCTGTGATCCTGAGCAAGTCACTTAACTTCCTTGTGCTCCCAGGTCGCATCTGGAAGCAAGCTTTGGCTTAGTGTTCTACTCCTGGTTAAACAATGTTCCCTTTCCCTATGCTGCCTCCTCTATTGGCCTTCGGCAGGCGAGTTTGGCCCTTTTGATGGCCCAGTTCGCGCATGCCCTTTTGGGCACGCTTGATAAGGTGTTTCCCCATCTCATGGTCAACTTGCAGACTACGGTCAAGTAGGTCCGGGATGAGGGCCGAGCTGTAGCTAAGCAGCAGCTCCAGACAGCCATGGACATCAGCGACTCTTGCGCTCGATCCGTGGTGGCTGCAGTTGCCATGAGCCACAGGGCTTGACTGAGGATCTCAACCTTTACAGCAGATACCCACCACAAGCTGGTGGATGTCCCCTTCTTGGACACCAACTTGTTCAGGCCAGGGGTCGCAGGGTACCTTACTCAGATTGAGAAGTCCAATGCTACCTTGGACTTGGTGACCTCCACCCAGAGGGATCCCAATGGCTCTAAAGCTCAAAAGCAGAAGCCCTTTCAGCCTGTCTCTGCCCCTGCGGCCAAACCATATCAGCTCCCGGGTGGGCAGCTGGCTGAGGCTTGGCACCCTCAGCTGAAGTCCATTGCATTGGTTATCTGGAAGCCAGGAGGTCAGGGTCCTGGCAGCTCCTCAGCTGGCCCTTCCTTCGCCTCCAAGCCTGCCCAATGATGTGTAGGGGGTGCCTCCCTAGTGCCCATCCTGTCCCCTCTGGGTCCTCCCTTGGAAGGACGGCTCCACCACTTCCTTTCCACCTGGCTGCTGTTCTCATGGACAGGTGGGTTCTCGAGGCGGTTGGTCAGGGTCTGCCTCTGGAGTTCGAGAATTACCCACCTTGCCGAGCTGGTGCCCCATGGGAGGACATAGTGTCTGCCAACATTCTGTCAGCTCTTCGGGATGACATCACCCAGCTCCTCTGCAAGGAGGTCATGGCTCCTGTCTCGGACCTCTAGTACACCCAGGGTTTGTATCCAGGTACTTGGTGTCAAACGGATGGGAGCGTTGACACCCCATCTTAGATCTGCATGACCTGAAAAAGTTTCTTCGGCTGCACTCCTTCAGGATGGTCACTCTGTCTCAGATCATACCATCTCTCAAGCAGAATATGGGGATCTTACTTCGAGAAGGTTTGTGTAGTAGGTAATAACCATTAGGACTGAACCTCCAGGTGCCAGGACCACATGGAAAACTTTAACTAGCAGTGTATAGTAGGGGACTGACCCTGATGTCACATGACTGGCGTTGGCCAGACGCCATATAAGGGGCGGTCCCCACACCCGCTTTCCAGATCTTTCCCACCGTTAGCCTATGCACATCAGACCTCGCGAAACACTGCTGCAGTTCGACTGCCATTTTCAATAAGTATATCCTTTGAATTTTTCTGTTTTTTCTCAAAATAGTAGAATTTGTCATCAAATTGCATGCCTTCTCCAGCTCCTTCCTAATCACATCACAAGTGTACCTGCAGCAATCAGCTCCTGGAGAAGGACTACCACACTTCGTGCCTCCTGTGTTTGGGACCGAACCACGACACTGAGGACCGTGCAGCCTGCCAGATATTTAACCAGGCCACACAGAAACACAGGCAACAGGCCCTGGAAGGTCACCTTTTGAAACTGAAACTCGCTTCCATGGAGAAAGAGCTGTAGCAGATGCAAATTGCTTCCACGTCTCCGTGAGGTTCTTTTGACTCCCACAAGCAGAAGAAGAAGAAGGAGGACAAGGAGAGATACCAGGACCGGGATAGGTCTCCTTGTAGGCTATGACTCCCTCTGGGGACTGCAACTGATGAGAGGCCTTCCTCCAGTAAGGGAAGTGCCCCTTGGCTAAGTCTGTTCCTGCTAAGGAGCAGACTGAGGCCCCCTCACCTGAGCTGGTTATGGTTCAGGTAGGCACCTCAGGGGATTCGGAGGCTCCTACCACCCTTAGGCCCCTCAAAACTCCTGGGTCCAAGCTGAGTGGTTCAGCTGATAAGTTGGGCATCAGGTCTTCCAGTGAACGCACAGCCCCAGCTGATGAGTCCGGGCCAGTCCTTGTGACAAACGCCCAGCCATGCGCGCCCAGACCCCTGTAACAGGTCTGACATCGGTCTTCCAGACCAGTGCCCACTGCCACTTACGTTGTAGCCTCCTCGAGAGGAATCCCCCTCCCAGGACCCTCCTATACCATCTCCGGACTGTCCCCTCCTCGTGGAGCTGGAGGAGGAGCGGTTGCCCGCTGGTTACTCAAACATACCAACGCCGGACCTCCCTTTGAGGAGTCAGACGCCCACGTCTGTGGACCCTCTGTCTGGGCCTTCTGCTCCTTCCCAGACTCCGGTGGGTCCTTCCGTTCCTTTGGGACTGACTCCGGGTCTTCCTCCAATAGGACTACACCCTGACCTGACCCTACCAGGGCCCTCCACTATTCCTTTCAGGCCACCGTCAGGTCCTTTGGCACCGCCATCGTGGGCCTGTGCCAGGCTACCCAATGCCGGGTTATCCGCCGCAGTACCCTACGCCAGGGTGCCTAATGCTGGGTTATCCAACACCCAGCTATCCAATGCCACGTTATCCTACGCTGCAGTACCTGGCACCAAGCTATCCGATGCCAGGCTACACACCGTTATACCAGCCACCTCCGCAGCTGCAGGTGAACTTGGAGGCCTTTTTCAACTCTTGGTGAGCTAAAACCAAGTCTCAGCTGGTAACGGAGCTGGACTGCTGTCAGCCTGTGGCAGCCTCCATGCTGGTCCGTCCTGCTCCCACTCCGCAGTCTCCATCATCGGTAGAGACGAGCCGCTCCACATCTGATCACACACTGGGTGCCTCCTCTGTGCAAGGCCATGGCAGCAAGTTGGCTGAACCTCGCAAGGAGAGTCCCCTTTCCAGGACTTTGTCCCCAGACGGGAGTCCTTCGTCAAACTCGGAGTCTAACTCTTCCTGTGCCTCTGAGTATGAGACTCCTCCTCCAGAGGATCAAAAGGCTAAGGAGACCCCCAAGTCTCCCCCAGAGGACCCTTCCTTCATGGAAATCTCAAGAAGATCCTGAGGCTAACGGATGGAAGACTAAGGACCAAGATCCTCAGCATAAGAGACTAGCAGAGCCTCGACCTTCCCGAGCGCTCTCCTTCTCATCACCTCCTGGATTGGGCCTCACGAAGACTTGGCAACCCCTATCTGGCAGCAGCCATAGTCAGTCCCTGTCGCTTCCAAAAGATGGACAGGTTATACCATGCCCGGAGGGCAAGGGACCACCTCGGTACCCACCCCAGGCAGTCGATTCTATGGTCATCAGCATGGCGATGACCGTACCATTAAGCCCAAACATAGAGTACCTCACCTCTTGATAAGGAGTCGAGGCAGCTGGACCAGTTCGGATATAAGTTCTATTCATCCTCTGCTCTGGCTATTAGGGCTCTGAACTATCTGAGTCATATGATTGTTTATCAAAAGACTGCACTGGGACAGCACACGTCAAAATTTGAGACCTTGCCTACTTGTGAAGCCAGGACTGAAATCAAACAGACAGTCAGAACGGCAGAAATAACCTGCCGCCATGCCTTGTGGGCCATCTACGATGCTGTTGATGCTTCAGCTCGGAGCACTGCTACAGCAGTTTGCCTACGCAGATACTCCTGGTTGCAGGTCCCTGGATTCGCCCAGGATGTTTAGACCATCTCTGTACTGGTCCAGTACTAAGCCTAAGCAGCCCTTTCATTGCCAGCAAAGGTGCCAAAACAGGCAGCATCCTACCAGACGTCAGAATAAACGGGCTACTTTCTCAGCTTCCACCCCTCCAGCCAAGTCTCAGAGAGCTTCCGGGGGGATGCATCCCATCCCTTCCACTGCCTCCTGACTTGCGGCTTGCCCCCCCCATCCTCCACTGGGTCCGGAGGAGCCGGAAGGGGGCAGGTTCACCAGCCACCTGGCGGGGTGAGAAACGATCACAGCAGACTTGTGGGTCCTTCAGCTCATAGCTCAAGGTCACACACTAGAATTTCTAGAGAGACTTCCAGAAAATCCTCCAGGTCACTCATTACCCAAAAGGTCACATTCCGCTCAACCACAAGGAAATTGAGGCTCTGCTGAGAAAATCCACCATAGAGTTCATTCCTCAGGACCAGGTCAGAAGGGCATATTATTCCCACTTCTTCCTGGTCCCCAAAAAGACTGGAGATCTTTGGCCAATATTGGACCTTATCATGTTCAATCTGCACGTAGAGTACAAGAGATTTCGCATGTTGACTCTCCCAGGTCTGTTGCCACTTCTCCAGAAACAGTGGCCTGTGCCCTAGACATATAGGATGACTACCTGCATATCCCAGTCTTCCTGCCCACCACCACTTCCTCAGGTTTGCCTTTCAGGGGGAGCACTTCCAGTTCAAGGCTCTTTGGCCTGTCCTCGGCACCAGGGTTTTACCAAGTGCCTAGTGATAGTAATAATGGCTTTTAGGGTGTCAGAGCCATTATATGTTCCCTGCACTCTCATGACTGGCTTCTGTCAGCCCTGTCGAGGGACAGCTTGGTAACCTCCCTGTTGGTTACCCAGGACTTGTTCTGTCAGTTGGGTATTATGGTGACCTACCCCAGGTCTCACCTTATCCCTTCTCAGCGCCCAGTTTACTGGAGCGGTGCTGGATGCACTCCAGGATCAGGCTTCTCTCCCTTTAGACAGGATGGAAATGCTGCAGCAGCAGGACAGGCATGTGGCCTCCAGCCGCTGGGTAATGGCCAAGGCCGTTTTATGTCTCCTGGGCCTTATGGCAGCAGCCATCCCCACTGTTCCATTAGGCAGGCTCCACATGCAGGTCACGTAGTGGACTGGAGTGGGATCAGAGATCGGATGACCTGTACAGCAGGATTCTGGTGTCCAGTCCCATGTGGCAGGATCTCTTCTGGTGGCAGGACCTCAACAATGTTTGTTGAGGTGTTCCGCTCCAACCCTCTACTCTGAACCAGACCCTGACCACAGATGCATCAGGTCAGGGCTGGGGAGTCTATCTGGGAGACGGCAGAACCCAGGGATCTTGATCTGAGAGGGAGAGCTCTCTGCACATCAGTGTGCTAGAGATGAGGGCAGTGTTGTATGTCCTTCAGATATTCCAGTCCCTTCTCTTCCCAGGCACTTTACCTGTCCAGCCAGACAGCGTATGCATGGTATGGTATCCCAACAAACGGGGCACACGTTCGTATCCCCTGTGCAGGGAAGCAATGCGTGTATGGAACTGGGCTGTGCAACGCTGCCTCAAGCTCACAGCAATGCATGTCTCAAGCGTTCAAAACGTCCTAGTGGACAATCTCAGTCACATCCAAGCAAGGGCTCATGAGTGGGAACTGAGTCAGTCAGTGGCCGAAGACATTTTCGACCTCTGGGGTCACCCAGACCTGGATCTGTTCACCTCCCCACACAACGCAAAACTACTCAGTTTCTGCTTGCTCATTCCCAGGCCTGGTGCTTTCTGGCAAGATGCGCTGTCTCTTTGCTGGACAGGAGGTTCTATATCGCCCTGCTCCAAGCGAGGGCACTTGAAGCGACGTGGGCTAAGGGGCTCACATGATTCTGATCACCCTTATTGGCCTTGCCAAATTTGGTTTCCTCTGCTCCAGCAGTTAGCGGTGGAGCCTCCAGTTCCTCTGCCCCTCTGCCAAGACCTTCTGACCCAGGAGCAGGGCAGGCTGATTCATCCAGGACTCAAGTCCCTTCACCGTCACGCGTGACACCTTCTGACATGGCTGCCTTGCGTTTTGGTGTTTTCTTCCAGAGTTGCCCAAGTCTTTGTGGATGCCAGAAAGCCATCCACAAGAACTACTTATGCAATGAAATGGAAACGGTTTTCCATTTGGGCAACCTCTTAGAGTTGGGACCCGTTCTCCTGCCATGTTCTGCAGGTCATGGAGTACCTGTTGCACCTTTCAGACCTTGGGCTCAGCTATTCTTCGCTGAAGGTCTAGTTGTCTGCCGCTTTTGCTTACCACACCCCAGTGGACGGCAAACCTTGGCTTAGTCAGAGGCCTCTTAAACCTTTCTGAAGGGATTCTCCATTTGAAACCTCCAGTGTGGAACCCAGTTCCTCATGGGATCTGAATGTTGTTCTCGAAAAGCTCGCTCGGCCTCCCTTTGAACCGCCATGAGTTGCGACCTGTGCTATCTGTCATGGAAAGCACTCTTTTCAGCTTTTTGCTTCTTTAGCCTAAAAGTGGGGTGATGCAGTTTCAAAGCAATGAGTATATAGCGACTGCTCTCCTTCTCCGGGCGGAGGGTGGCAGAGTGTTCAGCACTATGTGGATACCTAGCGGAGGCTGGGTGTACTGCACCGACACCAACATGTTCAGGGGCGGGGTGGACACTGGTCGCCATTGCATCGCCCCACCCCCTACACCGGGCGAAAATGTCACTGCCTCTGCCTAGATGACACCTGCCTTGCTGCTATGATTAGCTCCCAGGCCAACTTCCCCGACCTATCCTGACGCTTGCTGCACTTAAGGGGCCAGTCCCACATCTCCGCCTCGGGGGGGGGGGGTAAGGCACCAAATTCACAAACCATTTTTTATTGAAGGCAAATTTGCAGGGGCATCCACCCACCTCAAACCCAGGGGGCAGGGAATTCCAAACTTTGGGACCCCTATAAAGGGGAGATGCCCTTCCCAACTCCAAATTGCATCTGGGTACAACATATTCTATGCCCCCAGAAGATCTTAACCCCTTCCTATGTTCCCTAACCTCAAAATCTTTTAAAGTATACCTAGGCAATTGTCGCCATCTAAGTTTACTCATAAATGCTACAAGGTGCCAACTCCTCCTATCATCCAAGCACCACCAATTTATAGCTCTATGTAAATCACAATGGTAGATGCTTCTGGGGGCTTCGAGGACAAAGCGGGCAAGCCTGTTGTATACAGCATCTAATTTCGCCAGCCCACCCACCCCCATATACCAAATCCCCATAATCTAAAATGGGTAAGATCATAGTTTCCACAATCCTCTGCCACACCTCTAAAGTTGTATAGGACTTTAGTCTATAAAGCACACCCAACTTTCCACTAAGGTTTCCTGTCAGGTATTCCAGATGTTTGTCCCATCTCGATCTTTGATCTAACCAGACTCCTAAATATTTACAATGAGTTATCTGTTTAATTTTTTCTCCTTCCTTTGTCCTAATATCCAGTTAAACTGATGTTCCTTTGTAGGTCCATGAAAGTATACCACATGTGTCTTTTGTACATTTAGAATTAAATTAAGAGAAGAAAAAAAAAAGAATGGAGCACAAGAAAAGCTGACTGTAATTTAGTATTAATTCTTTCCCGGGCACTACCCTCCACATAGATCCGAGTGTCATCTGCACATATGTGGTACCTTATATCAGGATCTGTAAATTTTATATCATTTATATTTATATATGTATGTGTGTGTGTGTGTGTGTGTGTATATATATATATATATATATATATATATATATATATATATATATACGCAGTCAAAAGTAGGGGGCCCAGGATAGATCCCTGGGGCACCCCCACTTTTATAGGAAGGGCAGATGATCTATGGACACCAAGTTCCACCATTTGTTTTCGCCCCATAAGACAGGAGCTGAATCATTTTTGTTGCAAACCCTTTACCCCCAAATCCCAGAGCCTGGACAGGAGGAACTCGTGGTTTAAGAAGTCGGAGGCCTTTGAAAGATCTATAAATATGGCTCCAGCAGAGTTCCTCCTGTCCGGACCCATTTGGGTGTCCCCCACAACCTTTAACAGTGCTGTCTGGATATCATGTTTTGAACAAAAAACAGACTGGTACTCATTCAGAAAATCTGCCTCCTCCAGATAGTTTTTCAACCTTCTGGCGACCAATCTCTCCATAATTTTGGAGATCTGGGGCAGCAATGAGACTGGTCTAAAATATCCCGTCTCCAGTCTAGAACCACCTTTATAGGCGGGCACTATTTTAGCCAATTTCCAACCCTCTGGATATTTTCCAGTTAAGAGGGAATAGAGCAAGTGGGTATGCTATAAAGGGGGCTGCAAAGTAAGATAATACAGTTATGTAAGAACTTACCATAACAGTGGATCTTCGAGAGAGGATTTTGCAGTAGGTAAACTTCTTCCCTCCCCCTGCTTCTGTTCTTTTTCAGCCTTTGTGTTGGCTCCAGGAGCCCACTCCTTTCTCCTGTCGCATCTTTCAGGTCTCAGCAGGAGAACTGGAGAGCGGGCATGGAGAGCACCCCTTATATGGCATCTGGCCGACACCAGTCACGTGACATCGAGGGCGGTCCCCCGCTATACACTGCTAGCTAATGTTTTCGGTGTGGTCCTGGCAGCTCAGTCCTAATGGTTATTACCTACTACAAGAGCCTCTCTCGAAGATCTACTCTTACAGTAAGTTCTTGCGTAACTGTATTTTCTGCTCTCTGGATCTTCAGGACGCATTCTTCCATGTCTCAATCCATCTGTCGCACAGCTGGTTCCTCCTGTTCTGTGCAGAGGGAATCCTTTATGAGTTCCAGGCCATGCCATTCGGCCTGTCCTTGGCTCCCAGGGTCTTCACCAAATGCATCGCAGTGGTGGCAGCTCACCTGAGGTGCTGGAGGGGTCCGTGTTTACACCTACCTGGACGCCTGGCTGATTGTGGGTCCCTCCAGGGAGGAGGTGGTGTGGTCCAGGGACGTGGCCCTCCAGATCTGCATCTCCCTTGGCCTCCTGATCAACAGGGCCAAGTCGGAACTCGTGCCCTCGCAGGTGATTAATTTCATTGGGGTGGAGCTCGACTTATGCAGAGCCAGGGCTCGGCTTCCAGCAGACAGGGCAGAGGCTTTCTCCTCCTTTGCCCGATCATTTTGGGTTGGGCAGTTGCACCCTGCTTGAGACTTCCTGCACCTGTTGGGATACACGGCGGCATGCACTAGCGTGGTCCATTGGGCCTGGTGGAAAATGCGCTGTCTGTAGTGGGAGCTTGCCTGCCAGTGGTCTTGGTGCAAGGGCCACGTTGACCAGTCAGTCACTGTGACCCAGCTGATGTGGGATGCTCTCCAGTGGTGGTTAGTGCCGGAACATCTGCAGGAAGGGATCCTGTTTGTCTGCTGAAAGCCAACGGTCATCCTAATAACCAGTGTCTTCCTGATAGGTTGGGGTGCCCACCTGGGGGGACCACAGAGTCCACGGGCTCTGGACCCTCGAGGAGTCCTGTTGCCATTTCAACCTGCTGGAGCATCAGGCGGTTTAACTTGCATGGACAGCCTTTGCTCCACACATTCGTGGTCAGGTCATTCAGGTCCAGACGGACAACACCACGACCATATATTACCTCAACAAACAAGGCAGGGTACACTCCCTTCCACTGTGCAGGGAAGCTCACCACATCTGGACCCTCATGCTCAACCTGGAATCCGATCTCCTGACCATTCATGTGGCTGGCATCTCCAGCCAGCTGTCAGACACCCTCAGCCGGGTGGGCAAAGTGTCTCACGAGAGGTCTCTCCATCCAGAGGTAGTACACAGCCTGTTCTCCCTGTGGGGCACCCTTCTGGTTGATCTGTTTGCCTCCAGGGAAATGTAAAGCTGAGGTGTATTGTGTCCACCCCTCCTCAGCAGGGAAAACTGCAGGGGGGATGCCTTCTCGAGGTCCTGGACCCCGGGCCTTCTCTATGCCTTCCCTCCATTTCCCTTGATCCACAAGGTGTTGCTCAAGGCCAGGAGGGACAAGGCACAGATGATCCTGGTGGCTTGGGACTGGCCCCACCAGTTTTGTTACCCCGATCTCTTCATCCTCAGCAGCAGGCTCCTGAGGCATCTTCCTCTGTGCCCGGACCTACTTTCTTACCATCAGGGGAAGGTACTCCATCCGGACCTTCAGTCCCTGCACCTGACAGCCTGGTTCCTGAGTGGCTAGAGTTCCAGGCTTTGGGTCTCTCCAACAGTGTCCTCGCTATGGTCGAGGCATCTCGGAAGGAGTTGGCCTGAAAATGTTATGCCTTCAAATGGAAGAAGTTCTCCATTTGGTGCCAGGGCAAGGGGCTGGACCCCTTTTCTTGCCCAGTGGCTAACATTCTCGACTACCTTTAGTCCCTCTCTCAGTTGGGCCTTCAGTCGATGACTCTTAAGGTGCACTTGGCTGCCATCTCTGCTTACCAGGCATGGGTTGGTACCCAGCCGGTGGCGCAGGAGTAGGTGGTCTGGCACTTTTTTAAGGGTCTTGACCACATTTCCCCTCCGATGCATGAACCACCACCTTGGGACTTATTGCTGGTATTGCAAAGCTCATGGGCAAGCTATTTAAACCAGTGCACAGGTGTGCGGTGTTTCACCTGTCATGGAAGACCACCTTCCTGGTGGCTGTCATGTCCGTCAGAAGGATCAGTGAGCTCCAGGTGCTCTTGGTGCAGTCTGCAGTCTCCTTATCTGGTTTTCCACAGGGACAAGGTTGTCCTTCCCTTCAACCTGAAGTTCCTCCGAAGATTGTGTCGGATTTCCACCTTAACCAGGTGATTAATCTTTCGGTGTATTTCACCAACCATACCTCAGAGGCCGAGCACAGGCACCATACCTTAGACCTGCAGCGAGTGCTAGCCTATTATAAGGAATGCATGGCTGGAGTTTGGGGAGAGGTTCACCAGCTATTTGACACCTATGCTGCAGCCGTACCTGGCAGACCAGCAGCTAAGCAGACGATTGGTAAGTGGATAGTGTCCTGCATCGACCTCTGCTATAGGTTGGTTGGTAGGGAGCCTCCCGGAGGGATAAGGGCTTATTCCTCTTGCCATACCACTGCATTGGTGGCTGCTTCCAGGGACATCCTTATCCAGGAAATCTGCAGGGCTGCTACCTGGAGGTCAGCACACACCTTCATTTCCCATTACCACATTGACCTAGAGTCATGCTGGGATGCTGGTTTTGGGGCCTCAGTTCTCCAATCTCTGTTTCCCAACTAGTGGGTGTATGCCTTGCCCCCTGCTCCCGGAGAACTGCTAGGAGTGTGCCAGAAGTGTGGACACATACGCCATATCCACATCCCTAGAAAAACAGGTTACTCACCTGTAACAGTAGTTCTAGGAGTGGTATATGGTGTACATCCACCCTAACTCACCCAGCCTCCCCTGGCAAGTGGCACACCGGTCTTTCTTCCAGTGGGCAAGATCTGACATCACAGGGTGGCACTAGGGGAGTTACCACCAGGTGGGCGGAGGAGCAAGCTTGAAGACATTCCAGCATCTGTTAAAGGAAAGGATCACTGCCAGAAGTGTGGATGTACAGCATATACCACCTCTAGAACTACTGTAAAGGTGAGTAACTGTTTTTTCCTTACTTACCACATTGACCCCAGGTGTTGGCTGGAGACCTTGTTCCTCCCTATGGGTCAGGATGCATACTTGCTGTGCTGCTAGAGGACTACACATGGCATCAGCGAGTGTAAGGAGGCATGGAAGGGACGGGGACCCCAGCCATTTGAAGGATGATGGCTTACTAGATACTCTTTGGCCTGGGCTGTACCACTTTTGATCTTACTGGATCCTGCTCCAGAGGGGCACAACCCAAAAGCTCCCACCACATAGGGGTGAACCCTGGGAACAAAAGCCAGATAGTGGTTGTTGGGTGCTCAGAGGTTGCTCAGAAACAGGCCAGAAGGGCCTGGCTGGTAGCAGAGAGGATAAACAGAGGTTGGAAAAGTAAATGAATTTCTGTAATCCATTTAGTCCGGTACAGTTTGCAAGCAGACTAGGATCTGAGATTCTGCTGCACCTTGTTGTTCTGTGGAAGGAAGAGTAGAAGTTGTTTTTGGGTGAGGCTAGGGGTTACTCTAATTCAGATGAACAGAAATCAATGGTACCAAAGTGGTGTACAGTGCCCAACTGGGTTCTGCTGGGACTGAGAAGTTACAGTCTCACCATAGGGGAGGAGGATAAATTAGTTATTCAAACACTAGTGCAGCGAGAGATTTTATTTAATCCATTTGAAAAGAACAAAAACAGCTTCATTATTCCCTCCTTTGAACCTTTGCACTCATGAAAGTAGTAAACTACTCTACCGAGAGACTGATTTAGATTCGTGAATAGCGTTTTCCTGGACCTTGTCCAAGTATGTCGAGCGCACATTACTTAGAGTTCAGTCTTTGCTTCAGCTGCTGCTTCTGTCAATGACTAGAAGATAAAAGTGCAGCTTGATGTATGAGGAACTGGTTCTGTAACTAATAGTGCCAGCTGTGGTGTATACTTCACTTACACATCTTTCAGAACTCGTGCAAGGAAGCATGCACAGACTCACTGCCACCCGCCAACATAGACACACCTTTGCACAGACTGCCATTTCCTGTTGTGCCTCCCAGGCTGGTTCATTGTACCGTGTATAGCACCTCACTGTTTGTAAACTACAGACATTACCCTTTCACATTTCTAAGCAACTTACAGTCTGGACGTTGACTTCCTCTTAGCTTCTGTGTGGCGACAGTCAGCCCTTGTGTGACCAGTGATTGCTACTAGCTCCATAGTTTCATTCTTTAAATTACTCCCTTCCATCCCCAATGTACCCCTCCCCCATCTCCTTTTTGCTAGTGAACAGGCTTGCTGGGATCCACTGGTGTGCACAAAAGCCCTACACTGCTTCTGCTGGGGTCTAGTGGTGTGAACTGAAGCCCTGCAATGTTTTTACTGAAATCCAGTGGTGTGAACCGAATCCTGACACTGCTTCTGCTTGGATCAGTGGTATGCATAGAAGTCCTACACTGCTTTTGCTGGGATCCAGTGATGTGAATAGAATTCCTACACTGTTTTCTGCGGGGATCCATTGGTGCAAACAGCAGCACTACACAGCTTCTGTTAGGATCCAGTAGTGTGAACAGCAGCCCTGTACTGCTTCTGTTGGGATCCAGTGGTGAGAACAGCAGCCCTACACAGCTTCTGCTGGGATCCAGTGATGTGAACAGCAACCCTGCACTGCTTCTGTTGGGATCCAGTGGTGTGAACATCAGCCCTTCTCAGCTTCAGCTGTGATCTAGTGGTGCATATAAAAGATCACCACTGTTTCTGTGAGGGTTCACTGCTTCTACTGGGATTCAATGGTGCAAAAGGCAGAACATCCCTTCTGGGATCCACTGGTGGGAACAGCAGCCTTGCACTGTTTCTGCTGGTATTCAGTTGTGTGAACAGCAACCCTGCACTGCTTCTGCTGGGATCCAGTGGTGGGAACAGCAGCCCTGCACTGCTTCTGCTGGGATCCAGCAGTGTGAACAGCAGCTCTGCACTGCTTCTGCTGGGATCCAGCGGTGGGAACAGCAGCCCTGCACTGCTTCTGCTGGGATCTGGTGGTGCCAACCACATCCCTACACAACTTCTGCTGGAATCCAGTGGTGTGAGCATTGGCCCTGCACTTTCTTATGCTGGATCCAGTGGTGATGTTGCTCTGGCTTTTCGTACTGAGTTGAGCCATTCTGCTGGGATCCAGTGGTGCGAACAGCATCCCTGCACAACTTCTGCTGGAATCCAGTGGTGGGCAGTGGCCCTTAGCTTGCTTCTGCTGGGATCCAGTGGTACTGTTGGTTTGGCTTTTCTTACTTAGTTAAGCCATGCTTGGCCCACCCAGTCTGCCCTGTTTGTCCCTGCCTATACTGTCACCGCAGACCCTACTTGATCTCAGGCTGCCCCCCACCGCTTTCCTACCAAGATTCCTTTGTGCCTACCACATGCAAGCTTGAAACCCACCACTGTTTTTGCCCCTACCATTGCCACTGGTAGACTATTCCAGTCAGCCACCACTCTTTTTTTATCCAGCTCTTTGGCTGTCTCCCCACTGCTGCCTCCCTCCTCAGCGACGGGGGATGCACATAGCGGCTCAGGCCCCCTTCTCTGAGGGGCTCGGTCTCAGGACCCCAACCTTCCCAACCCACTTGGCATTCCTCCACTGTCCCACCCCCCCCCCCACTGAGACCAACATATAGACTCTGTTGGGGGGGGGGGGCCTGGATCAGGCTCTGTGGGTGCTGTCAAGGAGCCTACCAGCTCCGAGTTGTTTTTTTTTTTAAATATCTTTTTATAATATCTTTTACACACATACATACAGGAACGTGCATAACTTATTACAATATAAATAGTACAGGCAAGATAGAACAGAATAGACTTCTATTATCTTTCATTTTCTGATATTAGAGTTCATAGCTTGTTATTAGACCCATTTTTTTCTTATGTAAATTTATTTAATCATAATCAAAGATTAATTTTACCTGTTCCCATTGAATGTGATTCTTAAGTAGGGATTGGATAAAGGTAGAAGACAGTTCGAATCAAAACCTTTTGGAGTAATTTTCATGGACAAAAGTCTGGATCAGTAGATGTTATATAGTGTACCCACTTTTGCCATTTCATTGTAGTAGTTGTCCCCGTTCAATATTAAAGGTCTCAGCTTTGTATATATCGGACATTATTTGTTTCACTCTTGTATAGTTGGAATCGGGGCGTCATCCAGCGTCTAGTAATTGTTTTCTTTGCAGCTATATAGCAAATTGGTAATATGTCGTTCCCATTGGGGGAGGTCCGAAAATCTCACTAGAAATTGTTCAGCTGTAATTTCAATTGACTCAGAAAACAATTTTGAGAGCTCATTTTGGAATGATATCCAGAACGGCATAAGATGTGGGCATTGCCAAAATATATGCCCCAGGGTGGCAACCGAACATCCACAGTCTCTCCAGCACCTGCCATATTTCTCAGGGAGATATTTCTGCAGGATGGAGGGAGACCGAAAATATCTGGAATGACATTTCCATGAAAATTCCCTCCAATGGGGTGATGTTACAGATTTTATTTCGGTCAGTGAAGACCGAGACCAGTCTGTCATGGTAATCTCTGTTTCTAAATCCCTATTCCATCCACTCAAGATGGAGGCCGTAGATGATGGGAGACTATTTCTCAAGGCTCTGTATATAATACCTATTAAGTATGATCCAAGGTTGCCCTTTATAGCCTCTGTAAAGAGCTTTAGTAGGTCCAGCACTGGGGAAGGTAGGAAAGGCTGAATGATTTTGTTACATAATATATGAATTCGTAGCTGGAAGTAACGAAATCTATCGGAGGTGTTAAGGTGATATTGGAGTTGGAGTTCGTCAAAAGGAGTGATCCCTTCATTTCCCAGGAATTGAAACACATGGGTCAACCCCACAGGTCTCCATTGAGAAAAGGTATGATCCATGTATATTGGGACAAAACATTCGTCCTGTGATATCACTTTACAGTACTCGTATACGATCGATAGGATACCAGAGCGCCTCAGTTTTTTTCCATATTTTATAAGGTTGCAATGTTATTCCTGTTAAAGCTGAGGGGTTAGGCCGGCCCGTTGGCGCAGCAGTTGGATTTCCGCTTGCGACGCCAGCGACCTGGGTTCGGGGACGACTTGGGTCGCTGGAGGGCGGCGGAGGATGCAGCCCGGCGTCCCACGACTGCTCGCTGCCTTCAGGGAGGGAAGGGCTGTGACCGGTGTTGAAGCAACCACTGGCGGAGGCCAGGGGTAGAGGATCACGTCAGGGTCATTTGGGGTGGTGCGAGATAGACGTCTGCTCCTGCCTTGACGTCTGGACATCACGCACCTTAAGAAAGCCAGGAAAATTGCTCACTGGCCGCTGGATCACGGCTCTCTGTTCCCTGAGGGCCTCCAGCGCCTTCTCAGGGCCTCCTGTTCCTCGGCAGCATCCCTGGGCCCTAGAGAGTATGTGCTGGGGTCATGCTTCTCCCCCCGGTGCCTTCCCCCTTGGAGGAGGGGGACCCGCCCGGCAAAGGGATACACCGGGATATCTCGGGGGTCAGCTGTAATACGAGGATCAGAGGAGGGCTGGGTAAGGACAGAAGGGGCTGGAGGGAACTTGGTAGAGCCGAGGAGTGGTGGACCAAGAGCAACGCAGGCGGAAAAATAGATTACACAAAAAAAAAAAAAAAAGCTGAGGGGTTAAGCAATCTCCCTTGGAAAACAGGATCTTTTATATCAAAGAGGGTCGTTTGGGGCCGGCCAGCAGCAGTTGGATTTCCGCTTACGCGGCGTAGCGACCGGGTTCGAGCGAGCCCGGGAAGCTGGAGAGCTGGCCAGGGAGAGGCTTGAGCCCCAGGGACTGCCTGCCCTCTCCGGGGAGGGGATCAGAGCCGAGCGCTTGACTGTCCCCAGGTGGAGACCTGAGGCGCAGCAAGGCCGATGGCAGGAAAGAAGGGGGGGGAGCGACGTGCCAGACGTCAGCGCTTAGCGCCTTGACGTCAGGGGACACGGCACGTCGCGAGTAAAAGAGAACACCGGAAAAAGCACCTTGCAGTCCCCCGGTAGACGGAGCACTAGGCCCCGACCTCAAAGCCTTCTGCCTGCCCAGAGACAGCATCCCGACGAAATTCCAGTGTGTCTCGGGGTGTAGGGCCCCCACCCCGTACCCCGCCTGGGGGGTAAACCAAGGCTCCGTGGGGGATGGACTGCTCTGGTCTACAGGCAGGTGAGCGAGGGCTGAAAAGGCCGTAGAGTGTCTCCCGAAGAGAGGGGGACTGCAGGGGAGAGGAGGGGAAAAAAAAAAAAAAGAGGTCGTTTAAATGAAACTCTATATTTTTCCAAGGGGAGAAATAGGTGTCAGTCAGCCACAACATCACTGTGCTGAGAAAAGAGCCTGGGGCATACAAATTCAAGTCTGGGAGGTTCAACCCACCCTGGGAAAGGGGAAGTTTTAGGACAGCGAGTCTAACTCTCTGCTTGTCTTTTCCCCATATAAAGTGCAATATCATTTTTTTCCAGGATTTAATGTAATATTTCGAGGAGGAGAAAGGAATGGTTTGAAACAAATATAAGATCCGAGGGAGGATATTGGTTCGTATAATAGAGATTCGTTGATGTAAAGGGAGGAAAGCTGTATCCAACCTTTCCAGGTCTGCCTGGATCTGTGTTGTGAGAGGTTCGTAGTTACTGAGTTCAAGTACTCAGAGATCGGTTGGAATGTGAAGTCCCAGATGCTTTATTTTGGTTGATCGCCATTTGAATGGAAATAATTTCTTCATTGATTGAGGAGGGGAGTAGTTAAATGCCAAAATTTCAGTTTTATTTACGTTAAGTTTAAAGTCAGATATTTTTTCGTAATAGGTTAGAATCTTGCAGGCCTCAGGGATGGACTGGGAGGGAGTTAACAGGGTTAACAATATATCGTCCGCGAACAGACTCATTTTGTGTTCTTGATGTCCTATTGGAATTCCTTCGACCAGAGGGAAATTTCGAAGAAGGGCCGCCAGAGTTTCTAGAAATAAGGTGAAGAGGTATGGGATAAGGGGCAACCCTGTCTAGTACCTCTTCCCATAGGTAGTGGAGGAGGTAAGGAACCATTAACCCGAATGTAGGCTCGCGGGGATTTGTATAGATTGATTAAACTAACGATGAACTGTGGTGGAAATTGGAAACATCTAAGGGTGTCCCTTAAAAAGGACCAAGAGACCTGATCGAACGCTTTTTCTGTGTCTAGACTGAGGAATACTGACGGGATTTGTCTAGTTGGAACGTATTCCTGTAAATTCAGGGCTCGACATATATTATCAGAAGTATTCCTGTTTTTAATTAATCCCGATTGATCTGGATGTATGATTTGGGGTAATATCAATTCGAGTGTAGCGGCTAGTATGGCCATATAAATGTTATAGTCAACTTTAAGAATAGATATAGAGCGATAGGACCCCGGGTCTGAGGGGTCTTCATTTGGCTTTAGAATGGAGGTGATGGTGGCATAGTCCCAAGATGGGGGAGACAGACCACCTCGGGAAGTATCATTGAATAAGTTTTGTAGTTTTGAGGATAATACTCTGTTGAATTTTTTTATACCATTCCGCGGGATATCCATCAGGGCCGGGGCAACGCCCTGAATTAAGTTTTTTGATAGATTCCTCAATCTCAAGTACTGAGATGGGAGATTCTAATTTTTTTTTATTTGAAGAGGGGTGAGTGTAGGAAGGTTAGCCCGTTTTTAAGAATTGTGTTGATTCACTTTGGGGGAACGATGGAGAGGGGGAGTAAAGTTTGGAGTAGTAATCTGTAAAGGCCTGTTGAATATGTTCTAACGAGTGATGTACTCTACCAGATGTTGGGTTCTTAAGTCTTAATATTGTAGAGGACTCCTTTCACACCCGTAGTTTATGGGTTAAGTTCTTGCTAGCCCTGGGACCCCCCTCATGGATTGATTGTCCTAAGTAATAGAGGGACTGCTGAACCTTATTGTCCATGATCCACTGTAAGTCTGCATTTGTGTTGTTGATTAATTTTTGAAGATCAACATCACCTCTCTATATAACAACTGATAATTTGCCAGTTGTGTTGAAAGTTTTGATATTCGTGTTCTCTTTCTTTATATTTTCAAGAAGAGTATGCTATTAATTCACCACAAATGATGGCTTTCATCGATCCCACTGTATTGCCATAGGAATATCGGGATCAGCGTTTTCTGAGAAGAAAAGGGAAAGTCTAGTGGAGAGACTCTCCAACAGTTCCCTATCAGTCAGAATTGATGGGTTGAGTCTCCAGAGAGTAGTCTTCCTCTCTTTTCCCCAAGTCCAGGGTTAGAATTAATGGGTGGTGGTCGGAGAGTATCTTAGGGCCAATATTCATGTCTTGAATCATTGATACAACTCCAAGTTTTTCTGTTTTTTCTCCCCACCCTTGCTGCGGTTGCCCACACACGTGTGGAGGCTCACACTCGCAGCGACTCGCGGCACCCTTCTAACCCGAGTCACTCCCCAACTGCACTGCCACCGGGCCTCCACTTGGGGCAGCCCTGCAGCGGGAGCGGCTGCATCCCCACCCGAGAGTAGAGAACTGCCTGATGGCCTCTCATTCCAACTCTTGCCCTCCCACAATGTCCCGGGCTCATCCCCGAACCTGGGTTGCTGGAATAGCGTGAGGTGTGGCGTCCAGCACCTCAACCCTCAGTGCTGCCGAGCCAGCCACCACTCTTTTAGTGAAGAAGTACTTCCTCACATCCCTCCTAAACTCCCCTTCCAGCTTTATTGCATGCCCCCTTGTTCTCGTGCACTTCTCTTTTGAAAGATACTTCCCTCCTGTACCATGTTCTCCCCCATGAGGTACTTGTATGTCTCTTATCATGTCTCCTCTCCTTTCTTTCTTCCATAGTGTACATATTGAGGTCCCTCAGTATCTTCTCAAAGGGCGTTTGTTGCATCCCCTTCACCATTTCAGTTGCACTCCTCTGGGCAGCCTCTACCCTGTCTGAATCCTTCCTGAGATGTGATCTCCAGAACTTGACACCATACTCCAGATGGTGTTTTTTCAATGCTGGATACAGTAGTAATGCTACCTCTCTCCTGCTGGCGATTCCCCACCCTATGCACCCCAGCATCCTACTGGTCCTATCTTCTGCCTTGTCGCACTGCTCCGCCACCATGAGATCATAAGATATGACAACTCCAAGGACCCTTTCCTGCTCAGTGACTGTCAGTACCTCTCCCCCCATTTTATACACTGCCCCTGGGTTTCTATGCCCTAGGTGTATGATTTTGCACTTTTTCTCATCAAATCCGAGTTGCTACACCCTCAACTACTCCTTGAGTTTTCTCAAGTCTCTAGTCATTCCCTCCACTCCCTCCAGAGTATCTGCCCTATTGCAGATTTTGGTGTCAATCTGCAAAAAGACATACCTTCCCTTCCAGCTCTTCTACAATGTTGCTTATGAAGTCATTGCAGAGAACTGAGCCCTGGAGGTATCTGCTGGTCACTTTCCCTCATTAGAATGAGTGCCATTTACCACCACCCTCTGTCACCTATCCATTAACTGGTTCCATACCCAGTTTACCACCTTGGGTTCCACTTCCAAACTGCCCATTTTTCTAATAGGCCTCCTATGTGATACGGTGTGGAAAACCTTGCTGAAGTCTAAGTAGGACACGTCCACTGTTCCACCCTGATCTATTTCCCTGGTCACCCAGTCCAAGAGCCAGCTGTTGCTCTGCCCAGAAAAGGAGTTTTCCAACTCTCAGTCAGTTAACAGGCTTTGGTAGCTAGTGCATACTGCTTGTATCATTTGGCTAATTGGCAACCATGTACGGTTGTTCCTGTTGTGTACATCTAGTGTTGCCAAGTGGTAAGCGTACAGAGCTGTGAACCTGAAGATCTAGCTTTGAATCTTACCTCCACCACTTATTCACTGAGTGATTCATTTAACTTCCCTGTATTCATTGCTGCTAATCATACTAACATACTAACATACTAAAATGCCAGCAGAATAGGCCTAATGGTCTTTCGTGTCTGCTTGTTTGGTCAGCCCCCAACCTTGGAGCTGACCTAGCTGTGTTTCCTTCCCCCCCCCTCGGGATTCTCCATTTCCACCCCAGGATATTCTCCTTGTATTGGGCTTTGCCAGCGCAACCCTTCCCCTATACCTGTCCCAACCCCACTTGAACCCCTCCACAGTCTCTGCCTCCACTAGTCCTTCGGGCAGCGATTCCATGGTTCCACCACCCTCTCAGTGAAGTAGCACCTCCTCCTTCCCCGTCTCCCCCCTTGAACTTACACCCATGCCCTCTAGCTGCCCCCTTCTTTTGGGCACCCGACTGAGCCTCCTCTATTTATCCCTTCATGTACTTGAAGACCTCTATCATGACCCCCCGTCCCTTCTCTTCTCCAACGTGTACATATTGAGTTCCTTGAGCCTCTCCCCATAGGTCCTTTCACCCCAATCCCAGATCATTTTGGTTGTCCTCCTCTGGACCCTTTCCAGGAGTGCTATGTCCCTTTTTTAAAAGTGGCCTCCAAAACTGCACACAGTACTCGAGGTGCGGCCTAACCAAGCAGTTATACAGAGGGAGTACCACTTCCCTCCTTCTGGAGGTAATCCCCCTAGCGATGCATCCCAGCATCCTGTTGGCTTTGGCAGCTGCCCTCCTGCAAGTCTCAGAGTTGTTCATCTTGACATCCACCACCACCCCCAGGTCCTTCTCAGCCATCGAGACTTGTAGCATTCTCTCCCCCCCCCCAGGGTATATGCTTGGCCTGGGTTTCTGGCACCCAGGTGCAGAAACCTGCATTGAACCTCAGTCCCCACTTCATTGACCACCTCTCCAGTGCATCTAGGTCCCCCTGCAGGGCCACCCTCCCCTCCTCACCATCTGCAAAGAGACTCATTTCACTCTTGATACCCTTCCTTATGTCAGAGACATAGGCATTGAACAGGAGGGGCCCCTAGAACCGATCCCTGAGGGACCCCACTAATGACCCTCTTGGAACTAAGACCAACCCCCGGACCACAACCCTCTGGGTACGCTCTGAGAGCCAATGTCCTATCCATCTGATCATCCATTGCCCCCCAGCTTATCCAGTAGGCCCCCATGAGGAACCGAGTCAGACACCTTGCTGAAGTCAAGAAAGAGGACGTCTACCTGTTTACCCTGATCCAGGGCACTCATCGCCCAATTGTAGAACTCCACAAGGTTTGTCTGACACGATTTCCCCGGGACAAAGCCCCTGTAGGTATATTTTTGCTCCTTGTACAAACAGTTGCATTGACACTGTATTGTACTTCACTGCAGTCTGTTACCTCCCAGGTTGTACCTGAAAATAGGCAACTCTCTGTCTAGTGTACATACTCGGTAATCAAAAGCTAAATAAATAAACTCCCCCATCTCTGTCTGTCTGTCTGTCTGTCTCTCTCTCTCCCTGCATTGTTCCTCTGTGCTTTCATTTGCCTCCCTCAGTGTCACTTAACAGACCCATTTTCTCACTACCTTACCCCCAGTCTATAACCTGCGTGTTTGACTCCTGGGTGTGTGGTAATTACTCAGTATCAGCACACCCTTGGTGACTGAAGATGCTTCACATTATCTTTTTGTGCTGCACATGTGATGGTACCTGGCAGTGGCATCATACATCGGACCTGTGTTGGAAAAGGCTTCTCTTGCACTTTGCCTCAACAAAAGAAATACTATGAAAATAGTGATAGCCCAGTGGTACATGTGACCGCTTATCATGTGAGAGACCCACATTTGTATCCCTGAACCCAAGATCTCACTCAGGCTGGCATTAAGAGAGGCACAGTCCAGTTAGAAGGGCTCACCCTCTGGGGTGTGAGACTGGTGTCTTCTGCTGTACAGCTGGCTCAAGGTGGCTCCATGGGGAAGTGAGCCGTGCTACTGAGGAGGAGTCCCATGTGGGTGCCTGAAAAGCATATGTTCTGCATTTGGGGGCGGAAGCAACTTGTCCCTGTCTATATGGTCAGCCTTCCAGCACATGGTCAGATAAGCTCCTTCCCTCTACTTCCCAGTTCACATGGTATTTTTACTCCATCACTATAGAGGAGGCCTGCCTGCATCAGTGGTGGTCAGCTGCAGAGGGGGGTGGGTACTTCTGTGATGGTCACAGCAAGGTGGTTGGGGGTGTGTCACAGGAAAGTTGGAGGCAACAGAGAAAAACATAGAAAAATAACAAAACATAGACTGTAAGTGCCATGAGGTGGCTTGAGCAGAGGTAGTGGCTGTTTTTTGAGATTTAATTACAGGTCATCCTGAAGGTCACAGGAAGTTGTGTACTCCTTCCTACTGAGACTATTTATTTATTTAGCTTTTGTTTACCGGGTAAGTACACTAGACAAGTAGTATGCCTATTTTCAGGAACAACCCGGGAGAGCACAAAACATACAGTATACATACATGACAACATTGGAGAAACGGCATGATACAGTAAAAAACAGCTATAAACAATGATTGTATAAGGGCAGAGATACTGCCACACATAGTACAAATTGTTACAGGACATAGATAGACATTAGAATCACTGAATACATATTTCATAGACCATCATGGACTCAGAGTGGACAATAGTGGACTGCAGAGTATTACATTACAGAGACTAGGAGCAGTCACATCTTGTCTTTTGTTTTAGGTGGGACCACAGGGAGGAGCGAAAGGTCCCATGGGAAGGGGCAGAGCGAACAGAGTCCAGAATGGAGTTCCAGAGCCTAGGCACAAAAGCGGCAAAGTCACGATCCCCCATAAGGGTCCGAGTAGGGGGAACTTTAAGCAACTCGGCGGTCTGTGACCTGAGCTGGTAGGGGATGGCGTCCAGTTTTGGGAGGAGATGCGCCAGTCCCGATGGTATGCCCGTGGCAAGCACTTTCCTGGTGAAGTTTCCTACACCAAGGATCAGGAATTCCGCAGGGGGGAGCCAGTTGAGTTTGTCATACAGCTCACATCGGTGGGTGAGTTTGGGAGCAGCAAGTGCAAACCGACAGATATCATTATATGCCATGTTCCACCGATTAAGATGGATTTGAGGTGACCTGGCAAATAGGTGGTATCCATAACTAAGGAAGGGGAGAAGCAGTCCCTTCGCAAGTGCCAGCCTCGCACCTGGAGTCAGGTTGTATTTGGCCCTGTAGACTACTGCCTGAGGAGCAATGGGTGCTAAATTGAATTGAAAATGTGGCATTGATAAATCCCTTTAACAGGGGAATTGGATTTGTCAAACGTAGATGCTTAGCTGAAATTAGCAAGATGCCTCTCTCTTCTCTCTTTTGTGCAGCATCACAAGACAGTGTGACTCGTCTGCTCTGGGGGTGGGTGTTGGAGAATTCCATGGCTTCTGAAGGCTGATCCGCATGGAATTGCTCAGCTGCGATCTTTGACTGCAGATGTTGTATGACTACAAGGGCTCCATTAGTTCAAGGAGCCTGTGACAGCCAGTTTGGGGGTGGGGTTGCAGGAAGCCAGCACAGTACTCCTCATTTGGTTACGCTACTGAGGTGATCAGGAAACTGCTTGGGGCTCATTCATAATCGGCTGATGGACATGTTCCACAGACTGCCAGACTGGAGAGGGAATGTTATCATGATATGTACACTGATACGGTGCAGGTGGTAGTTATATCTTGTGGCTAGGTCAGTGTTGTAGTATTAATGAATGAGTCTGTGAAATGGTAAGTAAATAGTATAAAATAATAATCACCATGCAGTCAGTATTAATGTTTCTGTAAAATAGTAAGAAAATAGTATAAATAGTAATCACCATGCAGTCAGTATTAATGTTTCTGTACAATAGAAAGTAAATAGTATAAAACAGTAATCACCATGCAGTCAGTATTAATTAATGTTTCTGTAAAATAGAAAATAAATAGTATAAAATAGTAATCACCATGCAGTCAGTATTAACGTTTCTGTAAACTAGTAAGTAAATAGTATAAAATAGTAATCACCATGCAGTCGGTATTAATGTTTCTGTAAAATAGTAAGTAAATAGTATAAAATAATAATCACCATGCAATCAGTATTAATTAATATTTCTATAAAATAGTAAGTAAATAGTATAAATAGAATAAAGTATGGGGCGGTGTGTGTAATGAGACATTTACACACACCCTCGGTGTTAGATGCTACATAAACCCCGAGAGTGAAGCTCGAGGGGTTTATAAAGTATCTAACACCAACGGTGTGTGTAAACTTCATGTTTCCACACACCGCCCCATATTTTATTTTTATAGTAGTTAGGTCATGTTTTTTTCTGGCTCAACAGTTATATAAAATGTGTCCACTGAGTGTGAAGGAATTGAGGTAGTCCTACCTGTTTGAAGCAGTTTTATTTTTATTTGCAGTCAAACAGTGGTTGGAAGAGCAGAAATAGTTAAGGAACTATAGGCTCTGTGCACCCCTCCCCCTCCCAGTAAACCACCCAGAGCTCACTCGCTCTACAGGGGACAGGGACAGCCACCGAGGGCTGAACAGGTAAAGATTCTACCTTCTCCTGGCTTATTTCAGAGGGGTGTTAGCCCGTAGCGCGTCGGCTGCCCCGCCCCAACCAAGCTCGACCCTTAATTTATACACCTTTTCCTGTCACATGACTTCCTGTATGTCTTGGAACCATCTCCCTACTTTCCCATTTGAAGCTTATACTCTGTAACTACCAGAGGGAGCTCCATCTGCGCCACACATATCCACATCCTATACTTCCCTGATCTCCTCTACTCCGTGGCACTCTTGCCACTCCCGCTACTCCCCTGCCCTATATCTTGCCCAGTACTCCCTGAGCCTCCCTCCTTCTCCCAGACACTCACCTCCCTGTCCTCTCAGCTCTCTCCATGCACCCCCCCAGCCTCTAGCAGTACCTAGTGCAGCCACTAGGAGTCACTATTTTCACCACCCCTGAACACCATCTGCCTGCCCTTTCTAGCCTCTCACATGCCCAACTCCACCTCTCTCCCAGGCCAGCATACCACCCTCCGCTGGCGGTTTCGAACCCTGTACCTCTAGCACCAGAGGCAGCGATGCTACCCCTGCTCCATAGTAGCAGCCACGCTCACCAAGTACCTTTACCCCCATACACCGGGCATCTCTCAACCATGGGTATACTGGCTCTCATGCTTAACCTTCTTATCATCATGCTCGCTCATCCCCACCCTACCCAACCACATCCACTCCCACCCCTCATTCCCACCCCCAACTCACCTCTCACACTGGACCACCATATCACCCCGCTGCACCCTCCACCAACACACACTCCCACCCCCAGTGCAGAATGGTCTCACCCCATTCTAGCCATAACTGCCCTTAGCTTCCTAGCCATCCCCTGCACCTCCACCTCCAGATCCTCGCATCAGCGCAAGCATATCATCCCCACTGCCGCTGCCCACTCCTCCGACTTATCACCTTACTTCTTCTGCTCTCTGGGAACGCCCACCCAAACCCTGGTCCTGGGTCTTCACCTCTCGCACCCTGCTGGGTGCAGCCTCCGATTGCCTCAGTGAACATCTGCAGTCTCCCAAAGAAAATCGCCGCATCCAGTGCTGGGTCACACAACACAGGCCCGACATCATTGCAATAGTGGAGACCTGGCTCTCTGCATCAGCCCTGACTCTGCTGTCTCCTTCCTGGTTTCACTGTTCCGAGAGGATCGAGTTGGTAAGCATTGTGGCGGATGTGCAGTCTACCTGCGTGACTCCTCCTTGGCCACGCCCTCCCTGCCCCCAAGCTCGGTCATGGTGCCCAAGCCATCACCTTAAAAATCTCCTGACCGGGCAGGGGCCTCTCTATCTTACAACCATACATACCCCCACAGGCCCATGGACTGCAACCCACCCCTTACTGACTATCTCTCCACCCTGCCCCACAAAGCTGAGCAGCTTGTCCTAGGTGACCTCAGTGTCAACTGGCTTGGCTTCACTGCTGCACACATAAAGGACTCCTTCACTGCCCTTGACTTAGCTCAGTTAGTCACTCTTCCCACCAGATTTAACCAGTCAAGTGGCACCAGCTCCCTCCTTGACATAATACTTTCCAACCACCCCACAAAATCAAGACTATTAATGTCCTAGCTAACTTCCTCAGCGACCATTCACCTATCCTCTGTTTCTGGTCCTCTCCCACGTAAAACCCACGTAGTCACCTCCCGCTGCCGCTCGCCCAGGGGCCTTAGTAAACTGAAGCAGTACCTAGCCCAGCTTGACTGGTCCCATCTCACTCACAACTGATATAGACATTGCCTCAGCTCTACCTCACCAGAGCCTTCTGCAAGGCCTGTGACATCTTGCCCCTTACCAGTACCCGCTACAAAAGACATAATGCTGCCTGGATTTCCTTCCCTTATTCAACAACTGAAGCAGCGAGACAACCTATGGCATGCCGTGGTCGAGTCAGGCAGGACAGTGGACAGACAGGCCTGTAATGCCGCTCGTAACCAATGCACCTGGGCCATAAGACAAGCCAAGGCCAAATACTACCAAACCACTGTGGCCTCCTCACGGTGCTCTGTGTGTGCGTTCTGGGATGATATTAAGGAGCTCAATGGAAAAACCTGCTCCTCTCCATCTCACATACTTGTCAACGGCACTATTACCACTGACCCACCACATATTTCTGACTGCCTCAACATGGCTTTCTCTGACCTAAGCGCAGTCCTTCCTGCCCACTTTTTCGACCCTATCCCTACCTCAAACCCCCAACCCTAAATCGCCCCCCATTTCTCCTGCACACCATATCTCCCCATGAAGCCAAACCATTCCTACTAAAAGCCCTCTCCAGCCACAACCCTAGTTGTAACCCCCTAGACTCCAGGATTCTCCATCTAACTCTAGATGTCATGCCAGCCCCTTTCACTGACATGTTAAACCAGTCTCTGTGCCTCGGTCAATTCCAGAGCGCATGGAAATCCGCTGAAATTACCCCAATTCATAAGACTGGAGATCGCACATCACTAAATAACTACAGACCAATCTTCATCCTCCCCCCACTCTCTAAAGCCCTGGAAAAATAGTATCCACCCAACTCATGGAATATCTAACCAAATACAGCATACTATGTCCAGAACAGCATGGCTTCCACCCTGGACACAGCACCACTTCAGCCCTGTTACAGTTCTCACAGCAAATACACTCTGCACTAGACTCTGGGGATGTCGCCGGGGCAGTGTTCACTGATCTTCTAAGGCCTTTGACACTGTACGCCAACCCCTATTGCTTGACTCCTCCATCAGCTAGATTTCTCATCTGGCCCCTTGCCTAGTTCTCCAGTTACCTCCATGCCAGATCCCAACAGGACAAGTTAAGCGGTACCCTATCAGCTGCCCTACCTGTGCTGCCATGTACCTCAGGGTTCCATCATGGGCCCCATTGTCCAAACAACTGATCCAAACCCTAGCACCTCTCCCTGTGGTCCTTTGACACTGCCATTGTGCTGCGCTAGCTCTTCCCTCTGTGTGTGTGTCCCCATCATTTCTCTCGCTCTATCCTCCTTTCCCTAGCTGCCTCTCTGGGCCACGCCCTGCTAGTCCTCCTAGTTGTCGATCTTTGTGATTGCTGATTTATGTTTTTGACTTCTGTGATCTGCTGCAGTTCTGCTTATTTTTTTGTATGTACCATTTTCTGACATGGAACCTTTGTAAAAGAGCCTCGGCTCAAAGGTATTTGTAATCCTAGATTTAAATAAATAAATAAACATTGTTCAGTCTCTTTCTCAACACCCTTCCTGCTCCTGCTCGAGCTGAATGCTCTACTACGTGCTGACGACGCAGTCCTCGTCACCTCCCACCCCGACCCCATCACCCTCCAGAACTCTATGTAACGCACCTTCAGCCAAGCTGAAAAATGGCCTCGACCACCATCTGGTTCTGAACCTCAAGAAGACAAGATCTATGCTTTTTGCCCATCGCCAGAGTAACTCCAGAAATGCCCCCCTTCTCATCCTCCCCAGAACCCTACACCCCCTTGAACAGGTGTCTGCATACAAATATCTGGGCATCACCTTCGACTTGGCTCTCTCTCTCTCTCCACTCTCATATTAACTCCCTGTCCTTTGCCGTAAACACCCTGATTGGACTCCTCTACCGCCACAAAGACTGCCTCCCCCAGAATGCCCTCTGGCTGGCTATCACCTCCTCCATCCTGTCTTTGGTTGACTACAGGCTCCCTGTCTATGCGGCTGCTGACCCCACTGCCCTCTCCAAAGTCCAGACCTCGATCAACAAGACTTGCAGGCTCCTGACCGGTCGCGCCCAGCAGAACGCACACATGCCAGCTGTACTCCTCCTGAAACCTACTCACCTTGATGAGTGCCCGCACTACCACACCTGTGTACTGGCTGCTACTTGGCTGTCTCTCCGGGTTGCTGCATCCCTAAAACTGGCCTCCCACTCAGTCACCACCCGAAACGCAACCAAAGCCACCTTCCAGGTCCCAAGTGCCAGGACCTCGCTCGCCCAAAGATCATTCCACTACAGAGCCCTTTCCTAGTACAACTCCCTCCCCACTTGTATCACAAACATCCCCAAAATCGGCCCCTTCAAAATCACCCTCTGAAATCACCTCGCTGACACTCGGAGCTGTAAATGCCCCTGACTAGCCCATACCTAGAGCTCCGCCTGGCCCAATTGTAGACAGCGTCCTTCCGGACTGCCTTCTCCCTAACAACCACCCCTCCCCCCAAGGTATCTCTACCTAGAACCCCAGCGATACCTTATTATTTATATATATACTAGACTAACGGTAACTATTGAAGCCTTTTGTACATCATCGTATTCACTGGAATTGCTTTGTGTGTTCTTTTATTGCATCTCCTGTGTAATGTCCCCATTGTTGTATCCTACCAATTGTTGTCTACCCTCCCAGCGATGAGGTGCCTTTGTAAATGAGTCTTTGACTCAAAGGTTGTAAATCTGAATTGTGAAATAAATAAAAAAAATTTACTTTTAAAAGAAGATGTTTTTCCCGCTTGCTTTTATGCGCCATTGCCATGGCGATTGCCAAGGAGTTCTAGTCTCTTTGGTCACTGTATCAGGTGACCTGCAGAGGAGGGGGGATGAGAAGAAGCAGAGGAGCTGCTATTAGGGATTGTATTGTAAATTGAGTTGAAATTTTCTTTTAGGTGGTTGTCTGAGAAAACGATCCTACATTATGGGAGAAACTGCAAGGAGTATGCGGCCCTGAATGTTTTGTACAGTCAGTGTGCAAGAGGGAGACACGCTTAAGTGGGCGCGAGAAACTGCTCTTGTTCGTGGTTTTGCCATAGAAAGGTGGTTTATGACTGCCATTATAAACACTTCTTTATAACGGCAATTTACACACACTTTTTCATATGGGAAAAACGTGACCTATTAAGTATAAAATAGTAATCATCAACATAACCCCACTCAGCAGGTCAGGCCCTCTGCCCCACAGTGCCAACCTCTGAGCGCAGTATTGTGAACAGGGTAACAGAACAGGATAATCCTCCTGTAGGTTTTGTGGATCTAAATCACCTTTGGTCTCAAGTTCTGGAGGGATTCAAACTGTGAACCTTCTGCTAGTGTACCTAAATGTATAGGCTCAGATAATTCCGCTCTTCAGGGAAATGCCAGATATCTTTCGCCAAGGACACCTAACCAGGTATACAAAATTAACCCTTAAAAACTCTGTGAAGGGCCTTAGATAAATTCTTACCTTTTCCCTGTTTGGTATACCATTAAGTTTATGAACAATGTTGTCAAAATCTTAACCATCCATGCATCACAGGCAAAAAGGAAGGACTTGGAAGACACAGGCAGTCTCTTTAAAATAAGAGGTTTTACTTAAAATGAATAAAATATGTAAACTGTTACCACAGAACAATATATCACAACGCATACAATCACTTAAAAGAACAAGGTCAAAAAAAGTGCAAACAAATTCCTACCATCACACAATTAGAGTTGTCTATCTAAAGTATAACTTCTAACAGTGCTTCAGGTAGATGTTTCTTCAGAGTCCAACAGGAATGTGTCAGTTGAGAAACACATAATACAAGTTTAAACTGTCTCTAAACCTGCCCCTTCCATGAGATCACCTATCTCCTCCCTGTGAAATATAAAAATTAATACACACAGGATGTCCCATCCCTCAGGAAGTATGTTAATTACTGCAGTTCAGCAAAACTCATTTCCAGAATTATGACACTCTTAATTAAGTCTGTAACTGTCCCATTCCTTCTTGGATCTATGAGCCATTTCCTTCTTCAAAGACATCAGAGAGGCATTTTATGACTAACTTTGCCAGATCTCACTGAGGTGTAATATGCTTGTTCACCAGGTGAAATTAACTGTGCTTCCTCTGAAGATGTCATAAAATGGATATTTTGTTTCCTTTGGCAACAGAGCAAACTGGGAAGTTAATCACCTTACAGAGATCTGCTGTTTAATGTATCCTGTCCTTTGAAGTGATACCGGTGGGGTGGGGGAGTCATCCCAGGAGCACAGGATTTCTCATGACGGACAATCACACTACATTTTTATTTTATAAAAATCATAGAGCAAGCAGAGCCAGCTGGCCAAGTGTCACAATCACCATGTAGTCAGTATTAATATTTCTGTAAAATAGTAAGTAAATAGTATAAAATAGTAGGTACCATTAGTTGGTACTAATGAATGTTTCTGTGAAATAGTAAATAAATAGTAATCACCATGCAGTTAGTATTTGTTTCTGTAAAATAGTATAAAATAGTACTCACAATGTAGTCAGTATTAATGTTTCTGTAAAACAGTAAGTAAATAGCATAAAATAGTAAGCACCATGCAGTCGGTATTAATGTTTCTGTAAACAGTAAGTACAGTGTATTAAATAGCTGGTATAGCAGAGCAAAACGCCACGCAGACCAGGGGTCATGCTAACCTTTCCAAAGATGTGTAGCAGTAGACTGCTAAATTTTTGAAATTACTCTTTATTCTCCTCTCAGCCTGCCTCCTCCGACCCTTCAGTGAGGACCCCTGGACATCCCACTGCCCGGAACCCTGCCCACACAGACCACAGATCCCCATGGAGCCGCGGATTACCCCCCGGGTGGGGACGAGGCGGGGGGTTCTAACCCCGTAACTTACGTTTCGTCGGTCTCATGGTCTGCTGGGCGGGCACGGGCACATCATGGGCACGTCCAAAGTTCTCCCATCTTCCCGGCTGAGGCAGGCTCGTTCCGCGTTTTCTCCCTCCCCGAGCAGCCAACGACCCCTGATGTCATCATGACGCACGCCGACGTCCGTGCGTTGCTCAACGGCCAGCCATCCCTGGTGGCTTGCAGTTCCCTTACCCGCCGGGTCGCAAGCCGGGCATCGGCCGAATCCTCTCCCAGAGCAGGCGAGCTGTCGCTGGACGCCAAAGCCTGTCTTCCGCCGCCGACCCACCGCGACTCCCGAGTCCGCCTCCCAACCCCGGGTCGCCGGCGTGAGCGAGGTGTGGCGCCCAGCGCCAACCTCAGCGCCACCGGCCGCCCATAGACTGCTACATTTTTGAGTGGTCTGTGACACAGTAGGTAATATGAATAAATCTATATATAATACGCTTTTTAATTCTGCTAATCAGTCATTGCCATGTGCTATGCATTTTCACAACTAATAAGCACTTTCACGCATAAAACTGCTCATCAGTTTTTTCGGCTCATTTAATACCCTGAAGTAAATAGTAATCACAATGTAGTCCGTACTAATGAATATTTCTGTAAAATAGTAAGTAAATAGTATAAAATAGTAGGTACCATTAGTTGGTATTAATGAATGTTTCTGTGAAATAGTAAGCAAATAGTATAAAATAGTAATCATGCCGTCAGCATTCATGTTTCTGTAAAATAAGTAAATAGTATAAAATAATAGGTACCATTTGTTAGTATTAATGAATGTGTCTGTAAAATAGTAAGTAAATAGTCTAAAATAGTAGGTACCATTTGTTAGTATTAATGAATGTTTCTGTGAAATAGTAAGTTGATACTGCTCTCTTCTTCAGTCACCAACTTCCATTCATCCTAATTGTTGGTAGATAACAGAGGGTGCTGGATAATAGAGGGTGGCAGTTAAAGGGAGATAACATTTCTGGGGAACAGAACAGGAGCTCACACGGTCGGTAGTAGGGTGGTGGATAAAAGGGGGGATAAAGAAGGAGCACTGTAGTATAAATAATAAGTACCTGTAATTAGTATTAAAGGGGAACAGTCAGCACAAGGACCCCACACTCAAGTGTGGGGCTGGTCTAATGTGCACTTTGTGGGCAGAAACATTTTGGTTTAATTGTTATTTACTGTAGTATAGTAGATTGTATCAAACTAATTTTACATAGCTGTGAGCTGACATCTTCTTTACTGTCAAATCCAGAATCCCTGCGGCTGACAGCCGTCAGGCAAGTGAGTTTAGCCTGCAGGCACATGTTGAAAGCTTTTATAATCTCAATCAGTTTGTTTTCTGGGACTGCTTCTCTCTCCAGGAGCCAAGTACAGTCCTCTGTGACTGCACATAGCTCATGGAGGACAGGACCTGCAAACAAAAGATCAGAGCTTATATAAACTCTAGCATGCACTGCAGGCTATTGAATCTTCAGACTGCTGCCTACTGCTTTGATGTCATCTGCAGAGGATTCTGGGATTTGTAGTAACAAGATGTCAGCCTACAACTAAGCAAATTAGTTTGATACAGTCTACTATACTACTGTACAGTAAACAGTAAGTAAACAAAATGGTTTTGTACACGAGAAGTGCACACTGGGATCAGCCCCACACTTAAGTTTTGGGTCCCTTGGTTGTGACTTTTCCCCATAATGAATGTTTCATTGAATGAACATGAAGGAGGCAGGAAATTACAGACCTGTCAGCCTGACTTCAGTGGTAGGTAAAGCAATGGAATCACTACTGAAGGAAAGGATTGGAGAATACCTTGTGACCAGTGGATTACAGGCTCCAAGGCAGCATGGTTTCACAGGGAGGGGAGATCTTGCCAGACAAACCTGATCGAGTTCTTTGGCTGGGTGGCAGGGAAAGAGGATCAGGGCAGATCGGTAGATGTAGCCTACCTGAATTTCAGTAAGGCCTTCGAAACACAGAAGACTAAAGAGGCAGCCTAGGAGTGGGTCCAAAAGTAATAAAATGGATAAGAAGTTGGCTAAGCAACATGACACAGAGGTGGTGGCAAATGGTGCTTATCGAAGAAGGCAAGGTGACCAGCAGGATGTTACAGGGTTGGCACTAGGCCCAGTCCTCTTCAATGTCTTGAGTAGCAACATTGCTGGAGGGCTGGATGGGAAAGTATGTCTGTTCATGGATTGCACTGAAATCTGCAAATGAGTGGGCACAGGGGGGGGGTGATCTGAAAAAGCTGGAAGACTGGTCAAGGGTTTGGCAACTGGGTTTCAGTGTAAAAACAGTGCAAAATCATGCACTTGGGGCGCAGAAACCCAGAGGCTACCTACCTGTTGGGCGAGGAGGTATTGGCAACCACCAAACAGGAAAGGGACCTTGGGGTAATTATTTCTGATGACCTGAAGGTAGCCAAGCAGTGTGCTAAGGCAGTGGGGAAAGCTAGCAGGATGCTCGAGTGCATAGGGAGGGGTATTCCCAGCAGAAAGAGGGAGGTAGTGTTACCCCTGTATAGATCAATAGGCCTCACCTCGAGTTCTGTGTCTAGTTCTGTAGGCCCTATTTTCGGAAGGACCTAGGGCAGAGGCAGTATAGAAGAGGGCAGTGAAAATGGTGAAGGCCTGCATCAAAAGCCCTATGAGGAAAGACTCAAATAATTAAATATGTACTCTCTAGAGGAGAGAAGGGAAAGGGGGACATAATAAAAACATTCAGATACCTCGCAGATATTAATAAGGTACACGAGGATAGCATTTTACAAAGAAAAAAAATGCTCGAGGACAAAGGGTCATGCTATGAAGTGGGGGGGGGGACTTAGAGAAGATGTGAGGAAATACTTCTTCACGGAAAGGGTGGTGGACCCCTGGAACAGCCTCCCAGCAGAGGTGGTGGGTGCTAAAACAGTAACAGGATTCAAGCATGCATGATATAGACATAAGAGGACCTTAGAAATAAGGTAAAGGTGGGGGGGACTGGAGATGGAATAGGGTCTGCAGTGGCACTGTAGGTAGCAAAGATAAAGCAGACTAGATGGACCAAGAGGTCCTTATCTGCCGACAACGTATATGTTTGTGTAAAGTTAATTAAATTTTTTAATGATTTGTATGTCCAGAAATATTTCCTTTATGTGGAACACTTGCATAGCTTTCTAGAGAAAAGGTGAATATATGTTTCAAGTGTGCAGTTGTGTGTAATGTATTTGGGAGAAATGGTTCTGGATTATCTTCTTTTTATTTATAGTCAAATGGTAAAAGAAGCAGGGGCAGCTGGGTAATTGATATTACTATTCTTTCGTACTGTGCTGGCATCACGGGATGAGACTGAAGTGCATGCTCCTTTCTCTTTCCTCGTATGATGTCATCATGAAAGAGGCTAGGGGTGCCAACCTTTCTAATGATGTCATTGCGTTTTGTGCCACCTAATAGCACCACCACTGCTGTTTTTTCCCCACTGATAAAAATGGTCTAATTTCAAGCATGATTACACTTGTCATCATGATTCCTGTTACATGATCTGCTAACCTTTAACCAGTACCACCAAGGCAGTTTTCAGTGGCTGTTTGATCATGACCTCTCTGTTTCTCGTGGAGGACACCTGACCTTGCCTTCATTTTGCCCCTTATCAGCCTTGCTTGTACATGCAAGCACTGGAAGATAACAGCATCCGAGCACTGTGGTTCTTCCATTCCCATGCTGAAACAATGGCTGTGAAGAGACAGTCCCTCCATAAAGCAGGGTGAGAGCTGCCAAGATGATAAGGAGAAAGTCTGCCTGAATGAGAATGAAAAACAGCAGTTCACATGACCACACGTGGGAAAGATAAAACTGAATTTCTCCCCTTTAATCTAGAGTCTGTTAGGCACTGTTGGGCTGACCCGCTTGAACACGTGGAAATTTTCAGGTGACCCCCTCCTAGCCAAACCCATTACATCCTTTCTTATAACATATATAAATCAGATTTTCTGAACTTGGCAAGTTAAAACAAAGTGGAAACATAAACCTGTGTATCAAATTTTGCGGAGTTCTGATATTAGTGTCAACTCTGTCCCAGTACCCACATTCCTGGTAGTCCACTAGTACCTCCTTTCTAGGTGGCCCTCAGTAGCGTCTTCCCACTTGAGCCCCAGCACCTCTTTTCCAGGAGGCCCCCATTGGGCCCAGTAGTACCCACTTATTAAATAGATGTTCAGCATCCCTTTCCAGATGAGTCCCGCACTCTCTTTGAAGTTGGCCTCAGTAGTCACAAATCAGGTCAGCCTAAACTCCCTTTCCAGGTAGGCCCCACCAATCCCTTTTCAGGTAAGCATTCATTAGGGCCTGGCACCATCTTTTCAGGCGGGCCCTCAGTTGTCACATTTCATGTGGGCGTAGCACCTCCTTTTCCAGGTGGGTGTCCAGTACCCTTTCAGGGTAGGTAACTAGTACCCTTTCAAGGTGAGTGTCTGGCATTACACTCCAACCTTGCTCTTAAGATGACTATCCCGAGTGAGCCTTGCAATCCACTATCTCTACACAATTGGTATTTTGCCCTCGGTCAATCTGCCCCTGTACCCAGAGTACAGAACCACACACTCAGGTTCTCTTTTTATCTTTTGTGAGGGGGGGGGCCTTGTTAGACAGCATGCTGGCGAGCTCCCAAGCTACCTGCTGAGTATGGCAAAAAAACAACAGGACAAAGCAAAGTAGGAGAGGAAAAGCCTAAAAAAATACATATCACATTGCCAGCCAATGTGCTCTTGATTCTGCCTAATTTTTTTTTGGGAGTTCTTCCTGTGAACCACCCCAAGTGTTTTTAGTATAGAAAAGAAATGATCTGGGCTCACTCTGGAGAAACCTGACACCCTACATTCTCCCAGGCCTCGTCATTTAGATTACTGTTTTAATTGCAACTTTCAGTTTTCCTCCCAGAAGCAGGTGGACGATTTTTATTGAAATACTTGTGGGAGAGTAGATTCGAACATAACAAGTTTTTTTTCCCATCACAAAAAGTTGCACTCTCAGCCCAAACTTGCTTAGAAATCTGAATATGGAAATAAGTCTTATTTGTTCCAAGTTAAAACGGGCAGTTAAAGCTGGGGACATGTTGTGTATGATTTCAGAGCAGGGCTTGGTTTATTTGGTGGTTGTTGTACTTAACAGTTCTACAGATGCAGTGGTTGGCGTCTCATGATTTGTGTGTAGGGCTTGGTGGTCGGATGGCACCCTGCCTCCGCAACCTCAGGCAGCAATGCAGAGTGTTCTCCTGTGCTTCAGTTTGGGTTAGTTCTTAATTTACATAAAATCCTATAGGCAAGTGCCTATTTTCAAAGGATTCAGTGTCAGGTATATAGACATCAGAGTTAACATACATACACAGATTAAACGTAACAACAGTGTACAGTTCCTGGTTTTTAGGCAAACCGTGTGCATAAGAATATATGGTCAAGAGTACAGTAGACTCTTAGAAGCATTTACATATCCTGTAGGCAGTGAGCGTAGCCAGCAGCTGAGTTTTAAATGATGCAGTGAAGTCAGGTCCTCTTAGTGTGTCTGTGGTGTCATTCCAGCATTTGGCAGGCCTAAATGAGGAGGAGTTCTGACCCAGCGAGATTTTTCTAAAGGATAGTTAACAGAGAGTTATAGTTTGGTGTTAACTGACTTGATCTGCAACTGTTTCAAGCAAATTCCTGGTAGCTGTGCACAAATTATGTAGTCTGCTCCGCAGTACAATCGTGAGAGTCTACTTATTAAGAACATTATTTATTTATTTGCTTTTGTTAGAATTTTTGCACAACTGGATAGTCTCATTTAGGTATAGCATCCACTTTTCGAGAGGGTATTGGGCATACATAACACCCATTTTCGAGCAGTCTCTGTGGAAGTATGTCACCTCATTTTAATTAATTAATTTATTTATTGGAAGATTCAGACAATACCCTTGAGCACAAGTGCTGTTTTACAAAGGTTCCACTGGATTATATTATGAATTTCACACCTAACAGTAATTCATTGGATAAAACATAAGTTCGATACAGTGGACTTGCGGGTGCAGCGTCCTGCATCAGGAGAGCAGTAAACATAACAAGTAGTTACCAGACAATAATGTTTGGTTTCTGGGTCATCATCATCAATGGGGAGCTGTATTTTTCTAGCTGGAAGCAGGTGTGTTTCTTGTTTGCTTGCCTGGAACAGAAGGTGCTTGTTTCATGGGTATTCAGTTCTGTGGGACTTGGCACAAGTATATGTGGCTTGGTAGTCACTTGGACTACTAGCACTGACTAGAGGAAGCTGAAAGCCAGACTTACAAAAAAAAAAAAAAAAGACATGGCATCCTACAACTTCTCTCATTACTGAGTATTTTCCTCACAAATAACACTACACTCTTATGAGGCTCTTCGCCTTATGTCAAGCCACCCAACTTGGCTCCTAACTACATTCTTCTTCTCTTTTTTCTCTAAAATTTCCTTGCTGCACACACACACACACACACAATTTGATAATAGCAGGTTGTAAGGAGAACTGAATTACTGTGTTTGATTCACTTTCAACTGAATCTTATTTAATAGGAGAGCTCTGCTTGAGATCAATACTGGGTGGATTTTTTGTTTAAAACTGAAGCTGTACTACACAGGTGTTGGTGGTTTTAAGGTGACCTGTGAGTCGAATGCTGCCTCGCTCCCAGACCACATACCTTTCTGTGTTGTGGCGGGAGTCCATGTGTAAGGAGGATAATTTTTAATAAGTCCATATTTTAAATCACTGCCGAAACATTCGGTGAACACGGAGGGTGCAGTGCAGGTCCCGATCGGCGGGCTGAACATGGGTATTCTACCCATTTAGTGATGTTAAACACCACTGGTATTAATGTGTAGTATCAGTAGCTGGTGATTACTATTCTTATTTTATTGCTTCCATGGAGAGTCTTGAGGCTTAAAATAATACTGACAGTAATGGCCTGTCCAGTGTAGCTGTCAGTATTATTTTAAGCCTCAAGACCCCCACGGAAGCAATAAAGTAAGAACAGTAATCACCAGCTACTGTTACTACATTAATACCAGTGGTGTTTGCAGTGTCACTAAATGGGTAGAATACCATGAAAACTTGTGCTCGCGCGATCGGGACCCGCGCTGCATTTCTGCGTTCACCGAAAAGTTTCTGCAGTGACTGAAAGTATGGACTTTATTAAAAAAAATGACCCTCCTTGCAGCCATGGACTCCACTACAACACAGAATGGTATGGGATGAGAGGCTGCAGCATTCGAAAGTTACAGGTCACGCACTAACCATGGCAGAAAAGAGGAAGGAAGTTTAGAGTTTGGTAGACGGTGTCACAAATGAAGCAAGAGTATTAAAATAAAGGTCTTTTGAGGAGAAATTTTAAATGCATTTCAAGTGCATTGTATTTACTTAAGTCAGTTGCGGTTTTCTTGATGCAAGCTTTCAAGCTCTCTAGCTCTGTTCCCTGTATAAATATTGCACTGATTTTTATCTGTTTTGTTTGCTAACTAGGAACAGAAGTTTATTCAGCTTTAATAATTTTATAATTTCTTCACCTTAAGGGTTAGCCCAGCAAACTGGTATGCTAGGACAATAGCAGCACCCCCACCCACCCCTTTACCCGTGTTCAGTTATGTGCTTGAATATGTAAATCTTCTCACTAGTGATATGGCGTCTACAAAGGCCAAGCAATCCAGGTCTCTTTTTTTTTTTTTTTAACATTTGTTAGGTCAGAAGGAGGCATGTTCTAGCTTGTCTGCTCCCCACCCCCACCCTTTCGGGTCGTGTCAACAGTTGGACCCTTTTATTCCCTTTGAACCCAAGAAGGTATCAAACTTGTTCTTAAAAGCTGTCAGTGGTACCTCTGACACACTTCCTGGCAAATTATTCCACAGCCTCGCCACTCTGTTAGTGAAGAAAATGTTCGAACCATAGAAATTGTTTACATACATTGATTTTCGGAAGAACCATTCCACAACCATCTCCTCCTCAGGCTCATTGATGCCATCCTCTCTGGGATGGACAGTGGCCTGATCACCTCGGCCATTTTTGTCGACTTAGCCAAGGCATTCGACACCGTCCACACCTGCTTCCTGACTCTCTTTCTGCACACTCACCTCCTGGGTTACAAACTGGTTTAAATCCTATCTCACTGGTAGTACAGTACTCAGTTGGTTATAATCTCTAACTCCACCTCCCCTCCTCTCCCCATCAGCACTGGTGTCCCCCAGGGCTCTGTGCTTTGTCCGCTGCTTTTCTCCATTTTTCTTACCGATCTTCCCACAGCCTGTTCATCTGCCTCCATTCATATATATGCCGATGATACTGTCTTGTACAGTTCCGCCAAAAAAACCTGCTGATGTGGTAACCAGTTTACAGCATGATTTTAACCAAGTTCAGCTCTGGTTTGCCTCCCACCAGCTCTTCCTAAGTGCCAAGAAGACAGTCTCCATGACCTCTGGCACCAGGCAGAGCCGCCTAGGCTTACTGACCTGCCCTTCTTCCACACCCTCGATGGGACAACCCTAGAGGACATCCTCATTTAGATATCTTGGGGTTTGGTTGGACCAACACCTCAACTTCTCTGTTTATATCAGCGCCATCCTGAATAAACTGCGCCCCAAGCTTGGTGCCCTATACAGGAATCATACTTGCATTCCACTGACTACGAGCCACGAACTTGTCCAGGAGATGATTCTCCGCATCTTTGACTACTGTGATGTAGTCTGGTGCTGCTCCAAATCTTCGTCACCAAATTGGACACTCCCTTCAACAACTCCTTCTGCGGCACTTCTCTCTTTCATTGCCCACCACTGTGAACTCTGTTGTGCCCTTGCCTTCCCTCTCTCTACCAAATAGGCTTCTCTCCCACTGTGTCAAACTAACCTCTAAATTCTGGCGTAGAGTTCTTCCTTCCTACCTCTCCCCCACACCCTCCCATTCCTCAGATCTAGTGACACGTGCACCTTGGTGGTACCATGCCGTTCAACCCTCATCAGCCAAACAGGTTCTGTCCATCATTTCCTTAAAATCTGGAACTCCCCCATATGCCACTCCCTTCCTCCTGCCTGTAAGCACTGCCTCCACAACTTCCTCGCTCCAAGTTGCTCTTGCGTTAATCCTTCTTAAGTCACCTCATTCCTAGTTTCTGCCCACCAGCTCCTTCACCCTTGCAGGATTCTCAACATCCTGAAGGGGAAACAGGTTTTGGTCCGTCTTCCCTCCCTCCTGTCCCTCTTTTTCCTTGCAGGGTCCTCATCTCCTGTTGAAGGAACTTAGTCCTGCCTGCTTCCCCCCAATTCCTCCTCCTTCTCCACTTCTCCTCTCTAATGACGTTTAGCTACTCGCCTTCCCTCGCCTCCTTAAAGCACTTGTGCACTACCCTGAGCCAGGTCTAGGAATGTTATTGCACTTTGATAGTTCTGCTGCATTATTTGTACTGCCTGTATTGTTGTATTGTAAACCTGTGGATTCCTATTTTTTTAATAATTTTACTAGTTGTAGCTGTTTATACTTTGCCCTGACTGCTGCACTTCTTTCTACCTGCTCCTACATATTGTGTAACAATGCATCCATCCATTATTTGTATAATCTCTGTGTCATCGTCCCCCTTCCCACCTCAGGTTGCACCGTGAGACGAGCAACTTGTTGTTCAGTGTGCCCTTCTGGTGAAACATTTCAGTAAATAAAAAAACATACAAAGTAGTAGAGGAGTCATCACATGACCTCTCCAACCATTTACCTAACAGCGCCATTGACACACTATGTGCCACTTTAGGTTTTCCACATGATGTCCCCTCTAACTTTATATATATTATCTCTGTGGTTCTAACTACAGTACCTAGATTTAACTTTGTCAGCACTTCAGCAGTTTTCCAATGAGCGTGCACGTCACGAAAACTGTCTTCAAGCTTGACTCCTCCTACCATTCAACCATGGGGTCCTGTGGCTCTGCCCCCACTGCACTCTGATCTTTCCTTCCACAGGAGGGAACAGGTTTCCTCCTTCACAGCTTCTGCTAGTGAATTGGGATTCTGCTAAATTTTTCTGGTTATTCAGCTACTGTTTTGAAGTTTTGCTTCAGTTTTCAACTCTTTCCTGTCACAGCACTCTCAGCTTCCTGCTCTGTAAGTAGGAAATAAAGTTTGTACATCATTTGTACACCATGGCCCTGTTTGTCACCCCAAGTTGTGCATATAACCCTGTTTGTTGCAGCCAGTTGTTCATATCACCCTGTTTGTTGCCCCCAGTTGTACACATAACCCTGTTTGTTGCCCCAGTTGTACATATAGCCCTATTTGTTGCCCCCAGTTGTTCATATAACCCTGTTTGTTACCCTAGTTGTACACATAACCCTGTTTGTTGCCCCATTTGCACACATAACCCTGTTTGTTGCCCCAGTTGTACATATAGCCCTATTTGTTGCCCCCAGTTGTTCATATAACCCTGTTTGTTACCCTAGTTGTACACATAACCCTGTTTGTTGCCCCATTTGTACACATAACCCTGTTTGTTGCCACCAGTTGTTCATATAACCGTTTGTTACCCTAGTTGTACACATGACCCTGTTTGTTGCCACCAGTTGTTCATATGACCCTGTTTGTTACCCCTAGTTGTACACATGACCCTGTTTGTTGCCACCAGTTGTTCATATGACCGTTTGTTACCCCTAGTTGTACACATAACCCTGTTTGTTGCCCCAGTTGTACATATAGCCCTGTTTGTTGCCCCTAGTTGTACACATAACCCTGTCTGTTGCCCCCAGTTGTATGCATAGCCGTTTGTTGCCCCCAGTCATTCATATGGCCCTGTTTATTGCCCCCAGTTGTTCATATGACCCTGTTTGTTACCCCTAGTTGTACACATAACCCTGTTTGTTGCCCCAGTTGTACATGTGACCCTGTTTGTTGCCCCAGTTGTTCACATAACCCTGTTTGTTGCCAAAGTTGTACGTACACATAACCCTGTTTGTTGCCCCTAGTTGTACATATAACACTGTTTGTTGCCCCGGTTGTACATATAACCCTTTTAGTTGCCCCTAGTTGTACACATAACCCTGGTTGTTGCTCCCAGTTGTATATGTGACCCTGTTGGTTGCCTCCAGTTGTGCGCATAACCGTTTGATGCCCCCAGTTCATATAACCCTGTTTGTTGCCCTAGTTGTGCATGTAAGCCTGTTTGTTGCCCCCAGTTGTGCACATAACCTTTTCCCCCAGGTGTGCACATAACACTATTTGTAGCCCAGAGTTATTCACATAACCCTGTTTGTTGCCCCCAGTTGTTCATATAACCCTTTTTGTTGCCACCAGTTTTACACATGACCCTGTTTGTTGCCCCAGTTGTTCATATAACCCTATTTGTGCCCCCAGTTATATACACAACCCTGTGTGTTGCCCCCAGTTGTACACATAACCCTATGTGTTGCCCCCCGGTTCTTCATATAACCCTGTTTGTCGCCCCAGTTGTTCATATAATCCTGTTTGTTGCCCCAGTTGTGCGTATAACCCTGTTTGTTGCCCCAGTTATTCATATAATCCTGTTTGTTTCCCCCAATTGTTAATACAACCCTGTTTGTTGCCCCAGTTGATATAACTCTGTTTGTGCCCCTAGTTTTTATTTTTTTTTTTTTTTTTGTATTCATTCTTGGATTACAATATCTCTGAACACAGACAGCTCATTTACAAAGGTTTCACATCAGTGGGGAGGGGAGACAAAACATACAAATGAGATAAAAGTACAAAGCGAGCAAATATAAATGTATCTATACGCAGTTTTATCGTTCTAATAGGAGGAAAGTGTAGATGAGAGGGGGAAGGATAATGATGGGAGAAGGAAAGAAAGGTAGGAGGTGGCAGCCATAGGCCTTGTCAAGCTGGTGTGGGAGGGTAGGGGGGTGGTGAGGTGGATGGGGGTAGCCAGGGGCCTTGTCAAAGTGCGAAAAGGGGGGGGGGTAGCCTCAGAACTATAGCGGTAACACCAGAAATACAGGGTTATCAAGTTGTGAGAAGATTGAATGCTAGTAGATGGGAGTCTCCGGTGAAGCCGTCACAAGAACTGTTGGCTGTGAGATGTTGACGTAACTTCAGTTTGAATGATCCCAATTTAGGTTGGGTAGTTATATCACTGTTGTGTACATGTAACCCTGTTTGTTGCCCCCAGTTGTACATATGACCCTGTTTGTGCCCTTAGTGAACACATAGCCCTTTTTGTTGCCCCAGTTGTACATATAATCCTGTTTGTTGCCCCTAGTTGTACACATAGCCCTGTTTGTTGCCCAGAGTTGTTCGCATAACACTTTTTGTTGCCCCCAGTTATACACATAGCCCTGTTTGTTGCCCAGAATTGTTCACATAACCCTTTTGTTGCCCCAGTTGTACACATAGCCCTGTTTGTTGCCCCCAGTTGTACACATAGCCCTGTTTGTTGCCCAGAGTTGTTCACATAACCCTGTTTGTTGCCCCAGTTGTTCATATAGCCGTGTTTGTTACCTCTAGTTATATATATAACCCTGTTTGTTGCCCCAGTTGTACACATAACTGTTTGTTGCCCCAGTTGTGCATATAGCCCTGTTTGTTGCCCCCAGTTGTACACATGACCCTGTTTGTTGCCCAGAGTTGTACATATAACCCTGTTTATTGCCCCAGTTGTACACATAGCTGTTTGTTGCCCCAGTTGTACACATAACCCTGTTTGTTGCCCCAGTTGTTCACATAACCCTGTTTGTTGCCATATTTGTACACACAACCCTGTTTGTTGCCCCTAGTTGTACATATAACCCTGTTTGTTGCCCCAGTTGTACACATAACCCTGTTTGTTGCCCCCAGTTGTTCATATAACCCTGTTTCTTGCCCCAGTTGTTCACATAGCCCTGTTTGTTGCCCCAGTTGTACACATAACCCTGGTTTTTTGCCCCAGTTGTACACATAACCCTGTGTCTTGCACCCGGTTGTGCATATAACCCTGTTTTTTGCCCCCAGTTGTACACATGGCCGTGTTTGTTGCCCCAGTTATGCACATAACCTTGTTTTTGCCCCACTGTGCACTTTATGCTGTTTGTTGCCCCAGTTGTACATATAACCATGTATGTTGCCCCAGTTGTACAGATTGCCCTGTTTGTTGCCCCTAGTTGTACACATAACCCTGTCTGTTGCCCCAGTTGTACTGTGATAGCCGTTTGTTGCCCCCAGTCATTCATATGGCCCTGTTTATTGCCCCCAGTTGTTCATATGACCCTGTTTGTTACCCCAGTTGTACATAACCCTGTTTGTTGCCCCAGTTGTACATATAACCCTGTTTGTTGCCCCAGTTGTTCACATAACCCTGTTTGTTGCCAAAGTTGTACACATAATCCTGTTTGTTGCCCTAGTTGTACATATAACACTGTTTGTTGCCCCGGTTGTACATATAACCCTGTTAGTTGCCCCTAGTTGTACACATAACCCTGGTTGTTGCTCCCAGTTGTACATGTGACCCTGTTGGTTGCCTCCAGTTGTGCACATAACCGTTTGATGCCCCCAGTTCATATAACCCTGTTTGTTGCCCTAGTTGTGCATGTAAGCCTGTTTGTTGCCCCCAGTTGTGCACATAACTTTTTCCCCCAGGTGTGCACATAACACTATTTGTTGCCCAGAGTTATTCACATAACCCTGTTTGTTGCCCCCAGTTGTTCATATAACCCTTTTTGTTGCCACCAGTTGTACACATGACCCTGTTTGTTGCCCCAGTTGTTCATATAACCCTATTTGTGCCCCCAGTTATATACATAACCCTGTGTGTTGCCCCCAGTTGTACACATAACCCTATGTGTTGCCCCCGTTCTTCATATAACCCTGTTTGTCGCCCCAGTTGTTCATATAATCCTGTTTGTTGCCCCAGTTGGTGCGATAACCCTGTTTGTTGCCCCAGTTATTCATATAATCCTGTTTGTTTCCCAATTGTTAATACAACCCTGTTTGTTGCCCCAGTTGATATAACTCTGTTTGTGCCCCTAGTTTTTATTTTTTTTCATTTTTTATATATTCATTCTTGGATTACAATATCTCTGAACACAGACAGCTCATTTACAAAGGTTTCACATCAGTGGGAAGGGGAGACAAAACATACAAATGAGATAAAAGTACAAAGCGAGCAAATATAAATGTATCTATACGCAGTTTTATCGTTCTAATAGGAGGAAAGTGTAGATGAGAGGGGGAAGGATAATGATGGGAGAAGGAAAGAAAGGTAGGAGGTGGCAGCCATAGGCCTTGTCAAGCTGGTGTGGGAGGGGTAGGGGCAGGGTGGTGAGGTGGATGGGGGTAGCCAGGGCCTTGTCAGGCGCGTAAAGGGGTAGCCTCAGAACTATAGCGGTAACACCAGAAATACAGGGTTACAAGTTGTGAGAAGATTGAATGCTAGTAGATGGAGTCTCGTGAAGCCGTCACAAGAACTGTTGGCTGTGAGATGTTGACGTAACTTCAGTTTGAATGATCCCAATTTAGGTTGGGTAGTTATATCACTGTTGTGTACATGTAACCCTGTTTGTTGCCCCCAGTTGTACATATGACCCTGTTTGTGCCCTTAGTGAACACATAGCCCTTTTTGTTGCCCCAGTTGTACATATAATCCTGTTTGTTGCCCCCAGTTGTACACATAGCCCTGTTTGTTGCCCAGAGTTGTTCACATAACCCTGTTTGTTGCCCCAGTTGTTCATATAGCCGTGTTTGTTACCTCTAGTTATATATAACCCTGTTTGTTGCCCCAGTTGTACACATAACTGTTTGTTGCCCCAGTTGTGCATATAGCCTAGTTTGTTGCCCCAGTTGTGCATATAGCCCTGTTTGTTGCCCCCAGTTGCACACATGACCCTGTTTGTTGCCCAGAGTTGTACATATAACCCTGTTTATTGCCCCAGTTGTACACATAGCTGTTTGTTGCCCCCAGTTGTACACATAACCCTGTTTGTTGCCCCAGTTGTTCACGTAACCCTGTTTGTTGCCATATTTGTACACACAACCCTGTTTGTTGCCCCTAGTTGTACTTATAACCCTGTTTGTTGCCCCAGTTGTACACATAACCCTGTTTGTTGCCCCAGTTGTACACATAACCCTGTTTGTTGCCCCCAGTTGTTCATATAACCCTGTTTCTTGCCCCAGTTGTTCACATAGCCCTGTTTGTTGCCCCAGTTGTACACATAACCCTGTTTTTTTGCCCCAGTTGTACACATAACCCTGTTTCTTGCACCCGGTTGTGCATATAACCCTGTTTTTTGCCCCCAGTTGTACACATGGCCGTGTTTGTTGCCCCCAGTTGTGCACATAACCTTGTTTTTTGCCCCTAATTGTGCACTTTATGCTGTTTGTTGCCCCCAGTTGTACATATAACCATGTATGTTGCCCCCAGTTGTACAGATTGCCCTGTTTGTTGCCCCTAGTTGTACATATAACCCTGTTTGCTGCCCCAGTTGTACACATAACCCTGTCTGTTGCCCCCAGTTGTACGCATAGCCGTTTGTTGCCCCCAGTCATTCATATGGCCCTGTTTATTGCCCCCAGTTGTTCATATGACCCTGTTTGTTACCCCTAGTTGTACACATAACCCTGTTTGTTGCCCCAGTTGTACATATAACCCTGTTTGTTGCCCCAGTTGTTCACATAACCCTGTTTGTTGCCAAAGTTGTACACATAACCCTGTTTGTTGCCCCTAGTTGTACATATAACACTGTTTGTTGCCCCGGTTGTACATATAACCCTGTTAGTTGCCCCTAGTTGTACACATAACCCTGGTTGTTGCTCCCAGTTGTACATGTGACCCTGTTGGTTGCCTCCAGTTGTGCGCATAACCGTTTGATGCCCCCAGTTCATATAACCCTGTTTGTTGCCCTAGTTGTGCATGTAAGCCTGTTTGTTGCCCCCAGTTGTGCACATAACCTTTCCCCCCCAGGTGTGCACATAACACTGTTTGTTGCCCAGAGTTATTCACATAACCCTGTTTGTTGCCCCCAGTTGTTCATATAACCCTTCTTGTTGCCACCAGTTGTACACATGACCCTGTTTGTTGCCTCAGTTGTTCATATAACCCTATTTGTGCCCCCAGTTATATACATAACCCTGTGTGTTGCCCCCAGTTGTACACATAACCCTATGTGTTGCCCCCCGGTTCTTCATATAACCCTGCTTGTTGCCCCCAGTTGTTCATATAATCCTGTTTGTTGCCCCAGTTGTGCGTATAACCCTGTTTGTTGCCCCAGTTATTCATATAATTCTGTTTGTTCCCCCAGTTGTTAATACAACCCTGTTTGTTGCCCCAGTTGATATAACTCTGTTTGTGCCCCTAGTTTTTATTTTTTTTTTATTTTTTATGTATTCATTCTTGGATTACAATACCTCTGAACACAGACAGCTCATTTACAAAGGTTTCACATCAGTGGGGAGGGGAGACAAAACATACAAATGAGATAAAAGTACAATGTTTCCAAAACAGTAAAATAAAGCTAGCAAATATAAATGTATCTATACGCAGTTTTATCGTTCTAATAGGAGGAAAGTGTAGATAAGAGGAAGGATAATGATGGGAGAAGGAAAGAAAGGTAGGAGGTGTGATAGGCCTTATCAAGCTGGTGTGGGAGGGTAGGGACAGGGTGGTGAGGTGGACGGGAGGGTAAGAAAGGTAGTAAGTGGCAGCCATAGGCTATGTTAAGCTGGGTGAGAGGGTAGGGGCAGGGTGGTGAGGTGGACGGAGGGTAAGAAAGGTAGTAAGTGGCAGCCATAGGCATGTTAAGCTGGTGTGGGAGGGTAGGGGCAGGTGGTGAGGTGGACAGGGGTAGCCAGGGCCTTGTCAGAGTGCGAAGGGTGGGGTAGCCTCAGAACTATAGCGGTAACACCAGAAATACAGGGTTATCAAGTTGTGAGGAGAAGATTGAATGCTAGTAGATGGGAGTCTCCGGTGAAGCCGTCACAAGAACTGTTGGCCATGAGATGTTGACGTAACTTCGGTTTGAATGGTCCCAATTTAGGCTGGGTTGTTATATCACTGTTGTGTACATGTAACCCTGTTTGTTGCCCCCAGTTGTACATATGACCCTGTTTGTGCCCTTAGTGTACACGTAGCCCTTTTTGTTGCCCCAGTTGTACATATAATCCTGTTTGTTGCCCCCAGTTGTACACATAGCCCTGTTTGTTGCCCAGAGTTGTTCGCATAACACTTTTTGTTGCCCCCAGTTATACACATAGCCCTGTTTGTTGCCCAGAATTGTTCACATAACCCTTTTGTTGCCCCAGTTGTACACATAGCCCTGTTTGTTGCCCAGAGTTGTTCACATAACCCTGTTTGTTGCCCCAGTTGTTCACATAGCTGTATTTACCTCCAGTTATATATATAACCTGTTTGTTGCCCCAGTTGTACACATAACTGTTTGTTGCCCCAGTTGTGCATATAGCTCAGTTTGTTGCCCCAGTTGTGCATATAGCTCAGTTTGTTGCCCCAGTTGTGCATATAGTCCTGTTTGTTGCCCCAGTTGTACAATGACCGCTTGTTGCCCAGAGTTGTACATATAACCCTGTTTGTTGCCCCAATTGTACATATAACCCTGTTTGTTGCCCCAGTTGTACACATAACCCTGTTTGTTGCCCCAGTTGTACACATAACCCTGTTTGTTGCCACCAGTTGTTCATATAACCCTGTTTGTTGCCCCAGTTGTTCACATAGCCCTGTTTGTTGCCCCAGTTGTACATAACCCTGTTTTTTTGCCCCAGTTGTACACATAACCCTGTTTCTTGCACCCAGTTGTGCATATAACCCTGTTTTTGCCCCCAGTTGTACATATGGCCGTGTTTGTTGCCCCAGTTGTGCACATAACCTTGTTTGTTGCCCCTAATTGTGCACTTTATGCTGTTTGTTGCCCCAGTTGTACATATAACCATGTATATTGCCCCAGTTGTACAAATTGCCCTGTTTGTTGCCCCAGTTGTATACATAACCCTGTTTGCTGCCCCCAGTCATATACATAACACTGTTTATTGCTGTTTAGTGTTATTCCCCACCGCTATGTTAAGTATGGGAGAATGGCAGAGCAGCAGTCCACTGTACTATATACATTTGCATAGTAGTTTTCTTACTGTACATGTAGCACAGAAATCACAGTATAACATCAGAAGTTGGTGCCCAAAATGTTGCCCCTCAAAAATAAATATGTATGGCCGGGGGGGTTGGCAGGGAGGAGAAGGATCGAGCGTCCCCAGGACTGCTCTTCTCCGGGAAGGGGGAGTTTGCAGGGCTCGGTGACTGCCTGCCACCTAGTGGAGGCTGGGAGGTGGCATATCAGCACTGGAAGTAGACGAGAGTGCGGCAGGCACTTGGCGGGACTGGTGCCATTGCACGCCGCACCTCAAGAGGGAGAATACAGGAAAAAGTGGAGTCCTCTGCGTGTGATGATGGTCCCCCTCCGTGATGGACCGGGAAGGCACCTCCCCGAATGCTAATCCGGACTGGTGGGTTGAGTCGCTCCCCCCCCTGCCACAAAGGGTAAGTCGTGCGGTTATGGGGAGGGGGTCACATACTCGGTGCCTACACGAGGGGGATGTCAGATGCTGGCAGAGGACTCCAGGGGAGAAAATAGTAACTGCAGCAAAAATAAATAAATAAATATGTACACCATAGCTTGTGTGGTATAGGCATCCTTCCCCCCCTTGCTGCATTGTCGGAAATGGCCATGGAACAGAGGCAGGCATGTTTCAGGAGGTGCATGGTTTGCATCTACCTGTTATCTGCCCCTGACTGACACAGTACCTGCGTGTATTGCATGGAAATTGCCCATGATGTGGAGTACTGCTTCTGGTGCCAGGCTGTGCACCCGCAGCCACTTGACAAGGTCTAGCTGTACATACTCCAGGGCAAGCAGCTAAGATGCATGTACCATGTGCTGCCTTCTGATTGTGGCGGAGGAGTACACATTGGATCTCTTGACTCCTTGTGAAGATGAAGGTTTTCACAATTTTCACATGTGAGACACAAATCTCCATCTCAGCTCCAAAGGCTCAGGAGGAAGAGTCTATGTCAGTCGTGAGATTGCTGTCAGTTAAGGATTTGTTTGCAGTCTCTCCCACCTCTTTGTCAGTCAACTTCTAAGTAGGTTAACCTGCCCAGTGAGCCTGTTGGTTTGCTGACCGAACTCCCATTCAGGCAGCCCAACGTGTCAACACTGATTGTTCTGACAGTCAACCTATAGGAAAACATAAAGTGAACTTACAAGCTCAAATGGGCAGACTGGGTGGGACAATAGGCCCTTATCTGCCGACAGTGTCTATGTATCCCCATCGAGAGTGAGTTCGTTGAGGGAGGCAGTTCCTCATTCTCTGAGGCTCCAGTGCTGATCATAGCCATCCCAAGACAGGTGTATAGGGGCCAACTTAAGCTCCCGGTCGGCCTTCCACCAGCTCAGCCACCACTGGCCTTCTCACCCCCAGCGCAGCCTCCTGTTTAGCTGATGCCAAGGGACCTTCTGACAGGGAGCCTAAACCCGAAATCTCCTGTGCCACGTTGGTCACGAGATCATGGTCATGCTCTCAATCCCACTACTGACATTGATTTTGACATAGCTGGTGTCAGTGTGGCTCACTTGGTAGCACATCTGCTTCTGGGCTAGAAAGTTATGGATTTTAGTTCACACTGGAGTGGACTCATTTGTACCATAAATTCTGCTGCCGAGTGCCATACGGGGCTGTACTGTCGGGTGTGCAGTCTTTGTATGAAGATGAGATGTTAAACTGCAGTACCTCCTGCCCATCTCTGGTGGATCCTGGTGGGTGCTCAGGTGGAAATAAAAGGACCCAAGGCATTTTTCACATGAGTATTGGATTTTTCCGCAGTATCCTGGTCAGTGTTCCCCAAACTATAAAACCAGTTCATACAGTTGTCCAAGGCAATGTGTCCTGTATACCCTCCCTCCATTTACTCTGTTCCACAAGATGGTTTTCAGACTGCAGAGGAACAGGAAATTCCTGACTCTGCTTGCGCCAGACTGGCCACTCTAGTTCTTGTTCATGCCAGACTGGCCACACTAGTTCTGATATCGTAGTCTCCTCAGTCTTCGCAGCAGACCACAACAGCTGCTTTCACTCCAGCTGAATCTGCTGATGCAATCCAAGGGAATGATCAGGCATTTGGACCTGAAGTCCCTATATCTGACCACTTGGTTCCTAAACAGCAATAGTTCCACGCCCATGGGCTTTCACAGGATGTCCTTTGGGTACTGGAAGCATCTCAGAGGGAGCCGACTTGCAAAACATATACTTTGACGAGGCTCTTGTGCTGGTGGAAGGAGCATGGATTGCTGCCCTCCCCTACCTCTCTCTGTCTCAGACAGAGTTGCGAGCCACATGCCTTAAGGTGAACCTGGTCACCATGTCAGTGTACTGTGCCAAAGCAGGTATACCTACTGGGGTACAGAACAAAGTAGTCAGCCATTTCTTTTAAAGGGCTGGATCACCTGTCCCCTCCAGTGCATGAACCACCTCCAACGTGGGACCTTCTGTTGCTGCTGTTATGACTATTGGGTAAACCGTTCGAGTCTACAGACAAGTAGAACATAGAAAACTGCCAACACAAGATGGCCTTGCAATCTATCTAGTCTGCCCCACGAGGTTACACATGCCTCCTAGGGGATCAGATGACCTCCCCTGATCCTCTAACCAGCCCTTTGTCTATATCCCATCCCATCTTAAAGCTCTCCACCATTTTTGCACTGATCAATGCTTTGGGTAGCTTGTTCCACCCCACCATCTGTAAAGTAGTACGTCCTTACATCTCTCTTGAATATTCTGTGCTTGCAATTCCCCCCTGGTATTTGTTGCTGCCGGTTGTGAACAACTCTTTGTTAGTACCCTGCATATATTTGACAAGAAGTATAGCCAGAGGTTAGAGAACCAAGCTGTGAACTAACTTTATGCAGCCAGCAGACCTGGGTTTGATTCCCACAACCCCCACTTGTATACTCTGTGACCCTGAAAAGTAGTTTATGGGTTTCATGTAAATATGGCACTCACCCTACCAAATTTCTTTCCAAAGCCTCGTGATTTGGAGGCAGAACAAAAGCTTTCACATGTTCAAAGTTTGCAGGGCTCTTCTCTTCTGTTGGGAGCATTTAATGGAATTTCATGGCGAGACTTGCTATTTGTTTCTCCCGTATGCTGACCCCAGCCTGAGAAGACTGAAGCCAAGCAGACACATGGATCAACTCCTGTTGTCTTGCAGGCTGGCTGGGGAGGAGTCGCCCGTGGGGTTGAAGGCTCGTGCTGCTGCCAGTGAAGTACCTTGTTCTGAAGTGTGTAGGGCTGCTACCTGCTCAAATGCACACACATTCATTCTCCATTACAGAATCTTACTTGCTCTGTTGTCATGATTGTGTTTTTGGTCCTCAGTCCTCCAGTCTCTTATTTGTAGTGCAAGCCATGTCACTTCCTCCTGAGGACTGCTAGGTGTCTGCCTAAGTGTAGATTGGCAGGGCTCGAAATACGGCCTTTCCCCATTTCTGTGGACATGCACTTGAGCTGCTAAAAATTCAGTCTGCCTTGAAGCATTTCTGTTTGGAAATGCTATATGGCGTGTGGCTTCGTGGCCACAGGGATAGCAGAGAGCGAGACTCTGTCTTGGCAGAAGCCGGAGGCTGGGTGCTAAACAAAAACAACAGCAAGAGAAAACCTCATTATTTCTTGGAGTGCCGGTAAAGGAACAGGTATGGTGCTGTGCATGAGGCTTCAGAGCAGGCTGTGGGCTTCTTGTGTTATCACTAACAAAGCACGCTTTGCCTGGCTTTGGAGAGCATATTACTTATGCAGTCCCTATAGCTGGGCAAATATGATCTCTTGGTGGCACCATGTGGTAGGGCTGTGGCATACAAAGTTAAAAAGTGTCGGTACTGACTGGAAAGGGCTCTCAGCATGGACTGCTGGCAGACAGAATGAGAGCATCAGAAGGTGAGATTCACTGAGAGACTGACGGGCAGAACTTAAATTGTCTGAGAAAGGCAAAGACACAAAATAAGAAAGAAAAAGCATACAGGCACCAAAATTAAAAGTGTAGATAATTATACAGATGAGAGGCCGGGAGAAAGCATGGGGCTGGGAAAAGGCTTAGTGATCAAAAAGCCAGGGAAAAGATGCAAAAGAAAATGAAAAGCAGAGTATTGGGGACGACAAATGGGTAAGGAGAGTTAAGGAGAAGGAAGGAAAGAGAAGACGTGATGAATTAGTTAAACAATAAAAATAATTAGGAGTGAGAAAGTAAAATTAAAACAAACAAGGATGAAAAGGAATAAAGTACTTAGACAGAAGCTGTGTTAAAACTAATTTATTTTCCATTTTATTTACAAATCTCATAACTGTTCGGCACCAGTATGTAGACTTATTGTAGCGTAGGTTTGGCTTGATGGCAGGACTTTTAACAGTTCTCTGTGGAAATGTAAAAGTGCCCTATTTATGTTTTTTTTTTTTTGTTGACTGGGCAAGTGCACTAGATAAATCCTGCCTATTTTCAGGCACGACCTGGTGGAGGGGGGGATACAGATGAATGCCAACTGACCTTGAACCAGATTAAGCTGTTGGTGGTATTTTTAGTGAATGAGGGAAGTTTGGCCAGGGACACCGGGGAAATTCACCTACTCTTTTCGATAAGTGCCATGGGATCTTTAACATCCACCTGAACTACCACCAATCCAGGCAGATGGGACCTCGGTTTAACATCTCATCCGAAAGATGGCACCTCAGAAGTGCAGCACCCCTCTCATGTTGCACTACACTGTCAGTACTGGGATATTAACCTAGTGCCAGATGTGGGAACTGAACCCACAACCCTTTGATCTCCCGCCTCAGAGGCGAGTGTGCTACCTGCTGAGCTACTGACACTGATGAAATGACACTATGAAATTGTGAACTGCCAGGCTTGCTTTTCCAGAGGAAGTGTAGCAGCGGGGCCATTATTTCTAGCCCTGATAGTGAACCGAATCCAAGTAGTTAGAAGTAGTGGTTACGTAAGTCTAGCCATAGTACTTCTATTAATATTCACTTCACATGACCCACACAATCTCCCCTGGCAAGGCTTCTTTCAAATTTCTGTCCCAGCATGCAGATCTAGGTGCAGTGGGACAGAGCTTCAGAGCCACATGGTTGGGTGGTAGGAGGAGTCAAGCTTGAAGGGTGTTCCGGGGACTGTTGGGGTGACTGGGCTTGCTCAGTGGAAGACAGCTTAAGTGTGGATGTGAACTGAATGTAATTAGTAGAACTATGGTGACAGGTAACTAAACTCTGTTTCCTCAGATCTATCCTGAAGCTCTCTCTTACCAGTTTCATCATATGCCTTCATGTTCTCCAGTCTACCCTAGTCTCTCATAAACTCTTACACTCATCTTAAAAGGGACAGGAAATCTGTGCAAATTTATATCTGGTTGTAATGTTTGTTTTCTTCTGAAATTATATTTACACCCTTCAATTGATTCATATTTAACTGTGCTTGAATAAATGATGATGGTATCACTAGAGTTTTGTTTTGTTTTTATGACTCTGTATTTTGTACAGTGCTCTTCATGGAACCAGGAATTTGGAATTCTGCTCTGGTCCTCACTGCATGGGCTCAGAACTCTGACCACAAGCTGTTGACATATCAGAGTAGTACTCCCAGTCCATGCAGTGACATAGGCAAAACCTTCTGGTTCCATAAAGGTAACTGTACAGAATATTGTCCATAAAAACAAAACAAACACAGTGTTTCACATCAACTTTCAGTTCAGAGACAGTTAAACCTGATTACTTAAGAGGTATGGCTTTCATTTCTGACAATTACCATGGCTAACAGCTGCAAATTCACAAAGGTTTCCCATCCCTTTACTATTCCATGCATAATTATGTGCTTGTGCACATGCACAAAGCAAACATATTGTTACTGTAGCGTAGGGGCTATGTAGGTGTGTACTGTATAAGCCAATGGATGTAGAAACACGGGAGGCTTGCCTCTCAAAAAGCCAATGCTGAGAAGGCGGATGACAGTGTTCACCTGGCTGATGGTGTAACTTTCTTATAGTTCAGAGGAGAAAAGCCTTGCCAGTCGCATCGGTTTTCTGCCCAGTAGCCAGATAGCAGGCATCATCAGGCTTTGAAGATGAACATCAGGCCTCACACTGTGTGTGTGTGTGTGTGTTTACCTCTAGTTACAGACAGGAAGCGCCTGTTTGAAAGCACTAAACAGAGCTGAGAACAACATGCAGAATGCAAATATAATCGCTTCAGATATGTTAACAGCATGTCAATAATGAACAGAAAACACCAGCAATAGTTGATTTAAATTATATATTATGTTCCCTTTAAAGAGCCCTGATATCCATTGGGTAACTTTGAAAAATGTGAGAGTTACACACAATTCAGTTTATAATTTACCTATTTTTGCAGTCTTTTTTTTTTTTAATCAGCCCCTTCTGAAGTCGAACCCCGGCCCTTTACCCCACCTCCAAGACTTACCCAATCTACTTCTTACCTCATTGTGTGAGTGGGTGCCATGGATGGTGGTGGTGTGGTGCCTTAAGGGTCACAGCATCATCCTGCAGACAGGAGTTCTTTTCCGCCTGTTACTCCCCTTGAGTCGGAGCTGGCGGCATGCAGTGGCACACTTGTAGACCATGAAGATGGTGCACACTTTCAACGCCTGCCTCAGACACTTACTTCTGGTGGCAGCTGCTGTGCACCTACCCTCCACTAGGTGGCAGCTAAGCAGCAGTACACACTGCCCCCCACCCCAAATGAGGAGATCTGTCCATGAACGCTAAATCCTCCTTCCCCCTGCCAGTCTCTGAACAACCATGGTCCGTTCTTGAACCCACATCACCACTGTGGCAGGAGGTAAGGCATCCAGCGCCTCATCCCTTCATACCACTGTCCCAGCTACAAGTGTACTGTAGCTCCTATTTTCTTAGACAGTACTGTTTCTGGCCCTTGGGGGAGGGGGGGCTGAACCTGCAACACACTGTTTTACCATTACACCACAACTATATTTTTGCAATTTTTTACACTCTGTACTCATTCAATATAATGTACACACCGTTGATTACTGTTCTCCATACTATGTATCCAATGCATAAATTCTTATGTTTAACCTCTGGTCTCCTACTAGCTTATTTGTAGTTCTTGAATATTTTTGACCTTTGTAAAAAAAAACAAATTGTGTGAACTTTGGGAACCTGCCCAGGCTCACCTTGTAAATAAGTCTTTCTCAAGGGTGTTTCAACTGGTTAAAAAAGATTGATTGATTGATTTCTTTATTACTGATGGAAGTGACATTAAAAACAAGATTAAAGTCCCTTGGATTTTATAAGCTTTGGCTACCTGTGTACACATGACATCATAATGCCCTGTTTATGACATCAGATAATTATCTCCACAGCAACAGATTAGGATGTCATAAACAGAGCTATGACTACAGAAGTAGACAAGCAGACAGAGTAAATAGGGCTGCAATCCGGCTTCAATGCGAATGTCCTTAGTAATAAACAAGTAAGGGTGACAGTTCCAAAAAAGGGTGAAATATAAGCTGCATTGTGTCTAGAGATTGTTTTTCAGAGTTGTCCCGACACTGCAAGCAAACATTTGCCATTGACAAATACTTGTTTTATATACAGTTGTCTTATTCCCTCTCAGCCCCTATATTCTAGTGTTAACAGGATCAGATCTGCTAACATCTCCTGATATGCTTTCCCTTTACCCCTAGTCATTATTGTCATCCTCCTCTGCATTCTCTCCAACTTGTCTACATCCTGCTGTGATGTGGCGCCCGGAACAACATGTAATATTCAAAGTGCAGTCTTACATAGATCCTATGCAATGGCAAGTTTACCTTTCCTGACCTACTGACAAAGCTCCTCCTTATATTCCTTGATGCTGCATTTCAGGCTGTCGCATATTACTTCACTCTCCTTAAGTCTCCTGTTATTGGCCGGCCCGGTGGCGCTGAGGGTTGAGGCGCTGGACGCCACACCTAGTGCCACGCTGGTGACCCGGGTTCAGGAACGGGCCCGGACCGCCGAGGGTCGCCAGGGAAGAAAGAGGATTGAGTGTCTGAAGGACTGCTCTCCTCTCTCGGGAAGGGATCCGGGGTAGCTCGGTGTGGCAGCGCCCCCCCCCCGGTGGAGACAGGTGGCACTGCTATATGCACAGGGGCTCACAAGCATGAGGTAGACGACGGGCAGCTGCCTCTCTGGGCGTAGGGAGCACCTACGCTGCTGGGCTGGGCATTGGTACATCCCGCTGGCCGGGGTGTAAACATCACTGAAAAAGCCCTCATGCCTGGATAGGTGACAGCCCTTCCAGAGTCTTGCTGCCACATGCCCAACACTGGAGCCCCGCCACCACCCCTTCGATCTCCTCGGGACCCTACATCCCCCTGGTGGCTTGGGGAGAAAGTAATGACCTTGAGGATGGTGGGGTTCACAGTGGGCGGTAGAGCGGTACTGGCCAGCGGAGAGGTCTGAGAGAGTTCTGGAGTCGAGGGAGATAAACAGAGTTGTAAAAAAAATTAAAAAGTGTCCTGTTACAAGCTGGCCCGGTGGCGCTGCACTAGATGCCTCACCTCACACCACGCTGGTGACCCGGGTTCAGGAATGAGCCCGGGCCATCGGGGGTCAGCAGGGGCGGGGAGGGACTGAGCATCCTGCGGATGGTTCTTCCTTCCTGGGGAGGGTGTAGGGCTTCGCGTCGCTCCTGAGTGACCTCTGACGGCAGTCGGGGGTTGCCAGGAACTAGCGACGCCACCATATGGCACTCAGGGGTGGAGCTCAGGCGGACGCTGCGCCGCCATTGACGCCCAGGCTCCCGGGGTGGAGGAGATAGGGACAGATAAATGGAAAACCCCGACTCCTGATAGGCGGTCGGGACCAGTGGTCGTCCCCATGCCCAATGTCGGGCCTCCCAGTTCAATCTCAGGCACTCCGACGACTCCCTGGTCGCTCAGTTAGATTGTAGATAGAGTGCCAGAGGAGTCGGCGGTCCCACCCTGGGGGCTTACAGCCGGGGGGTCGGGCGGCCAGATGGTGCAGTAAGGGAGATGGGCCCATGCCTGGGAGAAGAGTCTGGGGGCTTAAGTGGGCAGGAACTGACCACACCGAGTGTCCTCGCCGGAGAGAGGTCAGGTAAGCCGACGATAAGGGGGCATAAAGAAAGTTCGATGAAAAAAAAAAAAAAGTCCCCTGTTACAGTCACCACTAGGTCTTTCTCACATCGTACCACCTCTAGCCTTTCATTCCCTAGTCTGTACAACCTAGTCTGATTGTTACACCCAAAATGCATAATCCTGCATTTACTGACTTTTCATTTCATTTGCCATCTATCATCCCAAGTGCCTAACCTATTCAGGTCCTCTTGCAGTCTTATGGCCTCTGCATGTATGCTAGCTGCACGCAAATGGGCATGTTTGGGCTGGAGTGCAGTTGAGTGAACTGGGTGGCGCAGTTCTGGAAATCTAAAACTCTATAGTTATTTGGCTAATTATGACTTGTTCTTTTGAGCAGATGACAAAACTTACATACATACATAATGTCGGCAGATAAGGACCTATATGGCCCACACAGTCTGCCCAGTATTACTCCTGCTACTGACCTCCACCCCCCCCTCAGGATTCTCATGTGCCTATCCCATGCATTCTTGAAACCCGGTACCGTTTCTGTCTCTGCCACCTCCTCCGGCAAGTCGTTGCAAACATCCACCACCCTCTCCGTTAAAAAAGTACTTCCTCGTGTTACCCATAAATGTCCACCCTCCAGCTTCATACGGTGGCTCCTAGTTGCTGAACATAGCCATAGACTTAGCCAAACTTTAGAAAAATAAAATATCACTGAATTTTGATCTGCAGCCTGTGGAACTGCAGTAACTATTTGGGTACCCAAACATTGTTGCTTGTAGCCAAATACAGAAATGCTCAATAAAATGCTGTTTGGCTAGTGGCAGGTTGTGGAGGACAGTGAGCTTAAGCCCACCGCTGCCTTCGCCCATGGAGTTTCTTGCCATTTAAAGCGTTTTATCATGAATAATTGTACAGGCTATACTACGGCAGCCAAGCAAGTCTGGTCCACAAGGTCCCTTTTGGGTTGCTGGATGATCTGGTGGCAGCTTGTTCTGCTTCACCATGGGCACAAAACTCGAATCTTTGCACTCAAGTGGCTGGGATGGCAGTGCTTTCCGTGGCAGCTCTCACCTGCCCCAGGGGATTGGGACAGTGTCCTCCCACTCCTCGAGCAACCACTGCACCCGAGGTGAAAGGTGCCTAACATATTATGTGTGGGTGCCTCTAGCTGTCAAGTCCTAGGAAACAGGTGTTTATGCGGGGGGTAAAGTCACAAAGATATGCACACATCATGAGTGTCAGTAGGAGCACATGGGTAAAATTGGAACATGTGATGGTATGAACAGCTCCTCCTTCTGGACAGAACCTGGACCCAGTGTCTCCTCCCTTGCCTCTGTCCACGCCTAGCTCATCAGGGAGCGCCATGAAGTATCTACCTCACTGTGGGAAGGTGTGCCCCACTGTGGGGTTGAGGTGGAGTAAAGGTTGGCATGGTGGGACTGAGTAGGTTGAAGAGGGAGGAGGCACAGTGCTTATTGAAGTCTTGTGTATACAGATGCAAAACTACTGTACTGTATTTCTAAATTAAGCCAAAAGGGACCTTATTTGAAAAGGAACTGCAGTCATTGTCCTAATCCCTGCTGTCTGATAAAATTCCAGCAGAGTTTTGTGGCGGTAAAATAAGGACCCTAGCAAGTCTGCCTGACTGACCCCATAAATCATCTGCAGTAATTGCTCAGAGAAAAGCTGCCTTTAGTTTGAGAAAGTGGCTCTGACTGTGTGCCACCCAGATAGCCCAGATGGTTGAGGTCATTAGACCCAGCTCCTGGGGATACCTCTTGAGGGGCAAGCTTGTGTGAACTGAATAAAGGAGTCGGTGCTAAGTGTAAATAATAGGTTTTAATGTTGCCCTCCTTGTGTTTGTCCTGTTCTAATCGCCCTGGAGGGATTAGAAGGCAGACATGAAGTCCTCAAGAGAATAGCGCTTAGTGCACTGGTGACACAGTTTCAATTACCTAATACCTCCTTGCCGCTGTATGTCTGTGCCCGTAGGGGTCTACAGTGTTAAAGTAGCACTGTCAGACACCACTCCCACCAGCCTCCAGGCTGGAAAAAGTGTTTGAGGGAACTGAGCTGGGAATGTACATCCCAGTCAACACCAGAATGCATTTCCATGGGGTGTGTGTGTGTTTGCAAAGCAGTTCTTTTGCCTGAAAGGCAGTCCAAATATTCTGACTTCAGTGACCCACAAACCACTGTTGTTACATAGTGTAACATAAAATTAAATAAATATAAATTAAAAACAATTATACCCTGCAGTTTTCTTTTGTCATGGGGATACTGATCCCCAATCCCTTTGCAAGTTTCTAGTGATGATGCCGGTTTAAGAAATGGAAGCAAACCAGAAGTATGGCGACCCTTTTCTGTTGTTGCTGTTGCACCATAATTAGGTTGCTTGGTGCTATAGGCTGCTAAGAAAACATTCCAGCTTTGTTGGAAGGAAGGAGTTCCTAACTGAACAGGGCCCTACCAGCCTTGGCTCAAGCAATGCAGGTCACAACTCTGTGTTACTTCAGGGCTTATGCTGCAGTCAGTTCATCCCTTTGAGCAGGTGGGGGGTAGTGATCAGCTGCTCTGGAATGAATAATTGCTACCTCCCCCATTTTGTGCGTGTGTGTGTGTGTGTGTTGAGCCACTGGTTTTTGTTTGTACTGGTAGACCTCACAAGTCCACCAGTGTGAAATACCAGTAAAGGATGCATTGTGGTTCTAGCAGTGGCAGAGCTAAAGCAAGGACATCCACAGGAGTCAGACATTACACTGTTGCAGAGGAGGCATTACTTTAAAGGAAGTTTCTGCTGTAAGGTTAAAAAAAAAAAAAAAGAAAAGTATCTGTAACAGGAAGGGACACAGACATGTGGGGAGTGGTGCAATGTACTGGCTGTGGAGCAGCAGTCTTCCGGGAGACATTCTGGAGACTGTGTTGCTGCCCTATTTGTAGGCACCTCTTTGGTCTGAGGGAAGAGGTTGTTGTTCTCCATGCTAACCTGGCAAGGATTCGGGAAACCTGCTTCCCCCACCCAGGCCACCATCACTACCTCAGAGGTTGCTAAGAAAGAGGAGTGGTTGGACCACAGTGGGCTCAGGGAGGGTGAGAATGGTGGAACAGAGGCGCATCCCTCCAATTGTGCCTCTCCACAATTCATTCGCCACTCTGGCGGTGCATGGTTCCTCTATGGAGGCACCCGCAGTGGAGACCAAGGAGGATGCTGGGAACCTCCACAATGGAGACCCACAGGAGGGTGGCACAGGACCCCACAGGGGAAGGAAACAGCTCCTGGTGGGAGACTCAGTTGTTAGGGGAGGTAGAACTGGGGGAGGGAAGGAAAATAGAGGTAAGGTGCCTGCCTGGCGCCATGGCTTGGAGAGACAGGAAACGAATCCTCAGGATCATGGGAGCAGCTGCAAGGGGGAGTGAACTGGATGTCATTATCCACCTAGGAACAAATGACCTGGCTGAGAATGGGATCAGAGCAGTGCAACAGGAGTTTGTGGAGTCGGGGAGGGGCCTTAGACAAGTAGCACACATGGTAACTTTCTCGGAAGTACTACCTATCCATTGCACGGATGAGGCTAGGGTACTCCGCACCATGAGATTCAATGACTGGTTGGAAAACTGGTGCAGAGCGCAGAGATTTGGCTTCATTGGGTACTGCGGCTCTCGGTGCGATGATCTGCATCTATCCAGGAGGGGAACCAGGATCCTAGGTGATAGGTGTAAATGCTTAGTTGGCAAGCATTTAAACTAGCTAAGGGGGGAAGCACTGAAAAGGAGAAGGAAAGGCCCCAAAGAACTTCCAAAAAAAAAAAAAAAAAATCAGGGTAGTTAGTGAGGAAAAACACCAAGATAGAGCAGTCGATAGGGAGAAGGGCAGGGGTAAATAAAGAAAAGACAAAGGCAGAAAGGACAGGGATGGGGCAAAAAGAAATAAAGCCATAAGAAAATGGAGGGTAATAAGTACCAATGCCCATAGTCTAGGTAAAAAGCTCCCCAAAATGGTGGCCTTGATGGAAGAGGAATGCCTGGATATCGTGGCAGTCACAGAAACGTGGTACACAGAGAGCCATCACTGGGATGTCAACATACCAGGGTACACAATTTACAGGAGGGACAGGGAGGGAAGAAGAGGAGGAGTAGCTCTCTGTGTAAGGGAAGGGATCAAAGCAACAGAACTAAAGGGTAAACAGGGAGGAGAGGAGGCACTGTGGGTCACCCTGGAGACGAAATGGCACCACAGTCCGCACAGGGGTTGTATACAGACCCCATCTCAGGGGAGGAAATGGACAAGGAAATTATAGAAGGCATCCTTAGGATGGCAGAGAAAGGGACATATTGCTGATGGGGACCTGACTATGCCAGATGTTAACTGGAGCACCTTTGCTGCAGCCACATCCAAGAACAAGGCCATTCGATGTCCTACAGGAGCATGCCTCGGACAGCTAGCTTTGGAACCCACTCGGGAGGGACCAATCTTAGACCTTGTACTCAAATGGGGACGGAGAGAGGATCTTGAAGTGAGTCACCATCTGGGAACAAGCTACCACCAAACAGTGTGGTTCATGATAAACTTAGCTGTAGAGTCAAGCCATACAAAAGTGAAGGTACTGGACTTCAGGAGGGCTGATTTTATCAAAATGAGAGTGCTTCAGAAAAGCAGTAGCAAACAGGCAAGATGGGGTGTAGCAACAATGGGGAAACATCAAAACTGCCATTATGGAGGCAGCAAACCTTTGTGTGAAGCAAATAAAAAATCAAAAATGAAAAAAAAAAACACTATGGTTCTCAAAAGAAGTGGCGGGGAAGGTTAGGGAGAAAAAGGTAGTATTCCGGAAGTACAAGGAAACGCAGAAGGAGTAGGACAGAGAACTGTACCAGTTAAAGCAGAAGGAAGCGGGGAAGGCAGTCAGAATAGCAAGCGCCCAAACCAAGGAAAGATAGTCAACCTCGTTAAGAAAGGGGATAAACCTTTTATAGGTACATTAGAGCAAAGAAAGACTAAGGCAGGGATACAGAGGCTGAATAAAGAGAATGGTGGTTGGGCAGAGAGCGACAGTGAAAAGCAGGGATACTGAACAGTACTTCTGCTCAGTATTCACAATGGAAAACCAGGGGGAGATACTTAATCCAGTCAATAGAAGCACTCTGGATAGGGGGGTTGATATTAGTCCTTTCACAGAAGAAAGAGTTCTGAAAGAACTCTTAAAACTGAAGGTGGATAAAGCAATGGGCCTCATGGGATTCACCCCAGAATTCTAAAAGAACTAGTTTCACCACTGACTACCCTTTTTAATAAATCATGGGAGGATGGTGTGGTACCTGAGGACTGGAGGAGGGCGGATGCGATTCTCGTTCACAAAAGTGGGTGCAAGGCAGGGGCAGGAAATTACAGACCTGTCATTTTGACCTCAGCGGTAGGGAACATGATGGAATCGCTCTGAAGGAAAGAACTGTTGAGTACCTAGAGGCCAGTGGGGCACAGGACCCAAGGCAGCATAGATTCACAGCAGGAAGGTCATGTCAGACAAATTTAATTTATTTCTTTGACTGGGTGACCAAAGTAGTAGACCAGGGAGGGGTTGGGGACATGGCTTACCTAGACTATAGCAAGACATTTGACACAGTCCCGCACAAAAGATTAATAAACAAATTAGCCAGCCTGGGAGTGGATCCCAGGGTGGTAGCCTGGGTAAAACACTGGCTGGACAACAGAACATAGAGGGTAATAGTAAATGGAGTCCACAGTGAAGAGGGGTTATTAGTGGGGTACCACAGGATTCAGTACTGGGGCTGGTCCTTTTTAATGTCTTTATAAGTGACATTGCAGAGGAACTGAATGGAAAAGTATGTCTCTTTGCAGATGACACAAAGATCTGCAACAGGGTTGATACACAATGTGAGGTGGAAAGGATGAAAAGGGACTTGGCAAGGTTGGAGGAATGGTCAAATGTATGGCAGCTTAGATTCAGCGCAAAGAAGTGCAAAATAATGCACCTGGGAAACAAAAAGCCAGGGGAAGAGTACACAATGGGGGGTGAGATACTGATAACAACAAAAATGGAAAGGGACCTGGGGGTAGTCATATCAAACGACCTAAAGGTGGGCTGGGGGGATACTGGGATGCATAGGGAGAGGCATCACCAGTAGAAAACAGGAAGTTGTTGGCCCTCTGTACAGACAGTTGGTAAGACTACATCTGGAGTACTGTGTACAGTTCTGGAGACCCCATCTCTGCAAAGACATAGGGTGGAGGCTGTCCAGAGGAGGGCTACCAAAATGGTGCAGGGTCTGCACCAGAAGACATATGAAGAAAGACTAAAGGAGCTTAATCTGTATAGCCTCGAGGAAAGGAGGGAGGGGGGACATGATAGAAACTTTCAAATACCTCAAGGGAATCAACAAGGTCCAAGAGGATAGCATCTTTCAGAAAAAGAGATGTGCAAGAACAAGGGGGCACAATTTGAAGATAGAGGGGGGACGGATCAGAGGTAATGTGAGGAAGTATTTCTTCACAGAGAGGGTTGTAGATGCATGGAACAGCCTTCCTGAGGAGGTCGTATAGTCAAAAACAGTGGGGAATTCAAGAATGTATGGGACAGACATAAGGCAATTCTAATGGGGGTTAGGAGGAAGTAGGCTGTTTAACTAGGATCTGCAGCTTATCTGTTGGGTTGAGAACTGGGCAGACTAGGTGGGCCAAGCGGTCCTTATCTGCCATCAAATTCTATGTTTCTAAGGTATTGGACTTCATAGCTCAGTACCTTATGCTAGCATGAGCTGATTTGTGCTAAAAGTAAAATTTTAACTGAGTCTAAATAGTTTTAGAACGGATCATACCTGGCTTTGTAGCCACCACCAGCAGATCCAGTCTAACTTCCTAGTATGCCTGCTCTCCTCCCCCGTGCTCTGAGGTTTTGTGACGTATCAGCAGGGAGAGTGTGGGGGCATGCACTATACAAGTCTATGGGGCGTTTTTTTCAATGCCGTTTTTTTGAAACTTTAAGCAAGATGGGAGGGAAATGAAAGCCACCGCTCTACTAGTAGGGTCCCTTTTAGTAGAGCGGTGGAAGTTAGAAGGGATCTGCTGGTGGTGACTATGGAGCTAGGTACGCAGGAGTGTTCAAACCAAAACTTTTATTACTTGCCCAGCCATGACTGTAGCTGAACTTTCACTTGCCCCTGTTAATTACAGTGAAATTAGCTCTGTTTTGGTACTTGCCCTTCAATTAAATGTACTTGCCCTGGACAGGGGGCAGTGGGAGTTGCACACCCCTGCAGGTACAATCTCTTCTAAAACTATTTAGACTCAGTTAAAAATGTCACTTTTAGCACAAATCAGCTCATGTTGGCATAAGGTATTGGGCTCTCAAATATCTTATCCCATTAGGTTGGAAATTCACTTCAAGATGATATAGAAATACCAGGGTCACTACTCACTGAACAGCTGAAGCAACTTAAAATGAAACTTCTCCTGAGGCAGGGAAGGGCATGACAGGCACCTAATGAGTTTGGCTGTTGGCAGATGCTCGGGCCCCAGGCAACAAAAACTTATGCCATCAACTCAGCAGTGGGCATACTGTATTTGAGGATTGCAGTGTCGGGCTCAACATTGGAGGACAGCATTATTTATCTGTTCCACATTACAAGGGATACCCCACGATTTACCACCGAGGATTGCTCCATCCCCCCACTTTTTTCCTATGGAAACGTTGCTGCCCCAAGCAGAGATGGTGCTGTAAACCCAGATGTTAAAGCAGAAATTCATAACACACACTGTTGCCAAAGGAAAATTAAACTTGTACAAGTAAAGGCACTAGTTGAAAGAGTGTTCAGAGCTTTATCTCCTTTATGTTCCACTTTCTGAGGGCCAGTGTCTGACATTTTTCCACATTTTGGGTGTCAGTGTCACACATTTCAGTGGCAGTAGGGTTGAGAGGTACGGTGGACAGCTTCATAGGCAGTCATTCCAGGGCATCCTGATTTCAGTGTCAGCAAGGCATGTGATTTATCTAACAGTGCACTGCCTGGTCAATCAGCAGTTCAGTCGCTTTGTTTAAGTGGGCCCCCAAGACATTATGTTAGACTATCAAGGAGATGTGGACTGTAGCCCAGTAGACTTCCAAGCTATGAAAGGATCTGTTCACTTCTGGTCCTTATTCCTTTCCAGGACTAATGCAGGTGTTCTTCCTTAAAAAGTGAAATTGTAATAACCTTTGAGGAAACATCATCATTGCACAGTGTGGTTCCAGTTGGATATGGGCAGGGAAAGCATCCGACTAAGACCAAATCTTAGATTTCAGGAGGCGGCTTCAGGAAAATGGGTGAAGTGCAAAGGAGCCTTCTGGCGCATCAGAGCAGATATGGGGTGGACCAAAGGTGGTCCATCATTAAGGAAGGAATACTGGTTGCCCCAGATGAGTGCATTAGGCTCAGGGGAAGAACACAAGGCCAAAGCACCCAGCTAGTTCAGTTCTGGGGTTGCCCAGGCAGTAAGGGAAAAGAGGTTGGCCTATAGAAAATTCAGGAAGACCAAGAGAGAAAGGCGGATAGGGAAAATTACTTACGATTGCTAGTGAGGCAAGTAAGGAGTCCGCTGAGTATAGGCACAGAAGGAACTGCAGATAGCTGAAGGAATTAAGAAGGGAGAAGGCTTTTCTTTGCTATATAAATGAGAAAAGGATAAAGAAGGAAGGGATTGTTCGGCTTAAGAAAGGGGTGGAGTGGGTGGATAATAATAATGGGGGAAAAGCAGAGATACTAAATGAATAGTTCTGTTCCGTCTTCACCAGGGAGGATGGACCAGTGCCTTCAGGAGGGAAGAGAGGAGCAAGGGAGAGGGGAACACAGATGTAGTGATAGGGGATAGAGTGAGGGAGGGGCTGCTGGCGTTGAAGGTGGAGAAATCATCAAGCCCGGACAGAGTACATCCAAGGGTACGAAAGGAACTGGCTGAGGAGCTAGCAGGGCCACTAGTAGACCTATTTAATAGTTTATTGGAGTAGGGCATAGTACTGCAGAACTGGAGAACACAGCTGAAGAGATACAGGACCTACAGGAAGATCTGGAAAAGCTGGGGAGGTGGTCTAGGATCTGGCAGCTTGGCTTCAATGCCAAGAAATGCAAAGTTATGCATATTGGAGCCAAGAATCCCAGGACAGAGTACTACCTGGGTGGAGTAAAAGTATCTGCATCAGAGGAGGAGAAGGACCTGGGAGTGATGATCACTAGTGACCTGAAGCACTCCACGCAGTGCAAGAAAGCAGCAGCAAAGGCAAACAAGATTGTGAGATGCATCTCTAGGGGAAACAGTAGTAGGAGAGAGGAGGTTACACTGCCCTTGTGCAGGTCACTGGTAAGGCAGCATCTAGAGTATGGAGTTCAGTACTGGTGCCCACACCTCAAAAAGGGCATTAACCTGCTTGGAGAAGGTCCAGAGGAGGGCTACAAAGATGATAGCGGGTCAGCAGGGGTAAGGCATACGAGGAGAGGTTGAAGGCACTGAACATGTACTCCCTCGAAGACAGGGGAGAGAGAGGGGACATGATTGGGACCTTCAAGTATTTGAAAAGAATAAAAGTTAATAAGGAGAGTATCTTTAAATTGAGTGGCAACCATAACATGAGGGAGCACAGTCTTAAGCTGGAGGGTGGGAGGTTTAGGAGGGAGGTCAGGAAGAACTTCTTCACAGAGAGGGTGGTGGACACTTGGAATGCGCTGCCAGAAGAGGTCATGTCGTTGAAGACAGTGGGCAGCTCTAAGAGATACCGGGATAGGCATAGGGGAAAAGTAAGGATCATGGGTAGGGAGGATGGGAGGAGTGGTGAGGGAGGGCAGGGACAGTAGTTCAAGCTGTGGACTCTGCAATACGAGCAGAATTGATAGACCAAATATCCTTCTTCTGCTGGCTTCTTCATATGTATGTTCGTATCACTAAAAAAAAAGAAAATTCTGACCCTGAACAAGCAAATGTTTGGAACTCTGAATCTGAAACCCAGTATCCGGATTTGCCAGAGACCTGCTGTGTTCTTGAAAATCCTTGTCAAGAACAGTGCCCTGTCCTTCTAATGGAGTAAAGCTATGTTTCCTGCATTTTGTCTGTGTTTTTCTAGTCTCTGCTCAGCTGACTGAGAGTGTGAGATCCTGAGTTGTTCTTCTGAAGTTTTTTATATCTTGAGATACCTCTTCCATAATTAGGGTCAGCACTGACTAGGACCAATGAACTGTGAGTGACATCACTGCAGAGCAGCTTGTTGCAACAGGGCACCATCTCCTTCATCAGATAAGATGCAGTAAAGCGTTTCATAGGCTTCAAAACAATTCCAATCCAGCTTGATGCCCTTCTCACATTGTTTAACCTGGCAAAGGGGCGCTTATAGCTGCTTTCAATGCAGGTGAACTTGCCTGTGAGACCAGAAGACCTTCTGGCTACTTACAACCGAAGCTTGTGGTAAATATTCTGCATCAGATGCTGAATCTGGTGTAAGAGATTCTCAAGAACAGCAGCTAGAGTCACCCAATAGTGCAGCAGCTAGGGGAGACGCTTGTCATTGCTGAAGCCCCAAGGACGGACCCAAGCTAGATATAGGAGTTTAGGTGGTAGCATTCCCCACCGCAGGCTGGGTGGAGGAGGGCAGCTGGTAGTGTCTGCTGCAAGCTGACTGGAGGAGGTCTGGTCAGGACTCTCAGTAGCTTTTTATATAATTAAAGGTAGCTCAGCACTCGTGGACCCAGTGCACTGACTGTCCAGGCAGAAAAAGGATTTAAAGTATTTTATTGTGTGGCCTCCTGCCGAAGACCCAGATAGGGGTTGAAGTGCCAGGGCTCTAGTCTGCTTGTTTTTCTACTTGTTGCCGCACAATAAAATACTTTAAATCCTTTTTCTATCTGGATAGTCAGTGCACTTGGTCAACGAGTGCTGAGCTACCTTTAATTATACATTTAGCAGGCTGGTCGCCTTGCTCAGCACCACCTCTGCTTTTCAAGCGCAACATTCCTTTTTGAAACTCTTAGATTTTGCCTTTTTCGGGTCCAGGACTCTGGAAAAATAAAGGGGGGTCCTAGAGCAAATCATGGAAAGTCCTGCAGTTCTGCTTTGGAGCCATTTTTGCAGTCCTACTACAGTGTGGGTGGGCAGAACTCAGCAGATTGTGCATCATTAGGAGCCAGCAGGTTTTCCTTGGGCCCTGTACACTGATAGATGAGCAACCTGATTGGCTGCTGGCGGTCGAGGACATCGGAGACTGTGTGAAAGAGGATAAGTGTTAGTGTCCATCACCATGGGCTGGATGGAGGAGGATAGGTAGTAGCGTCGCTGCAGCAGGCTAAATGGAGGGGTAGGTGTTGGCATCTGCTGCCACAGACTTGATGGAGGAGGGGTAGGTGTTGGCATCTGCTGCCACAAACTTGATGGAGGAGGTTGAAGTTGGCAACTGCTGCCACAAACTTGATGGAGGAAGGGTAAGTGTTGGCATCTGCTCACAGACGTGATGGAGGAGGGTAGGTGCTGGCATCTGCTGCCAGACTTGATGGAGGAGGGGTAGGTGGTGGCATCTGCTGCCACAGACTTGATGGAGGAGGGTAGGTGTGACATCTGCTGCCACAGACTTGATGGAAGAGGGTAGGTGTTGGCATTTGCTGCCACAGACTTGATGGAAGAGGGGTAGGTGTTGGCATCTGCTGCCACAGACTTGATGGAGGAGGGTTGGGTTGGCATCTGCTGCCACAGACTTGATGGAGGAGGGTTGGAGTTGGCATCTGCTGCCACAGACTTGGTGGAGGAGGGGTGTTGGCATCTGCTGCCACAGACTTGATGGAGGAGGGTAGGTGTTGGCATCTGCTGCCACAGACTTGATGGGGGGTAGGTGTTGGCATCTACTGCAACAGACTTGATGGAGGAGGTTGGAGTTGGCATCTGCTGCCACAGACTTGATGGAGGAGGGGTAGGTGTTGGCATCTGCTGCCACAGACTTGATGGAGGAGGGGTAGGTGTTGGTTTTTGTTGCCACAAACTTGGTGGAGGTGGGGTAGGTGTTGGCATCTGCTGCCACAGACTTGATGGAGGAGGGGTAGGTGTTGGCATCTGCTGCCACAGACTTGATGGAGGAGGGGTAGGTATTAGCAACTGCTGCCACAAACTTGATGGAGGAGGGGTAGGTGTTGGCATCTGCTGCCACAGACTTGATGGAGGAGGGGTAGGTATTAGCAACTGCTGCCACAAACTTGATGGAGGAGGGGTAGGTGTTGGCATCTGCTGCCACAGACTTGATGGAGGAGGGGTAGGTGTTGGCATCTACTGCAACAGACTTGATGGAGGAGGGTTGGAGTTGGCATCTGCTGCCACAGACTTGATGGAGGGGGGGTAGGTGTTGGCATCTGCTGCCACAGACTTGATGGAGGAGGGGTAGGTGTTGGCATCTGCTGCAACAGACTAGATGGAGGAGGGGTAGGTGTTGGCATCTGCTGCCACAGACTTGATGGGGGAGGGGTAGGTGTTGGCATCTGCTGCAACAGACTAGATGGAGGAGGGGTAGGTGTTGGCATCTGCTGCCACAGACTTGATGGAGGAGGGGTAGGTGTTGGCATCTGCTGCAACAGACTTGATGGAGGAGGGTTGGAGTTGGCATCTGCTGTCACAGTCTTGACGGAGGAGGGTTGGTGGCAGTGTCCACTGCAGTGCTGCCTATTGTTAGCCCAGTAATCACAGTGCTGACAAGCAGTTAGATGACATGCTCAGAGGCACTTGGTGGGCAGGGTTTTGTCAGGGAGGAGTTCTTAAAGGGAAAAGAATAGGGTTATGGGTAGACACTGCGTCAGCATCCCCCACTTCTGCTGGGGCCAATCTGTCCTTTCCAAGAGTATTGATTGCCTCCCTCCCTTTGCTTGAAGTCAGGGGCTGACCAGGCCCTGCTGGGGAGGGGGGCTGCGCTAGACTAGGGGTAGTGGAGGCCCCTCTCGATATAGGGCAGTTACCCTAAATGGGAACGGACATGTAGATGACTGAAGGAGGTCCATGACCCCCTTGGAATCACCAGAGATAGTGATAAAAAAAACAAAAAGGATATTTGATTGTGAACACCTGATTACGGCCAGAACATCCATAATGGTTCTTCATTCGTTGGGAGACCCCAACGATGTAGTCACCAGTTTAGTTGCTGAAAATCAACAGTGAAATGTTAAACTAGGTTTCAGCAAGACCACAGCACACTTCTCAATTTTGAGATAATTTACCTGTGAAGAACTGTGTCGTTGGCATGCATTCTTATTGGCGTGCATTCTGATCCCAGAGCTGGATGGACAAGCAGGTATCCGGTAAATACAGCTTGAGAAAAGAACTTCCAAGATTGGATTTCATGAGCAACCAGGAAAGTGGCAAATGGCTGTATAATATGTCACCCAGAGCTCTGAGCTGCATTTTCTACATTACTTGTCAGCTAAAATTAAGAAAAAAATCATGTGCCAGTTTGTTGGGGAGGGGTGTCAGATGTTGATGAGGGAATAAAATAAGCATACCTTTTAAAATGCTTTCTCATTGCTTTCAGGGCTGTTCGCTATATATATATTTTATTTTGTCACTCCTGCTCTTTTACAGGGCATATCATGGAAATTCATACAGATAGATGTCAATGACACTGTTGTCGTTTACGAAATAACATACATAAAGTTAGGATTACATTTCTACAGGCATTACTAAGAGCCAGCACTGAAAGTCCATAACAACCACTCATGAGCAGCAATTCAGATATCATGGATAACACAAACAGCACCAGGTCATTTGCCTTGATCACTCTGGACAGTAACCACCAAATGGCAGAACCTTTAAAGGCAAATATAAACTTTTTTTTTTTACATTTTAATAATGTTAATACAGTTACAAAAGTAAGCATGCATGAAGTCTGTTTAATACCCCAGTGTTATTTGGGGTCCCTTGTTGATACAGTTTGTTTTCTGTCCAGTATTATTTTTTAATTACTTAAGTGTTCAAGAACTCTGTGACATCAGTTGAGTGAAGGTCCAAGTTAAACTTTTTGTATTCAAATTTTGTTGCATTTTTCCTTTTGTATGTGTTATGGAGCTTTCAGTACAAGCAGTTTGCCTACATCATACAAAAGTCAACAGTATTGTATATACAGAAAAAAATTCTCATTGGTTAGAAGTACCTACTTCAAAAAATCATAAATTTAAATAGAATGAATAGCATCCCTTTAGCTTGCTATGACTGAGAAGCAGGCAAAATCTGTAACTGAAATTATTAGTGAATGTGTGTTAGGAGAATAAATTCAATACAAACGTATTGAGGCAAATGGTGCGGCACCGCATGTTCTTAGGAAATGGACTCACGCAGCATCTGCCATGACAGGACATCACAGATTTTTGCAAAATAAAATAAGTTGCCGTATGAAAAAATGTATGTTGCAGCTCGAAGCTTAATCGGCGAGAAGAGCTTTGGGGGCTGGGTTCTTGTTAAATGACTGCTTTCCTTTAAGAATCTGTATAAAACCCCATGGAATTAAAGACCCCCCGCGGGAAAGATAACTAGAAAGGAAGTGTATATTCACTATGTATGTGAGCCAAGGGTCCTAACACCCTGTAGCATAATAATGACATGTACCCAAATATAAGCCTACCTAAATATTTAATCAACCCTAATCCCTCCCGACACACACAAAACCCTCCCACAAAAAAAAATCCTTCAAACCCCTCAAAAAACACAAAGAAAATTACCCCCACAAACACACACAAAACTTCCGCCTCATACACACTCACATAAGACATCCCCCACACACACACGTATATTTGGTTAGACAAAATCATATTGATAGATTGTGACTCTCTGAACAATTGTCATAAATCTCTGAGGAAGGACTTGGTTGGTCCGAAAGCTTAGACATTGTTTTCTTTTTGTAACATCTGTGTTGGTCCAATAAAAGGTATCAAATCATTTGCTTCTAGATCTGTTCTTACAAGTACCAATACGGCAACTAATCTATTTCAGTACAGCACAGTAACATACAACAGTATCTGCTATCCACATCAGCAGTGAAGTCATCTAATACGTTTTCTATCGAAACAGAAGGCTTAATAACTACAGTGAAGACTACATTAAATAGTTCTGGTTAAGGTTACACTTTCCATGCAGAACTTTTGCTTAACTTATGTCACTGGGATCCAGAACTGAGAAGTATTTAAAAACTGAATATTGAGCCAAGTACTGGAGGGACGCTACTATCCCTCTGGGCACTACCATTGAGTGAATTTGAGACCGTCTCAATAGGCCATTCTGTCTCTTACATTCTATTCATACGCTCATATGAAAACGCAGCAGTACCAAGGGTCCTAAATAAGAACACAGTAGGACTGTTTCAAAACAAGCATATGACACAACACACAGAGGGATATTAAACAGACTGCACCCATGTCCAGATGTCCTGTTATAGAAACAGAGGAGTTGTCGGTAAACAAAGGCCCATGACTCCTCAAGTCTGCCCAGCCATACTTCCCTGATGTTGATTGTTTGAGTGTTAGTGGCCCCTTTACTCCTCATCCCCTTTCCCTTTTGCCAGTGTCTTTACCAGCCCTATATATCTGTCCCACTTATGTTTGACACCACACCCTGTTTTTTAACCAATAAATTTGAACTGAACTTACATTCTTCCACTGATTTTACAAAGATTAGTGGTTTATTCTGTCCCGCCACAATCTTCTCCATGAAGAAATTCATTCAGATATCCTCTTAAATTCTCACCTGACACCTTAATTGAGTTCTCCTGTAAACTATATTTCTAAAAGCAAAAACAAAAAGAAAAGCAAAAGAAATGTAAAACAAGTTTTATGGTCCATTTAAGGGCAATTCCTGTCCAGTTTAACTGTTGCTGATTGTGGCTGTCACCTGAGTGCAGTACTGCAGTACTAGGAAGATGTACTGCCCCGCAGGGTGTGCCATTCTTCGGATGAGATGTTAAAGCGAGGTCCTTTCTGCCTTTTCTGATGGTTTTTCAGATGGCTTTCTTGAAAAGGGTAGAGGAATTTTTATTACAGCACAAAATCAGACAGAGGAATACTTCAGTCACAAAAAAAGGGTAACATGACAAAAGTACCACAACATTTTCCCAGATTACATTAAAAAGGAAACAAAAGAAACAAACAAACAAAATAATTACTTTGAGTCGTCAGTCATACATTTCAAAAATAAATGGAATCCGTGGAATAAAAAAAAAATAATAGAAAGAGATGTATGTATGCCTTCTATCCTGAGGCAAAAAGGCCTTGACACTGTTTCCACTATTCGGTTACAGTCGAAGGCTTTTGTGGTTTTTTTTTTTTTGTTTGTTTTTTCCCCTCTCCACGCAGCTCTCCCCCTCTTCAGGAGACACACCTATGGCCTTTTCAGCCCTCGCTCCCCTACCTGGTGACCGGTGCAGTCCATCCCCCATGGAACCGTGGTTGTACCCCCAGGTGGAGTGCAGGCACGTGACACCCCGATACATCTGTGTTCGTCAAAACGCTGTCTCCGGGCTGGTAGGGCATTGAAGGTCGGGGCCCTGGTGCTCCGTCTACTGGGAGGCTGCGTGTTTTTTCCAGTTTTCTCTCGGCGTGCCATGTCCCCGGACGTCAAGGCGCAGAAGTACCAACGTCTGGCACGTCGCCCCTCTTGTTGAGCGTCGGACTTGCTGTACCTCGAGTCTCCACCCGGGGCCAGACAAGAGCCGAGCTCTGGCACCCCCCGGAGAGGACGAGCAGTCCCTGGGACGCTCAAGTCCTCTCCCCTGGTTGGTCTTTCAGTCCCGGGCTCGCTCTCGAACCCGGTCGCTGGTGTCGTAAGCGGAAACCCAACCGCTAAGTGTCAAGGGCCAGCCCTAGGCTTTGTGTTTTGACATCTATTTGAAATACTAAACTCCAGCTGTGCGTTACCATTTTTACTTCTTTTTGAGGTATAAGTTTCAGTTGTTTGGTTAAAGCACATCTGGCTTGCCACAGGTAATATTTGCATATTGCTAAACGAACCTGCAGAGTCCCCCTATGAAATTTAGTCCATCCATCCATGTAGATACCTAAAATAAGTACATGATATGTCATTTGTAAGAATGATGATTCATTCCAGGTAGCACTCAGGGTTTGCCAAAATTGCTGGCAATATGGGCACTCTAGAAGGAAGTGAAATTGAGTTTCTAACATTCCAGAACAGGGGTCCCGTGGGCAGAATCTCTCTTCAACAGTCTTCTGTTTGTCGGCGCCTTTAACTGGGATTCTATCGTGGATCCCTAGCCATGTCAGGTCCCACATTGGAGCCAGTAACCGTGGGTTAATCAGTTGACTTAAAGTCTCTGTAACTTTATGTGAAGGACAAAACTGTAATCCTGCTGGTGCACTTAAGTTCCAAAGGAGAATGTATCTATATAGATTTCTTCTGGTTCTGGATTAAATATCGATAGGTTTAAGTTTCCACATTTTAATTCTCTGAATAGCCAAATAAATGTAATTAGGAATAACATGAGCTAAGTCTTTTTCTAATACCATAAAAGTGTTTTGTTCCCAAGAGTACAGCACCGGAATCAATCATTCCTCTAGTGCTGGGGCCTACACAAAAGGTGAGTTACCTAATACTTTTCCAAAATTTCAGCTAAGGAAGACACTATACAGGAAAACAATCAGATTTATCATATTAATCCCTCCTTTATCTGATGTGTTATAGGTAACTTCTGTTTAATAGGGTTTAACCTTGACTCCCATAAACCTTGAAAAAAATACACTGTATAGTTTAGTCTCCAGTTGAGGGGGGATGTAACTAAGGAAGAGAAAACGGGGTATTAATAAGGTTTTAATTCAATAAACTCATTTCTTTTTAGAAAGTGAGTTGCTTCTCCATACAGCTAGCTGTTGCTCACCTTCTGTATGCAAACTTGCAAGTTTAGGAACTCTTGAGTCTTCAGAGGAGGACCAATATACCTACAATTTTTACAGGATTAATCTGTAACAGTATATCAGCTAAATGTAAACCTGAAGTATCTGCTGTAGCCCTGTTAAGGGGGACAGCTACACTTTTTTTCAGAATTATTACTTGAACCAGAAACTGCAGAGTAAGTATTTAGTGTTGTTTTAACACTGGCACCTGAAGCTTGATCCTGTAGGACCACGAGAGGTCATCTGCGTATGCAAGCACTTTAGTTTCTGAATGTCTGGAGTCATTGTGATCCCTCTAATGTTTGGATTAGTTTGTAATAAAGGCAATAACGGATCAGTTGAAAATATGTATAGACAAGGGCTTAAAGGACACCCTTGTTTCATCCCTCTTTTTACCACTGTTAGGGTACTATACCACCATAGGCGTAGTTTGACTTTGACATTTGGGGGGCAGGATTTTTGTGTAATTAATTTAAAATTACTGAAAAAAGTGTCGGGATAAATTTGGGGAGGCAGCACCCCCACAAACTATGCCTAAGTATACCACCCATTCCCATAAGGAATCATGGAAGCCTGATTATACAAAGTAAAAGGCCAACGAGAAAAGTCTTTGAAAAGGGTAGGGAATTTCCTGCTGTCCAAGCAGTATTTTCCACATTGACTAAAACACCACCAACAGCTCAAAGGAAAATGGCACACAAGGCCATTATTGAAAACGCTAATGTAAAAATGCTGGATTAGGGGTTCTGTATATATCAATTTTTTGTTGTTTTACCGTTTCTAATTTTTTACAGCATCTTTAAATACTGTACCAAAATGTCCGATTGAATGAGATGCCTGTGGCCATCTCACGCAGAGCAGCCTGCTTCCTGTGCACTGAATCTGCTGTTTAGTGCTGCCGACTAATGGCAGAGGTCAGGTAGTGGTGGATAGCCAGTGAGCCCATGAGAAGGCCAGTGGTGGGGCTGGGGGGTGTGCCAGCAGGGAGTAAAAAAAAGTTGAATTAAAAAGATTACTCACAGAGGCATACTCTGCATTTGTTGACTATGAATCAAAATTCTCTCGAGTCCCACCAGTTGCCTGGTTTCAGGAACCCAGAGCATCCATTAAATACAGTAATACAGTAGGCATAGTCATTGGTGAAGATCCAACCAGGCAAAATAGAGAGTCACCGAGGGCCCTGGGAACAAAGAGAGCCCCATCCCTTGCTGTGGTCATCAATTTCTAGCGCTAACCCAGGCTAAGGGTGGCCTATCATGTCTTTCTTTTGTCATGAGTCCCACAGACTCTGTCACACGGCGCTGGCAGTGCTTTCCCACTCCAGCGAGGGACAAAATGTACTGCAATCTGGGATTTATGTACACACACTGCTTTTCACATCTCTAGCATCTCAAAGAGCAGCACAGGCATGGAGCTTAATTCAGGGGCGTTCAAATAACAATGTTTAGGACTTGCCCAGGAATGACTGTAGCTGAATTTTCACTTGCCCCCCACCCCATTTGTTACAGTGACACAGGGGGCAATGGTATTTGCACAACCCTGGCTAAATTCGAGGTACTGGAATAGACAAATGGGTTTCTCTTTAGTAAAAGAGTTCCAGGAGATGGTCCGCTACCAGATTTGTAAACTCAAGTCAGTCAGTTCCACATTTTAAGTAAGTAATTATTGCCACCTTTGAGAAAATGTTGAGAGACATATAATTTAGCTATTTTAAGCAATAATACGCAACATGGTGTGTGGAGTAAACACACGCTTCAAGTGGTTGTTTGGCATAGGGCTGCACCTTGTGTCATTCAGACACTCGAGATGTGTACCTTCCATAATGACTGCACAGCCTGGAGTGTGTTATCATGTTTATAAAATGGTGTCACTGTTTCTTAATAATGGAATGAGGTTGTAGTTCACAGTAGTGCGGACGTGCAAAATAAAGCCTTAGAACCTGGAATGTGAGAAGCCCATCAATCAGCTTGGTTGATTTTCCTTAGTCATTTATAGTTCTAAATATTTTATAAATATCATTTTATTGAGTTTTCAACATATATACATACATGTCATCAGGTTTCACATAGCTCATTCAATTTATACAATTCATTAACAAACAAGCAGAGTGTATAAAATATTATAAATTACATAGTTTTGCATGCCTCTTTACTTTGCATATGTGGGGTTGATGTATAACAATTTGATCTCAGTTCAGTAATGAAGGAAAGTTCTCTCTTAGATCTTGGGTCCCTAAGTTAATCTCCTACTAAATATTTTAAATGTCTGTACTTCCCTTTGGCTCTTACTTGCCAAGCCTATTTCATAGAAGCACAGAATCCTCCTGTACTGCTTCCCTTGCCTGTGATGTCACTTTCTGTTGCTCTAATCACACCACAAGTAGAGGAATGATGGGCTGGAACAGAAACCTTGACTGTGCCAGCAGATTATGACCAAGGGTTCATCCAGTTTGTCCATAAAGAGATTCCCACCTATCCCCCAACCTAATGTCTTGAAGGTGTTTTCTACCCCAAAACCTCCCTCTCTCCCCCCTAACCTCCCCACCACCCTAATTTCTCCTTCTGGAATTTAGTCCTTTAAACCTGTCCAAGCCGTGTTTGAACCCATTTATAGACCCTGACCCTGCCCCTTCTGACGGTAATCTGTTCCTTGGCTCCAGCGCCTCTTAAATTGTGTTTACATCGCGCTCCACAGTTAACTGCAGTCCACTCCCCATGCTGCTTTGCTATCCTTCTCCACATCAAATTATGTCTACATAGCCCTTCTCAGTGCTGATGCAAGCCGCGCTGAGAAGGGCCTGTGAAGGGCGGGTGTGCTCTCCTACGCACTCCCCAAGCCAGCAGTTGCTCAGTCTGGATTGGTCCCCTGTTGGAGCGAGCGTGCAGCATATCCACATGGCTGCTTATACCACTTGGCGCTTGGAACGTGTACCCTCATCTGCTATGGCTCAGCAAGAGGAGAAGTGACTAACTTACCATGATCTGGTAAGTGTCCACACTGTCATTGTTGCACCGCAGCAGCCCACGTACTTGGGTTGCTGCAGTGCAAATGTGGCCATGTGAACTGGCCTTTAGCGAAGTAGAACTTCCTCACATCCAGGCTGAAGCTACCACTGACTAGGCTCAGTTTTTGTCCTCTCATGACTGCACTACAGTTCCTGATGAACCGATCTTCATACAGTTCTTCTGTTAATTCCCCTCAGGAACTTGGACATCTCTATCTTGTGCACTTCTCCTTTCTGGCCTCCAGCAAGTACTTGTTTATGGTCTGTAATTGTTCCTTATAGGATCTCCCTGTTGGCCTTAGAACAACTTGGTGACTCTTTGATGCACAGACACTGACCTATCCCTGTCCTTTCTCAGGTGTGGACACCAGAACTGAGCACAGTTCTCCAGGTGAGGCCTCACCAGTGATCTGTACTGGGGTAATGTCACCTCCTTCCTCCTACTGTCAAATGCCCGATTGACAATCAGTTATGCAAACATCTTTAGCAATGAAGGAAAAAAAGGAAAAATACCGACAAATATGTGCAGTATAAAATGGCCTCTGTCAAAAATATGTTCAGCATTTCCCCCTCAATGTCCGTTGTTCCACCAATCTAAAGGAGTTCTGGCCTGGTGAGGGTCTTTTAGTGGTTTTGAATATTAACTGTACAGAAACATGTACTGCATTCATGAACTTTAAAGTGATTTTCAAGCAGAAAATTTACTAGATGGCACCAGCAGAATTCTATTGTGCAAAATTTCAAACAAACCTAAATTTCAGGACCTTTCCATTCTTATTTGTTGACGACATTTTTATCAAAGCAAGATCTTACCTTCCTTAGACGACCTCTGTTCACGTTGCCACAGAAATTATTCTGATGTCACAAGTAGAAGTTTATAACTTTAGGGCAGGAAAAATCGTAGGCACAGATGAAGTTTAAGGGGCAAAGAGACTGTTTTCATGCAAATGTCGAATGTTCTTGTAACCCCAGTCGGTACTAAACTGAGTGGGCTACTACCCTGCCTGTATGGCTAGTGAACGGGTTGAGGGGCTTAGGGTCCTATGACGAGTGCCTCCATTTTTATAAGCTGAAAATTTGGGAGAAAGGTGTCACATGTTGGCTAGGTTTGACTACTCTGCACAGGGCACCCAAAGTAATCCAGAGACTAGAAGCTTATAACATAATGTCCAATATCAGGAGATGGGATTCTAAAGTGTGGCTTTATTCAACAACACTGAATGAAAAGCCTAGATGGACCCCACGGGCTACACTCTTGTAATGCAGATAAGGTGATGACACAGACACAATCCATTCTTGGATCCTAAACTTCCATATGTCATGGACTCTTTAACTAATGGCACACTACCACCCTCTACTCCATCCCAACGTCTGGGCACCCTCTTCTGGCACTGGCCAATACCTGACAGGTGACTGATGTCTCAAAGCGAATCCATAGAGGTGAGCCCTGGTACGCCAGGTGGGGTGTCTCCCACCTTTTATTCCATAGACCCATACCCGGCCATTCCTTTGTTTACACACACACATCCTTGGCTACTGTAGTGCAGACTGTAAATGGCTTTGTAATGCAGTAACTGTCTTTCTCTGAAGACCCCCCACATACATCAGTCATTACATCTCACTGTTCCATAAGCCTCTTCTGTGGCTACTGTAGTGCAGACTGTACATGGCTTTGTAATGCAGAAACTGTCTTTTCCTTGAAGATCCCCCTCATACAACAGTCATTACATCTCATAAGCCCTGGACTTGGCATCCTGACTGACCCACAGCCCAAGAGACTTATTTACTCACTGTTTTGGTGAGTGACACTGGCCTTTTGTCAAAGCTTCATCACCCTCATTGTTGCAGATGTCCAAAAACTCTGAAGGAATCTCATTCCACAAAAACTGTTGTGCCCCATCACTCTTCATCAGGCAGCTTCTTTCTTTTCCCAGGCCAGGGGGTTGCCCCTGGGAGTTGGTTCCTTGTGCCTCTCTTATGGTGGAAGCACACATCCCAAGGTAACTCTGAGTCAGAGCTGAGATCAGGGGGGCCTGCCACTGCAGGACTCCCCCTCCCTCCACTGTACTACAGATCTACATCCTTCTCTCTCTTGAGCCTACTTCAGACTTCAGCAGACTGACTCAGACTGCTGACTTCAAGGATCAACTGTAGACTGACTTTGAAATTCCCCAACGTTCTAACTCCCAACTGCAACATTCCATTGTGCCTTGTGCTGCTGCAGAATTCTAAATGATGTCATAGCCCCAGCTCAGCGGAGACTGAAAACAGAGCAAGACATAGTGAAATCCATTTAACTGGAGTTTCACTAGCTGCCTGTCCCTGCCTGCCACTAGATCTAACTAGGGTTCTAGTAACCCGGGTAACAAGGGGTTACACTCTGAAATTCAAAGGTTCTTGAACTGTTAAGAGATTTGAGTCCTTCTGATGCCAACTGTAATCCGTTTGTTGAAAACTAGAAATGCACTTTTTTCTTTTTTACCTGAAAGAGTGGTGGATCTTATGTCAATAGGTAGAGGAAGAGACGAGCACTGAGTGATGGTTTTGTCTCCCTGTATAAAATGTGTTTCTAATCTCAGTTGATAAAACCATTTCAAGGACAGACTCATAATTCAAAGAAGGGGGTTTCCATGGTGAAATTCTGAAGATCATTTTTGAACTGGAGTTGAAAGTTGATTAATAGGCTATTCGTTTCAGTTAGTCAAAAGTGTGTGAGCTACAGCAGGTCATAAATTAGTACCGTTACCAGGGTGGGACAAATCAGGAAACCATGCTGCCAGTAGCTACCAAAACAGTTGGTTTGGTTACCAGATTTTGAAAGCTAATGGCCAAGTGGCCACAAGTAATTTTCCCCACTTTTGAAGTCACACTGATGGAACGCCTGATGCATTGAAGGACTCTTATCAGAAATTAATTATGCATAGTTGGTGAACACTAGGTGTCTGCTGCGGATAATTAATGGCTGTGGGAGGGGAAAGGTGGGAAACAACAAGATTTTAATCAATGTCTACTCGACTTATTAGTGTTTTAAAAATCATTAGGATAGTTGTTGAGGTAACCACTACTGAATACAACTTTTAAAATGATGGCCACAAAAAAATTGGTTTTTCTGTACCAGATATTGAAAGCTAGCGGTCAGCAACCCCAGCACACAACCACAAACTGATCTGTCCCACCCTGCCAGTCATGTACTGGTGGGTATACAGTGGTACATGAACTGGTATCAGTCATGTGCTGTGGTTTACAGTGGGACAGGAGCCAGTACCAATCATGTACTGGTAGGTATACAGTGATGCATGAACTGGTATTAGTCATGTGCTGTTATTTACAGTGGGACAGGATCTGGTACCGATCATATACTGGCAGGTATACAGTGATGCATGAACTGGTATTAGTCATGTGCTGTTATTTACAGTGGGACAGGAGCCGGTACCAATCATGTACTGGTAGGTATACAGTGATGCATGAACTGGTATTAGTCATGTGCTGTTATTTACAGTGGGACAGGAGCTGGTACCAATCATGTACTGGTAGGTATATAGTGATGCATGAACTGGTATCAGTCATGTGCTGTAGTTTACAGTGGGACAGGATCTGGTACCGATCATGTACTGGTAGGTATACAGTGATTCATGAACTGGTATCAGTCATGTGCTGTGGTTAACAGTGAGACAGGATCTGATACCAGTCATGTACTGGTGGGTATCTAGTGGTACATAAACTGGTATCAGTCGTGCTCTGGTATACAGTGGGACAGGTGCCAGTACCAGTCATGTACTGGTGGGTATACGGTAGTACAGAAATTGGTATCAGTTGTGTGCTGTCTTTTATAGTGGGACAGGATCTGGTAATGATCATGTACTGGTGGGTATACAGTGGTACATGAACTTATCATTCATGCTGTGGTTTACACTGGGACGAGGCTGGTGCTGATTATGTACTGGTGGGTATGGTGGTACACAAACTGGTATCATTCATGTTGTGGTTTACATTGGGACAGCAGCTGGTACTGATTATGTACTGGTGGTACATGAACTGGTATCATTCATGTTGTGGTTTACATTGGGACAGGAGCTGGTGCTGATTATGTACTGGTGGTACATGAACTGGTAGCATTCATGTTGTGTTTACATTGGGACAAGAGCTGTTACTGAGTATATACTGGTGGCACATGAACTTGATATCATTCACGTTGTGGTTTACACTGGGACAGGAGCTGGTACTGAATATGTACTGGTGGTACATGAACTGGTATCATTCATGTTGTGGTTTACACTGGGACAGGAGCTGTTACTGAGTATGTACTGGTGGTATATGAACTGATATTTTTCACGTTGTGGTTTACATTGGGACAGCAGCTGGTACTGATTATGTACTGGTGGGTACATGAACTGGTATCATTTATGTTGTAGTTTACATTGGGGCAGGAGTTGGTACTGATTATATACTGGGGAGTTTACCGTAGGACTGGCGCTCTAGTAGCAGACCTTTGCTGCCAGGTGTATGGTATGACAGGGACTGTCATACTCTAGTGGGTATACATTGGGACAAGGACCAGTACTGGCCATTTGCTGGTGGATTCATAGTGGGACAGGAAACAGTCACATGCTTGTGGGTTTACAGTGTGAGAGGGGCAGATACCAACCATGTGCTAGTACGTTCACCGTGGGACCGCCAAAGAACAGCAACTCCAGTAGAACAGCACCTCACTGTCACTGCACTGCATTTGCAGGATTTGACGTGAGCCAGTACTGTATACATTTATTTTTTATTTTTTAATTTACCGATGTAATTTTTCCCCATAATAGGCCCACTGAGATGGAGCATCTCGTTTTCAGTGGAGAGCTGTTTTTATAGCAGGAGGCCAGAAGATCAAGGGGTCGGTGTGACTTGCCCAAGGTCCCACCATGAGCCAGTGGCTGTGATGGGAGTCACATATTGCGCCTGTTTTCAGTTTGGTTCTAACCACTAGATCACACTGCCTTATTTAAGGCAATGTGATGTAGAGGTTAGAACACCAAACTGTGAAACTGAAGTTGCTGTATCTTTATGTAGGACTAGAACCCTAGAAAGACCTTGTAGCTCACACGCAAAAAGGCTGCCACTAAGCCATATGCATAGAGTAATTACTGCTTGAGAAAGGTTTTTTTTTTTTTTTGTCTCTTCTTTCTTTTTAAATATTCACACTTCGCCCCCAAGAAAATTCTTAAAGAAAGCTTTGTGTGGAACAACTAATTATTTTTTCTCTGGCCTAAATAAAAGTTTCTGCAAAGAAGTTGACATCAGTTCATAAATGGAATTTTTAATTAACTAGATCTTTAAGAGTTCTAGCAAGTGAATCACAAGAGTTTAAAAGCTTCCTCCCCAAATACTCATTATCTAGGCTGAACTTCCAGTCCCACCAAATGTAAAAGGCCTGAAGTGTGACGTTTTCAGGTTGGATCCAGTTCATCTTGTGACTCTTCAGGACTGCAAGGAATGCAGCTGGGGATGCTGATTAAATGCTTTATAAGGCAATTTCAGAAACAGGAAATGGGAAGTGTGCCGTATAAAATGTTCTGTCAGGAGCAGGGCATTGGAATTTGTACTCGAACATTACTCCCCTCCCAACAAAAGGACACTTTGTTTTCAAGGCCCATCCCCCCTTGGCCTCCGTGTTTTCAATTTTAGCCTTAATGAACAGTTTAGTGGTGGTCGCTTAAGTGAGATTCCAGTTCTCCTTTACTATTTGTAAAGCTCTTACCGTTGACTCAGACATATAATATGGTAAAAATTATTTTATATGCATATGTATCTGCTATATATGTAAGCTGCAACTTTATTGATGTCATGTATGTTTTGTATTCTATAATCCAGTAAGTAATTATTGTTCTGTATTGTAAGACTTTAATATGTATTTATGTAATGAAAAAGGCACCGAAGGATCTCTGTGGAAGTGAGCTTTGGCGCAACTTGAGTTTTCCTATTCATGTTTCATATATGGATAACATTTTGCTACTGCTATGTTCTGTAACATAAAATAAACCTGGTAATATTTACTCAGTGTTGTTCACTTGTTACGAATAGGTCTCTTCTTGCAGTAGGAAGAACAACTTTTTTTTCTCTCCTTTGCAAATTAGTTCATAGCTATAAAACATAATACGTAAGAAAGATGATCTGGGAACAGCCAATCAGAGTGCATAAATCTGCATGTCATTATTGAGCTTTTCCCATTCTTGACTAGACAGAAGAGTGCAATTGGAATCCCTCACAGTGAATGATGAGTGGTCCCTACAAGTAGAGCCAGTGGGGGAGTGTAGCACGTCAGCTTGCATTCCCTAGTAAGCTCCATAGCATGTTTGCTGCCTGGAAATTGGCCATTGTCACCCTTATTTATTTATTTATTAGCTTTTGGTAACTGGGTAAGTGCGCTAGGCAACAGACCTGCTTATTTTCAGGCATGACCCGGGAGAGCACAGGACATTGGTTACAATATGCAGAAATGCACAGGACATAATATAGGTGTACAGGAGCAAAACAAGATATACATTGGGTTGCAAAGTAATAGTTACATAAGGGTACATTTTAGGCATAGATCATAATAAGGATGTAAAATAATGGTCACGAATCTTAATTATCCCACCCCCAAAAAAAGGGACAGCAGTGTAGCATCATAGCTGTGGTGAAGATGAAGACTTTAAAGCATAGATGTGTGTAAATGACATTTTAGATGAGCAAATAGGTGATCTCTTCTTTCCAAGTGTGTTGGCAGGTATTAGGTTTTATGCTAATAATTTGCAGTCAGTATATGACAGGTAGTGGTAGAAGTTTGTTTACTAAACTGAAGATGCAGCTGCACAGTTGGATAAAGCTTTTGATGAATTATTACTTCTGATTCATTTAGTTAAGTACATCAACTGCCTACTAGTATTGTATGCATGGGAATGCTGGGGGAAGCATATTGGAAGCTTCATTGCTTCACAAACTGAGGTTTGCTTCTGTTTTGTAGTTAGTACAGGACAACATCCCACCTCTCCCTGGCCCCATGTTTGTTCCTCCTGGAGTCTAGTGGCACCCCCTTCCACCTCCCAGTCCCTGTTAAAATAATCCCGGGCATCCAGTGGCATCCTTCCAGTCCCTGTTGAGTTTATCTCTGGCATCCAGTCCCATCCCCTTCCTCTCCTGTGGTTGCTTAAATGAGACTGCCGTTGTCCTCAGCAGTCTGTTGAGCTGTTGTGTCTGAATGTTTGTGGTAAACTGTTTTTCCAGACTCAGTCTGCATCACTGTTACTGGCTTTCTCAACCCTTCAGTAGTTGCCACAGTTCAGCATAGACACTCTCTCAGGGTATCTCCAGGTCTCTTGTGGTGTCTCCGGGTCCGAATCCTTCAGAGCCACTGCTTACACAGTACAGCACAGCACTCCTTGCTCAAGGGCAGATGACCCACCCACTGTGTCACAGCTGAGGGCTTCTTACTTTAGAAACAGAATATGGTAACCTAGCTTTCTTCAGAGATAGAAACATAGTTTTTGGTAATTATAAATTGGTTAGCTGTACCTTAAAGGACTCAGTCAGAGAAACATGAAGTATATAACAAATAATGTTTTAATACTTCAAGGTGGTAGTAGTGTTGCTCAGATAGTATCCTATAAATCCGGATCCCACCAGATACCAGCCTTTTTATCAGATACCAGACTTTTTACCAGATAGTGGATCCGGTCGGATAGTAGCAATGTCTGGCCGTGGATCCAACCATCCTGGATCCACCAAATGGATATGGTGACCAGAATGGATCTGATGGATCCGTTCATCGGATCCACATCAGATCCAGCTATCCGTTGGACCCAAACCCAAACCAAATTTTCCCATGCCTATCTCATCTCCGGTTTTATCCCCCAGCACCTCCACCCCCTCAAGAAAAGTATTCGTACTGGAAGACTCAATTATTAAACACATTGACAGAACTGTTTGTAATTCTGACAAAGCAAACCGCACATGTTCTAGTTTCAGAGGTGCTAAAGTATCAGACATTACAGCGATGATACCTAATATTCTACATCAAGTCGGAAATAACCCACGTTTTTATCCATGCTGGAACTAATGATATCAGTCGTGCTAAGTTTAAACAATTACAGCAGGATTACGTTTCACTAACTAACTTACTAATTGAAAAAGGATGCTCCGTTTGCATCTCGGAGATCCTGCCAGTGCCAAGGGCTACACCAACTATTACACAAACCATTAAAGCAATAAATGAATGGCTAAGGAAGTGATGTCTCAAGCAAAACATCCCATGTCTTACACACTGGGAAACATTTCAGGGTGGAAACTCACTATACTGCTGGGATGGTCTTCACCTTAGTCACGGGGGCAGCTCATTACTGAGAAAGAGTGTTACTGCCACCATAAATCAATGTTTAAACTAGTATCCAAGGGGGAGAATGGGTATGTACCCAGGTCTCTAAAACAATATCAACAAAGTCATTATAACACATGTACAGTTTTGGCCCTAAATGCAAGAGATTTAAACCTGGTTAAACTAGCAGAAGTTGAAGCTAAATGTAGAACCTTGAATCTAGGTGTTGTGGGGGTTATAGAAACCTGGTGGGACTCAGCCTCTGCGTGGTCAAGAGACATCCCTAATTACAAACTTTAATACAAGAATAGATCCAATAAGCAGAGGCTATGATATGCATCTACGTTAGAAACCATATCCCCTCCTTTGAATTACATTACCCTCTACATCAGAAAGTATTTGGGTAAAAATTCAGTTGAGGCCATTCGTGCATCACAGTTGGTAATTTATATAGACCCCATCGGTAGACCTGAATTATACATCCAGCATGCTCCAAGAGATTTCATTCTTTTCAGACAATGAGGATGTTGTCGCCTTGATGACTTTAACATGCCCCACATTGATTGGGAATCCTTATCAGGTCACTATAGTGCAGATAAGCTCTTAATAGATACAGTAGCCAATACAGAGTTACAGCAACTTGTTATGGAACCCACTTGGGGCCCAAATATTTTGAATCTAATACTTACAAACATAGAAGCGAGGTTAGTAACCTTCATATCTGGGATCCACTGGGTGCTAGTGATCATTCTTCTATTTTATTTGAAATTCTGCTGGATGCTACTAACTCAAGAAAACCTGTAAATATTAAAAATTATAACACAGCCAACTTTTCAGACATTAATAAACAATTAGTTGATATTAATTGTGAATCACTTCTCTATAACATATGTCTTTCCATAGGCTGTAAGATCTCCTTTTCGGAAATTCTGCCGGTGCCAAGGGCTAATGGGGAAAACAAGATGAAGATCAGGTAGATAAATCAGTGGCTTAGGGAGTGGTGTGGGGAATTGGGGTATGGCCTGGTGGGGGACTGGGGGGAGACCTGGGAAGATAAGGGGCTGTACTCTAGGGACAGGCTCCACCTTAATTTGGAGGGGAAAGAAATCCTTAAACTAGCTGGGTTCATCAACGAAAGGTGGGGTTTAAACTTGTGAAGGGGAGGGATCAAAAGGGAGTGCCGGCAGGTACGATAAATGAGGGACATGGTCTCCACTCCTCTAGGGGACTAGGAATATGTGGAAATGGGTCACCAGGCAGGGTGCAGGAGCTGAGAAATGGGAGCTTGAGGAGGGAAAAGGGGTGGAGAGTGGTCCTGATAAATGTCAGGAGCTTAGGAAATAACATGCCTGAGCTCCAGGCGATGCTAGTTGAGGGGAGGTAGATGTGGCAGCAGTCACTGAGACTTGGGCCACTCAAGGGCACGAGTGGGACCTAAATCTGGAGGTATACTATATTTAGAAAAGATAGGAGGGAGGGAAGGGAAGGTGGTGTAGCACTGTTAGAAATGGCATGGGTATTGGAGGGGTAGAGGAGGCAGAGGGGAACATGGAGGCTATTTGGGTCACCTTGCTGACGCGGGGTGGGTAAAAGAGTAAAGGTCGAAGAAAGTTTGGTGGCAAATCTCGAGGGACACTGGATTGGGAAAGGGAAGGGTAGTGATAATGGGGGACCTCAACATGCCAGGAACAGACTTGGGGATTATGACGTTACCAGTGGCCAAAGAGCAAAGGCTGCTGGATGTTTTCAGGATGCGTTCTGACACAACAGGTGGGTGAGCCAACTGGGAGGCACGAACACTGGACGTGGTCCTGGCGGACAGTGATCAGATTAGGGGCCTAGAGGCGAGGGACCCTTTGGCGGCGAGTGATCCTGCCACAGTTTGGTTCTTCTTGGACCTGCGGGGGGAGGAAAGCCAAACAAGGACTGTAGTGACCAACTTTAGGGGGTGCAGTCTTCAGGGAGATGGGAAGGATCCTTAAAGATCATCTGGACAGGATAAGGCCGGATATTGGATGCTGACAGCAGGTGGGAGATCATTAGGAGGGGAATACAGGAGGTTACCAGATCCTGCACAAGGGAAAGGTGTAAGTTCGGTGAGGCCAGAAACCCTGCTGGTGGACCCGGGAGGTACAGGAGATGGTGATGGAAAAGAAGGTGGCCTATAGGTGCTTCAAGTGCTCAAGGAGTGAAAGGGATCAGGAGGACCATCAGGGTGGTGAGAGCAGCTAAGGCAAAAAAAGAGTAGTCCTTGGCCAGTGGGATCCAGAGGTGGGGACAAGAGGTTCTTTAGATATATAGGGGGGAAAAGGAAAGTAATGGGGAAGATCAGCAAGATGAGGGTAGGGGATGGTTGGGCATAGGAGGTGAGGGAACAGGCAGAAGTCCTAAATGAGTACTTTGCCTCAGTGTTTACCAGGGGGGATGGAGGAGCAATGTCTTGCGAGGGGCGGGGGCAAACTGGAGGAAGGGTGGGACTGGTAGAGAACAAGGGCCTGACGGGTCTGGGGAAGCGAGTGGCCACCACAAACAGGTGGGGGGCCAGCATTGCAGGGTGAAAATAGGAAGACGTGAGGCGAAACCCGTAGAGAGAGTAAAGGAATCCATCAGGTCCCTTGGTGGAGAAAGCACCTGGGCCAGATAAGATACATCCCACGGTGCTGAGGGACTGGCGATTGTCCTGGCAGTCCCTCTAGCGAGCTTTCAACATCTCTCTGAGGACTGGGTGGGTGCCCCAAGACTGGAGGGTGGCCCATGTTGTGCAGATCCACAAAGGGGGATAAAGAGAGGTGGCGGGAAATTACAGGCCCGTTAGCCTGACATTGGTGGTCGGCAAGGAGGGTATTGTCAAGGAAAGGCTAGGGGGGTTACTGGAGCAAACTGGGTACTTGGACGATAGACAGCATGGCTTTGTCACGGGAAGATTCTGCCAGACAAACCTTGTTGAGTTATATGACTGGGTGACAAGGGCCTGGACCAGGGTAGGCCAGTGGACATCCTCTTTCTGGACTTTAGCAAGGCATTTAATTCAGTACCCCACAGTGGCCTGCTGGCTAAGCTGAAGGAAATGGGGGTAGGGAGACAGTTGTTAAGATGGATAGGAAATTGGCTCTCTGAGCATACTCAGAAGGTGGTGGTTGGAGGGTTAGCCTCATCCCCAAGGTGGGTTACTAGTGGGGTCCCCAGGGGTCAGTGCTGGGGCCACTCCTGTTCAATGCCTATGTCTCGGACATCAGGAGGGGGATCAGGAGTGAGATGAGTCTCTTTGCAGACGACTCAAAGCTGGGTGCAGTGGTGGATGATGAGGAGGGCAGGGTGGCCTTGCAGGAGGACCTGGAGGCTCTAGAAAGGTGGTTGGGAAAATGGAAACTAAAATTCAGTGTGAGGAAGTGCAAAGTTCTGCACCTGGGAGTCAGAAATCCAGGCCAGGGGTATACCCTGGGAGGAGACATGATTCAAGTCACGGAGAGTCAGAGGGACCTGGGGCAGTGGTAGATGTCAAAATGAAAAACTCCTAAACCTGTAGGAGGGCAGCGGCAAGGGCAAATAGGATGCTGGGATGCATCGCCAGGGGGATTACTTCCAGAAATGCGGAAGTGATCCTTCCATTGTACAACTGCTTGGTTAGGCCACCTCGAGTATTGTGTGCAGTTTTGGAGACCACATTTAAAAAGGGACATTACACTCCTAGAGAAGGTCCAGAGGAGGGCAGCCAAAATGATCTGGGGCCTGGGGGAGAGAACCTATGAGGAGAGCCTCGGGGAGCTCGACATGTACACCCTGGAGGAGAGGAGGGATGGGGGGGGGGACATGATAGAGGTCTTTAAGTACATGAAAGGGATCAATAAGGGAAGCCCAGTCAGGGTGCTCCAAAGGAAGGAGGGTGGGGCAATGGGAGGTCATGGGTGTAAGCTGGAAGGGGGCAGGCTCAGAGGGGAGAGGAGGAGATGTTATTTTACTGAAAGGGTGGTGGAGCCATGGAATGCACTGCACCGCCCAGGGAGCTGGTAGAGGTGGAGACTGTGGACGGGTTTAAATGGGGACGGGACAGGTACAGGGGGAAAGTAAATCTGACCAGGTCCAGTACAGGTGGAACATCTGGGACTGGAGACATCAGAATTGACCCTCAGTGCAGGCGCTGAAAATCGAGACAGACTCGAGACCGTTAGGCCTATCCTGCTGGCATTTTAGTATGTTAGTATGTTAACCTATCAACACAGCAAGCTTGGACCATCTTTAAAAATATAATTTATAACCTAGAAACCCTTTATATTCCAACTAAAAAGAAATATAACACCAAAGTTAAAATACCCCGATGGTTTAATAAAATTATTAAAAAACAGATTACTCGAAAAATCAGACTCTTCAAGAAACTCAGAAATAGTACACAACCTTATAAAAACATCTTACTTTACAAATACAGGTTAGCAGTTAAAATCTTAAAACGGTCTATCAAACTTGCAAAAACTAAACTTGAATTTAAATTGGCACATACCAAAGACTGTTATATATATTTTTTTTCATATGTAAATAATAAAAAGGGTAATTCTAGGACCATAGGACCCCTAATCAATAACGGAGCCAGATTATCAGATATTGATACGGCTAACCATTTCAATAAATACTTCTCTATTTTCCAAACAGAATACAGCTACCCTGGTACATCCACACCCCTCGATTCCTATAACATTACACTATCCGACATCCTACAGGCAATAAAAAATTAAATAAAACACCAGTCCAGCACCTGATAACATCTATGCTTGGTTTTGATTGAAACCTCTCAGGTCATATCTAAACCCTTGTCAGTCATTTGCAGTAAATATCTGCAGGAAAGTTCCATACCCAACTAGTGGCGACAGCAATTGTTACCCCAATATTCAAGAAGGGTAACAGAGGCAATGTTCAGAACTATCACCCTATTAGTCTAACCTCTGTAGTTGGTAAACTTATGGAAACTGTCATCAAAATGAAAATTGAACAAGAATGTAGAAAATTAACAATTCAAGATACTCTACAGCATGGGTTTACACCAAATCATTCATGTACAACAAACTTGATATCTTTTTATGACAATATTAGTACACAACTGGATCTAGGTATTCCCACCAATGTAGTATTACCTGATTTCAGTCGAGGATTTGACAAAGTCCCACATAATAAACTTATAGCAAAAATGTATAAATTGGGTTTGTCTCCTGACCTAGTAAAATGGACATCTGACTGGTTGGCCAACAGAACTCAAAAGAGTCAGGATTAATGATGTATTATCCAACTGGGGTACAGTTTCGAGTGGAGTCCCCCAGGGTTCGGTCCTGGGACCCACATTATTTAATATTTTTGTATGCGACCTACAGCCTGGACCCAATAATTACATGCCAAAATTTGCTGATGATGCAAAACTAGGGGGTAGGGTTAACAATCAGGATAATATAGTTTCTTTTGTTTCTGACCTGGAGAAAATTGAACAATGGGCCAAACATAATGATATGTGTTTTAATCAGGACAAGTGTGTGGTTCTTCAGTTTGGTAAAAATAATCCAAACAATGTTTATTATCTCAATAAATTACCACTTAAAACATCTAAGTGTGAAAGGGACTTGGGCATACTTATCAACAATAAATTTACACCAAGGGATAACTGTATTAAAACCTCCAACATGGCAAATAGCCTTTTGAGGCAAATCAAACGAGCATTCATAAACCGTTCTGAACAATGTCTCATCCCCCTGTATAGAGCATGTATTAGACCTTACCTGGACTATGTGTCCCCTTTTGGACGCAGGTCTAATAGGTGATACAGCTTGGGGAGCAGGTCCAGAGGAGAGCCACTAAATGGTACCAAGGTTAGCATGCCTTGATTACCCCTCAAGACTTAAGGCCACTGGACTCTATTCACTCCAAAATAGAAGAATAAGAGGTGATATGCTTTTAGTCTACAAATTACTTCAAACACCTGACCTTATGAAGCAGTGTGGACTTTTACACACCAGTAGAAGACTAGTTCCAAGGTTGCATAATAGACAACTTGAGGTGAAGTCCTACAAAACCAATAAAAGGGGTAATTGTTTTACCATTAGGGCACCGAGAATATGGAATACTCTACCACAGGATTTGATTGAAGTAGAAAACATAACCAACTTTGAAAGTAAATTAGATGACTGGATTAGGTAAAACTATGAATACTTCCAAATGTCCCACAACATGTGGGGAACAGTCTTGATGGGCCCTGGCCTTCTTCTGTTCATCTATACCAAGTTATACCAAGAAATGTGTTCAGGTTGGGGAGGGAGCAGCACTTGAGCAGAGGGTGGGGGTGGACTATGATCAGGGTGAGGGAATGAAGGGCCTGGGAAAGGAGTAGCAGATAAGCTTGGGAGGGCATTCTCTGAATGTTATAGGATTTGAGAAGGGAGTGGCAAACTCTCTAGATGTGATGGGAGCAGGAGTGGCTCACCATCAACTTTAATTAGTAACTTCCTTAAAGAGATTTGCCAAGCTATGGCTATGCCCCTCACACATCGGTGCCTTACCTCTGTGCAAATATGTTTATCTGTATGGCACCAAAAATATCTAATTAATAAAGAAGTATAATCACTCGTAAAATTGTGGAGCACTGGGTCTGCTGAACTTCCTAGTGTGAAGAGCTGCTCACTCTCCACTCCATTGAACGTACGATGATAGATCCAGAGAGTCGGGAACGTGTTCATTATAGTCAATGGGGGTCGCTTAATCATTTTTATATAGTGTAAGGTCCTTTGTGATGAAACGTGACATTGGTCGACTAACAAGGCCCCTTGTTAGTTGACCAGTGTCCACATTTCTTCACCAAATGACCATTACACTATATAAAATGATTGGAAAGTGGTCTCCCATTGACAGTAATGGAGTGCGTCCCCGCGCTCTCCCTAGGATTTCGTCATACGTTTGCTGTGCATGAGGGCAGAGCGTGGGCAGTTCTTCACACCAGGAAGTTCAGTAGACTCAGTGCTCTGCAGTTTTATGAGTGATTATGCTTCTTTACTAATTAGATATTTTCAGTGTCATATAGATAAAAATGTTTGCGCAGAGGTAAGGCACTGATGTGTGAGGTGCTACTATGCATTCACTTAACTTGGTAAATCTCTTTAATGAAGAGTTCTCATTGCTGAGCCACCACATGTATCTGTAGGTCATGTAAACAACAAACACAACACACGTTATTCTTACACTGATTTATCCACTGTTGTCAGCTTTGTAAGCTATGAAACAAATATGAACAACTGGAACCAGCTCAGTTAACCTAATGTAATGACGTGCAGACTTTAGAAGCAATCTGTGAGGAGCTCATAAGCTACACAACTAGATCAATTAGATAGTAGCACGCTAATTGCAGGGGAGTAAAGTTAGCAGATGCCTGCCTCCTTATAGACCACTGTAAAAACCTGGAATATATTGTCCAGTTTGGGTTCCCTCACCTTAAAAAAAGAGAGGGGAATGTTGAAATCAGTTCAGAGGATAGCAAAAAAGATTATTGGTGATCTTCAGGACAGCGCATATGATGAAGTTTTAACATGTCCTCCATTGAGACCAGGAGAGTTGGTGGGGGACATGCTAAAAACATACAAGTTTCTACGCAGATATAACAGGGTGGACTTCACAGACATGTTTATGGTGAAATGACCCACAGCCACTAGGGGACACAACTACAAGTTGACGGGATAATTTTAAAAAAGATATGAGAAGGCTGTTCTTGATGGGGTTGGGGGTTAGCACTGGTTGACCTGAGCTGGCGCTGGCAGGAATGAGCTCAGGTTGTCGAGGGGTGGGGTGCAGGGTGTCCCAGAGGATGCTCTCTCCGGGGACCGAGGAAAGGGGAAAGTCGGTGTGCAGACACCTGCACAGCGTATGAGCATACCTTGACATGCAACAACCTGAGAGGGTTGGGAGGAAATGAAATGAGAAAGTGACCCTGAACCCCACGATGATGGACCTGGTATATCAGGACCCCTGCCTCACAAGCACAGCACCACCTGACACAGCAAGGTGTTCCGGGGTATATTCCCCCACCCTGACCCTGCTCGGGGTATAACCAAGGCTCCATGCAGGTGGGTAGCCATTAGTGGGGGGGGAGCAGGGGAATGGGGAGGTGCCTGGTGGTCTGGAGGGGAGGAAGGGGTTGCTGGAGAGACAGGGGCATAAACAGCAAGTTCAAAAAAAGAAAAGCAGCTTGCCCAGCGAAGTGGTGGGCACTGGCAGTGTGGCAGGTTGAGGGCCAAGTGGAGTAGATTAAGGGTGATGGATGGTTCTGGAAATCCAGCTCGGAGTAGCCAGATGGAGTGATAAGTCATTAGGTCGAGTCAGGAAAGACTGGATGGGCCTTGGGCTTTTTCCCTGGCCTTAGCATTTTTTCCAATTGGCCCTACCCCTCACCCAGTCCCATCACCCACTGTCCTGGGGACTTACCTTCCCCAGTGTTCCTCCCTAGCTTACCCTCCCAGGGTGGGTCTTTCAGGAGGGGCAGGCTTCCCCGTCAGACCTTGAGCGTGGTGTCCAGACGTGCCATGGGTCAGCGGTGCGGTGCCTGCAGTGCGAGCTGGGCAGCATCCTGCACGGCTCAGTGTTTTTTTCTGGTTTTCATCCTGGGAGGCATGGCGTGCAGTGGCATCAGGGGGATGCATGCCGACATCTGCCTCACCTCCTGAATACACTAGCTCCGGCTTTCTGACCTCTGGCTTCCACCAAAGGTCAGGCGAGTGCCAGAAGCTTTTCCATCCTCCCCCTGGAGGAGGAGAGCAGTCCAAAGGACACTTAATCCTCCTCCTCGGTTGGCCCTCTGACACCCAGGCTTGTGTCCAAACCCAGGTCGTCGACATTGCAGCGGTAATGCTACCGCTGCATTGGTGGGCCGGCAGTATCCTTAGCATCCTTTGTGCAGCCTCATTACTGCTTTGGAGCCATTTTTTTGTGGTGGTGGTGGTGGTTGCTCTCCTCCCGCCTCCCTCACCAGCTCACTTTGAAACTCTATGGCACCCTGTGGGGTGACATACCCTTCACAAGCTATTACCACAACTCTGAAGTCTGACTTTCATTCAGTTCTACAAATGGAGACTGGGGCATTTCCTCAATGGACCAGCTCAGGACCAGCACAGCAGAGGCTGCCTTCACTCCCATAGTATTGACGTTTCACAGACTTTGGTGGAAGGAACATCAGTTGTCCAGATGGGAAAACGGTGTACAACTACAACAGCAAAGTCAGATGAGAGAAGCATATGAGGTGCTGTAATGGCAAGTGCTTTTAAGTAAGCAATAAACCACAGCAAAGCATCCGTTTCTGAGAATTCACATGCTTTGGATGAATAGGAAGGCATGAGGCCAACGGCTGAGTGGCTTTCAGTGCACTTGAGAAGTGTATTAATTCTCAAAGAAACCCATGCCCTAGAATGCGTTATTGTGATTATAAAATGGACAATGATTTTTTTTATTTAGATATTTTTGACCGGATAAGTGCACTAGACAAATCCTGCCTATTTTCAGGCGCGACTCGGAGGAGGGGCATACAGATGAATGTCAACTGACCTTAAACCTGATTAAGCTGTTGGTGGTATTTTTAGTGAATGAGGGAAATTTGGCCAGGGACACCGGGGAAATTCCCCTACTCTGCTGCTGCATTGCTGCCAGCAGGGGGACCCTTGGCCACTAGCGTTGCTGTGGTCAGTCTGCTTAGGATGCTGGAGGAGATGGATGCATCTAGTACAGGGGAGCTGGCCTCCTCTCCTGTACTGTCTGATCCAGAGGCTGTTGTTGCTGCTTGTGATGTAGCTGAGGTTGTCGACCTCAGTATTCTTACCTCTGATGATGCTTCGGCTATGGCTTGTTCTGTTGGTATCGTGCCTCCTTTGCCTACAGATAAATCGGGGCTGATCGCTGCACATTCTCAGTCGCTGCGGCAAATGGCCTTACTTGTCCGTAAACTTGCTGGTCTTTTAGATGTCGACCGATCCTCTGCATTGGTGTCTGCTGTTTCTAGTCGGACGACTGGCTGATGGACTGGAGGAAAGGTGTGTTTCACAGAATTGCTCGCTTCTGCACTTCCTACAGACTGTTTCCTTGATTCTCGGGCTGGCAGTTCAACGGATTCTGTAGCCGTGTGCCTAAAGCCCCTGCTGTCTGTCTCTTCGGAACCTATTGCTGGTGCCCATGTCTCTTCTTTACAGACTTCTGAGGTGTCTTTTGCTGGACAGACATTTTCTTTTCCTTCCCGAGACCAGAGACCTGGATGTAGTAAACTGCCTGGAGTTCCTTCTGCTTCTGGAGCTAAAGGGTTGAGCACTTCAAAACCGGTGATTTTACCTGTGGAAGCTTCTTGGTCTCCTGATCTGCATTACGGAGGCTGGCTGGGAACAATCAGGTGGTGGTCTTGGTCTCCAGACTCGCAAGATCCTTCCTATATTCGGATGCTGAAAATGCTGGTACTTTGATGAATGCTGTGTCTTCTGTCCCTCTGAGCTCCAACTTGCCCGGGGTATTTATCTGCTTCTTGTACTATGGACTCTGTGTATGTTGATAAAACTGTTGGGGATTCTGCAGTGTTGGGGATATTGTGGTTACTGAGGCTCTTGTTTCTGGTGTTGGGGTGCATGCTTCTGCTTCTCGGTGTCTCTCCTCGAGCTTGGCTTCTCCAGCTTCCGAGGAACCGAGTGGCTCGACCCCTGCTACACCAGACTGTTTAGGTCAGGTCCCTGAGGCTGGGCAGGAGGGTTCCCAAACCTAGTGTCTCAGTGGGTTTTAAGCTAACTGATTTGTTCCAATCCCATAAAGGTGAGCCTGCTCCTAGACACAATGCAGTCAGGTTTTTATATAAGGGAGGGTTGGATACTCCCCCTGACAGGCTGTATGTTGCTAAAAATTTGCTTAAAGGGTCGATGCATTTCTTTTCATCTGAAATTTTTACCCTGATTAGTTTAGGGAATTCTAATTTTGATGTAAGTTTTAAACATGTTTCTATTTGGACCGTTTTGGGTCCAATATGCTAAATTTAAAGCTTTCCCCTTTGGGCCCCCTTTCATGTTCTCCCTTAATGAAACCTACTGTTAAAGCTATTACGATTATGTTTAAAAGCGAAGGTGTCAATGTGGAGGACATTTTATTTTGGCTCCACAGAGATGTGAGGTTTGAATAAACCCCTCCAACTTTAGATAGTGAACAGATTTGGGATGGGGTTGGAAAGTTCGGATTAAGTTGTTTTCCTCAGACTCTGGTCCAGCTCACTTGCCTAATTTTTTTTTCCTTGGAAAAGATAAAGGGTTGATTTTTTTATGCAGGGCAGCCTAGGTCTTGTTTTAAATGTGGATCTCGGGCCCATTTTAGCTCTGTTTGTGATACTCTTAAATGCAGCCATTGTTTGGAATTTGGCCATTCCTCCAGTGCTTGTTTGAACTTTTTTAAGTGTAACCTCTGTGAAAACACTGGTCATGCTTATAGTCGTTGTCCTTGGGCCTCACATAACCGGGATGATTGTCCCTCCCATGTGGCCTCATTAACTTGCTCAACAACAGCTGGCACAAAAGTCTGCTGAGAGTCGTTCTTGTTCTGGTTCTCGGCTCTCCCTTCCCTCTTCGGCCCGGCTGATCCTGTTATAGAGCCTGTAGTTGGGAAGGCTCCTGCTTCGGCCCTCAGGATGACTCTATGTTAACTAGGCCTGCTTCTCTGGTGGCCCGGAGGGCCTTCCTTGGTTTCCCTGACACTGCTTCTCCTCTGGTTATGCCCCGGTGGCTTTGCCTGTCCCGAACAGAACTCCCTTTACTGTTCCAAAAAAGGACCAGGAAGGGACTGACTGTTTCTGGTAAGGTAAGGCCCCTGGGTTCGGTCCTGGGCTTCTGGTAATAAATTTGCGATTAGCTCCTGATATTACTGATAGGATTCTGGGGATGATGAATCAGACACCTCCTCCCTTGCGTCCTAATACTGACACGGACGGAGGTGGAGAAGTCGATCCCATTGCTAAACGGACTGAGACAGAGTCGACGTGGTAAATCTCCCTAATCTTTGATATGGATTCTTTGTCCATTCTCTCCTTTAATGTTAACAGCATTAAGGGAAAAAACAAACTTGGTGGTGTTCTGCTCTCTGTACAAGAGATGCATTGTGACATCACTTGTTTAGTGGATACCCGTTTAAAAACTAATACTGACCTTCAGCAAGCTTCTCGTGCTTGGTCTCAGGGCCTTCTTTGGTCCTCTGGGTTGATAAGTGTGATGGCGTTGGTATTTTGTTTTCTAATTCTGCCCTTGGGTATCTCGATTGGTGGATATTTTTCCAGGTAGGTACTGCTTGACCTCTCCTTTCACACTAAACGATTTAGGTTAATTGTGGTATATGCCCTCAGACTAAAGCCTTGCGGTCTGCTCTTTTGATCTATTCAACCATTTTACATACTTCTAGACTGATCATTTGGGCTGGGATTTTAATTGTGGTCTCCATCAATCTGATAGGGGACTTCAGACAACCAAATTGTTTAGTGATTCTATGACTTTGAAGAATGTTTTGTTGACAGCTAATCTCCAGGACGCCTATAGGACTTGTCACCCCAGAGGTGGATTTACTTATTTTCGGGGTTCTTGTCGAACTAGGATTGATTTTGTCTTTCTTTCTCATATGCTTGCTGTTCGAGATTGTCGGACTTTGGTTAGTGAATTCTCGGACCATGTAGCCTTAAAGGTTGTATTGTCCTGGTCCGATGTTCCTCAGTGTAAAAAGAACAAGTGGAGACTTAATGACTCCATTCTGAATGATCCCAAAATTAAAAAATTGTGGAAGCGTGACTGGGCAGCACGATTGTCTGTTGCTGACATTTATGAGGAAATTTTAGAATGGTGGGAGGACACTAAGGCTGGTTGGAAGAAGGTTTTCCAACAGAAAGCTGCTGAGGCTTATACCTGTCAATATAAGAAGTACCTGGCCTTACGGCAACAATTACAGAATTTGATTTCTCTATCTGAGGAAAATCATTATGATTATAGTTCACAGATTTCTGTTTTGCGTGCTCAGATGAAGGCATTACAGTATGATAGAGCTAAATCCTTGGGATACGAAGCCCGCTTTGGGACTAAACTCACTAAAGGGGCTCACACTTTTAAAGAATGTCAGAATAGGTGGACTCTCAGGTTATTTATAACCTGGTATCCCCTCGGAGATCTAGTTAGTTCCCGGAGGCCCTTCTCCAGGTTGTTGAACATTTTGTTTTGGGCATGTTTGGGACTGAATCTCCCGTCACTGCTGATGAGTTTTTCTTTGACTCATTATCTTTGCCCTCCCTATCTCTAGCAGAATGTGAGATGCTCTCCGCCCCTATTGCTGAGGGGGAAGTATTACAGGCTATCGTTGGTTTAAAACGAGATTCTGCTCCTGGCTCTGATGGCCTTACGGCAGGATTCTATTCTACGTTTCGCACTGATTTGGTTCCTGCTTTAACTCTTTTGTTTAATGAAATGTTGTCTAAAGCCTCCTTTTCGAAGTCCATGAGAGAGGCAATCTTGGTCCTCATTCATAAGAAGGGGGAGGCTTTGGATATCAATAATTGGAGACCGTTGAGTTTACTTAATGTGGATAGCAAACTTGTGGCAAAAATTTTGCTCGCTAGACTTGTTAAGGTAGCTCGGCTACTTAGTCCTGTTCAGACGTGTGGCATCCCTGGTAGGTGCCAATCTGATAATTTGATTTTATTACGTGAACTATTGCCTTGGGGACCTGAATCGTGTTCAGGGTTGGGTGTTGGCTATTGACCAGAGAAAGCCTTTGATAGAGTTTCCATACATATTTGTTTTCGGTTTTAGCTGCATTTGATTTCCACCAAATTTATTGATTGGATTCGTGCTCTTTATTTTCAGGCTGTGATCCTCCCTAATGTTAATGGCTGGTTGGGACATCCTGTCTTGGTAAAAGGGGTGCGTCAGGGTGTCCTTTGAGTCCCTCTTATATGCCTTTGATATTGATATTTTGATAAGGCGATCCTTCATTGCCCTGGGATCCTTCGGTTACAAGGGCACCTGGTCTCCCTCCCATCAAAATACTGGCCTACGCTGTCGATTTGGTTCTGACCGATGGCATCTCATTCAGATGAGCAGGCGGTACTTGATGTGTTCCATCGGTATTCCTTACTGGCAGGATCACGGATTAATTTTTTAAAGAGTGTTGGACTCTCGTTGGGTTCCCCTACTTTTCCTGAGTCTGGCGCCTTTGCTGGCGTCCGGCTGTCTTCTGAGCCCATTCGGATTCTCGGTCTCTGGTTTGGGTGTGGAGATTTACCACTGTTGAACTGGTCTAGGGCATTAGCGAGGGCTGATAGGCTTCTGGCTGGGTGGCGGCAGCAGCTGATTGGGAGAAAAAAAAAGAGTTTATTTACTGAAAACCTTGATGGTCCCCATTTTCTTGTACCTGTGTTATGTCCCCCATGTCTTTGTTACCAGATTATATAGTGTTTTCTTTCAGGGTCTTTGGGGTTCTAGGTTGAATCCCATCAAGCGAGGTTTCTTATCGGCCTCCTAGTGAGGGTGGGATTGGGATGGTACACCCGTAGCTTTTTTATAGTATTTTTTTTAGTTATAATTTGGGTTGTGCCTTAAAACCAGGTAATAAGGGTTGGAAACCCTTTCTTTGCTCCTGGCTTCTGCCTTGTCTCTCTCCCTGGGAACAAGGCAAAAGGAGATTTGTGGCTAAACTTTCAGGCCTTCCAACTTTTGGTGCGGAGGTCGTGAAACTTGCCATGATCTGGGGGTTAAAGCCTGATGATTTTTGTACACTAACTAGGAAGGCTTTATATGCCCACATTTGGAGACGAGAGGCTTTGGATCTTGTTGACTTTCCATCCTGTCCGCCTGCTTGTCAGTCTTGGATCCTGAAGCAACTTTTGAATCCTAGACTCCCTCCTTATGTGTGGGATATGGTCTGGCTCTGTAATTACGGTAGACTTAGTGTTAAGGGAATCACAAACATAAAATGCTGTGTGATAGATACTGTCCTAGGGATTCCTGTCTTTCAGTTATAGAATCTCAGGCTCATTTATTTCATGATCGCGCATTTGCTTCTAATTTTTGGTCAACTATTGCTGTTCTCTGAAAGAGCCTCTTTTACTGAGCTGTCTTATGCTGATATTATCTTTGGGACGCATTCAGTTTTACGACTAAATATCACTCTGAAACTATATATATTGTATTATGTTTTATGCGTTATTTTTTATGGCAAGCTAGATGTTTGCTAGTTTTGCACCAAAAATGGATCCCTATTTTGGAAGTTGTAATGAATGTTAGAAATGCTGTAATTACTTTGAAAAAGTTTGATTTTTCTAGATGTTTTAGACCGCAATTTCTTCATTTATGGATTAACTGTGATTCTTGGAATTTGACTTGATTTTCTGTATCCTTCCTTTTCTTTTTTTGTTTACTGTTTCTCTTTGTCATTTTGTGAATGTTTTTGTAATGAAGCCCACCTTTTCTCAATAAAATTCCCCTACTCTTTTCGATAAGTGCCATGGGATCTTTAGCATCCACCTGAACTACCACCAATCCAGGCAGATGGGACCTCGGTTTAACATCTCATCCGAAAGACCGCACCTCAGAAGTGCAGCACCCCTCTCATGTTGCACTACAGTGTCAGTACTGGGATATTAACCCAAGTGCCAGATGTGGGAACTGAACCCACAGCCCTCTGATCTCCCGGTCTCAGAGGCGAGTGTGCTACCTACTGAGCCACTGACACTGCAGTGCACAGCAAGAGTAGAGAAAAGAGTAGCGGTGTCCTTGTCAATTTTTTCTGTCATACTGAAAAATGGACTGTTGGTCTGTAGTTCTAAAATGGTGCTTTCCACCAATGTGTAAATCAGAAGCACTCACTGAACAAGGCCGGTGAAGATGGAACAAAAACAGAATGTGAACCAGCAGTGGAAAAATATCATCTACATGAAACAGATGCAGCCCCCCTCCCCCTCCTTCAAGTGGAATGGCGACTGGCCTGCATCAGTGCCCTGGATATGGGCAGGTATGGTCCAGGGAATTTCTGTGCCTAGGAGTATACAGTGGAATTGCTCACTAACAGCCTCCTGCACTCAACAGTACTGGGTTACTTTACTGCCTCTTGAAGTTGCTGGACTTTGGCACTTTAGATAGAGAAATAAACACACTGAACCACTGGACTTCAAGCACCTGACTTTACCGGAGGCTTAACAACAAAGTTCTTTTATACAGGTAAAATCGCAGGTCCAGGAAACCAAGTTCATTGGCTCAAACACAGTTTGTTACAGTAACCTTGTTTCGTGGGTATGCATGCCAGCTGTTACCTCAAACCGTATGGCATACCAGCCACATAGTAGCCACCTACTGTGGCTCTTTTTATCCCTTTGTGCTCCTAACAGGTCTCCCTCAGAGCATAGACTCTGAAATGCTTATGTCCTTTGACTTGCTGTGCACTGCAGCTACGTGTGGCCTACCTATGCATCGCAGGCAAAACTGTCCAGGATTGCCTATCCCCCTCCCTCCCTTCCTTCCTTCCTCTCTTAGAAAAGGTTACAAGTCCAAACTCTCCAGTGGTTTCTTAATTATAGCATGTCAGTGCATTAAGTGAGAAATATGCCACAGATGTACATTTGTCATGACATTAGTAGGGTATAACCATATATAACTTACAAGATCACATATCTTGCAAATGGGCGATATGCCGTCATGGAAAACATGCCTGTCGAAAATCTAAGCAGTAACAGTTAATGTTGAATTTAGCCTAAAGCTAATAAGGACACATACTATATCTACATATTTTGAAGAATTTTTCCAATGCAGTGCATCCACTCAAACTGAGAGAATTAACACTCTATTCACGTCACTATTCACAAATGTATACTTTTGTCTTGATTTGTAAAATGAATAATCAAACAGGCCTCACGGCAACAAGCAGGTGTGATATACAAAATAACTGATGTTGAGCAACATGTAACTACACTGTAATGGTATTTCTAGAAATGCATATGGAATAACTCCTCCAGGGCATAGGTTTAATGGAGAATTAATACACGCATGGTGCCTTCAGCCACTCAGGAAGTGCAGTAAATCTCCTTAAAACCATGCCCTGGAGTGGTTATTCCACTTATGAAATAGGTAACTTTATTTTAGAGGTTTGTTCAAGTAAATGTAAAAAAAAAAAATGTCTGCATGCATTTTTAATAAAATAGTTATGCCTGCTGGATGGATTTGTTCTAATAGGGATGCCATTGTTGCAATTTTCCATGCTTGTTGGCTTCTCATACACCTCAACCCCACCCCCCCTGCACCATGTGCTTGCCGCTTTTCCATTTTTATCATAATAGTTTGGCAAGAATTCTTGTTACATACTTAATCCACTTTTGATGGTTGCTCAGTGCAGTAGCCCCCCAATGATTCCTGATCGTGATTTCTTCGTTTCTTTCATCTTTTTAAACTCTGATTTGGAGTCACACTGAGGGATTTTCTCTAGAGTGGAGAAGAAAGAAAGAATGGCTGTGACAGCAGTGAAATGGTGCAACATTGAGCAAGAAAGGTGGCTGTGGGTCAGCCATGGTGGCGTAACTAGGACAGCACCTTCCGGGGACACATTTAAGTATTTATTTACATTCTGTTCTGCTGCATGACATGCAGCTCTTCCTCAGATTCAGCTGTTCATTTTTGGGGTGGGAAAGCTTTTAGTGAGGGAAAAGTGACTAGGGGAGGCGGGGGGCCATAGTATTGCTTTTGCTAAGCAGGGAAAGCAAATGACTGCGAAATGTTCTTAAATTTCCCTCCACGGAGTGATTTCAATATTTCTGCTCATTTGTTGTCAATCAACATGTGTAGCCCAGATACCTAAGTGTGCATTAATTCAGAATTAATGCATGGTCAGGTGATGCCGTTTGACAAATCAACATTCTTTATTTTTATCTACCCATTTTATAAGCAGAATTTGTGCATTATCAAAAGCCCAAAGGAACCACAGCAAACATTTTACCATAGTCTCTGTTGCACAAGATAGGGGTTGCCCCATCCTCTATGTTTTACCCTGCACAAATTCAGGCCCTCATGGTGAACAAGCGCCATCTTGAAATGTTGTACAGGATAAAATAAACTTGGTAATTTTTTTAATTTTTTTAATGAGTTAACAAGTCCAACTCTACAGGATAAATTTCCATAAGGGGAGGAAGATGGGTGTCCAATCTCCTCGAAGAACAATGAAAAGTTAATGTATAATACCTTCAGGGGTCCCACTCTCCTCCGAGCTGGCCCAGATTCCACTCGCTATTTCTCGGATTCCAGTTTATCAGCCAGTGTATTAGCATCTTGCAGGTTTGTAAAGATAGATATTTTCCTGCCGCTCTACTGCAAATGAACCAGCATCAATGGGGAAAATTGAATTTTTAAAGCACTTAGTTTTCAGGCTGTTGAAGTCCTCACGCCTGGTGCAGGTAGAGAAAGGCAAATTGGGGAATAAGTGTACCAGGGTATCCCCGGCCGAGAGTTTTTTAATACAGTGTGCAGAGGCTAGAATCCGATCTCAAAGATAAGTCATGGTTAGGATGATGAGGACCGTATGTGGCTGGTACGGGTTGGTTGGAGTCCTCCTGGGATTGATTCTGTAGGCTCTGTCAATAAATCCTACAGGTGGTGCTTCCTTCTGTTGTAGCGCTTGAGGGAGCCATGGCTCCAGAAAAGTCACCAGGTCTATGCTTTCTTGGTTCTTAGGAAGGCCCAGAAGTTGAATGTTTTGATCTGCAGAGCAAACTCGGCAGATTCAAGTCTTTTGCGGAGCACCGTTGTTTCAGACATGAGGCTTGTAGTGGTTGCTAGAGTCTTCTCTACATGTGCTTCAGCTCACTTTGCTTTCTCTGGAAGGGTCACACTTGTTACATATGAGTGGTGAACTCATTGAACCTTTTCTCTATCTCCTGTAGGGATTGACTCATGATCTGCAATGAGTTCTTAATGTACGTCAGCTCCGTTAAGGCCTGCTTGCTGGCTGGTGCCACCATTGTAGTCGCTCCCCAAGATGCTTGCTTAAGCTTAAAGAAGTCCTGGAAGGTAGTAGGCAGTGGATTTTTTTTTTTTTTTTTAACCAATTATTTTACCAGGTGAGACACACTAAGCTGAAAGCTTGTTTGCAGGTGCAACCTGGGAGCACAAGGAAGTTAAGTGACTTGCTCAGGGTCACACAGTATGCACCTAGGGGGCTGTGGGATTCAAACCCAGGTCTCCAGATTTGCAGCTCAGAGCCTTAACCCACTGCACCATACTGCCTCCATTTCTAATTTTGGGGCTTTCCCATTTTGAACCCCCTGTAATACTACGCCAGTTCTGTAACTCTGGTATGTTTAGCAAAGTTTAAACAATTCTAAGAGTAAATCAAACCTAGTCTGCAATGGGAGCTCCATTTCATGCATCTTGCATGGCCGACGGCTAGCCACGCTCCCCCATAGTCCTGGCTTCTCTGTCTCTTCATCTAATGTTGTTAAGTGCCTTTGTGGCCCATTGTTTGGAATGAATTAGGGTACCACCAGCAAGGTGCCCAACATTGTTGAGGAGAACTTAAAGTTACATTGGCATCTAGCCTTAACTTTCTGGGAATTTCCCACACCAGTCCCTTTGTGCATGCTTTTGGCACACCGCACAACCTGCCCTATTGGGATAACATTCTAGCAGCTATCCAAGGGTGCCTCTTTATTTATTCAGGGACTCCCCTCCCCACACAATTAACAAAGATGAGTCTCCTACTTTATTCATGCTATCTCTTGCAATAGCTGCTTGGCCAGCTTCTAGGTGCTTGATTTTCTCAGACTGCAGGTCTCCGAGGTCACCCTTCCACCAGGATACCCATGAAAGCTCTTCAGGGGAGCCAGCCCCAGGCCCAAAACCCATCGGTAGATATCCCTTAAGTGGGTACCCCCTGTGGTTCTGCGCCCTCCCAGTGGTCCTCCAAACTTGCAAAACTGTGGGTAAACTCAGTTCCTCACCCGCAAGTCCCCATACATTGGGATATGCCTTGGGTGTCCGAAGTCCTCCCTGGCAGCGGACATTGTGCCATGTTGAGATGTGAAGGGGGCAGCATTGCAGCTCTATCTTCGGATGTGAGCAAGCACCAGGATCACCCTGTGTCTCTGGCCAAATTCTGCAGCCAGTCACTCAGTGGAATACAGCATGTACCCACCACTCTAGACCCATCAGAACGCCCTGGCACCTAGCGCCATGTTAGTGATGTCTGCAGCTTCCCTTGCCAGCACCCATGCCAAGGGTGCCCAACTGACCCCTCATCATGCCCAGTAGCATCTGTACATCGAGGCACCAAGGAAGTGACATCCCCTAAATCCTACTGTGGCTGCCTCCAGACTCCTCCTAGAAACTAGAGTTAAGACCCCTTTGCCACCTCGTGGGTGCTCTATCTGTATACTACTTTAAGCTCCTCCCACACCAGCTCCACCCATAGGGGATTTGTCCGGGCACCATTTCGCCTGCTGACCACCTGTGTTATCAATCCCCCCCCTCAACACACACACACTGCTGCAAGGAAGGGTTTGTTACATAGGTTTGCTGGTTGAAAACAGTTCTCCTTTAAAGGGAGGAAAATTGAAGAATTTTTCGATGGCAGAGTCTTGCAGGAGTTGCACAACACAGGTCTTCTGTCACTGGCCTGACCTGAAAAGACCTAAGTCGCATATGGTTTGAATGTGAGGCTTGGGGAACACAAACAAAAGCTGTGAGAGGGCAGCCTTAAGTACTTACAGTTTAGCTGTCTAGTGCTGCTTACGTTTGTTTTCCAAATCTGATTTTCAAACCACCTGCGACTGAGGTCTCTGGCTTTGCAGGTTTGCTTTTCTGCCCTGATACTCAGGAGAAGTCTTGTCAGACTGTGTTTCACAGACTGTGTGCTGGCGGGGTTTGTCAGCATGCCACTAATGTCTTTCTGTCAGCTTTGGCCTAACTTGAAATAGTGCAGCAAACAGCAGTGGTATGAACCAGGTGGAGCTTGCGGTAAAGTTGAAAGATGCTGGGAAGTTTTGCCTCAGAATAATCTAACCCTGAGTCTGATATTATAGAGCAGGTATATACAAAAATAAACTGAGATCATTATGTTTTTAGTAATGGCATTTAAAAATGTGTGTTCTGGGTTTTTGGCTTTGTCATCCTTATTTCACATTAACAAATGCTTATTCTACTTTTCATTTCAAACTTCTCTCTGGCAGTTCCCAACTGACCTCACAATTGCTGTTTGTAGAATCACAGTGTGTTGTCATGGTAAGCGCTATGACATCATAACAAGTGCACTGCAAAGCCAGAAACTCCTGACGAAAGGCCTCAATAACATGGAAAAGTAGGTTAAATGTGCGGCAGAAAGTGGGAAAGACAAGTGAATGTTTCAAAAACCAAGTGTTGGCTTGGGGCATAAAGCAGAGGGCTGTACTGGATGAGTGCCCCACTCGGAAAGGAGAGGAGTGCTAAGGGATAAACAAAGGACGTCTAAGGGGAAAAGATCCCATTTTAATGAAGATGACTAGTTACAAAAAAATGGACTGGGAGAATTTTGTGTAATGAAATTCTGCTAATGTCCGCTGTGAATTTTTTTTGTTGGAAACCAGAAAATCTCTTTCAATAGTCATATCATTCTTGTCTCTTTAGCAGTGGCTAATACTGAACAAATAGTTAACTAGAGCTGGTTAGCATCAATGATACCCGGGCCTGTGTTTGTAAAAATGGTAAACTGAACTTGGTAATTATGTACAGTATAAGGTTTGTTTATTGTTGTTAAAATCATAAGCCTGTGTGAATAGTTATTTTCAGTAGTAGTAAAATAAAGAATGTTTAATGGAAAACATGCAATGTGCAGGCTAGGTCCTACGATGAGTGCTTGAGAATCTAAACATGTACACGCAGGAGGACAGGAAAAGAGGGTGTCATAACTGAGACATTCAAGTCTGGAAGTAGTTTCTACAGGAGTGATGACGGCTGGAACAAGCATCCAGAGGAGATCTCATTGGGGCTGAAACAGGGGAGCGCCAAAGGGGATGGGACAGACGACGACTGGAATAGTGTAAAGGGAGAATGTGGGGAATAGGAGGACTGATGGGCAAATTCCCAAAATTAGACAGGCTGGGGCAGACTGCATGAGTCACTGGGCCTTTATCTGCTGTCATCTTCTATGTTTCTATATAGCATGCAAATAAAAGTGATCAAAAGCATTATCATAACTTATTTATTTATTTATTAGATTTTGGTGACGGGTAGGCCACTGAGCCCGGTCCTTTTCAAGGGCGACCGGAGGGAACTTGATGGGGTATTCTATATAGCGCCTGCTGTATTTTACATTTTATTAGGAACCAATGTAAAAGTTAAGCTATAAGACTATGATGCTGTGTCAGAAAATAAGAACCCATGCTTTAATTTTACCCAATGATGGACAAGTACAGTATGGGATTATATTTTCTGAGACGGCATCTGACTGTGAATATGGTACATGTTGCTGATTTTTTAAGCCACCATCAAACAAACAAGGCTCTGTATTGGTGACATCAATGTTTTCCTCACAGTGACTAGTACCTGGAAAGGGAAGTACAAGGGTACTGTGGAGAATTAGTTGGGCTCAGTATATGTGACACCAGTGTTTTAATCACATCTATTTTTCATATGCTTACCACATTAAGCCTATAGCCTACATATACTTTCTGCCCCAGAATGTCCGAGTAGTTTAAACCAGTCCAGCCACTGATTGCGTAATATTTTCAGTCACAGTAAAGATTCGACACGTTGCAAAAATCCTTGGTTTTGTGAGTAAAAAGTTTGTTAGTCTAATTTTAGATTTGTATTTGGTTCCAATTCAGGCATTGATTAGTTTAGAAGGAAACTGACACATTTTTTCAGTACCAGGGAACTGATTGTAATCGGTTCCACTTTCATTTTTATCAAGTATCCCCCCCCCGTAACTGATGGTTTTCTCTACTGTGGTTTACTGAGTGTTGCTTCCAAACTGGAGAAAACTAGTTTTATTTTGGGTCTGTCTAAATAGTAACACCTTACATTACAAAAAAAAAGCACGTAGGCCCACAAGAATTTAAAAAAGTGTGTAGGCTGTGGTAAAAGGATTCCTAAGGCTGACGGCACAGTTTGTCCAGGACCTGAGCATTTCATACTGGAGTGTGAAAACTGCCTTAGATTCTGTCTTGAAACTGTCAGAGAGCATCTAAAAAACTGTCACTTTAGTACTTCCCACGCAGGGCATCCCAGTAAAGAAAAAAATGAAGTTAATATGGTGTAATGTTAATGTCGCTGCACAGGATTTGGCTAGAACTTCCACCAGTGGCAGCACTACTGAAGTTCAAGAGACCTGTAGAGCAGTTTGTCTCTTGGTGTCACTGGGGTAAGACATCACATGAGGAGGGAACCTGGTAAAGATCCAAGGACCAAACACCTTACTGTGGAAAGTGACGGCTCGCAGTGAAGTGAGCTGGTGAAAGAGCCATGTAGTAAACCTACTGGTCCCTCAGTTGGACAGGCATCCTCCTGGCAGAATTCATAAAATGTGGCAAATGTGTCGGTCCTGCAGAAAATGCTGGTTCCTACTGTTCATCCACACCCTGTGCTTGAAGGAGGAGGCATTTGATGAATTCAACACAGAGACAGCCTATGAAGGTATCTCACTTGAAAACACAAGGAATGCAGAATTTGGTGCATCCTCATCCTATGGATGACTTCTTCTTGTAACATGTTTATTAAGAATACGTGACTTGTTATCTGAGCAGCCAACGCCATAAGCCTGATTTCTAAAAACTTGGTGTTACTTCTTCTAGAACTGTGTAGCTCCCTATCAGGGAAGAACTAATCATTTGTCAACAACATTTTTTAAACAGCCTGATTTAGCACCAGCAGTTGACAAAATTGAGAAAGCTATGCCGTGCTTAAGAGAGATGCTGAATTTTTATTTGCCCGTCCTTCTTCTGAAGGGCTTTTCTGACTGCTGTTTGTGTTGGGGGTGACTTTTATCGTCAGCCTCTCTTGGCAAAGATTCAAGAAAAATTTATTTTATGCAAAAAGAGCTATTTGGCTGGAACACTGGTACTAAGGCAGGCTTCCTATATTGGCTACTTTTCAGATTAACAGTTTTCACTCTGGTCTTTCATACTGTACTAGCTCTGTGTGAGAATATGGCATTACAGATCGAGGGAGGACTCCCGAATAGTCGAGTGCTTCTTTCCTTTGCATGCGAGACACGCTTACTCTGCGAAGAGTGTACCATGTGCAGCTGCTCTGAAACAGACATGTTCGGGTACTGTTTTTCAGAAATGAATAAATTGATCGAGCTCAATCAACAATAATACGCCATAAGACACTCTTACGGTTGCAAGTGTGGTCTCACTTACATTCTTAGGGTATTAAAACTGCTTACCTTGGTTTGTAGTTCTCATACCCTAAGAATACACGTGAGATCACACTTGCAACCGCAAGAGTGGTCTTGGCAGCGATATTTTACATACCAAAGAAGACAAAACTCATTGCTCATGTTGTGAGCGCCTGCTTTAAAGCTTCCAGACAGTAAAAGCAGGTGTCTGCTGATTTCAGCAACACTGCAGCTAGTATTGTGAGTAATGCAGTAGTTAGGAGGTTTGCTTAGCTCAAGAAAACTAACCCGTCTACTGATCTGCAGCAAAAATCTTCTGATTTTTCCTCTTGTTTCTCTCCGTTCAGGGATAGAACAGAAGTCTATAGGGAGAAGGTCATTAAGTAAAAGACTACGACACAGCCTCACCAAACAGGAGAACAGAGGTTGTATTTACCTTAGACCTTACTCCAGTGGAGGTTATGGAAGAGTGTGCAAAGCAGACTTTGCTTTCAAACAATATATTCTATGACAAGGGCGCTACTAGAGGCAAGGGAAGGAGATGCAGACCTCAGACTTCTTTTGCTCCCTGTTCCTATGGAGTCTAATCCTTGATTATGTCCATGTTGTCACTCCCCAAGCTCAGCCAGTAGGGAGTCACCATTCCTAATACCTCTTGGAATGAGAAAAAATTACCACAGACCAAAGGATCCTGGTGATAACAGGAGAGGGGTTCCCCTGTCATTTGTAAAACTTCCAAAATGTCAAGTCCTCTTCAAAACAAAGGGCACAGTCAGCAAAAACAATCTGGCTTTGCTTCAGAGAGTAGTAGAAATAATTACCTTTAAAAGCAATAGAGCACGTTCCAAAGCATCAACTGGGAAAACTTCTCAAGGTACTTCCTAACCAAAAAGAAAAATGGTGTGTGGTGACAAATTCCGAACACCAGAATTCTAAGGAGACACATAAAAAAAAGTAAAGTTCAAGATGGTAACTTTAAAGAAAATCATTTGTAGATACATGGATGCACAGACATTGATAGCAGAAAATGTCCTACTGGCCCATCCAATCTGTCCACTCTAGCTAAATATTCAGCACTGGCCCTAGTAGCCATCCTACCCCACTTCTGACTAAGACCATGTGCCTGCCTCCCGTCCCTGCTTAAAACTACTTCTCCAATCTCTGCCTCCAAAGTCCTTCCACTGGTCACCTTACCTGTTTCAGTCGCCATCCTCCATGCTGCCTTAGCGCCCCCCAGACGAGGATGTGGTGGAGGGGATCTGCCTCTGAGCTAGTAGATTTCATCAGGAGATAAACGTGGAGCCCCCCCCACTCAGGCGTGGATGTGGTGGAGGTGATCTTCCTCTGAGCTAGTAGATTTCATCAGGAGATAAACGTGGAGCATTAGGGCTGCTCCCAGATACTCCAAAGTTCTTCACTGATGGAGGCAGGCCAATTTGTTGTTTCTCCTGGACCCTCTCAGACACAGGCATGCAAGGGAGACTAAGATGCGATGCACTTAAAGCATACGTTGCTGCGTTGTTCCCCAGCCAGTGTCTGACCCTTGCACGGCACCTTATCTACACTGCCACCTGTGGTCACCTAGGTAGCAGTATTGCAGCAAGGGACAGCGATCCTCCCTGCCTGAGGTGGAGAGCATCCTCTGAGATGCTTAATCCTCCTCCTCCTCCTGGCCAGCCCCTAGATGGCACAGGCCTGCCTCCTGAATATGGATCGCTGGCTTTGCGAGCAGTAGCCCTACTACTGTGCCGATGGACTGGCCTATTTGTACATTTATTATTTTTTTTAAATATCTTTTTATCCCACCTACGCTCTCCGAGCTCCGCTTTCTCGGGAGCTCCAGTGAAGGACTGCCCCTGCTCCTCCGCCTACCTGGTCTCACAGTCGATCCCCCATGGAGCCGCGGATCTCCCCCCCCCTCCCCGGGCGGGGACGAGGTGGGGCTGAACACCCTGAACTAATCAACTTTCATCGGGAGACCCTGGGACCAGGCAGGCGGGATCTATTAGGGGTCTTCGGTGCTCAGTCTACCTGGAGCTCGGAGAGTTCTTTTCCCTGTTCGCTGTGGGAGTGGCGCATGCCCGACTCCAAGGCATCACCGCCATCATCACCACCCCTCGTCAGCTCCAGCCTCAGGCCTCCGTCAGAGGCCGGCCAAGCGCCGAGCAGGGACCCCTTCCCTCTCAGGAGAGGAGAGCTGTCCTCCAGACGCTCAGTCCTCTCCCTCCCGACCCCCAACAGCCTGGGCTCATTCCGGAACCCAGGTTTTGTACATATCTATCATGTCTCGCCATGCTCTTCTCTTCCCTTCCCTTCTCGAGGGAGTACTTGTCCAAGTCCTGCAGCTTCTTGTATGACTTGCCCCTAGTTCCGGACCATCTTGGCTTCCTCTACTGTGTCCATTTTGTACAGTCTTTCCTCAGGTGTGGAATCCAGTAGCTTGTGCAGTACTTCAGATATTTGTTTACCAATGACCTATACAGTGGGGGGTCTCCTCCTGACTCCTGCTGCTTATCCACCTCCCTATACATCCCAGCATCCTGTTTGCCTTTATTTCAGCTCTGTTATAGTGTGCTGTGGATTTTAGACTCACTGATATCTTGAGACCCCCAGTCCTTTTCTCCACAGTGTTTTTCCAGTCGCCCCGTTTCATCTCTGCATATAGGAGATTGACTACGTTTAGTGGCTCTAAAAGATGCATACTTCATATCCCAGTAAGAGAGCTTGAAAAATTAGTTTTTACGGTTCAACGTTGGGGACAGTCCATGGAGAAAAAAACATTCCATACAAATTCAAAGTGGGTGACAGTCCATACAAATTCAGAGTAATGCCTTTTGATTTCAGTTCAGCCCCAGAGTGTTTACAAAATGTATCTCTGCAGTAACAGCAGCAGCACAAAAGAGGGAACAAGTGACAATCTTCCTATATTGAGATGACTGATTAATTTATGGGAACAAATTTTAGGAGACTCCAATGTCTTTACAAAAAAATACGAACCTCCTTTAGTACCTAGAATTTCTCATAAACCAGGAGAAATCATTACTGAAACCTAGGCAGTGTCTGAAGTTCATAGATGTGAAACTGGACACTGTAAAATGCAAGGGCCTTTTTGCCCCTTCACAAGGCATCAGATCTAGTGAATTTTGTCACTGGTTTTGTTCCAGACTCGCACAGGATTTCCTCAGACTCTGGAGTTACATGTCCTCGACTACAGCTGTAGTTCCCTTAGCCAAATTAAACATGAGAGAAATTAAGTGGTATCTGAATGAATTTTGGTGTCAGAGAATTGCTTATATGATGCAGTTAGTTTCAGTCCAGCCAAGTCTGGAATCAGTCCTTAACTGCTGAAAAGATTGTGCTGTTCTCAGGAAAGAGTTTCCTTCTCCTTCCAGAAAGTAGTGTGATCCTTACTACAGGTGCCTCTCGACTTGGGATGGAAAGGTCATCTGGTGGGAAATTTAGTGAATGGAGGTGGCCCTCAGGAGAGATTAGAACTCCAATTCAGAGAAAGAGAGTGCAGTAATTATTACAGTAACTGCACATGGGACCAGGCATCCTTGGTGCCATCTGCTGCTCAGAGTGCCTGTCAAGAAACCTTTATATGTGTCTCTCTCTGAGGAAGGACCTCCTGTCTGTGTCTCAGTGCAGGGTTTTTCATCCAAACCTCAAATGCCTTCGCCAATTTATTCAGAATAAACAAGCCCAAACAAATAATCTCTCTTGAATCACGAACTGATGTGTTGCTTGATCATTCCTCCACTGCGGAGTACTGATTCTGCACTCATTGCAGTCCCAGGATATGAATCCCTTTAAATAGATACATTGAAGTTTAAATACTGTACATTTTCTTTCTCTGATTGCTGGTCGTGAGGGCTCTAGGACCACTGCGAGCTCTCTGAATGCCCTTGCATAGGCAGGAAGTTGAAGCTGCAACTTTGAGGACAATGGCTCCTCCCACTGTGGATTGTGCCAGTAAGTTCCAAAGCAAGCATCAAAGTCTGACTACCAAACCAGACAATCCACCTAGAAGTAAAACAAGAAACATAACATTCATGAACAGTCCAGATCCAATTTGGAGGTCCACGTACCAGCTATGCACATTCGTGGGAGGGAATCGGCCCTGCAGCCAGCAGTTGGAGAAAGAAAATTTACAGGTATTTAAATTTTGATTTCTTCCTCCTTGTGCTGGTTGCAGGGCTCTATGGCCACCTGGATATATATGTATGTATATATATATATATATATATATACACAGTAACAGCAGTAAGACTAGTGTACCCCAGGGTGGGAGGGAGATGTATTCATAATATTGCGTGTCCACAATGGCACTGTAGCACCCTATGGCTGGATGGCGTCAGAATTCAGCAGCATCAGGCTTGTAAAACCTCGGCATTGTGCGAGGACTAGGGTGCAGCTCCGCGAATGTCAGCTGGAGATGCATCTTGAGTTCTGCACATGAAATAGTCTTGGCTTGAGTGCCGTACTCACTGACCTCGTAGTGGAACATCAGCTCGTCCGTAGGATAGTTGAGCAGATCATCCAATAGAGTATTTAGAGGCCTCTTTGCCTTGATTTTGTTAAGCCATGAGGACCAGAAGATTCAAAGTGTTGCTTTGTTCAATTGAGGTATTTCTTTAAGACATGGTTAGGATCCATAGTATGCAAATTTGCTTTCATTGTCATTACTTGGCTTAGAACAGAAGGAAGGCAGGATCATTTCTTGATTGCAGTGGAAGGCAGAGGCTACCTTTGGCAAGAAATCTGGGTCGGTACGAAGTACAACTGAATCCTGATGAAACACCGTATACAGTTCTTTGGAAGCAAGTGCCCCAGTCTTGCAGATTCTTCTGGTTGATGTAACAGCAGTGAGGAAGGTGACCTTCTTTGTGAAATGAAGAAGGGACACTTCTCCCAGAGGTTCAAAAAGTGCTTTGTTTAGAGCCTTGAGGACTTGATTGAGACACCATGGAGGTATAGTAAACTTTAATGGAGGATGTTTGAGAGTAGCCACTCGTAAGAAGCATTTGGTGAGAGGGTGTGATCTGAGTGACCCTCTGGATTCTGCCAGGAGCAGGGTCCCCAAGGTGGAGATATCTGCCCTCAAGGTTGCTGGCTGCAGGCCCTGTTGAATCCGTCCTTGAAGAATTGAAGGAGGATTGGTAATGATACTGTCCAGTCATCAGTCTGTTTGGATTGGAGCCAGAATAAAAACTTCCTCCAGATTCCGTGAATACACCTTTGAGGAAGATTGCTGTCTGGAATGGATAATCATTTCAGTTACCTCTGCAGAATACCCCAAATCCTTGAGAGCTTCCTGCTCAAACTCCAAGTCGAGAGGGACAGGTTGCAAAGATTCGGATGAGTTATGGGGCCCTTGGTAGAGAAGGTCCTGAATGAGTTGAAATTTGAAGTGCAGATCCCCTGCCATGTGGATTACAGAGAGGAACCATGTACGACAGTGCTAGAATGGGCAGATCAAGATCAGCTCTCTTTGTCCTGTGCCACTTTGTAAAACCCTGGACAGGATGGGCATGGAGGGAAGGCATAGAGACGTTTGGATTGACCCAAGTGGAAGGAGAAGGCATTTCTTGATAGTGCTTAATCATCACTCATTAGGAACAAAACTGCAGAACCTTAGTATTTTGTCTGAGGCAAACAGATCCACCTGTGGGATTCCCCACCACTGTGTGAATAGTTGAAAGGCACTATCCTTCAGTTCCCACTGCCCCAGCAGAATGTCTTGCAGCTGAGCCAGACCACTGTGATGTTGTCCTGTCCCTTAATGTAAGTGGCAGTAAGACTGGAGGGTGGAATACGGACCAGTGAAGTCATAAGAGTTTCCTAGCATGCGGGTGATTCTGGTGCCCCATGGTGATTGATGTACACCATCATGGTTCTGTTGTCCATGTGGATCAGGACATCTTGGTTGCAAATGGTGCTCTTGAACCTTTGTAGTGCCAGGCATACTGCTCACATTTCCAGCACATTGATGCTGAGTTACGATTCCAGCAATGTCCACTTGCCTGGAACTGAGAGGTGATTAAAGTGGCAGCCCACTCCCTAAGGCTGTGTTAGTGGTGATGTGTACCTGTTGTGGCCAGCCCACCTTGTGGCCCTTCGTCATGTTCAGCCTCACAGTTCACCAAAGAAGGCTATTCTTCATTTGTTCTGAGATTGTCACTTTGTGGTTCCTGCTGTTCCTTTGAGGACACCACTGTTTGAGGAGGGTCGCCTGGGTTGGATGCATGTGAATCATGGCCCATGGAATTATGTCTGCTAGTGAAACCAGAGTTGCATGAATGCCTTGGCTGGAAGTTGAGTGGCATGTTGAAATTTCTGCGGAAGGGTTTGTAAGCCCTGGAATTTTTTCAGTGTTAGGAAGACCTTGCCCTGGCAAGTTCCGAAGTCTGCTCCAGATGGTTCAGAGTCTGAGCAGGAGTTAAGGAACTCTTTTGATGATTGATGCCAAATCTGTGTGCAGATAAGCAGCAAATAACCTCTATAACTGCTTGCTGATCAGACTCGCATTGAGGGGCTTGGATCAGAATGTTGCACAAATAGGGTAATAGTTGGATTCTCTGACTGTGCAGGTGGCAGTGACTGCCACTAGAACCTTGGAGAGGGCCCTTGGTACTGAAGAAAGACTGAATGGAAGAGTTCTGAATTGGAAGTGGCAGTCCTGGACCTTGAATCTCAGATATTGCTTGTGAATGTGTAGATCAGTGGGTGCTAGGAAGTCTCCCTGGTGGACTTCCCTGATGATAGACAAGAGTTTCCATCTTGTAGGACCTGCTGTGGATAAAGATGTTCAGGAACTTGAGGTACAACACTGGTCCAAAACCCCTGTGCATTTCGGAACAATGAAGAAGCATTCGTATACACCTCAGTTTACCTCTGGCAAAGGTACTGTTTCTATGGCCCCTTTCAGCAGGAGGTCTGTTACTACGTGAAGCATTGCAAGCTCTTGTGGAATCAGTAGATAGTGGGATGGAATAATAATAATAATAAAATTTATTTGATTTAGCCTTTCAAATATTTCAAAGGCTTTATAGTCTTCATACATTTATCATAATCAAAGACAACTATAACAATACAACAGATAAATAAATAAACGATTTAAATACAACAGGAAGGCCTGAATCCATAAGAATGATTTTAAGGCCTTCTTAAACCCATCCACAGTTGAACTTTCTGAGCTGGCAGGGCAGAGAATTCCAAAGGGTGGGAGCCACAAAGCCAAACGCACGGGCTCCAGAGGACTTCAAATTACCCTCGGAATTCCAGCAACCTGCTGCCAGCTGAGTGGAGCTGTCTCAGAGGGGTGTAAGGCACCAGAAGCTCTTTTCAGGTAGTCGGACCTAAGCCATGTAGGGCTCCGGTAGGTCAAAGACCCACTTTAAAGGTGATCCGACATTGTAGGGCAGCCAGTGCAGAGTGCGCAGCACAGGGTGATGTGAGATCTTCTAGACACCCCAGTCAATAAACGTGCTGCAGCATTCTGCACTAGCTGCAAGCGGCGGATTTCAACCCCAGCAAGCCCCAGGTACAGGGATTTGCACAATCAAGACGGATGTCGCCAAGGCTGGACCAAAACCGCAAATCGCCAGATGGAACCAGGTGCCTAATCCTGGAAATGTTTCTAAGATGGAAAAATTAAGTCTTGACTACTGCAGACACCTGATAACGGAGGGTCAAACCAGTGTCAAGCTCCACACCCAGGTTACGCACCCGTTCAGAGGTGGGGATCTGGTCTACCCCAAGAACTAATCCAGAGGGGGACCCTATCCCCTGACCCTCAGCCCTGCGACCAGGGTCCACCACCATAACCTCAGTCTTTCCCGGGTTCAACTTTAATCCACTGATATTCATCCAGTCTTGGATATCAGCGAGGCAGTTATTCAGCACCGAGATAGCACTAACCTGGTCGGGTGAAAGACAGGTAGAGCTGGGTATCATCAGCATAACAGTGAAACCTCAGCTCATACCATCTTACAAATGTCCCCAGGGAGCACATACATACTGCGAACAACATGGGAGAGAGCAACTTAACCCTGAGGTACCCCACAAGAAAGAGAGACAGCCCGGATGAATGTAAACCGGAAACCACTCTGAGTTCTCCCAAGAGGTAAGAGATGAAACCATCTGAGGACAACACCTGAGAGCCCACAGATGGACCTCAGACGGTCGAGCAAAACCCCATGGTCCACAGTATCAAAAGCTGATGATAGATCAAGGAGAACCAAGATAGAGCGGTGTCTCCGATCTCTAGCCATCAGGAGATCATTGAGCACCCGAACCAGAGCGGTCTCGGTGCTATGCCTCTTATGAAAACCCGACTGGAGAGGTTCGTATAAACTATGGATGGTCAAATGCTTGTCAAGTTGAGCCGCCACAACTTTTTCAATAACCTTCCCCAAAAAAGGGAGGTTAGAGATTGGTCGGTAGCTGGCGAAATCATTCGGGTCTAAGGAAGCTTTCTTCAGGAGGGGAGTCACCACCCCTTCTTTCAGAGAGCTAGGAAAACTCCCATTTCCAAAGAACACCGAATTATCCGAATAAGGACCGGGCCAATAAATTCACTGCATCCAAAATCAAGGAAGTAGGGCCGGATCCAAACTACAACAAGTTGGGCGATCTCAGAGACAATCCTCATAGTCTACGAGGTCAGGAAGATCAAAGGAGCTCCGGAATGATATGAGGAAGTGGAGGCTTTGTGTCAAATTCAGTAAGGACCCATCTGTCCATTGTTACATGGACCCATTCCCGATGAAATTAGAAAGCCGATTTGGGGCTAGGCATGGAATGTCTTATTATGTAAACTTTTGTATGAATTTTCCAAAGTCATGATTACCACTGCCTCCACCTTTGTTGTTGCATTTATTACAGTAAGCAAATCAGGGCCAACTGTTAGAGCAGTTCCTGTTCAAGTTTTGATCTACTGTGGATGATTGGCCACGAAAAGGCTGCCAGGATCATTCAAACCAGGGTTTGTCTCTTGATTGTGACAGTGGCATGGATTTTGCAGTTTCCCAAGACTCCTTCACTGTCTCTTTTAAGTACTGCACCGAACGGACTCGGGCCGCTGGAGAGCGGCGGGTGTGAGTAGGTTCAGCGTCCCACGACTGCTCACCTACTCCAGGGGTGGGAGGGAGACAGGAGTCGCTATGGTACCCCCTGGCGGAGGCCGGGGAGATCAAATGAGCGAGCCTGGACGCTTGGGGGGCGGTGAACGCCAGCTACGCCTGATGTCTGTGGCACACCACGCCCAGAGAAAGCGGAAATACCAGCCTCCGGGTTCGCCGGATGATGGCTCCTCGCTCTCGCTGGCCCAAGAAGTCCTGTGCCCTCCGATCCCACCTCAGCAGTGCCCAGGGACTGATGCCTAGTATGCTGGGACCCGCCCCCACCCGGTGTCTTTCCCCTCGGAGGAGGGGGACCCACCCGGCAAAGGGATATGCCGGGCCACCCCTGGGTCGGCTGCAATTTGAGGTGAGGGGAAGAGGGACAGGACGAGGGGGTCACGAGTAGCATGCGCAGTCGGAAGGAGTGGCAAATCCGGAGGCGAGATCGGAGGGAAAAAACATAACACAAAAAAAAAGTACTGCGCCAAACAGGGAGTCACCTTTGTATGGGTGGATTTTTGATTAAGTGTGTGCCTGCCAGGCTCCAGGCTCACAACAAGAGGTTTCTTCCCACAGAAGTTTGGTAAGACATTGTCCATGTGGCACGGCATACAGCATCCTCCAAAACATCCACAGAGTAGGCTGAAGCAAGGCCCACAAGCTGAAACTGTTGTATCAGATGTTTGTTTTCTTGGAGCCCTCTGCCAGCTGAAATGCCAACTCCTGTGAGCCCATGAGAAAGCGTTCTGGCCAAGGAAAAATAAGCTGTGGAGGTCTGGAATGCCTTTGCACGGGATGAGTATATTTTGTGATCTACTGTATCCTTGGGGTGGCTCCACCTTCTGTTGGGATTATGGTCTTCTTTGTGAGAGATGATATCATGGGGTTGATCTTAGGCAGATTCAGCCAGGCATCAGATTGTTTTTCATTGAACTTCAACAGTTTGTTGATTCTACGAGGGACAGGGTACATTTTCTGCGAGTCTTGCCATTCCTCCTTAAGTAGGTCCTCGATTGCCGGTGGGATAGAGAATGCTGCTAGTGGCTTAGCTGATCTGGATAATTTAAAGGTTGGCTTGTCTGCAGTGGAAGGTGAGGGTCCTAGGTATATCTCTGACAAGATTTTTTCATTTCTATTTATGCGCCCCCTGCTCTCTGTGCCTGATCACCTTTGGGCCCCCCAAGGTGAACCTTCTGTCCCCCTTACCAGACCTTCTCAAGACGTTGTCCCCCCATAGAGCCATGGTTTAGCCCCCCCAGGTGGGGACAAGGTGGAGGGCTGCATCCTCAAACAATTCTAGTCTTGTCGTAGCAGCAGTCTTGGAGGCTCAGACCGGGAGATCCTGTGGCATGCCTGGGGGCCATCATCATCAAGAACAGGATAGTTTGTTTTCTAGTTTTCTCCCCAGCTTTTAAAAGCTGCACGCAATGACTGCACCGTAACGCGACATGACCCACAGTCAGTGCAGCTTCTCCCAGCCGTAGTCTGGCCAGGTCCTACTCCTCTTGCACCCAGGGGGAGTATGGTGGCCACAGACGGAATGTTTAGTCTTCCACCCCCCAACACCTTGATCAGCCTCCAACCCAGGCTCATTCCCAAACCTGTATTGCCAGCGCCACGAAGGTAGCGCTGCTGCTGCTGCTGCACTGACTGGCTGGCAGACAAGGTGTTTTTAATGAAGAAGTTCAGGTCATCCTTATCGAATTGTCTTTACGATTCTGGCTCTGGCTCAGTGGAACTCCTGTGGAGTTCTCCTCCGTGAAAGTGGAACCTAAATCTGAAGAGGAAGGAGACCTGGCACACTGCTTCTTTCTCTTGTGATGAGAGCAGTAGTTGTCTGCTTATTTCCTGGAGTGTGGGAGCTGTTGCATTTCTTCTTCTTGCTGCTTGATGTTTCTGATGGTCCTCTTCATCCGAGGAGGGATGGAGTTCTTTTCGAGGTGCATTTTGTGGACTGATGCTGCGGGATGTCGGGATTGCAAATCAGAGTGCAGGGGTCCCAGGCGAAAGTCCTGTTCAGTTTAGCAATTAAATCTGGTGTCAGTTGAAGTGGGATCTACTCTGCTACCTCCCAGGAGTGAGATGAGATAAGATGAGATGAGATGGAGGGATCCTCCACTATGGGTATAACCATTGTGGTCAATGCGGCTGCACATTTAAGGAATGCGATGCGCCAAGGTGATTAGCCGGTGGACTTGCATAAGAAGATTTTCTGCTGCTGGAGGATTTGTCCAAGGAGTTCACTGAAGCCTTCTCATGCCATAGTGTAGCTCAGTGATATGTTTATCAGGTGAGGTACGGTCTGGGGTACTGACAAAACTAGGCACCCAATGAACCCCTGTACAGTATTAATCAGGTACCCATGCACTGAAAATAGGGCCCAGTTGTGGCCAGTTAGAGAAAAACAGGCACTGTTTCAGCTAAATATAGGGCAGAGTTCAGATGACTGAGAGATACTCCCTGAGAACCAGGTGCTGTCTGTCAGATCAGTGGGCAAGTCTGCTGAACTCCCAGCTTGAAAACACAGACCAAAATCCAAATCACCAAACAGTCCTTAGTCTTTAGGGGCCAATGTTCTGTCTGGTGCTCACCAGAATGTACTATGCAGGAACACAGTGGCAGAGAGGCCTGAGAGCTGTGGCTCAAAGAAAAAAAAAAATAGCCTCATGCAGTCCCCAGCACGATCGCTACGTTCCCTCCAGTGGTTTGCCATGAGGAGAAAATGAGCTAATCAAGATGGCTGCTGGCCAAGTTCCCATGCTCAGAACCATGTGGTCTGAAGAGCTGGGCTGCCCACCTCCTCCCTCAAGCCTACGCTGCTGCTCAGCACTGCTCTGAAGGCTGAGAGAAATAAAATCGGTACTTACAGAGTCGAGTGACCTTACCACAGGAGCTCCACTGGCAGCAGCCTCCGTGTGCAGTTTCCGAGTTGGCTGACTCTGTGGGTTGTCTGAGAACTGGGCGTGATCCTGGGAGGTAGTTAAGATGTCTTCTACTCGCAGTCTCTTCTTTTGGTTGCTCTTTTGTATGACTGCTTCAGTCTTCACTTCTGCAGATTGCTGGGCTGCTCCTTCTGGACTAACGGCACCAAGGCAATATCAGGGAGGGCCCTGGCTGTAAGGAGTGCAGCCGAAGTGCAGGGTATGCAAAACAAGGTGAAATCTCCTTAGCACTGAAGACCACCAGAATATACTCCAAACCACCCAGTGTCCAGAAGAAAAAGGAAAACCTTCGCCTACCAGAGAATGATGGAGCAGATGCTGCTAGCTGCCTGCTCAGCTGGAGGCAAGACTGGCACAGTGCACAATGGGAGGAGCCGGCGTCCCTGACTCTGCAGCTTCAACTTCCTGCCTAAGCAGGAGCATGAGAGAGAGATTCCAGTGGTCTTAGAGCCCTGCAACCAGAACAGGGAAGGAGAAAATATTTTCTTATAGGACTTTATAATTAACTGAGATCGAGCTGAAAATGTCTAGCTGGTACTTTAATCAGAAGTCTGGAGAAAGAACAGCCATGAAACTTCATTTAGTGCGAGTTAAAATAACTGTTCAGCTATTTGATTCCAGTTATTTAATTTAGACAACAATGGAGTGTTTTCTGGTTTGTTTTGTCTTTGCATTGATTTTCTATACATGTTATTGGCTAATACTATACTCTACAGTCTAGTCAATGACGGTGCCCTGGAGGCACATTGGGATCGTTGGGTGCACTGCAGCCTGATGTGGAGTGCTACCCTGTACAAGGTTCATGCTAGGATGTCTTCTTTTAAAAACACTCTTATGATGCGCTTGCTTCTGCCCCAAACTTTCATTACTGTCTGTACTGAATACGTAATTTGTGTAGTTAGAAGTGTGATTTGACAGTCCACCTTGAAAATCAGTATTCTCAAAGGTGTTTCGACTGGTAAAATAAAGATTTTGATTGATTTATTGATATGAATTGTTGGGATATCCTAAATTACCATGAATTTAAATTCTAACTTATGTACTGCACAGCGGAAAATGACATTAAATAAGTATTTAAAAAACCTTACCTGAAGGTGTGGTTCAGAGAAGAGCTAGCATTTGTAGGTTTAAATCTTTCAAGTCAGGTGATGGAAGTTTTAGAAATATCTAGAAACAAGCAACCAGAAAACATATTCTCTAAATGGAAACATTTTTTTCTATTTGGTGGAAAACAACATTTCTCCAGATAAGTCTGTGGTTTCTGGCTTTCTTGAATATTTACTGTATTAAAAGGAGGAAGGCTTACCTATACCTACAGACCCGTAAATTTCGTTTTTTTGTTTGTTTTTTCACAAATTTCTTATTATTTTTTTTTTTTTTTTAACAAATGTCATGTTATTTCATTTTATTCATTCAAAATTTCATTTTATTTCTTGTTAATAAATTTCAGGCAAAGCAGCCTCAAATAAGTCTCGTATTAGCATTTATATACTGCAGAGTTAAGATTTAAAATGTAACCATTTTTTTTAACTGTGTCTGTTGCAAGAACGTACTATTCTCTTTGGTCTGTGAAGGTTTGGACTGTCTGCGACATGCCAGGAAGATGCTGTAATCAACTGACTGAACCGGGGACGGGAAAGGACAGGGAGCTGCAGGAAAGACGTTTAGCGGTGAAATGGAAGCAAATCCGGTAGCAGAGACTGAGCCTTCCTTCCTACCGCGTAAGTAACTGACCAACCAACACCTAAAACACATTAAAGGTGTAACAGTAAACTATGATACATTTGTTTGCTTAGCACCCTGACCACTCACTCAACTCATGAGAGGACTGACTGAATGAAGAGTGATTGACCGCAACCAGAAAATAAACCCAAGAATTCACCTTTTGCCAAAAGCCTTTGGTTACTCCAGAGCCTGGAGCCCTTAGAACCGGGGAGCTGTGGGGCCGTGAACAGGGTGCAGTTCGAGGGTGACAAGGGTAAAAACTTTTACTGGAACTATGTGCAGAGGTGTCTGATGAAACAGAGAATTGCCGTTTGGTGCAAACAATGTGTATTTTGTATTTTCAGGTATAAAAATGAACGTTTCTTCCTCACAGAGTTGTAGGTTCCATTTTATTTTGATTTATGGACCCGATACATGTTTTATTTCGTACTGTTTTATGTTGCAATTTACACGGATCTCTGCCTATACCCATCTTCCTTGAGGTGCACCTCTCTTTCAGCTTACAGATCCACACAAGGTGAGAAATCCAGTACCTCCAACAGCATTTTAAAAAGATTTTCAGAGGTGTCAGCTACCTTTATTCTGTATATGTTCTTCATAGCATTTGGACTTCATTCTCTCCCAGCTCATGCAAGAACCCTTTGAACCCCTGGTTTCATGTTATTTGAAATTTCTGACATGGCCGTTTGTCATTTTGGTTGCTATTATTTCAGCTAGAAAAGTGAACAAGCTTCAGATTCTTTCCATTCTATCAGATAATGTAGATTTCTACAGGGGAAACATCCTCAAGACCCATTTGAACTTCCTTCCCCAAGTGGTGTTTGAATTCCATTCCAATCAGTCTATTAACTCTGTGTTTATTCTTTCTGTGCCCCATGCAAATTCAAGAGAGTCACAGCATCCCGGTTCCAGTGTGCATTTTGTGTGCAAAAACATTTCAGTTTACTTACTGTTTACTGTAGTATAGTAGATTGTGTTAGATTAATTTTGCTTATTTAAAGGATTGACATCTTCTGTTACTATGAATTCCAGAATCCCCTGCAGCTGACATCTGAGCAGTAGGTAGCAGTGCGATTTAATAGCCTGCAGTGCATGTTAGAGTTTATGCAAGTTTTGTTCTTTGTTTGCTGGTTCCGTTGTCCCTCTGGGCTAAGTACAGTTACAGAGGTTGTGCTTAGCCTCTGGAGAAAAGCAGAGCAGGGAAACATCTGCCTGGAGACTGTAAGATCTCTAACATGCACTGCAGTCTGTTGAATCTCCCACTGCTGCCTACTGCACTGATGTCAGCTGCAGGGGATTATGGGATTTGCAGTAACAGAAGATGTCAGCCTAGAACTAAGGAAAATTTGTCTTGTACAATCTGCTATACTGTAGTCACAGGTTTCATTCACCATACTCTTGATCAGGGTCAACTTGGTGCAACCTTTATTGACCTGTCTAAAGCATTTGACGCGGTCAATCACCATTTGCTGACACATCAGCTTGCTGGGCTTGGTATATCTTCAGAAGCCCTAAAGTGGTTCACCAGCTATCTAGCAAACCGCACACAACAGGTGAGAATAGGGTCTGCCCTTTCTGCTGAACTGCCATTTCTGCTCTGGGGTTCCTCAAGGATCGATACTGGGACCCCTTCTATTTAGCACCTTCCTCAATAATCTTCCGGCATCCTGTTCTGAACCAGTACTCCTCTACACAGATGATGCAGTCATTTTCTCAAAGACTGCTGATCCGTCCCAACTTCAGAAAAGTTTTATTGAAGCTGAGTCCTGGTTCATCTCTCATAATAAGTTGGTACTTAATTGCAAAAATCTAAGGTCATGTTTCTTCCATGGTGTACCCACAGCACAAAGCCAAAACCGCATTGGTGATTACAAACAGTGCAGGTGTTGTCCTGACCAGACCCAATCTTTTAAATACCTAGGGTTACTCTGATAGTACACTCTCCTACTCCAACCATGTTGAGAATGTTGCCAAGGCAAGTTAACATTCGCAGAAGACATTCTACACAGGCATTAACACTGCCTTACTACCGAAGCCCTCAGATTGGCTATCAAAAGTCTAGTTGTGTCTGTTATTGACTATGGTTTGGTCATTTATGGTTCTGCCACAAACACAACCATATGTTGGCTCACCACAGCTCTAAATAAGGCATGCCGCTCTACCAACTGGTGCAGCGATCGTACTACACTTGTGACCTTTACAAACAAGCAAACCGCTTCAACTCCAGGTCGCTTTGAATATCAAGCCTGTCTTCTGGCTAAGAAGGCAGATCTTGGTCTCCTACCACCAGGTTCCCTTCAGCCCTTCCAGCGCACTCGAGGACACGAAATTCTGTGAGCCAAACTTTACTGTTCCTCACTGTTGAACTCACTCCGACAGCGATCTATTGCAGTTAGAGCTGCTAATTTATTTAATTCCTCTCCTGAGATTGCGATGACTGCAACCTTGGGATCATTTAGCCGAAGCTTCAATTCTAGTTTCCAGAGCATCTTGTGACTGCTATACCTAATCTCTGCTGTCAGCTAAATGCACTGGGACCTCCTTCTTTACCATTTGCCCTGTATATCCCTATCCTGTAGCTACTATTCCACTCAAACACTTCTTCCTTTCCCATTCCTGTGCTCTTTCATCCTACCTCATCCCCTCCTTTACCCCTCCACTCCCACTTCCTCCTCTCCTCTCTGTTTCCTCACCTTGTTCTCTCCCTCACCCCCCATGGTCTTTTCTGCTTAAGCTTCATTGTGGAATCTCCTCCTTGCTCTTATTTTGCTCTTTCACCCCTGTGCGCCTCTGCTTGTAATCCCTTTCACCCCTCTTCAGACAAGGCCACTGGCTGCACTTGACACAATATTTATCTTGCCATATTGTTCTTTTTTTATGTAATTACTTTCCTCATGTTGTACTACTTATGGAAACCATTGTAATTTGCTGTTCTTGTGACTAGATGTGGAACCTCTGTAAAAGAGCCCTTGGCTCAAAGGTATTTCCGATTTGTTAAATAAATAAGAAACAGCGAGTAAACCAAAATATTATTGTGCACAAAGTACATATGAGGACCAGCCCCACACTTGACTGTGGAGCCCTTTGTGCTGAAGGTTCCCCTTTAAAGTTATCACATGTATCAGGTTTCCCAGAAAAAATGAGAGTTCATTCCATTTCATAGTAATGGTGCACAGTGAAAAAATGCTCTGACCTGTTCATCTGGCACTCCTTCTGGGACGATACCGAGAACGTACATTGAAAACAGAAATGCCAGGACTCCCCTCTAGTTTCAGCGCTAATTGTATGCACTTTAGCCCAGTATATGCTCAACTTGTTGCAGTCCCAGAAAATAGTGGTCTGCTTTTGTCCTCAGATATTCCAGCAGTCACTTACCCTGCTGCCCCATCACTTATCAAGATGTCCTATAACGCACCATGCTGTCCTGTCACTTACTATGCTGTCTAATAATTTGCTATGCTGTCCTGTTACTTGTCATACTTCCCATCACTTGCCATAATGTCTTGTCATTTGCCATGCTGTCCATCACATACCATGCTGTCCTGTCATTTGTCATGTTGTCCCATCACCTACCATGCTGTTCTGTCCTTACCATCCTTTTCTGTCCCTTACCATCCTGTCCCATCACTTGTCATGCTGTCCCATCCACTACCATACTGTTTTGTCCCTTCTGTGCTGACCCGTCACTTACTATACTGTTCCATTCCTCACCATGCTGTCTCATCCCTTACCAAGCTGTCCCATCACTTACAATGCTGTTCTGTCCCTCACCATGCTGTCCCATCCCTACCATGCTGTCCTGTCACTTACAATGCTGTCCTGTCCCTCACCATGCTGTCCCATCCCTACCATGCTGTCCTGTCACTTACAATGCTGTCCTGTCCCTCACCATGCTGTCTCATCCCTTACCATGCTGTCCCATCCCTTACCATGCTGTCCCATTCCTTACCATGCTGTCCCATCCCTCACCATTCTGTCCCACCATTGACCATGCTGTTCCATCACTTGTCATGCTTTCCCATCACTTGTCATACCTTCCCATCACTTGCCATGCTGTCTTAGAAACATATGCTGGCCCGCTGGTGCAGCCGTAGAGCTACCACTTGTGACACTGACTGCCGGGGTTTGGGAATGAGCTGGACCATCGGAGAGTCGGCCAGGGGGAGAAGGATCAAGCATCCCACAGGACACTCTCCTTCTCTGTGAAGTGAGGGTGTAGCATCCTGCTGCATTACCACCTGGGTGACCACAGGTGGTGGTGCAGGGACTTTGTGACTTGTAAGGGGGGAGCCTTGGAACAAACTCACAGGTTGGCTGTGTCAGACCTTGTCGGCAGCCAGTCATGCTCCTAGATGGTGGGTGGGACAGAAAAATGGGAAACAGAACTGCAGGATTAGGAGGTTGAAGCTTCTGCCTGCCCATCATATCCGCCACTGGATCCAAGCCACCTTCCACTGGGGACACTGCCAGTCTTCACCTCTGCTGTGGGTGGCCAGATGGACTGCAGTTAAGACTTGCAGAAGGAGCTGAAGGCATGCCCTGCCCTGGGGGGTGGTAAGCCAGGGTGCAGCACAGCAGTGTGTCACGGGTGGGCTGGTGGTTCCGAACAGACGTGGTAGTATTTCAGTAGGACGGGAACAAGGCACCTGGCAGAAGGTGGAAGGAGGCCTCTACATGGCCCAGAGCAGTAGGATAAGATATATAAAATATATATTTTGGACAGAAGAGGACCAATAGGCTCATCTAGTCTGCCCTGTTTTCCTGTCTGTTACTACATCCCAGACCTGTATGGTCTCAGGTGTCCCTCCTCTTGTCTTTCCTCTACTTATTTTGTCCATGTACTATCCTGTGCAAGCCTGAAGCTTCCCACTGTTCTCACCCTCACCACCTCTTTCTAGCAGGCTGTCTAGTGTCCATCACCCTTTCCGTGAAGATGTTTTTTTTCATATCCTCTTAAACTCCCCCAAGGCTTCATTGCATGCCCTTGTGTTCTGGTGCTTCTCCTTCTTGAAAGAGAATCCTCCTACACCTTCCTCTATGAGGTACTTTATTGGTCTTAGTCATGTCCCCCTCACTCACCCTCCTCCGGGAATATGTGCTGAGCTCCCACCGCCTCTCCTCTTAGTTTCTTGTGCAAACCCCACAGCATTTGGTAGCCCTCCTCTGACCACTTTCACCCTGTCAGTGTCCTTGTGGAGGTGCGGCCTCCCTTACTGGACACAGTACTCTAGATGGGGTCTCAGTAATGAGTGATACAGTGGCAACACCACCTCTTTTCGTACTAGAAATTCACCTCCTTATGCACCCCAGCATACACTAACTTTGCCTGCTGCCTTGTTGCAGTGCAGTGCCACCTTGAGATCATCTGATATGATTATCCCAAGGTCCCTCTCTTGCTTGGTGACTGTGAGTACCTCTCTCCATCTTATACACAGCCTGTGGGTTTCCCCATCCCAGGTGTGTAACTTTGCACTTTTTGGCATTGAAACCCAACTGCCACACCCTAGACCACTCCTCTAGTTTCCCCAGGTCCCTTTGCATTCTCTTCACCCCATGCTGGATGTTCATCCTGTTGCAGATTTGTGTGTCATCCACAAAGAAGCACACCATTTCCTCAGCAATGTCACTTATGGAGACAGGATTCAGTACTGATCCCTGTGACACTCCACTTTTCCTGTCCCCTTAGTGACCTCCATGGACCACCACCCTCTGTCTCCTATCCTTCAACCAGTTTGATACCCAACTTATGACCCATTCCCCAACCACCCAGGTTGCCAAGTTTCTTTATTAGCCTCCTGCCAACGGCTTTACGGAAGTCCAGATAGGCCACATCCACTGCCTTCCCTGATCCACCTCCTAGTCACCCAGTCAAAGACATCTGTGAGATCCCCCCGCCCCGTGAAATTGTGCTGCTGGTAGTCCTGCAGCCCATATGTCTCCAGGTACTCCATCAGCCTCTCCTTCAGCAGAGTCTCCATTAATTTCCCCACCACTGATACTGACTGGCCAGTAGTTGCTAGCCTCCTCCCTGCTGCCACTGTTGCGCAGAGGGACCACATCAGCCCTCCTCCAGTCTTCTGTAACTACCCCAACCCCAATGAGGTGCTCAGTAGTGTTGGCACGGGTGCGGCAAGCACCGAGCTGAGTTCTGTTAGTACTCTTGCATGAATCCCATCTGGCCCCTTAGCCTAGTTTTCCTTTAAGGCATCCAATCCTCTTCATACTCTCTCATCAGAGAATGGACTTGTGTCCACACACCCCATCCCCATCATTGCCTGCTGATACATGTTGGTCCATCCCTCCTCCACTATCAATACTGATCAATACCGAAGTCTTGTCACTGGCCTGTCTGGCCATTCATTTTGATGTCCTATAACTTACATGCTTTCCCATCACTCACCGTGCTTTTCCATCTCTTACCGTGCTGTGCCATCATGTACTTCACTGTCCCCTCATTTACCATGAAGTCCTGTAACTTACTATGCTGTCCCATCACTTTTATTTCCCACTTCCTTTTTCTGCTTCAGGTCACAGGCAGGGGATTATCCCAGTTCAGTGCCTAGAATGCTCACCTGGCATCCCCCACCAGATTGCCTGACTGGGTGGCCCGTAGTTTGCCCCTACAGCGGGCTAGAGGGAGAAACTGAGATCCACCAGAGGCCTCAGCTGAGGTTTACACCTGGGACGTCATTTGGGAGGTGGTTCAGGGGCATCACGGAGCGCCATGACGAGGGAGTTTCCTTTGCTGCCCCCAGGAGCTCGAATGTGCAATGGTGTCGGTACAGGGCAGGCATGTTCCCGCACCTGTCCCACAGACATCCGCTGATGCTCCATAATGCCAGGTGGTCTCAGCTGCTGGACACCCAGCCTCCTCTGAGTGTCACTGGTATGCCTGGAAACCACAAGCCTCTTCCCTCCAGAGGTGGAGCCAACTCTCTGACGTACTGTGCTCACTATCACTGTGCCAGCGGGCCAGCCCATGCTGTCCCATCACTTACCTTGCTGTTCTGTCGCTTACCATGTTGTTCTGCCATTTTCCATCCTGTTCCATCATTTACCATGATGTCCTATAACTTACCATGCTGTTACATCACTTACCACACTGTCCCATCACTTACCGTGTTGTCCCGTCGATTACCAATGTCTCCCATCACTTACCATGCTGGCCTGCTACTTGCCATTCTGCCCCACCACTTAACCTTGCTGCTTCGCCCTACAGTGCCCCACCACTTACCATGCTATCCTTTTCTCATATTTACATTTTTATTAACTTTTCAGAGTACATAGTATTAACATAATACAGTATGGGGAAAAAGAGAGATATGCCACAGGTATTGGTAGAATTTTTTGTAACACGGTCTAAACAAATGGTGAGACTTTTTAATTATTTAACGCCCCACCCCCAAAAAAAAAAGACACAAAAGTCCATTGTCCCTTATTTCTTCATTTAGTCTGAGTATTGCAGTATGGTTCTAACCGCCACTTGGTCAAGTATTGTAGCCATACCTCTCAACCTTTCTTCCCTGAAATGTGTGATATATCATCAAACATGGCACTGCAAGCTCAGAACACTATTGCTATCGGTGCACTAATGTCGCTAATGTTTGCTGATAACACAGCATAATAGATAATTATGAATTTCTGCTTTAAAGTCTCAGTGGGAAAAGTGAAATACCCTTTTCTTCATGTGGGGCAGAGGATTTCTGAGGGTAAAATGAGTGACGACTGTGAATGTGTGACAGTTGAGAGGTATGATTGTAGCAGATGCTTCTGAACTGGAGATTCCATTCTACCTACAGTGCAGGAGCAGGTTAATGTATTTCTAATTAGACAGGTAACAATATTGGACCTCTGTATAGTCATCTTTCTAGTATAGTAATGAAAGTATAGTAAAAGAAGTTCTAGAAGGAGAAAAAAGAGGTGTGAACCAGTAAGGAGGAAAGTCATTAGCTATCAAATAAGAGAGAACGTGAGGGAGTTAAAAAGTAATAAGGGGTAGATAAAGAGGGGGATTCTCTGGGTATAAAGTCAGAGTAAGTATTTAACTGATACATCAACCATCTGCGCCATCTAGTGACAAACAAGTCGACTTTATTGGTAAGAGCATTATGTTGCTTACTGTGCTGTCCTGTCACATACCATGCTATCCCAATGCTTATCGTACTGTTCCGTCACTTGCTTTGTTGCCCAGTAACTTGCCATGATGTCCTGTCACTTACCATACTGTCCCATCATTTGCCAAGATGTCCTATAATGTACCATGCTGTCCCATCACTAACCATGCTGTCCCATCACTCTCAGTGCTATCCCATCACTTACTGTGATGTCCCTTCACTGACCATGCTGTCCCATCACTTTCGGTGCTATCTCATCACTTACTGTTATGTCCCGTCACTGACCATGCTATATCCCATCACTCACTAAGGTGTTTCGTCACTTACTGTGACTGTGTCCCATCACTTGCCATGCTGTCTCAACATTTACCATGATCTCCCGTAACTTACTCTTCTGTTCCGTAACTTGCCATGCTGTCCCATCATTTGGCATGCTGTCTCATCATATACCATGATTTCCCGTAACTTACCCTTCTGTAACTTGCCATGCTGTCCCATCATTTGGCATGCTGTCTCATCATTTACCATGATCTCGTGAATTTACCCTTCTGTTCCGAATTTGCTGTGTTGTTCCATCATTTGACGTGCTTGTCCCATCACTTGCCGTGGCTATCCCGTCATTTGCCATGCTGCATCAACGAGAAGATAACCCACATGTGTTTGGCTAGAAATGCTTTTTTTGCTTTTCAGAATAAAGCAGCTGTAATCAGTTTTAAATAACCAGCCTATACGTTTACCATTTTTATATACCATGGTTAGCAAAACTACATTCTTGCCTACTCGCTTTCACATAACTAGTTTGTGAAAATGTGCAGTAAAACCAGGTACTGTACTGCATGCTGTGAATACAAGGTGGAGAAATTCCACTGTCTCCAAGCATTTCAATACTCATTAACTAGACGTATGCCACCCAGATGTTCCATCACACAGAAGTTATAGAATGCAAACATTAGTTTAATCCAGAGTTTGTTCTTTATGTCCTCTTATTGCTTCAGCCTGTCTGCTCTTTGAATCACGTTGTTGCAGTTGCTGAAAAATATAAATATTGTTGTGTCAAGCATTTTGGAACTTAAAAGCTAGTACACTGCCTGAAATTATTTTTACCTGTAAAAGTAGTCAACTGTTAACTTATCGGATGCAGTTTTTCTTTGCCCTTTTGCTACATAGATTTTCTACCTACAAATGGTTGATATGATGTATAAAGTAGTACACAACTTGGTGGCTGACATAACTACAGTAATGTTGTTCCCCTTCATACATCATCAGCCCTATGATGTCACTGACTGTGACATCACTGCTGCCCAAGAAAAGAGCCAATCACAAGTTGCCAGATCAGTCATTTGTGATGTCACAATAATTGATGTCATAATGCTGATGAGGTATGAAGGGGACCAGAACTAGATGTTAGCTTACATAGAAACATAGAAGTTGACGGCAGATAAGGACAGCAAGGCCCATCCAGTCTGCCCATTTCTTTTTCTACCTTATGAATGTGCCATCGGCCTTTGCTCTGTCAATGGCCTATCTATTCATACTCATCTGTATTGCTACCTTATGCCTATCCCATGCCTGTTTGAAGCCCTGCACTGTATTCATATCCACCACTTCCCGAGGTAGGCCGTTCCATGCATCCACCACCCTTTCTGTAAAAGAACTTCCTCACATTACCCCTTAATCGGCCTCCCTCTAATCTCATGCTGTGTCCTCTTGTCCTGCTATTTTTCTTATATTGAAACATGTTAGACTCTTTCACCTTGTTAATGCCCTTAAGGTGTTTGGATGTTTCAATCATATCACCTCTCTCCCTCCTTTGCTCTAGGGTATACATGTTGAGCTCCATTAATCTGTCCTCATATGATTTCTGGTGCAGTCCTGGCACCATTTTGGTTGCCCTTCTCTGGACTGCCTCAATTTGGTTAATGTCCTTGTGAAGGTGTGGCCTCCATTACTGCACGCAGGACTCCAGATGGGGCCTAACAGTGTCTTGTAAAGAGGGATTATTACTTCCCTCTTCCGACTTGTGATACCCCTACTAGTACACCCCAACATCCCCCTAGCCTTACCTACTGTTTTAGTGGTCTGCTTGGATGATTTCAGGTCATCTGTGATGATGATGATGCCCAAGTCTCTTTCTTCCCTTATGACTGCCAGCAACTCCCCTCCCAGCCTATAGGTGGCTTCATCAGGTTTCTCTCCTATGTGCATGATCTTGCACTTCTTTGCATTAAACCCCAGTTGCCACTTTTCCGACCATTTTGTCAGTATTGTTCCACACTGCACACTTGGTGTTGTCAGGTGGGGACTTATTTAATTAGAAAAAGAAATAAATAAGAAGCCAGAAGGGGAAGGAAGGAAACATATTCAATTCAGTGCTTTAGAGTAACTGGTAATTGCTATTTTTCTTTTAAACTTAGATTGTGGGCTTTTAGTGACACTATACTTTCTTTGTTGTCTTTACTTATAATTGTTTTTGGGCTGTTGAAAATTTAAAGCATAGTGGTGGTGTAATTATGTGCTGTCTTTAATTGCTGCAAATTTTATCTTGGCTTGTCTGACTGCCCTGTAGTTGGGTGAAGGGTGTTAATTTTCTGGCCTCTGACCTCAGCTACGTGATAACTGGAGGTGGGGCTTAGTCAGAGTTAAAGTAGCAAGCAGAGTTTCATTTTCTCAGAAGAAGCCAGAAGGGGAAGGAAGGAAACATATTCAATTCAGTGCTTTAGAGTAACTGGTAATTGCTATTTTTCTTTTAAACTTAGATTTTCGCCTCTCCCTCCCCTTCCCCCAGCTCTTAATTATATGCCCTATTAAATCTGATTGACAAGAGCTAAACACAGGGTATGGTAAGCGGTGTGAAGTAGGATAGGAGGGGCATGAGAGGGAAGAAGCCCACCCTCAGCACGACAAGTGTTTTGACTCATTTATTTATTTATTGGTTTCTTTTTCTTTAAAAAAAAAAAAATATCTGAGGATCAGTGGCAGGATTTTTAGTACAGTAAATTAATAAAAAGGGAACTAGGAGAGCTTCAGTAGCAGACAAGTAATGGAATTGCAGTATAATGTGGGAGTGGTGCAATGCAGTGGCTGGGCAGCTACATTCAGGCAGACCTTCTGGACACTAAGGTGCTGCCCATCTGCATGGATCTCTGACCGCGGATGAGGTTGCCAGACTCAGAGCGAAGTAAACTGGGTCAGGAGTACCATCACCCCAATCTAGGGACCACCCAGTCCAATGCAACTGCCTCAAAGGATGCCGAGAACGAGGAGCACTTGGATGACAGTGGCTCAGGGAGGGTTAGAGCAGTCAGACAGAGGCACATCCCAGATCCTATTCCACTCAAGAACTCATATGCCACACTGGCAAATGAGGACAACCAAATAGAGGTACCCAGAGAAGTGGAAGGAAAGGTTGTGGAGGTTAGCCAAGGAGGTGAGCCTCAGCGGGAAAGCAGGGACCCCAGAGGAGGAGGAAGCGAATCCTGGTGTGGGACTCCATCCCAAGAGGGATCCAGCTAGGAACACAGGAGGGGGAGGACAGGGAAGTTAGGTGCCTACCAGGTGCCACGGCATGGAGGGATGGAAGGAAGATCCTGGGGATCACTGGGAAGGCAAGACGGAGGGTGAGCTGGATGTCATTATCCACCTAGGTACTAATGACCTGGCAAATGGGGAGCCAAAGGAAGTTCAGGAAGAGTTTAGGAAACTGGGGGAGGGGTCTCAAGCAAGTAGCTACTTCTGTCACTTTCTCAGAAGTACTACCTGTGAGAGGCAAGGGAGAGCATAGGAGTGCATGCACCAGGAACTTTAACTCATGGTTGAAGAACTGGTGCTGTGAGGAAGGGTTTGGATTCTTTGGTGACTGGGGACCCACCTGGAGGGATGGAGGTTTGTTCAAGCCTGACGGCCTGCATCCATCCTGGAGGGGAATCCAAGCACTCAATGATAAGTTTAAATGCTACATTGACAAGCATTTAAACTAGCAAAGGGGGGTGGCAGGCCAGCAAGGAGGGTACCTACTTGCTCACCCCCCACAGCTAGCAGTGGAACCAGTGAATCAGAGGAGTGGCTATCTCTGCAAAGCAGTGTGCAAAAGATGGAGATTAGTGCCCAAGAGGTGGATAAGCAGAAAAGGGGCAAAATTCAGCAGAAGGGCAGACAGCAAGGAGAACCAGGGATAAATGACAACCAAGGAAGGGGCTGGAGTAGAACAGTGAAACAGTCTAGGGAGGTCAAATCCATGGAAAGCCATGTATGCAAATGCCAGGAGCCTTAGCAACAAGATGGAAGATCTGGAGGCTGTCATGGTGCAGTCAGACCTGGACATTGTGGCCATCACTGAAACCTGGTGTAATGATAACCACGACTGGGAGATGGCCATACCTGGCTACAACATATTCAGAAGAGACAGAGCAGGCAGGAAGAGAGGAGGAGTGGCACTGTCTGTGAAAATGACATAAGGGCCACAGAGATCCAGGAGGAACAAAATGGGGAGAGATACTGTGGGTAAGCTGGAAAGGAAAATGGGGACAACCATCCAGACAGGTGTGGTCTATAGACCACCAGCCCAGGAGGAAGAAACATAGGAGTTGATGCTAGCCATCCAAAGGATGGCAGACAAGGGTGAGGTAGTACTGGTTGAGACTTCAATATTCCAGACGTGGACTGGAGCATCCCAGCAGCAGCATCAACTAGAGCAGATTTATCCTGGACTCCTTCAGGGTGCCTTCCTAGCAACTGGTCATGGAACCAACTTGGCAGAAGGCAATACTGACCTTGTGCTCACAAACAGGGACAATGAGATGGGGGTAACAGTGGGGGAGCACCTGGGAAACAGTGACCACCAGTCATTGCGGTTTGAAATCACAGAAAGAGCAGAACCAAACCACACAAAAACATGTATCCTGGATTTTAGGGGGGCAGACTTTGGGAAAATGGGGAGATACTCGAAAGAGGCATTAAGGGGAATGGGACAGGAATCAGGGGTTGAGGAACAGTGGGCAATATTTAAAATGGGGATTACAAGAACAACAGAAATTTTGCATTAAGCAGGTTAGCAAGAGGAAAGGAAGAGGAGACCATTATGGTTTTCCAAAGAGGTAGCAAAGAAAGTGAAAGCCAAAAGATTGCATTCAGGCAATACAAAAAGACACAGGCAGAAGGGGATAGGAGAAGTACCAGGAGGAGCAAAGGGAGGCAGGGAGGTCAGTAAGGGAAGCCAAAGCTCAGACAGAAGAACACATTGCAAAATCAGTGGGTAGAGGGACAAAACCTTTACAGGTACATAAGTGAAAAAGAAAGACAAGGGAGGGATAGTGAGACTGAAGGGGAGGATGGGGCATGGAGGATGACAACAGTAAAGCTGACATATTGAACAGGTATTTCTGCTCAGTCTTTACTGAGGAAGAGGAGGGTAATGGTCTGAAGGGAGTACAAGGTGAAAATGGTGCAGAATGGACACAAGTCCCTTTACACGAGAAAGGTCCTGAAGGAACTGGAAGTACAAGAGTTGATAAAGCAATAACAGATGGGTAAACTTCAGGTCCTTAAAGAACTAAGAGAGGTGGTGGCTGAACTTGGCTATCCTGTTTAGCTGATCACTGGAAACAGGGAGGTACCCAAAGACTGAGGACAGCAGATGTAGTCCCTATACAAAAGTGGGAACAAAGAGGAAGCAGGGAACTACAGACCAGTCAGCCTCACCGGTAGTGGGAAGATCATGGAAGCACTACTGAAGGAGAGATTGGTGAACATCTGGCTGTCAATGGACTACAGGACCCAAGGCAGCATGGTTTCACCAGGGGAGGTCATGTCAGACCAACCTCGCTGAATTTTTGACTGGGTGACTAGGAGGTGGATCAGGGAAGGCAGTGGACATGGCCTATCTGGACTTCAGCAAGGCCTTTGACACTGTGCCACATAGAAGACTATTACACAAACTGGGGAATATGGGTGTGGGTAGGACAGTAGTGTGGTGGGTAGGTAACTGGCTGGGTGGCAGGACACAGAGGGTGGTGGTAAATGGCTGTCCTCCACAGAGGGAAGAGTGACCAGTGGGGTACCACAGGGATCAGTGTGCTGGGACCGGGTCTTATTCAACATCTTCATCAGTGACATTGCGTAGGACCTAGAGCAGAATCACTGTTCACTGATGACACAAAGCTCTGTAACAGAGTAGATACACCAGAGGGTGTAGACAGAATGAGAAGCTACCTGCAGAAACTTGAAGAATGGTCAGGGTTTGGCAGTTGAAATTCAATGCAAAGAAGTGCAAGATAATGCATATGGGGCACAAAAAGACCTGGTACAATATATCAGTTGAGGGGTGAGGATATAGCATGCACCAAGCAGGAAAGGGACCTTGGGGTTGTCATCTCTGATGACCTCAAGGTAGGGAAACAGTGTGACAAGGCAGCAGGTAAAGCAAATAGGATGCTGGGATGTATAGGCAGGGGCATCACCAGCAGGAAAAGGGAGGTCATAATTCCGCTATACAAGACACTAGTGAGGCCCCACCTGGAGTACAGTGTACAGTTCTGAGACCATACCTACGTAAGGACATAGACAGGGTAGAGAAGGTTCAGAGGAGGGCAACAAAGATGGTGCATGGATTACATCACAAGTCCTATGAAGACAGGTTGAAGGAACTGAACATGTACTCCTGGAGGAGAGGAGGAGAGAGGGATATGATAGAGACATACAAGTATCTTACAGGGAGGAACAGGGTGCAGGAAAACACTATTTTAGCGAAAAGATGTTCCAGGACTAGAGGGCATGGGATGAAGTTGGAGGAGGACGATTCAGAGGAAACATAAGAAAGAATTTCTTCACAGAACGGGTGGTGGACAAGTGGAACACCCTGCCAGAGGAAGTGGTGGGGGCTGAAACAATCACGGGACTTAAGAATGCATGGGATAGACATAAAGGAATTCTGGAGGTCAGGGGTAAGGGGAAACAGACTTCTAGGAAAACATAAACTGAACTTACAAGCTCAAATGGGCAGACTGGGTGGGCAATAGGCCCTTATCTGCCGACACTGTCTATGTATCTATGTAATACTTCCAAATAAAAAAAAAAGTAACAGCTGGCTAGTTTTAAAAACTAATATTTCCTGTCTATTATATTTGGTGTTGCTAGCTAGCTCTTTAATCTAAGAAGACCTAATTTTGATGGTGCCTTTGGGCCAGGTAAGAATTTGTGGGCAGAGTATGTTACTTGCTGCTCTTAATCTGTTGCATAAACTCTGTAACCATTGCGTATAGTCAGAAAGCACAGGCATATAAAGAGAAAGAGTGTGCTGGCTGTGAGGTGCCAATGGCTGTTTTTTGTTTTTTCTTTTGCTTCAGAATGTGCTGAGTATACTTGATGCAGATCACTTTTTGAGATGGAGGCCGTAAGTTGCCAAAGCTTGGATCCATCTGTGTCCCAGCTGCTGTGGGCATTCCCATACAGTACACATAAATACAGACATGATGGCCAACACCCATCTAAGATGTCCCATCTCATGTTCAGTGGGTGTCTTGCCCATACCCCATTTTAAAGTTGGGAGGAATGAAACACGGGGAGGGCAAGTGGCTTCCTCCAGGTCTTGGAGTTAGTAAGTGGCTGTGGTGGGAGTCATACCTGGGCTCTTCTGGTCCTTGTTCTAAGCATTGGAGCACCCTGCACCAGTGTGTGCTGTAGGTACACAATTGAGTGAGGCAGCATCAGACCAGTGGTCCATCAAGCCAATCCCCCTGTTACCCTAACAGCAGTAATCTGACGGATTGTTGTCCTGCATGTAAGAATGTATCCAGCTAGCACATAAAGCACTGCATGCTGTCTACTTAATATAGCACACCCTTAAGTGATCTGTTCCAAACCCTGATTGCCTTTTGAGGGGTTACAGGAAGGATGCTGCAGCCAGTGAGGGATGGCTGCGAGGTGAACACATTGGTGTCATAGCCCACCTGCTGGTAGTAGCATACAGAGCTGGCTGCAGTGGTGACAAGGTGCCCAGTGGGCTGTTACGTTATGCAGTGTTTCACTCTGTGATCACCATGGAGTGTAATGGCGCATATCATCAGATCGCTAGATTATACCTGCCCTGCTGTCTGAGCTTTCCAGTGGTCACAGCAGTACCAGACAAAGATGCAAAACTGTGGCTAGCTGGGCTCAGGGTCATGTGTCAGTAACTCACTTTATTAAAATTCTCATCAAGTTTGGCTGCTGCCACCAGACCAAGATATACAGAAACATGGATGACAGAGGACAGTAAAGATTCTGAGTCCATCAGTTTGTGACCTGATGTCCTGCACTGAAATTACTGCCCTGATAGAGCTCTCCCTGCCCCTGCCTACCTCTATGTTCCTGATAACCTCCATAAAGATGTCCCATTGTGTTTTGTACCCTGATATATAGTAGTCTCAGCATTGATCACATTTCTGGGTAAACTGTTCAACCTGTCCACCACTGCTTCATGAAAAAATACTTTATGTTGTCCTTCCTAATTGGCCCTTCCAGCTGGTGAGACCCCATCTGAGTACTGTGTGCAGTTCTGGAGACCCACCTCCGCAAGGACATAGACAAGCTGGAAGCTGTCCAGAGGAGGACAACTAAAATGGTGCAGGGTCTGCACCAGAAGACATATGAAGAGAGACTAAAGGAGCTTAATATGTATAGCCTCGAGGAAAGGAGGGAGAGGGGACATGATAGAAACTTTCAAGTACCTCAAGGGAATCAACAAAGTCCAAGAGGGTAGCATCTTTCAAAAAAAGAGGTGTGCAAGAACAAGGGGGCACAATTTGAAGATAGAGGGGGTCGGCTCAGAGATAATGTAAGGAAGTATTTTTTCACAGAGAGGGTTGTGGATGCATGGAACGACCTTCCAGAGGAAGTTGTGGAGTCAAAAACAGTGGTTGAATTCAAGCATGCATGGGACAGTCATAAGGCAGTTCTAGAGGGTGGGGGTAGAAAGAAGTAGGCTGCTGGTTAACTAGGATCTGCAGCTTATCCATTAGGTAGGGAAATGGGCAGACTGGGTGGGCCAAACGGTCCTTATCTGCCGTCAAATTCTATGTTTCCAGCTTGAGTTTGTTTCTGGTGGTTGTACTGTCCCTGGATTTGGACAACTTTGTGCAGTCCACCCTTTTACATCCTTACATATATTTTTTGTTTCTATCCTGTCTTCCCTTTCCTCCTGTCCTACAGAGACTACATGTTGAGACTGTCCAGTCTCTTCTCAGAGGACCTACGCTGCTGCCCCTGGACCATTTTTGTAGCCCTCCCTGAATAGTCTCCAGCCTTTCCTGTCCCTCCTTAGCTGTGGGCTCCAAATCTGCATGGAGTTCTCCAGGTGTGGTCAAACCAATGACCTGTACAGTTATACTATCACCTTCATCCTGGGACTAGTGAAACCCTGCCTGACGAGTACTATTTCAGGCTATTGCTTATTATCGCCCCAGGTCCTGCCTCCGCCAATGCACCACCTGAGCCTATTAATGCAACGTTTCTTTTAGTGGCCAACGCTCCTCTAATTGTAGCCATTTCATACTATTATAGATACATCACATTCCCAGTGTCCTGGCCAACATTCCCCTTCCCATAAACCGGTTCATGCAATTGTCCAGGCTGTGTGTGAGTACTGATGTGCAATATGGCTGCCACTACACATTCAGCCACTTCACTTCACTACCAGTCTAGCATTGCTTGTAAAAACACTTTGGGATACACTGTGTATGAAAAGCGCAATATAAATGCTGATTATTATAATTCTTCTTCACTGTAGGCAACCAAGCGGCTATAATTTTTGTGGCCAGTGAGGCATTTTAATTGGCCAGTGGTTACTAAGGCATTTACTGGTTTAAGCGGCCCTCCGCAACTAAGGTTGTTTTGGGGTTCGTAATCATGGGTACCAGTTTGAAACCCAGAATCATGTATCCTTTGATGCACAGTTCAGTATTGAAAATTACACAGTACCAGTATCGTGCCTTAACCTACACTGCAATATTCCATCATTCCAGTATAGCATAGCATTCCCAGTGCCCATCGGAAGAAGACTGAGGGAAATAACTCAGAACAAAAACTTAAATCAGCAAGCGTTTCAAGGGATGGCACAGTGTTTTGTGGATGGTGCTGTGTTGCTGTGAAGTGTTTCATCAGCTAGTGCGTGCAGCTGGCATGTGACAATTGATCACTGTCCAGTGATGTACTCCCTCTGCTGTATGTCCAACCAAAACAGTCACTGGGGTGTGAGTGACTGAGAGGTGCTGTGTATTAAATAGAACTGTGTTCATCAGAAATGTGTGCCATGTCCTAGAACAAATGGCCTCCTAAAAGAAGGTGTGAAACATAAATGTACAGTATGTTACTAGCTCATTGCTATAAGGATGCACGTTGCAGGAGCGCACTGCAGCTATATGAACAGTTGAATCAGTAGGTGAGCCCCAGCGGTGGGGTAGGGTGAGTTGTAGTAGCAGGTTGTGGGGCCCCTAGCTATGTAGTCCAAAGCAGACCCTTCTGTAGCTTGGCTGCACTGCTGGTCATAAATTTCAGGATTAGCAGCAATGTCCCCGAATGTCACAAGTAGATGTGATCCTGAAAGTATTTCCAACAAGCTAGACCCAAGCAGCTAAGAATTGATGAGGAAGAGCTGTCATACCAGATGGTAGCTTGAGGGTGGACAGCATGTTTTGTTCTAGCAAGGACAGTATTGGGATCCTTGGTCACTTATATTTTTCTTTTCAGAATAGACTTTATGTTTTAGTTTTCAAGCACCTGACTCAAAAGTAGGCTTTCCTGGGTGCTTATGCTTCCTGCAGTAGGCTGTGGATAGACACAGAGGAGTTGATTAAGGGGGTGATAAATGTTACAGAATATAATTGAGGGATTCTAGAATACTATTCTCATTGCAAGAAAGATAAAATGCTGCTTCAACTTTAATAATCCTTTGCACCTTGTTTAATAAAGCTGTACGTTTACTTCAGAACATAAGGCTTTACGAGGAAAACCTGACAGTCCTAGTCCACCTTTCTTATAAGACATGCAAGCTGATTTTTGTTTTATTTTATTTATGTATGTATTTGTTAACCGGGTAGGTGCACTGATCCAGAGAACTGTTTCCAGGTATTTACCTGGGCCATCTAGATGGCACACAGTACAAAGACATGATCATCTGACATTACAACAGTATTTTTACACATAGGTTACAGAGAAAAGTTTGTGACGAGTGCAGCATTTAGACATTTAGCCGATACATTTGGGGTAACAACTATATAGTATTTTATAGCATTGTAAAGTCATTACGTCACTTCTGTGTAGGCTGTTTGTTGGACGATGGTATAGTCTTCTGAATTGACACAGGCGGTAATATTTGAGAAAGCAAACATGTTCACAGCAGCCTTTCTGGTAGCCAGGCAGAGCAAGCGATGCAGCATAATTAAATAATTTAATTTTCATTTTATTTATTAATCCAGGAACAATTTAATTGAACCATGGCTAATTTGCAGTGAAGCTCTGATGCACAATGCCAGCAGATGCATCACAAGTGCACAGTATAAACAGCATGCAGGCGGCGTGGCACAGAATACATTTTTATTTAGACCGTGTCTTCCATACAGATGCTTCTCAAAACTCTTTACATTGAAGAACATTATACCAACAACAGGGACAAACTATATAGTAAACCAAGAACGTGAGAAAATAATCAAAAGGAGATCAGAGAATGTGAAACTGGAAGAAAGTTGGTATATTGAGTCTTCAAATTGGGATACTGGGTGATTGAATGAATTAATAAAATCAACAGATGTTAGCAGTGCTATGGGCAGTAAACAAAGCAACACAGCAAGGAACCAGCTGAGGGGCAAAATCAGGGACAGTGTTGCTTGGGAATACATCATACACAGGCAAGGGAAGTGAAGTGGGTTTGAGCCTGGATTTGAAAAGTGAAGGGGAGTCGGGGATATGAAGGGTGGGAGGGAGGCTGCACAAACCTTGAGGGTACCTCTCCAGTGGTTCCTTGCCTACCTGTCATCTCTCCTCTCCATCCCGTCCTCCTACTCCCTTAGATTCTCTGACTGCTCGTGCCTTCTCTGCTCCTCACTGTAAAACCTCAACTGGACAGTCTTTTTTTCTATGAATAAAATTGTACTGCTTTTTTTTCTTTTTTTTTTACATATAACCAGTTATACAGATAATAAAAAGAAATAACTTTGAAACCAATAACTCAGCAAAACTCAGAGTATAACATACTATCACGTTTTACAACGTAAGTTTATGTTGCTCTCTAAATAAAACCAGTCTGTTGTTTGTCATTATAGAACCTTCATAACTATGTACTTAACAGTTTCCTCTTTTCTTTTATTGGTTTTGTAAGGGGAAAAATAGAGGAAAGTAGCTCAAAGTCAGCCAAAGACAGATGAAAGCATATTAAAGAGAGATGTGAAGAAGAGAAAAAGATCCTTTTGGATGGCGTTTACTATTAGGCTGACATTTTTGCATATACAAAATCAATGAAACTGTGTACAGGACGCAAAAGCTAGATTTAAGACAAGGAGACTTTCAAAGGCATTACCTCTAGGCATGGTTTTATGTGCTCTTGTCCCTTCCACAGCTTTGTATTAATATCATGTTAAAGAATCATGGTCTATTTATTACCTCTGAAAAGATTATAAATGGTATCCCACGTTGGGATAAACACGTTACCCTGCCCTAGGGCATACTGCGCTAGATGCTGCATTCTCAGTATTTCTACACATCCTTGTCTCCATTCGCTGAAGGTGGGGGCTGTGTCTTCTGTCCATATGTTTAGTACATAATGTTTGGCTGAGGCCCCTGTTAATGCAGTGGAGTGTCTGCATTCATCCGTCCAGTGGTTTCTCACATCAAAGTGTCCTATAATGGGTCCTTTGAGCTCTGTTTTATCTTTTAACCAAGGTGGAGTTCCAAAGAATTTTCTGACATTCCTCCCCATAGTGTGTGAAGTTGTTAGCAATCCCATAACATATGTATTAAATTAGTGTAACCACCCCCCGCCCCCGCTACTTTGCACAGTAAGCTACCCCTTGGTACCCTCGACTGGGCACCCAAAGTACTTTGGACACTTTTTGGTACCATCGCTAGCTTTGGGAATGTATACCAGGCTCGTTACTTCTAGGGGTCAGAAAGGGGTGGGGTGCACAAAATCAAAACCACACATGATCAAAATGCCCAGGTCCTGAGGAGAGAACTTTTGTTTAGGGCTATGCTAGGTCTGTACTTCTGGGGGGTACCCAGTAATTCCACACAAGAAGCAGTAACAAGAATGTCCAAACCAGGTTGGGGTTCTAGAGTGTGGCTTTATTCCAAAGATGGTACACTAAAGCAAAGGTGGACCCCCAAGGTTCACACATCCTAGTACAAGGCAATGACAGAACAACAGAAATCCGTAGCGGACAGAAACTCTACGTATCCCATATTGCATAGGACCTTGAACTCTCTTCAGTGGCAATGGCCACAGCTGAACACACATTTGTTTCTAGTGGCACCGGCCACAACTTAGCACACAATTCCCATATAGAAGAGGACTTCACATTTTGCAGTGTGAGCTGGCCACAGTGGAGCACACTGAGTGCTCAAAATTAGCACAACCCACACCAGGGGTAAAGCGTTCTCTTCAGGCATTGGCCACCTTTTCCTAATAAGCAGGCGTGTATGGAACTTGTAATGCTGAACTGGTCATTCCAGACGGGGGTTTGCCCACCTTTTGCTTCCACGTCCATACCCAGCCATTCTTTCAGAGTTATACCTCAGATTTCTGGTAAAACAGAACTTTGCACTCTGGAATGTCTTTCACATCCTGCATAAGAAACTACTACTTCTGAGTGTAGATTTAAAGTCCTGAACAATGTGTCAAGTCTCTCTGGAGACCCCACGATTGTCCGCTAAGTTTAAAAGCATGAGAACAGTCTCAAATTAGAACAGAACTGGTGTATATTTCCCTGTATCAGAGTACACCCCCAAAAAAGCAGGTACTTTCCTCCTGGGAAGCACAAAGTCAGATTACTCACAGTTGTTACATTAACAGGCAGCTTCAAAGTCCTGGATCAAAATAGGGGACTGTCCCTCGGATCCATCCTAGCAGTCCTCACAGGGGATGAAAAATCAGGAACTCCTGCTAGACAGTGGTTTCCACCACTTCTCTTGGCTGGCAGATGTTTCTCAGCACTAGGGTGAGAAAATAGGCTCTCCTCACAGAGTCCACACTGCAGCTCTTCACTCCTCCAGCTGCTCACACTGAACTCCACTCACAGACTCCTGAAGATTCTAACACTCCCTATTCACAGCCCGCTACCTTGGCTTATGCTGCTGCAAGAGTTCTAAATGACATCACCCCTCTCATCTCAGCTGAGACCAAGTAAACAGAGAGGGAGCAGGTGAAAAACCATTTAACCAGTTATTCACCAGCTGCCTTCCCTTCCTACCACTGACACTGATGGGATTCTGGTAACCCAAGGGGACTGGGTGGTTACATTAGCTTGGATATTTCCACATTTAGAACAATCTGGGAAGGAAAGGATATACTTAAAAGACATCACGCGTAATGATTTCTTAGAATGTAATAAATTAGAACAAACATGTAATCTTCAGACATTGACTTTTATGTAAAGCAAGTAACAACATTAACATGAGCACTACAATAATGCAGATAATATCGTTAGCATAAATTAAATAACCAGAAATGTTATGGTCTGTGTACAATTAAAACCCAGAATATCCTGCTTCTACAACTTACTAATAGACCAATCAAGGGGAAAACAGATGAGAATGTAAGATGGTGGTCACAAGCTATTGACAGAAACCTTGATGGATGGGATTGGAGCAGCATTTGGTCTTTCTCCCTCAAAGCATTTAAAACAGTCTAAATGGAACTGGTCCCGTTTAAATACCTACATCACATCTATTATACCCCATATCATTTATTCAGAATGGATTTAAGGGCTCTACTGGCCAGTCTGCTTTCTCTGTCCACTTTCCTACTCTGTGGAATAACCTGCCTCCCTCTGTGGATCTGCCTCTCCCCTATACTCTTGGTTAGTTCTCTCCTTCAAGATCATTACACCCTTTTCGGCAACTCTGGCTAGCCCTAGCACCCTCCACTTTTCTTCTCCTCTTACCTCTCAATTTTCACTATGTCATAATTAAGCTTTTAAAAGAATACTTTAATGAATTTTTAGATGGTTTCTAATGGTCTTCACTGCTTGTTACTACTTTTTGTTGTTAAATGTTGATGCGCTACATTTGTATTTTGCACTGTTTCTTTGTATATTCTCTGCAGTGTTGGAGATTTGTTTGCACTCAGCATTGACTTTACTTCACTGTGTCTATTTTTGCACGTAATTTCTGTCTTTTTGTATCATCTCCCCTGCTACTCCACCCCGAGTGAATCAGCTTCAGCTCAGTGTGTGCCTATCCTGGTCATCAAGTGTTGTAACTTATAAGTAGTATCCTATCCCCAGTCACACCTGGGAATGAACATCTGCAAGGTGTGCTGACTGTAACCAATTATTTTTGTGCAGTTAAGTGACTTATACTCCCCACCATGGTGCAGGCACCTCCTTCTGTCGTCTCCCCCCAGCCCCATCATCTGCCATCCCCAGGGACTTGCCTCTAATCTGGCACCCCTCCCGGTGTACCCCCACTGTCACCAAATTTGATATACAGTCTCATCTCCCCTGCTAGTTCCTGTTCCACCCTCACCCCCACCCCGGTCACACCTGGAAACAAGTTTCTGCTCAGTGCATCTATCTTGGTCACCAAATTTTAAATAAAGTGTCATCTTCCCTGCTAGCCTCCACCCTGCAGGGACACACGTAAAAACAAGTTTCAGCTCACTGTGCCTATCCAGGTAACCAAATTTTATAGCAAGTATCACATTCCCTACTCCCTTCCCCCCTCCCAATCACACCTGGAAACAAAGGAACTTCAACTCGATGTGCCTGTCCCAGTCACTACATTTGTTTTTCATGTGCAGTTTCTGGGTTTTGTGCGGGTTTTCTCCCAGCCCCTACACCCACGCGTTCCCAACGTAGCACATGTGTGTGGAGGCATATGCACGCCGTTCGGGATGCCCCTCCTATCCAGTCACGCCATTGACCACCTGTGGCTACACTGAATCTCCATTTGATGATGGCGGGACTATGGGCGGGCGACCCCACCCCTTACTCGGGAGAGGAGAGCCAACGCTCGATCATGGAGGCACGCTACGCACCCCGTGGTGCCAGCTCAGCCACTTACACCTCCTGATACTTTGCCACCCCCTCTCTTCCTACACTACCCACCACCCGGTGGGAGCGGAACTAGGGGGGTGCCAACCCACCCTGACCACCCTTGGGAGAGGAGAGCTGCTCACCAGCATGCTTAATCCTGCTACGCCCCTTCCCCCCGCCACACTGGCACCCGACGACTCAAGGTCGTTCCCGAACCCAGGTCGCCGACGTAGCATGAGGTAAGGCATCCAGCGCCTCAACCCTCTGCGCCACCAGGACGGCTGAAATATGTTTTGACAAGGCTTCTTTGGATCTGCTCTTTGTACCTGCCCTAGCTTTGTTTGTACCACTGTTGATGAGGAACTGTTTTAAGTGAGCTTTGGGGCTCAGAGGTGTAATCTCCAATTAAATAATTAAATTAAAGCAGGACTCTGTCTAAAATGCTACTTTGCAGAATTAGAATAAGCATACCTCCAATAAATCACATACCAGAAATTAGGTTTCTGTGTTACTTCATTTTCAAGGTATGGGCTATTTTGTAACCCTGATTTCTACACCTGTTCAAAAAAGCCTAGTTTCAGTGAAGAGCTGATGATGATGTCATCTCCAGAACTCACAGTCTAGTCTTCCCTGTCAACAAGCTTACAGGATCTGTTTCTCCGAAGGTTAAAAATCATGTGCAGTGGTTTTACAAGTAAAAGAGGCAACAAAACTGAAAAAACATTTCTATAAAAACTGTGTGTGTTTCAGGTTTGGGAACAAAGTTTACAAAGTCATATATATATATATATATATAATTTTTTTTTATACTTTCTTTATCCCACCTTACTGCCCCCGACCCACTCCTTCAGACCATTGATCAGTCCTTCAGGTCCCTCCCACAGAATCTGCCCCTAGAGTGCCAGGCATGCTCCTATATCCCCTCCTACCTTCTCCTACTCCTTTGAGTGCCTGCACAACGGGGGTCTGTCCTGTGGGTCGGTGATCCTGAGGTGTATCGGCAGTCATCTTGGCCCGAGGGGGAATTTTCTGTTTTTCTCCCCTTAGTCCCTCCTACCCTCTGAGGACGTCAGCATGTAGGACTGACGTCCAGTCGTACGGGCGTGCTGTCGCACATCGCTGACAAATGCCCATAACGTCCTCCCGACTCTCGAACGCGCCTGCTGCACCGGTGCCCATGTTTCCACCCGGCACAGGTGCATCGGTGTCTTGAGACACCCAGGATCCCACCCCAGAGGGAGGAGAGCATCCGTTGGGATGCTCAATCCTGGACCCAAGTCCGCTCTTAAACCTGGGTCGCTGGCGTGGTGCGAGGTGTGGCGTCCAACGCTTCAACCCTCAGTGCCACCAGGCCGGCGACAAAGTCATATTTTTAATGCCTTTTTGATGTGGTCCATTTCTCCAGGGTCGCTGAATGCTGAGTCAGCATGCCTTCAGGCTGCTGACACCATTTGGGGTGCTACTCTGTGTCTGTTAGGAAGTTGTATTGCTACTAGTATTGCCTAATGTTGGTAACTTCACTGCTGTTTGTCAGTGTCTGCTTTATAACAAGTTTTAAAGAGCACCTTTCACAGTCCTTTTGACTTTCATGCATAAATTACCCCATCTTGCACTGATTCTGGAATTGTATTTCATTACTGTCCTCGCAGTTAGTTTCTGCATTTTGCAAAATGAATGAAATGCAATTCCAGAATCAGTGCAAGAAGGGATAATAGATGCATGAAAGTCAAAAGGACTGGGAAAGGTGCTCTAAATCTCAATCTCTATCTCTCAACAAAAGATTGCTCTGTTTTATAAGAAGTCTTTTCTTAGCAGTTGAAACTCGTCCTGCTGTTCTTGTTTCATGTCCTGTCTTTCACAGAATGGGGTAATTTATGCATGAAAGTCAAAAGACTGGGAAAGATGCTGACAGCAACTCATGTACTACACAGTGTGAGTTACTCCTCTGCCCTACAGTGATGCCATTGGGAGCCAGCGAGCTGAACAACAAAGGCAAGTGCAGCAGTGCTAAAAACAAATGCAAATTATGGAAGGCAGAGTAAACCTTGGTCAAAAATAACAAATGCACACACCCTTTCAGGTCAATTACTGCATATAATGACTACAAGATGTAACTTTTTGGACCATTATGAAAGGTGTGTTTTAACAGGGGCCTCATATGTATTAATTCCTGCTAGCGGTGAAAGTGTTAGCCCTGGTAAAATAATCATTTTAATGTGGAATACAACATAGATGAGTCTGAATGTAGGTTAAGTAGCAGTCTATCAGGGAGAAAACACTAGGGGCCAGATATTCAAAAATTTGCGCCTGGTGTAAATCAGTTGCACCACATTTGCGCCAGAGTGCTATATTCAAAAGGCCAGACAGCACCTGCCCAATGTGATAGCGCCAACGCTGAGAGATAATGTATGCATGGCACAAAGTAAGGTGCAGGGACATGTATACAGGTGCAACAGTATATTCAGAAGTATAGCACCACGCAACATGTGTTAGCGTAACATGTAGCGTGGCGCAAATTGACGCCCATGAGAAGGTGATCTTAATGAAGGGCAAACTCAGGATGGGGGGCATGGACACAGCAGGAACAAGGCTGTACGCATCCAGTGAGGAGGCAGTGTGGGCAGACGGACTCCCTGGCCACTCCATATACACAGGCACACAAACTGTGGAATGCAATGCCCCAACAGTGCTGTGAAGTGAACACTCATGTAAATGTTACAACTGAGCTTGAACACCACTTGCAGCAACAAACTATTTGTACGGTATTGTAATGTGTACCTAATGTGATATTTGTGTATTGTGTGTTGTTGTGCATTGTATGTCTTTATTGTACACTGTTGCATCTCAGCCACACAGTTAGTGTCTCCAGGTCGTTCCTGACATTGGGCTTTGGCCCAGTGTGCTTACCTGGTGAACAAGGTGATAAAAAGTGATGAACAGAACACATACATGGCAGAGACATGCTGCACACAGACAGCACTGCCTATGTCGCCAGTCCTAACCCTGCCAGGCATTAATGGGTGCCCCAGCGGCCAGAGGACACCATGGCAGTGCGTCCATGCAGCACATACCTTCAGTTCCTCCACTGGGATACACTAACACAGTCCAGCAGACACATGCTGCACTGGGGGAATGGAGGGTGTTGAGTGGGGGGGTGTACAGGTGACCAGGCAGCACCTCACATTAGGCACTGCCACATGACTGGAGCCATCCACACAGTGCACATGTTCCACTGTCGGGACTGCTCCTGACAGCAGTATGATGGTATGTGTGGCTCCCCCCTCCCGGGGGCACATACCCTACACCTGTCCGGTGTCCCCGCACACATGGACAACCATGTGTATAGTAGTGTGGGGGTCCCATGCCACTGGTGCAGCACATGATGGTCACAGGACAGTATGACTGTGGTGTCCACTGTCAGACCACACCTTCCAGCTGTGCTTGTCACTGTGTGGATAGCACCGGTCACTGTTGCCTGACACACTCTAGGCATTGCTGTGTACCTCACAGTATCGACTACTATGGTGTTGTGCTGAGTGATAAACACTGTGGCAGGAACAATAATTTGCCTCTGGCATGCAGCACGACTACCCGTTCCTGTAGTGCTACTCCCCTGGGCCACATTAGTGTTTGCATCTGTGTCCAAACCAAGACTGCAGCTAATGTTCTGTGAGCTGTGAGCACACAATGAATGTGGCAACTGACCTGTAATACCAGTCGGACCTACAGGTAGAGCTGTGAGTACAGAAAGAAACGTGGCTATCGACCTGTAATTCCAGTTGGACCCACAGGTGGAGCTGTCACCATGTTATACGCCAGGCAATCCACATGCAAAGCAGGCTGTAATGCGATGCTAATGTGGCTGCTTGCCTGAGTAGACTCATTTGCATTGCATTGTCAGAGCCAGAGCCATACTGTAATGTTCCATTAGATGGTTCTACAGTATTTGGCCTGCACTGTTATTTGCTGTTGTTGTGCTCCACTGCTTTGCTAGCACACACGTTGCTCACATTGTTCAACCTTACCTGACTCCACCTCCTCTGAGCACTGGGCGCTGTTGCAATTTGCACTGCTCTCGCGGTTGCTATATGCATTGCTGTCTTATTGCTGGGCTATTGTTGGACTGCACTCTCAGCCCTGTTTGCACACCTTCATTTGCACACTATATTCAACTCATTTAGCCCCGGGCTATTCCTTTGAATATGGCGTGCAAATGGTTCTAACTATTTGCCCACTATGCAGTGCTAATTTTGCCCCTTGGCAAAGTTTTGAATATCTGGCCCTAGGTTGGCTGGGTAGGCTACTGCATAGAAACTCATAGTGAGGCTTCAAAACAGCATTACCTTTCCCACCCCATTTACAGGAGGTAGAATCATTGTTTTAAAGTGTCATCCTGAGAACTCACCTCAATTGAATGACAGGTATGAATGATCACAGCTTTCCCACATCAGAAAATTATTCAGTCTGCAATCCTCACCAGTGAAAACAGGCAATTTTGCTCACTTGCCTTTCCAGTATAAAAAATAAACTGAAACTGAAGTTAAACCTCACTGCAGTGTGCTATGTATGATTCAGCATTCAGCAACCCTGGAGAAAAGGACCACAACATAAAGGCACCAAAATAAAAATAAATAAAAATACACATTTGTCAACTTTTTTACAAAACCTGAAGCACACTGTTTTTTGAGTGCCGCTGCCTGTTGTACTTGTGAAAACTATTGTACATAAACTTCAACCTTTGAAGAAACAGGTTCTATAAGTTTGCTGACAGGGAAGACTAGACTCCGAGTTCTGGAAATGACCTCATCAGTAGCTGTTCACTGAAACTAGCTTTTTTGAACAGGCAGTGAATTTAGGGTTGTAAAATGACTTGTAACTTTTAAACAACGTAACTTACAGATCTCAGTTTTGGCATGAGACTGATTAGGGCTATGCTGATCCAAATTCTGAAGTTTATTGATGCCAGAAATGTTGACTGTAGTCCCTCTTTAAAAATTACTGGTTACATTATGATGGTGAGTTTATTCATTTATTCTGAAGGAGTGGCCAGCCAGGGGGGAGAGGGAGGCGCCAAAAAAAAAACAAAAGACATGCTGTACATTAAAATACACAAACTATTTACCTTCTACATTTTGGCACTACCATGTGCAAGCTGTGGGTGTCAGTAAAAACAAATTCATGATAAATCGAAATTGTTAATTTAGCTTCCGCAGATCCAGATAGGTAGAGGGAGGAGAAGAGCAGGGATTTAACATGGTTATGGGAGCCATCAGCTTTAAAGGAGTGATGCAGTTCATTCCAGAGTTTGGCAAATCTGTTTGAAAGGCTGGCTTGGCCTAGCGAGGATTTCCTTTGGGGGAGAAGCAGGGAATGCTGAATTACACCCCTGATGGTACACATTTGGTCCACAGAGCCAAACATTGCTTGAAGGCCAGGGGACAGAGAGCTATAAAGTACTTTTCGTCCAGTGACTAGGGTGTGAAAACGCAGCTGGGATTCAAATTTAGCCAATTTAAGCTACTATACAGTACACAAGTGTGTGTGTCATGTTTAAATCCAAGGGCAAAATGGCAGGCTCTGTTGGAGAGTAATGAAGCCCATTGCTCGATTAACAAGTTAGTCAACCAGTGGCCTTCATTAATGTCCAGCTCGCCATCATAATGTATTAAATAGCAATGAAGGGGGCACCAGAGAGCCAGCTTCCAGGCAGGACATTCTCTTTGCATGCTTAGCATCGTAGTCTCATTAAAACTCAAATTTGAGTTTCCAGAACATCAAACAGCTGGTTCTATTTAAGATATTTGGATTCTTTACACTTTTTGCTACCGATTGATACTAAAATTGCTATGGGTCATACCAGGAATGTACAGCAGCAGCAACTGGAGTTTTCGCAGCCTCCTATGCCCCAAGTTGCTCAGCCTGACCCCTGGCTTGACCATGTGGCAAATCCCTTTGGGCTTGATGTGGCTGGCTCAGCAAGTGAACCTCCCTGGAAAGTCATGCTTGATTCTCTGAAGGCTATGGACACTAAAACAGAGAAAACTTTAAATTAGAATTGCATGATGCTGCACTTAATACTTTGAAGACTGCAGTCGCAGAGGTGGACAAGAGGTCGATGGCGACACAAGCCATGCTAGCCATGCTCACTAAAGAGAACACTAACTCGAGGGCGACTCTGAAGCCCCAGGAAATGAAGCTAGAGCTGGCAATATCCATCTTGTGGGAGTACTAGAGGGTGTTGAGGGTACTCACCTATTAAGTTTCCTGAAATGCTGGCTGCCAGAGATGCTCTCAGTACCAGTTGATTTTGAGTGGTCACACCTTCGACAAACATATTGGATTAACCCACGTATTAGGCCTGTTTCAGAAGGCCAGCCTCGTACGGTTTTACTGCAGACCACCGGAGCAGACGTCTGAGATGCTCTTATTGCTGCAGCTAGAGTGAGTTACCCGATAACCTTGCAAGATAAAGATATAAAGTTTCTTTGGCTTTATCCTTCCAAACGCATGCAAGGAGGAAGCAGTTCGATGCTGTCAGACAGAGGCTCAGGACTCTGTATCATCCACTCATTTTGCTACCACCGTGGCTACAGATAACTTACGCCGTAAATCTTGGCAATTTTGACCTGAAAGATGCCGGGAGGTGGCTAGAGAGGATGGAGGCAATTCTCATCTTGACCTGTTCCAGGGACTGTGGCTGAAGAGCAAAAGTCTGATGAAGGATAACTACTTAACATCTTGCTGGTTGGATCTGTTCATTCTGTTTACCACCCATAAAGACTCTGTTGATAATTTAATTTATTTAATATTCGCCTTTCGTGCACTGTAGTTGGGGTAACCAGAGTGTTGGTCAGAGGGCCTTTGGAGCCACTATTTGAATGTGTAATTTTTCTTTCCCTCTGCAATACTTATGTTTTGTAAAATGTTCTTATTTCCCCAAGGGGATAGCATGGTGTATAAGGGTCTATGTTGTATGATATAACCTGTTTGTTCCTAATAATGCGATTCGGATGTGGACTGTGGAAGGGGCTATTTTACTTATTTGGAATTAAGCTTGGACGGGTTAATAGCACTTTTAGTTAGTGCACTTTTCTCCTGTATATTTTCTTTACAGAAGCCACACAGCCACTGAAGTGCCTGGCAAAGCTTGGACATTTTGGGACTGTTGTTATCTATCTCCCCCATTGTGCCAGAATGTAAGGCTATGTACTGTGTATTCTATTTATTCCTACAAACAAAATGCTGCTGTACTGTTGTCTACTATCTTGCGTGGAGGATATTTTTGGTATTGGTTTTTGTCTGAAAGCAATACACAGAAGTATTAAATAGCAATAAAAAGTGAGTCCCATTCATTTCAGTGGGGCTCCCCATATTTTCCCTTGCTGCATGTCATAACGTGCATGAGCGCAGGTGTGTACATGGAGAGGGAAGTGGAAGGGATCGGCTGGCCACCTTGTCGGGGCCAAACTACAATCCCTTTAAACTAAATCAGGGCTGAGAATAAAAGTGTACAAATGCCACAGAAGGACTATCGCTAGCTTAAGCTACCAGATCATGAAAGCAGTACCTTAAGCGAGAAGAGGTACAGAATCACTTTAAAAAAAGGCGTGGTCCAGCGATTCGAACATGGAACTGTAAATCTCAACTTTGAATTGCACCCACAACCATTGATGTCCTGTGTTACCTAACAAAAATCCCTGCCCACCACCCCAGCTGTAACTTTAGGTAGAAGCAGAGCCCCACTGAAAATAAGCTTTTGCATCTTGTTCAGGCTATGGTAGTTTTCATGCTCGTGTCAGAGCGGCATATGGGTAAGAGTGGCCATGCCCACTGGTTGGCAAAAAAAACTGTCAAACCGGTGTATTGGTCAGCAGTGTGGTACCAGTTTGGCTTTTTTTTTTTTCTTCTTCTTTGTGCCAGCCGGTATTGTGTCCCTGTGCACAGGCATGAAGGCCCCTATTCTGGGAGTGTGAATTAAAAAAAAAAAAAAAACAGCATTCCAACTTGCTTGCTCATGGCTCATTACTAGAGAGTGCGCACAGCATAACAGTGTTAAATAACGTTTGTGATCACCTTTCTCTACATTTGACTGCGTCTGTCAGTGAACATCGTACGTAATAGAGCTTTCCTGAAGAATCAAATAATTTTCCCTACAGTATTCCGTTACAGACTCCCACAGCTGTGGAATAGCCTGCCCAATACTCAGACTTTGTTGCCCAGCTTTGTGGTCCACCAGGTGTAGAAGGCCCCTTTATCCTGCCATAACTGCCCCCTCCCACCGGCCAATATCTGCAGTCCTACCACTGCGTTGGTCAGGTTACTAACTTGATTGTGTCTACATTGTTGTTACTTTTGCTGTATCGTCGCTTCATTGATGTTTAAATACACTGATGTACCGTATATGCATCCTGCTGTTCACTCCTGCATTTTGTTGCTGTCATTGTGCTCACCCTGATTTATTTACCTGTTATTCTCCTCTGTGTTCTCCCCCTGCCACCACCAACACACACACACACACACACACACACACACAAGGGCTTTCTGGGCTCTGTTTGCTTACCTGGTAATTTATGATTTAAATAAATAAATCCTACTCTGAAATAAAGCAGGACAGTTCATATATATTCAGTATTTCCTATAAGTTCTGAAGGCTGTTTTAGACAGAAAAATGTTGCTGAACACCTGTAATACTGGCATACAGGGGTTAAGCCCAGTTTACACATACCAGAAGGCTTCAAACTGTTCTTGCTTTCTAGTGAGTCAAACTAAAAGGGGGGGGGGGACAGTAGAGAGATGGGGTGGTGGTTCACCAGTACTAGGTATCTGTATGAAGCGACGTGACGGGTGTAGCGTTTATTAGGGAGCCGGCCCTTTAAGGTCCATGATTTGACCTCTCTGCTTGGAAGTCAGAGGCTCAAATTCAAGGCAGTTGACTTATATCCACCCCCACCCCCTTTATTCTTCAGTGGGGAAAAAAAAAAAAAGATCTGGTCGGTCAGTAAAAGAGCGATTATGTGGTTTGCTTGAGAATGTTTATGTTTTGCAATTGGAGAAGGAGCTAGGCGTCATGATGTAAAACTTGTGCAGACCTTCCTCACTTAACGCAAAGAATGGAAATAAAAACAAAACAAATTGGCTACACGCAGAGCTGTAATGTCAAATGGCAGAGGAACCTTGTTCCCTGAGATACTGTAGGAAAGACCATGGCAACCAGGGGCCCAGAGAGAGAAGGGCGGGGTGGGGGGGAGATTGACTGAGATTTTCAGCCCTCCCCCAGATTAGGACACAGAACAAATAGGCAAGGCAATCCAATTTCCAGAGTGATTTGGCAGCTCTGAGTGTTGTGAAGCAGTAGAAGCCATTTCTATGTTGGCTTGAATGAAAGGCTAAAAGCTTCAAAGCAGTGGATTTGTCACCTACAGATCTAGAGCTGCCAACCTCAGCCCATCAAAATGAGCGACATTAAAAAAAAATTGGACTTATTTTTTTATTATATTCCACAGAGAAGACGCTGTGAGTCTCTTTATCTAGAGTGTGATGGCTTAAAGCCAAAATGGAGTGTTACTCGGAAAGTGAGGGGTGGCAGTGGGTCTACAGATCCTTTTGCACTCCGCAGGAAACTGTATAAATAATAGTGATGGTGGTATGGGTATCTTGTGTACACCGTGTCATGAGTGGGTGCTACAATCACAGAAGTTGTGACTTTAATTGATACACAGCTGTCTGTGTGCAGAACTCCCCACCCTTTTTCTCTGTAAGTGTGTGCTTATGTCTGAGCAGGGGTCAGAACTGGAATTGCCCCACTGGCCAAATACTGGTAGAATTTTATATTGGACTAGTAAAACTGCATCAAGTAGCCCTTCTGGCTAGTGCTGGAGGAGGTAATGTTTCAATAAATACACCACTTGAACCACTGGAAAGTGTGTGGGCCAGTGGATTCTCCCAGTCATTAGCCCTGCTGGTTGGTTGCTGTAAAACATAATTTCAGTGGTGTGTGTGTGTACATGCACAGTATTCACGAGCATTCTTATGTATTTGTGAAAAGAACAAAGATGGATACACTTTAAAAAAAAAAAAAAACTCCACCTCCAGGACATACAATATACAAATAATCTACAGTTAGAAAATACAACAGAAAGGGCACCTGTGTAATTTACTAGACAGGTGAAAAGGGAGATTACAGCAAAATGGAAAGTGTATAAACTGCTAGAAACTAGAGACTGTCAACACACAAGGTCAGCATTCAAGGAAAGGCAGAATCTATTAAAAAAAAAAATAATTGCCAGAGCGAAAAAGGACAGTTAAGCACACCTTATATATATTGTACTTTATATTATGACAGTAGGTATATCATGTAATTTGGGCTGCTTTCCTAATGTATATATTGTACTGTATACAATGTATGTAGGGATTCCACTACTTAAATAAATGCATTATTTTCCCAGGACTCTGACCCAAGTGAAAAATAAGCAATGTTATTCACCCAGTGGGTAAATAACACTATTTATTTTTCACTTGCCTACATTTATTTCTTTTTTTATTTATTTCAGTTTCGGAATTACAGCCTTTGAACCAAACTGGCTCTTTTACTAAGGCTCCAAGTTGGTAAGAAGAACAGACAAAACAGTACAATTTACATCATATGACGAGAACATACAATAGCCAAGTGACAAGTCTGTTTTACAGGCAAGATAAATGTGGAGTATATCCTCAAATACAAATACTTTTATTACAGAAATATCTCTAGTCTGTAGGGCTAGCTACTAAGTGCAGGTTGCTTGTAGTTGGCAGCCAAAATCGGCTTTGTCAAAAAAAAGGGGAGGAGGGAGGCGGTATGGAGAGTATTGGCATGGGTACAGAGGAGGCATATTGCATAATGTTATTAGAGGATAGGAGAAGGGGGTATGGTGATGAGGGAGAACAAGCAGATAAGTGCTGTATGCACGGGGGCAGCCTAGGGGAAGTGTAAACCAAGTGGAGGGAAGGGGGTGAGGACTTGTGGGGAGAGAGGGTAAGAAGGTGGGAGGGTCAAGGTTTGGAAGTCTAGGGCAGGGGATGGAACTCCTGTCATTGTGCACAGCAGTTGCACTCTTGGGAATCTACCAGGAGGCGATGGAGTTCTTTTTTGAATTAGTCGAGTTTCTTAAGGTGAAAAAGGGAGGGTGGATAGGTCGTTCATCTAGAGAGGACCTTTGGGCAAAGGAGGTTCGTTTGTAAGGTACATGCAGAACCCCTCTAGCAGAGCTTCCGGTTGTTTTAGTGTTGAGGTTACGTTGGAAATGCTTCGAAGCTGATTCTGGGATCAGTCCTAAGAGTTTTTTTTTTTCCTATGTTACATGCCTGGTCTCTGGGACCTTAGTGGTAATGGGAGCCAGCCAGTTCGGAGTAGAAACTGCAAGAGTGGGAATACTGATTAGCTCCTAGAACAAGTCGGGCAGGCTTTCTTGAGCAGGAGTTTAACATCACCATCAGGAACGGGAACATTGTTTAACCAGGAGTAGCACACTCAAGTCAAGCTTGTTTCCAGATGCGACCTGAGAGCACAAGGAAGTTAAGTGACTTGCTCAGGATCACACAGTATGCACCTAGGTGGCTGTGGGATTCAAACCCAGGTCTCCAGATCTGCAGTTCAGAGCCTTAACCCACTGAGCTATACTGCCTCCGTGATTGACAGCCCATTCTGCCAGTCCCACAATGAATCTGCCCTTAATTGTCACACTGAACACAGACATTGTATACCAGAACATATAATGGACTGTGTTCTAACATGTCGTTAATTTCCGATCAGTGAGGTGTAGGACTTTAATCACACTCTGGTTTCTTGCCACTTGTGAGTTATGGTCCGCCTCCTCACTATGGAAATAAATGGCATGTTTGAACATAGGCCATTGTAGATTCACTATTTACATTATGACAGTAGATAGATCATGTAATTTGGGCTACTTTCCTTATGAATGCAGTGTACTTTGTAGTATTATTGCGTTTACTTGGTAATTATGGACAAAAGAAGGCTGTAGCCCATTGAGACTGTCCCCCATAACTTTTGCGGGTCATTGTACTCAATCTAGGTTAGATTCCAACCATTTGTTCAAACCTTTTTTAAAGGTGGAAAAGGAATCAAGATCGACAAGGTCTTGGGAGTCTGTTCCTAAGTCTAGGTGCCCTAACAGTGTAGAAGTTCAGTCTCTGGTTTGTTCTAGATTTACCTACATCGATCTGTTTATTTTGGAGTCTAGAGACAATCTTTCTCTGGGAGAAATTAAATCCGCACTGTTGCATCAGTTCTGGTGATTTCTGAATTTTATACAGGCACAGGAGATCACCGAGTGGAGTCCTGTGGCTTGGAGTCTTTCCTGATAATTTCTGGAAGCCAACCGGGGTATCAGTTTAGTTGCACATCTCTGAATTTGCTCAATCCTATTTACATCTTTAGCTAAATATGGGCTACAAAGGGAGACCCATAATCAGAATATAGTCTGATACTGAGTCCTATTTAAGGGAATAATACATTCCTCTGTCCTGGTGACAAATGTCGTCTAATGCATAAGCAATACATTAGATAGTTTGGCTACTTTTGTACACTAGTCTGTTGAGGAGAGTTTGTTGTTGACAATCACACCCAGGTCTCGCTCACTGGAGGATACTTTCGAGGTAGTATTATTTAGAATATAAGTCTGTAGGTGGTTTTGTTTACCAAAGTACAAAACAGTGCACTTGTCTATATTAAGGGTCATACCACTGGAATAGGCCCAGTGTTCAATAATTTTCAAATTGTTAGAAAGTGTAAACTTGTTGGTGTCTGTGTCAGCCCTCCCTCTCAGCTTAGTGTCGTCCACAAATTTGGGAAGCAAGTTACAGGAGCTTAACTGCATATCACTGATGAAGATGTTAAACAACGTAGGACCAAGAACCTGAGCCCTGTTGCACCCCGCTAGTCATCTTCCCCTTTTCAGATAGAGTTTCATTAATTCTGACTTGCTGGTGCCTATCAGATAACCAGCAATTAACCCATTTAACTAAAACAGGAGAAAAGCCCAAATGGAGAAGTTTGATAATAAGCTTGCCATGTGAGACCTTATCAAATGCCGACTGTAATCCAACAGGGTTATGTCCATAGGGCAACCAGAATCAAGTTCTTTACCTGTGTAGTTATAAAGGATACAAGGTTAGTAGTACATAGTACCCTGTTTGAAGCCATGCTGAGTGTGATCTAAGATGTTCATAGATACCATTTATTTTTCTAATGGATCTTTAATCACTTTCTCCATCAATTTATATATGACCGAAGTTAAACTAATAGGTTGGTAGTTTTCTAGTTTGGAACGATTCCCTTTTTTAAAGATAGGTACAACCGTGGCATTTAGCCAGCCCTGGGGAATTAAACTTTCATGAACGGATTTATTAAAAATAAGTGCTAAAGGGAGTGCTAAAGCATCAGTGGTTTCCAGTAGGAACCTGGGGTTTAGATTGTCGGGACCTGGACTTGATGTTTGTTTTTTTTAAGGATTGCAATATCAAAAGGGTATCGGCCTTGATGATTTTATAGATCTTACTTCAAGAGGGTTCCTTCAGTAGGTCATTACATATAGGACTGACGCCCCCTGGCATCTAGCCGCATGGCAGACTTTTCTAGCAATCCCTGATGGGGGACTGCCCACCCGGCATCACGTGACCGACGTCAGCGTTGCCGTATATAGTGGGCGGTCCCCATGCCTGTCCACCCTCCAGTTCTTTCCTGCCATTTTCCCCGTGTCAGTCGCATAGCAGACTTCCAGTAGCGATCGTCATGTCACTTCTTGCGTTGGATTTCTTTGACCTTATTATTTCTACAGTTCTCGCCTATGTCTTCTCCTAAGAAGACGTGCTCGTCCTGTGGCACGCAGATCCCTCATAAAGACGGTCTTCTGAAGTGCGTAATCTGTCTGGGTCCAGACCATCCTGTCTCATCCTGCTCGGAGCGGCAGACATTTAATCAGGCCACCAAAAAGCGGAGACTGCAGGCTTTGGAGGCCCACCTTTTAAAAGTCCACCTTGTTTCATTTGAGAAGCAGATGGACCACATCAGAGTCTCCTCTTCCGAAAAATCTTCTCCCTCCAGGAAACACCATGAGGAGAAATCTCGGGAGCGGGAGCACTCCACGGACCAACCTGAGGCCTTGTGGCCCTCGATGAACAAGGCCACCTCCCAGCCACTGCCTAAGAAGACTTCGGATGGTAAGTCTGAAAAATCTTCCACGGGTCAGTTTGACCGCCAGCTCCTCCGACGGCCGCACCATTACGGCCGCTAAGTTGGCTCCTCCGGGGACTGCCTGACCACTAGTAAGACGGCTCCCCAGCCTTTGGGGACCCGCCCAGCACCAGCAGATAAGTCGGCCGGGGGCTCCTCCCCTGCCCACCCAGCTCCATCTGGTAAGATGTCTGTCTCTGATGGCCGCCCAGACGTGCTTCTCCCATCGGGGCCTAACGGCGCGTCACCCAATGTCCGGCAGAACCAAGGGAAGAAAGCCCCTCTCCTCCCTCCTCTCTCGCCTATACCCTCCCCTTCTCAGGTGGGTACCTCAGGCGAAGATAGACCATTCCTCGGGGTCAGTCCCACGCTCCCCTGACGAGGTCACGGGGAAGGAGGCTCCTCCTCAGCCGTCTGGCCTTACAGTGGTGGCCCTTCCTCCTCCTCCTCCAGGTGGGATCCCTTTAGACCCGATGAATATCCCGGTCCCAATCCCACTGTCAGATCCGGCGCTACCAATTCCTGCACCGGAACCTCCGCCGGCTCTCCCTCAGCCAGGGCCCAGTGGTTTGCCTCTGGCTCCAACGCCAGACCCGGTCCCACCGTCGGGACCCCTTTGTCTGGCTCTAACACCAGCCCCTCCGACGCCGGATCCCTTTCTGGCGCCGGATCGGGCAGTGCTGGTCCCAGCGTCGGTCCCCCTGATGCTGGCTATCCGACGCTGGACTCCCCACTGATTTACACTACGGCGGGTCCAACTTGAGTCCCTCCTCCGTCAGACCTGATGACAGGGATTTATTCGAGAGCCCGGACTGTCCCTCATTACCCCCTTGGGTATCTTGGGGACCATTTCCCGGCTGGTCCTCCTCCTGGGTGGAATTCATTTGGGCAGTATTACCCTGGTTACAATCCCTGCTACCATTTACAGGGCTACCAGGAATATCATTACCCACCCACACTGGTAATGCTGCCTCCGCAACCCCCTCCACCTCCTCTGGCTATGTCGGACTTAAAGACCCTAATCCAGACTTGTGGCAGGAGGCACGCCGGAGTTGGTGTCGGACCTGGAAACAAGACTCCACTTCCACGCCTCTCAGGTCTGTGTTCCTGAGGCTCTTCTCTGTCCACTGTTCACCTCGGGACGACTCATCAGGACATTCCCTCCCGGACATTCGCCATTTTCCTGACAGGGGGCTGACGATGCCATGAGTTGGTGGAGGATGCCTTGGAATAACCTGAGGTCCCAAAGGCAAGGTTTCCAAGTCTCCCCAGAGGACCCTGCCTTCTCGGATCTTCTGAGGTCCATAAAAGATTTCTTTGACTGGGAGTCAAGAGGAACAAGACCCCATTAGACAGAGACTAGCTGAGCATTTGGACGTAGAGTCTCTGTCTCCAGTCCCCATCTCCTGGATCGGACCTCACCAGAACCTCACCGCTACAGTCTGGCAGATGCCTCATTCTCTCCCACCTGTCCCCAAGAGGGTGGACAGGATATACTGGATGCCAAAGGAAGCTCCTTTTCTTAAGGCGCATCTCAAGGCGGACTCTGTCGTCATTTCAGCTGCTCATGATCGCTCCACTGCACCTAAGTACATGAGCACCTCTCCTCCAGACAAAGAGTCGCGGCAGATGGACCAGTTTGGCAGAAAAGTTTATGCTTCGGCCACATGTGTGCTCAGATCCCTCAACTATGTGGCCCACATGGTGTCACACCAAAAGACTACCCGAACCAGGTTAGAGGCCCGAGTCCAGTCGCTGGAACCCTCGAGCCTCAAAGAGGAGCTTGCCAAGGATCTTCACCTCTCTCGCTTTTCCTGTAGGCATACTTTGCGGTTTACAGACGACTCCATTGACTCTGTAGCTTGCACCTCAGCAACTGCCATCACCATAAGATGACATTCCTGGCTACACATCTGTGGCCTCGCCAACAAGGTACAGTCGGCGATTCAGGATGCCCCCTTCCGGGGCTTGGTGCTTTTTGGTTGGGACACCAAAGATATTATTACTGATCTTCAGGACAGAGGCCTCGCCCTCAGATCAGTGAGGTCCATGTACCGATCAGGCACTCAACAGCAGCAGCAGCCCTTTCAGAAAAGGACCTGGAGGCAGAGGAAGCAGGCCCCGGCTTGACGCCAGGGCAAATGCAAGTTCACAGGTTCCGCCACTCCTCCCTCCAAAAACTAGAGACACGTAGGGGGTCCTCCCCCTGAATGTCCTGCCGCTTCCTGACTCCCTATCCCTACTAACTCCTCAGTCTCACGACGAGGAGCAGGTGGGGGGGAGGTTCTCCTGCCATGCGCAGGAATGGAAAGCAATAACCTCTGATGCATTGGTCCTGCAACTGGTGTCCGTCGAACACACCATAGAGTTTCTGGAAAGTCCTCCAGAATCTCTGCCAAAAAGGTCTTCTTACTCCAGGGATCAGACTTTTCTCATTTGAGAAGAAGTTCAAAGCCTCTTGCTCAAGGAAGCAATAGAGCATGTTCCCCTCCGGCAAAGGGGCAAGGGGTTTTACTCCCATTTTTTCCTGGTTCCAAGAAAGACGGGTGACTTCAGACCCATTCTCAACCTGAGCAACCTCAATCAGTTTGTCGAGTAGAAAAAGTTCCAGATGTTGATGCTCCAGAGTCTCCTCCCACTCCTTCTGGAGGATCATTGGTTGTGTGCTCTGGACATGGAGGATGCTTACCTGCACATCCCGACCTTCCCAGCCACCATCATTTCCTGCAGTTCCAATTCAAGGGAGCACTTCCAGTTCGAGCGCTCTCTGTCTGTCCTCTGCATCTTGGGTGTTTGCCAGTGCTTGGCAGTGATGGCAGCTTCTTTACGCCGCCAGGGTGTTGCAGTTTTCCCTTACCTGGACGATTGGCTGATTTCAGCCACGTCCAGGGACTTCTTACTGGAGGCTCTCTCATTCACCCTGGACCTCTTTGGCAGACTGGGGATTACAGTCAGTGTTCCTAAATCCTCCATGATCCCGTCCCAGAGACTACAGTTCATTGGGGCAGTTTTGGATACGGTCCAATGCAGAGCCTTTCTTCCTCTAGACAGGGTGGAGACCCTGATCCATCAGGCTTCACGGGTGGCTTCATCCAGGACCATTCTGGCCAGGAGATCCTCCGCCTTCTTGGTCTGATGGCAGCCTCCATCACTGCTGTTCCCTGGCGAGACTTCAATGAGAGTTACTCAGTGGTCCTTGGCGCAGTGGGATGGACCGACCTGGACCATCCGGTGCTTGTGTCCTCAGCAGTTTAGAAAGAATTGTTCTGGTGGAGAGACCCCTGCAGCCTTTCCTTGGGTCACCCTTTCAGGAACCCAACTCCTTTGGCATCCCTAACTACAGACTCATGGAACATGGGATGGGGAGCACATCTGGGGGAGCACCAAGCTCAAGGACTGTGGTCCAGCTTAGAAGCACCTTTACACATCAACGTTCTGGAGATGAGGGTGGTCTTGTACGCCTTACAAGCCTTCCAGACTCTCCTTCCCAAGGGATCACTGCTGGTCCAAATGGACAGTATGTCGGTAGTCAGGTACCTCAACAAACAAGGAGGAACTCGTTCGTACCCTCTGTGTAGGGAGGCAATGCGGGTGTGGAACTGGGCAGTCCAGCACGATCTGACCCTAGTGGCCGTGCATGTTCCAGGCATTCTAAGTGTCCTGGTGGACAGTCTCAGCAGGTCTCATACCCTAACTCATGAATGGGAATTAAATCAGGAAGTGGCAGACAGTCTCTCTTCCTAAGTTAGGGGCGTCCGGAAATCAACCTTTTCGCCTCCCAATATAACGCAAAACTTACCAGTTTTTGCTCACTCGCTCCAAGGCATGGTGCTGTCTGGTACGACGCGCTGTCTCTCTCCTGGACAGGGAAATTTTGTTACGCCTTCCCTCCGTTTCCCATTCTCCAGAGGGTCCTCCTCAAACTTCAGGCAGAGAAGGCGAGACAAATTTGGTTCCTGCTATTACAGCAGCTCTCGAGGGAACCTCTGGTTCCACTTCCAGTGACACATGACCTCTTGACTCAGGATCAAGGTCGCCTTGTTGATCCAGGGCTCAGGACGCTGCATCTTTATGCATGGCTCCTGCAGACATAGCGATTTCTTGCTTTGGGGTCTCCTCTTGGGTAGCTCAGGTTCTTTTAGAGGCTAGAAAACCCTCCACTCATTCCACTTATGCAATGAAGTGGAAAGTTTTTCCATCTGGACGACTTCCAAGAAGTGAAACCCCTTTTCTTGCTCCGCCCCACAAGTCATGGAATACCTCCTTCATTTGTCAGACTCAGGTCTGTCTTATTCCTTCTTGAAGGTCCACCTTTTGGCAGTTTCGGCATACCACGAGCTGGTGGATGGTAAACCCGTGGCTCAGTTGGAGGTCTCAAAAACCTTTCTGAAAGGGATCGTCCATTTGAAACCCACCATCTGCAGCCCAACTCCGCTTTGGGATTTGTATTTTGTGTTGGAGAAGCTCACTCTTTCCCCATTTGAACCAGCCATGAACTGTGATTTGTGCTTCCTTTCCTGGAAGACGTTATTTTTAGTTGCCATACGTCAGCTTGAAGGATTTTGGAGCTTCACGCCTAGTTTGTAAAGAGCCTTATCTTATTTTCCACAAGGACCAGGTGGTCCTCAGGGAAAATCCTAAGTTTTAACCCAAGGTGGTGTCAGAAGCTACACTGAACCAATCAGTAGAGCTTCCAGTTTACTTTCCGTCCCCTTCGAACAGAGGTGAGGCACTCCTGCACACCATGGACGTCCATCAGATCCTTCGGTGCTACACACCCCGAACCAAGGATTTCTGTAGCTGCGATCAGCTTTTTGTTTCTTTTGCCTCCAGGTCAAAGAGCAAAGCAGTTTCAAAGCAGTGCCTTTCCAAATGGGTACTCAACTGTATTCGTTATTGTTACCAAAAGTAGGAAAAAACCTCTGCTGGGTCCCATCAGAGGTCATTCTACTAGGGGCATGGCTGCTTCTGCCGCCTTTTTGTGGAACATCTCTGCGGCTGATATCTGTGCTGCAGCTACTTGGAGTTCTGTCCGGACTTTTACTAAATACTGCAGTTTGGACTTTGCTTCTAGGCGGAGGGCTGGCTTCAGCCTAGCTGTCTTGCAGGGCCTTCTGTCCTAGACTGGGTCCATTCTGGTTCCCAGTTTCTGTTGGGAGTTATTTTCTCCTCCTCCCTTGTTTCTCTCGGTCTCTCTTTGGAGGGACTGCATGGGAATCAGTCCTATATGTAATGACCTACTGAAGAATCCTTTGAAGTAAATAGTATGAATTCTGAGGAACTTACAGTAACAGTAGATCTGAGAGGTTCCTTCAGTAGGTCATATTTTTCTTCCCTCCTTCCCTCATTTTATTTCTTATACAGGGACCTACATCCTGTTTACTCCTGCTGTCAGGCCTCTTCCTGGCTCCGGCGGGAGAACTGGAGGGTGGGCGTGGGGACCGCCCACTATATACAGCCACGCTGACGTCGTTCATGTGATGCCGGGTGGGTGGTCCCCCGTCAGGGATTGCTAGAAAAGTCTGCCGTGTGGCCCGACACCAGGTGGCGTCAGTCCTATGTGTAATGACCTACTGAAGGAACCTCTCTCGAAGATCTACTGTTACGGTAAGTTCCTACGTAACTGTACTTTATTATGAGTATGCACAATATCACAACATGATTTAGATACTTTATTTAAAAAAAACGAACAAAAATTATTGTTAAATACATCTGCAGTTTCTTTATCAGATGCTAACGTAGCATTGTTTATAGTAAGTGGTCCAATGTGTCTGTTATTACCTTTTTTTATTATTTAGATATGAGAATAATGATTTCTGGCAATCTTTGGAGTGGGCTAGTCTGAATTCTAGATTTCTTTTAGGCTGTCTAATTAAATATTTGAAATCTTTAACTCCTTTTTGTAATTAAGTAGAGTCTCCTCCTTATCATTGCCACTAAAGAGGAAGTAGAAATTGTCTAGATGGCAACAATTTGAAAGACAGAACTTAGCATGAATTTAAAAGAGTTAAGTCTTGTGCAACCAGTTTTGCTTGAAACAGTCAATAAGGCACTGGATGACAAAGATACTGTTGATGTAAATTTCTGAGACGTTAGTAAGGCCCTTGATACTGTCCCACACAGGGAATTCTGTGTAAATCTTCAGACCAGGAAGTTGGTGGATCTTGGAGTTGGGGAGAAGATGGCCAGATGGGTGGAAAACTGGCTGAGGGACAGAACCCAGAGGGTGTTGGTGGAAGGAAGAGTTATTTGGCACCAGAGATGTAACCAGTAGGGTCCCACAGGGCTCCGTGCTGGGGCCAGTGTTGTTCAATGTCTTCATCAATGACATTGTGGATGGCATTAAAGGCAAAATGTGCCTATTTGCAGGTGACACCAAGCTCTGTGGGAGAGTGGACACAGCTGTAGGGATACGGGACCTACAGGAAGATCTGGAAAAGCTGGGGAGGTGGTCCAGGATCTGGCAGCTTGGCTTTAATGCCAAGAAATGCAAAGTTATGCATAGTGGAGCCAAGAATCCCAGGACAGAGTATTACCTGGGTGGAGTCCGAGTAGCTGCATCAGAGGAGGAGAAGGACCTGGGAGTGATGATCACTAATGACCTGAAGCACTCCACGCAGTGCAAGAAAGCAGCAGCAAAGGCAAACAGGATGCTGGGATGCATAGCTAGGGGGATCGGTAGTAGGAGAGAGGAGGTTATACTGCCCTTGTACAGGTCACTGATAAGGCCGCATCTAGAGTATGGAGTTCAGTACTGGTGCCCACACCTCAAAAAGGATATTAACCTGCTGGAGAAGGTACAGAGGAGGGCTACAAAGATGATAGCTGGTCAGCAGGGCAAGGCATACGAGGAGAGGTTGAGGGCATTGAACATGTACTCCCTGGAAGACAGGAGAGAGAGAGGGGACATGATTGGGACATTCAAGTACTTGAAAGGGATAAATAATGTTGATAAGGAAAGTCTCTTTAAGCTGAGTGGCAACCATATCACGAGGGGGCGCAGTCTTAAGCTGGAGGGTGGGAGGTTTAGGAGGGATATCAGGAAGCACTTCTTCACAGAAAGGGTGGTGGACACTTAGAAAGTGCTGCCGGAAGAGGTCATCTCATTAAAGACAGTGAGCAGCTTTAAGAGAGGCTGGGATAGGCATAGGGGGAAGATAAGAATCATGGGTAGGGAGGATGGGAGGAGTGAGGAGGGAGGGCAGGGACATTAGCTCAAGCTGTGAACCCTGCAATATGAGCAGACTTGATAGACCAAATGGCCTTCTTCTGCTGGCTTGTTCATATGAATCCTTGAATACTTAGTGGCTTCGGTGAGGAACTGGCAGACAAGTAGATGCCAGAGGGTAAGGGTGAATTGAATGTAATTTAACAGAGGTTGGGTTGTGCTGCAAGGGTCGGTGTTGGAGCCACTGTTTAAATCGGGGATTAAGGTGCAAATTGTACTGGCTGGCTGACAAAACTGCAGATGACACCAAACCTAGCCACATAGTGTGGATGCAAGAACATAGAGGGATAAAGTATGGGCATCGATGAATAACGCAGTTATGCTAGAGGTGTTCCCTTGCTAACCCAGGTAAACCCCGAGAGCTGCAACCTCGAGAGGTTTGCCATAGTTGCCAAGGGAGCCACGAGCAGCTAGCTTAGATTGGTTATTCATCGATGCCCATACTTTGTCTTTCATAGTGTATGGGCATTGGTATCACAAGAACAGCACGTGATTTGAAACGTCCAACTAGGGATGCCGCACACCGAGAGACAGGGTCAGGATGTGCAGCATTGACTTCTGCTGAACTTTCCGGCAAAACACACATACGAGGGACATAAAGAAAAAAATATTTAGTAAACAAACAGGAATACAGAACACGCTCTGAATATCCCCTAATTTAGTGAGTGACTAAGGGTCTGTAATGGTTTCGGCACAGAATGGGGGGATCAGTATGTGCTGTGTGACTGTTATTTGAATCACTGCTGAAAAACAAATGTTGAACATTCACGCAGTCACACTGCCAATAGAGATAGTTGTGCGACTGAATTCCATGCTGTTATGCCATCGATGGGTTAACAACAAAGATACGTCACATCGATGGTATAACAACCCAGGGAAAAGATAGATTTCTCTATATAACAATGTTCCACCATACATTATAACGGGATAACCCCCAGAAAGATTTTGATTTACTGGAATATGGGCTGAAAACTTAGAAATGAAGTTCAGTGCTGAGAAGCGTAAAGTCCTGCACTTCGGAAATGACTAATGGGGTTGGGGGGGTGATACTTCTTAGAAGGAATTAAGCTCAGTGCAACAGAGAGCGAAAAGGACTTTTCACAACAATTTAGAACACAGAACATGTGGAGGCTAGAAAGAAATGTAAAAAATCATGGAGATGTATATGGAACAACTTCGCTAGCAAAGACAGAAGATTTCTTATGCCGTTGTATCATTCATTGGTGAGGTCTCACTACGAGAACTGTGGGCAGTACTGTGCCCCATATTGTTGAGGAGATGTGGATGCTTGGGAGAGCGTACAGAGGAGGGTGACTTGCTCGGTGAAAGGAATGACAGGAAAAACTATAATGAAAAACTCAGAATTAAGTTAGTCAAAGGAGTGGAACGTTGTCCACCTAACCTTGTCTGATCTGGGCTTTGTACCAGTAGAAGATGGATACAGTTCATCGGGGTGGGCTGACTCTGGAGAGTCCACAGCCAGGCTTCCTCTTCAAGTGGCTCTGGATCTGTTGATGTGTGCTCGCACGTTGTGGACTACACATTAGTCACTTGGCTAGGGACTTCTCTTACAGCTACTGAGCTTGGTGGTGACCACCACCTACATGGTAGCCACTCTGCTTATACGCTGCGTTCGGTGGGAAATGAAGGTGCACTAGTCCCAGCGGATGTCCTTGTATTCCCATGCAGTAATGGTCATTCCTCAAATGACCATGCTTTGTCCTGTTGGCTGAACATGAACAATCTGAGAGAGATATCTTCCTTTGTTTGACTTCACCCGGTGCTTCTTCTGACCGCTGATGCCGCACTCATGGACTGCGGAGGGCACACATGGCAGTGGTGGAAGCACAGGCTGTGCACACAGGAAAACAGGTGCCTCTCTATGTGCTTGTGCTTTGACAACATGACTACCATGTTTTACCATTCTTTAGCAAACTGTGGTGGGGGGGGGCACTTTTCTCCAGGCTGTGTGATGAAGACCTGGAAACATGGAATTGGGAAGTATATCTTCACATTCTGGTAGTCTCCAAGCTTATGGTGGGGTCAGTGACTGGTTGGTGGACTGCCTTGGAGAGATGTTCCCAAAGTGGTCACTGCACGAGGGCTGGCAATATAGCCTAGAGGTTAGAGTAATAAGCTGTGACAGAAGCTTGGTACATCCAGCAGACCAGGTCTGGGTTTGATTCTCACAACCTCCACTTGCATTGTGTGTGACTCTGAGCAAGTCACTTAACTGCCCAGTGCTCCCAGGTCGTCCCTGAAAACAGGCGCTTGTGCGTAGTGGACCTTACCCGGTTACCAAAGACTAAAATAAAAAAAGTCTTGTGAACAGGCTCTTGTTGATGGGGCACCCACAGACCAACCTACTTGAATTCTGGGAGACCCAAAGGCTACCACTTCTCTTGGTATGTCCCTCTGTAAGGGACACTGTCCTGGTATAGGTCCTTGCCCTGGATTCAAGTTGCAAGTTCCGTTACACATTTGTACCCTTTCTCCCAGTGCTTAAGGATCTGCTGCAGACTCATGGCATGTGAGCGCAGCTGATACTTATTGTGATGGCTTTCTTCATTTGAATTGGTATCCATAACCTATTTCGCCTCTGCACCAAACCACCAATCACACTCCCTTCATACCTAGTCAAATGGGGAAACTATGCAACATCCGGACCCTGTCCCTGCTTCTGAAGGAGTGGTTCCTGAGAAGCACTAGAATAACAGGCTGTAGGCCTCTTTCATCTGTTATTTTTCCTTTCTTAAGTTAAGACCCTATGTCTGCTACATGAGCCCATCCTGGTGTGACCTCCTTACAACCTTTTGTTTCTAATGTCCCTGTTGGTGGAAGCCCAAATCCATCAAAGAAAGAAGTGGAAAGAGCCACACCAATAAGGCCCTGTTGAGTATTGGGGGAGGAGGACTTACAGGATCTGTTTTTTTCCGTGTTCTCTCTCCTTCTGGAGGAGTTGGCCCAGGCTGCTCTGAAGGACACAACCAAGCCACTGTTGGTTCCTCATTCCTGCTATGGGCATCTTCACATCCCGGGTCATGCCTGAAAATAGTCACCTGCTGGCTAGCGCACCTATCAGGTAAACAAAAGCTAAATAAAATTAAAAAAATAAAAACATCCTTCCAGCCTGTTGTGATATTCACAAAGTTGCCAGAATGACAAATGGCTCCTCAGCCCAATCGTGGAGGTTCTTGCATATTGGAGGTTTCCCAGACGTTTGCCATCCGCTAGACCTATGCATCCAAGTGGAAGCAGTTTTTCTCTCATTTCAAAAGTCTAGCCTGTCACTCATTGGTTTGTGAGCTTTCAGACATCCTCCACTACCTGTAATCTGTGACTTCTTCAGGACTCAAGCCTATGTGTTTAAAGGTGCATGTGTCTTCCATTTTGGTGTGTAGAGCAAAAGCAGTGGTCTGGACTGTGGTTTTAGTAAAGGTGGTTAACCACTTCTCTTAGGAGCTTAACCATGATTCCTCACTCCAAGAACCTTCTCTTCATGGGACCTCAACCTGGTCTTCACCAAGCTCATGGAGGAAGTCATTTGGTGTTGGCTGAGTGTAACCTTGCGGAGTTCCCTACCTGTTCAAAAGAGGTTTCTTGATGAAGATTGCTTCCACCTAAAGGTTTAGTTAGCATTAGGCACACTCTGTTGATCTATCTGTTTTAACGCTTGGCACTTAGTATGTCAGATGACCTAAGGCTATAATGGTTTAGGGTAGGTATAGAATGTTAAGCAGTGGAGATCATCTGTGCAGCAAGAAATTCCAGGGTAGTTGTATGTTGGCTGTTACTTTGACAGCCTAGTCTAACATGCAGGTCACAGCACAGGACTGTTTTTTGGGACAGGCATACTGACTGTCCCCATGGTCTGCCTACCAGCAGCAGTAACTGCAGAGCTTAATTGATAAGAGTGCGCTCAATGAGAGCCCTTAGATCTATCAAATATCCCAAACTTGGCATGCACTTTGGTTATGATAGTGTCTATGTGCTCATCATGTTGAGGCTGTTCGGAAGCTGCAGCCGTAGATAATTAAACACAGAAACATGAAGACAAAAGTAGGCAGCATGCCCTTCGTAATTGCCCATGGAGTCTCAACAATTAAATCCCCTAATTTGTCTGATATGCGTATATTGATATAACCTACTGTTCTTGCGGTCCACAACTTCTGTTAAATGTTTTATATTTTAACATGGGCCTTAATTCACTAGACGTTCTGCTGGAAATTAAGTTTTGTGTTACTCTCTTGCTTATAGTGGGAGGTTGCTAGTGAGACTTACACCTGTATAATGCAGTGGGACCAAATAACTCATTTAAAGAGGTTTTTAAGACTAGCTTGTCTTGCACTTTTACTTTCTGCTGTCTAGAATAGTGTGTCTGATATAGTTAAGTCTGTTTTGGTTTGCCTATCCAGAATGCCTTGGGCTTAGGGCAGGGAGATGCTTCTGCTGACGTCAGTTAACAGCAGGTGACCTGGCCTTGGTGTTCATTTGTTGACAATTACAGCAAGCATCTCCATTTAGCAACGTGATGATGCTTTGTCTGAGGAGAGTGCCCGCTGGCTTTTTTCCCAGTATCATACTATATAGTCCTGTGTCTGTTCAGTATGATGGTTGTGACCAAGTGAATAGGGCTCCTTGTAGTCTGTGTCCATGGTATTAGTCACTTCTTTTGTTATTAAGAGAAACCCTACCCTTTGCTGATGCTGAGCTGGAGTGATAGAAATCTGCAGAAAAGTGAGGCAGCATCTGTGAAAGTAAGGGAAGGGATTGGCTGCAGTTTAATCCGTCCCATCAGATTCATAATTCTCTACTGCCCACTCTTAAATATCCCTGCCTGAGTCTTGTATCGAATAAAGATATATCCCATGTATATCTACAAATGTCTGTTACTGTGTTTTTGTTTAATTTTTATTTCCCAGTTACTTCCCTTTCTGCCTCTTGAACCTGTCTTTTCACTCTTATGCTGAGGTGCTTAAATCAGCACTGTGACCTGCCAGTCACAGAGAGGCTCTGACTCGTCTATGGTTGTCTCCTCCTCACCCATCCTCCTGTCCTCTTCATCAAAAGCCAAGAGCTGTGGGGCGCTAGAGAGCCAAGCACAAGACTGGTCGGGGTCATCTCGGCTCAGAGAATACCACTGAACGTTTCTTAAAATAACTAAAAATCCTGTCAACTTTGGTACAATATCGGGATACTACGGAATAAGAGAAGACAGCTGCTTCAGAAAGAGCCTAAACTTAATAATGGTACACCAAAAAGGAGCATCGGGTGGGCAAAACCAGAAATCTTCTCAGCCCGTGCAACAACCAGGCCCAAGCCAGCCAAATAACCCGGGTGAGTCACCCCCATGGGATCGGGTCCTAAAAGTTGTGAGTGACCTGGACAAGAAAGTGGAACGTGTTGGGAAGACTAGGTGCTCAGGAGGCTAAAGTGGAGGGTGCAGTTAATACGGCTAAAGTGGCAGATGAGCACTCGATACAGACCCAAGCAACTGTTGCAACCCTCACCATGGAGAACTTCCACCTCCACATGCGGCCGGAAACCCTTGAGAATGGGGCCAGGGCTATGAACTTAAGGTTGATAGGGCTCGTTCAAGGCGAAGAAGGAGCGGATCTGCTGACCTATATTAGAACCTGGCTGTCGGGAGAGATCCCAGAAATAATGGGAGTGGAAATACAGGACATTAAGAGAGCATACCGAGTAAACGTCCGAGCCAAGCAGCTCAAACAGGACTCTTCCCATATAGTTCTAATCATTACCTCGGGGATAGAAGTGAGGGATAGGATTCTAAACTGGGCCAGAATAAACCACCCTTTGCAGCATGAAAGTATGGAACTTCAGCTGTTCCCTGATTGGTCCTATGCTACTCGTACTAGAATAAAGCAGTTTCTCCCAATCAGACAACAACTGCGAGTACTAGGAGTGGTTCGCCCTCTTTCTCCAGCCAGACCTACATCACATAATGGCAGGAAAACGCTCAAATTCACAGACCCAAAGGAGGCGCAGAAGAAAGCTGATAAAATTGCATCGGAATTTTGGCCGACAACATTGGAGACAGCACCAGAGAATTTGGACTCGGAGATGGAACAGTAAGGTGCTACAATTTGAATTATTGCTGTTCTGAAGTGCTGAGGGTTTCTGCAGAGCACACCAAAATCAGGACTTCAGCCTGTGAACTGTTTTACAGGTAATAGGACTTGAGTCTTAAAGTTGTCTTGGGCATAATAATGGTGCAAATCAGAGACCTTTTAAATGTTTTTTTGCAGTTCCTGTAGTATAGATGTAGTAAAAGTTTAGGACAACTTCCCCCTAAGCCGCGGAGGACTTAAGATGGTGTCTGTCAAGTCACATATATTACTAAATCCTGGACTTTATGCCTGAGACTTTTAGAAACCACAAATGGGGCTAGGATAAGCTCTGAATGTTTATGGGTTCTCCCTAAGCCCAGGAGAGGGGAGGAGGCATCTGATGTTCCTTATATAATCAAAGTTTTATGATGGTATTTGAAGGGGAAAAGGTGCAACAGACCCCTGTGTTTCTACCTTTTACTGTTCTTACATGAGTGGAAATAGTGGCTTTAAAGGCCATGTTAATTATATTAGTTTACCATTACCTAGGTTTTTTCTTCCACAGGTCATGGTTTGGTGAGCACATCATGTAATGTCATGATATATAGATTACATGGTGAATTCCCCCATATGATGTAACAACTGTAATAGATTGATATCTGGGTACTGGAATATTTGATATTGTATACGTGGAAATCTGGAATCTATTGTTGTATACGCTACTGATTTGTTCAGTTTTCAAAAGCTCAATAAAAATAAATTGCCAACAAAAAAAAAGCCAAGAGTTGTGATACTTGCTGCTGCTATGAACCTGGAATGACAAGCAACCCTTAAATTCCAACCTCCAATCGCCACATGCAGCACCAAACCAAGCAAAGGTCTCATTGCTGTCTGAGGATTACAGCAAAAATGGCTGTGAGCAACGGGCCTGATTGCGGAGATAACTGTCTCATTTCAGTATTTTTAGCAAGTCACTTGACCTCACCCTGCTTCAGTCCACTATTGGTAAAACTAGGTTAAAGCAGGACCCCTTTGACTTTGTAAACAAGATTTTCCATTCCCTTCCTCTAGCTACACAGACTGTTTACACGGCTGCAACGCTCTGACTTGATATTCTCTCCAGTGCTGCTCCCATTTCCCAAGCCAATGCACTGTCACATTTACACGACCCCCTCTGCACTGATGCAAGTTGCACTGAAGAGGACTGTGAATCTAGGGGCGGCTGGTAACTATGGACATCACTCCCTTGTGTTTCCATGCCTACAGGAAGTGCTGGCCAGGTGCAGTTACAAACAAAAGGGCTGGATGGAGGGAGCTGCTGCCTGCATACACTGTTTTGGGGGGGGAGGGTTGTCAGGGTATGCGACAGCATGTAGGGACCAGCCCGGTTATAGATTTGGGGGGGTGCCTGACGGTGGTGGGACTGCATTTCTAAAATGTAACACAATGCAGGTCCTGGCCAGCTCACAAAAAACATTAATTCTGTGAGAAAAACAAACCCAGTCACACTTGGTGGTTTGAAACGGCACTGTGGGGAAATGACCTATTGCAGCCATGTGAGCGGCGCAGCCAGTCCACATGACTGTTTAAGCTGCTCATTCCGTGGCTTGTGCCAGTGACAGTCCCCAATTTTCGAGAGGATCCTGGAGCACCGTAATGATCAACTCAGGGCTTTATTTAACTCAAAAAATTGATTAGCGTTTTGCTCATAAAAGTTCTTAAACATTGTGAAAATGCATAGCACTTGTCTCACTGTGTTTAACAAACATAACACTTCCAGAAAACCTGTATAAATGCTTTCTGTACAGTTAGTATTGCCCCAAGAAAAAAACTGCAAATCAGTTATTTAAAACCCTGCAACTTACCATAATGTGGTAAGTGTCTGCGCAGAAGCCTTTGCACCAGAGCAGCAGAAGTGCTCAGGTTGCTCCAGTGCAGATGCTACCATGTAAACGAGGCTCAAATACGTTCAGAATAAAACATGCTGGCTTAGTGGCATTGGCAAGTTGTGTTACTACATCAGCTTTGTTTTCCTTTTCTGTTAGTATGAAGCCAACAACAAAACCGAGCTGAATGATGCTGTTCGATCTGCATGTGTGTCACTACTCTGCCACTCCTGTTATTGGGCTTCAGTTTAGAGGATGAATAGAAACATAGAATTTGACGGCAGATAAGGACCGCTTGGCCCACCCAGTCTGCCCATTTCCCTACCTGATGGATAAGTTGCAGATCCTAGTTAACCAGCAGCCTACTTCTTCCTACCCCCACCCCCTAGAATTGCCTTATGACTGTCCCATGCATGCTTGAATTCCACCACTGTTTTTGACTCCACAACCTCCTCTGGAAGGCTGCCCATACATCCACAACCCTCTCTGTGAAAAAATACTCTTAAATTACCTCTGAGCCCTTCTATCTTCAAATTGTGCCCCTTGTTCTTGCACACCTCTTTTTGAAAGATGCTACCCTCTTGGACTTTGTTGATTCCCTGAGGTACTTGAAGTTTCTATCATGTCCCCTCTCCCTCCTTTCCTCGAGACTATACATATTAAGCTCCTTAAGTCTCTCTTCATATGTCTTCCGTGCAGACCCTGCACCATTTTAGTTGCCCTCCTCTGGACAGCTTCTATCCTGTCTATGTCTTTGTGGAGATTGGTCTCCAGAACTGCACGCAGTACTCCAGATGTGGTCTCACCAGCTGTCTGTACAGAGGATAATAACTTTTTTTCTACTGGTGATGCCTCTCCCTATGCATCCCAGTATTTCCCCAGCCCTCCTTGCTGCCCTCTCACATTGCTTGCCCACCTTTAGGTCATCTGATATGACTACCCCCAGGTCCCTTTCCATTTTTGATGATGTTAGTATCTCACCCCCCATTGTGTACTCTTCCCCTGGGTTTTTGTTTCCCAGGTGCATTACCTTGCACTTCTTAGCATTGAATCTAAGCTGCCATACATTTGACCATTCCTCTAACCTTGCCAAGTCCCTTCTCATCCTTTCCACCCCACCTTGTGCATCAACTCTGTTGCAGATCTTTGTGTCATCTGCAAAGAGACATACTTTCCTTCCAGTCCTCTGCAATGTCGCTATAAAGACATTGAAGAGGACCGTCCTAATACTGAACCCTACGGTACCCCACTACTAACCCCTTTTTTCAGAGTGGACTCCATTTACTATTACCTCTGTGTCCTATTCTCCAGCCAATCCTTTACCCAGGCTGTCATCTTGGGACCCACTCCCAGTCTGGCTAACTTGTATATTAATCTTTGTGTGGGACTGTGTCAAATGCCTTGCTAAGTCTAGGTAGGCCATGTCCACAGCCCCTCCCTGATCAACTACTTTGGTCACCCAGTCAAAGAAATCTATCAGATTTGTCTGGCATGACCTTCCCGCTGTGAATCCATGCTGTCTTGGGTCCTGTGCCCCTCTGGCCTCTAGATACTCAACAATTCTTTCCTTCAGAAGTGATTCCATCATTTTTCCTACCACTAAGGTTAAACTAACAGGTCTGTAGTTTCCTGCTTCTGCCTTGCTCCCACTTTTGTGAAGGGAATCACATCTGCCCTCCTCCAGTCCTCAGGTACCACCCCATCCTCCCATGATTTGTTAAAGAGGGTAGTCAGTGGTGTCACTAGTTCTACCCTTAGTTCTTTTTAGAATTCTGGGATGAATCCCATCAGGCCCCATTGCTTTGTCCACCTTCAGTTTTAAGAGCTCTTTTCAGAACCCTTTCTTCTGTAAATGGGCTGGTATCAACTTCTGTATCCAGAGTGTTTCTACTGTTTGTTTTAGGTACCTCCCTCTTCATTTGTAAATACTGAGCAAAAATATTTGTTTAGTATCTCTGCCTTTTCACAGTCACCTTCTGCCCACCCTCCCCTTTATTAAGCCTCTACTTCCCTCCCTTGGTCTTCCTTCGCTCCCTGATGTACCTATAAAAGTTTTATCCCCTTCTTAACTGATTTGGCTATCTTTTCCTCGGTTTGGGCCTTTGCTGTTCTGACTGCCTTTCCAGCTTCCTTTTGCTTTAACTGATACAGTTCTCTGTCCTGTTCCTTCTGTGATTCCTTGTACTTCCTGATACTTTCTTTTCTCTTGAACCTTCACTGCCACTTCCTTTGAGAACCATAGTGGTTTCTTACCTCGTTTCATTTTATTTGCTTTACACAAAGGCTTGTTACCTCTGTGATGGCAGTTTTTATTATTCCCCATTGTTCTTCCACCCCTCCTTCCTGCCCATTTGCTAGTGCATTCCTTAGGCACTCACCCATTTTGGCAAAGTCAGCCCTCCTAAAATCCAGTACCTTTGTCTTTGTATGGCTTGACGCTATTGCTGTGTTTATTGTGAACCATACTGTTCGATGGTCGCTAGTTCCCAGATGGCTACCCACTTCTACATCTGTGATCCTCTCTTCATCTCCATTTGAGAGAACCAGGTCTAAGATTGCTCCCTCTCCAGTGGGCTCCAATACTAGTTGTCTAAGGCATGCCCCCTGTAGGGCATCTAGAATAACCCCACTCTTAAAAGTGGCTGCTGCAACTGCACTCCAGTTAACATCTGGCATATTCAGATCACCCATCAGCAATATCTCCCTTTATCTGCCATTCTAAGTATACTTTCTATCATTTCCTTGTCCATTTCCTCCCTGAGAGGGGCTCTGTATAAACCCTGTCGGATTGTGGTGCCATTGCTTGCCTCCAAATTGACCCACAGTGCTTCTTCTCCTCCCTGTTTACCCTTTTGTTCTGTTGCTTTGATTTCTTCTCTTATGTAGAGAGCTACTCCTCCTCCCCTTTTACCCTCCCTGTCCCTCCTATAGATAGTGTATCCTGGTATGTTTACGTCCCAGTCATGGTTCTGTGACTGCCACGATATCCAGATCTTCCTCCTCCATCAAGGCCACTAATTCAGGAAGCTTGTTACCCAGACTACGGGCATTGGTACTTATTGCTCTCAATTTTTTGATGGCTTTACCTTCTGTAGCGGCATCCCCCACTGACCTTTCTACCTTGGTCTTTTTCTCATTTAGTACCCTGTTTTGTAGGGGGAGGCTGGGATTTTCCTGCTGCTTATCAGTGCCTCCCCCCTTGACTAGTTTAAAGGCTTGCCAATGAAGCATTTAAACCGATTGCCCAAAAGACTTATTCCCTTCCTGGACAGATGCAGACCATCCTGCCAGTATAGGCTGGTGTCCCTCCAGGTGGAACCCCGGTCCCCAATGAAGCCAATCCCTGTGCTCCACACCATTTTTTCAACCACTTGTTAAACTGCATGGTGCAAAGTACCCTCGCCTCACCCATGCCACTGACAGGCAGTACCTAGAAGGATACTGTGTGTGCTACTTGTCTTAAGCCCCTCCCCAACTCTACAAAGTCCTTCTGCACTGCTCTAATCTCATGATGAGCTAAGTCATTTGTCCCTAGGTGGACAATGATGTCCAGCTCAGACTCCTGTGCAACTGTTCTGTGATCCTAAGGATGCGCTTCCTGTCCCTCAAGCCATGGCACCAGGCAGGCACCTTACTTCAGTTTTCCTGCTTCCCCAGTTCTATCCCCTAATAATTGAATCCCCCACCAGGAGCTGCTTTCTTTCCCTGTGGTGCCATCTGCCTCCTTCCTGAGGGCCTCCCTTGTGACAGTTGTCTGCACCCTCCTTAGTCTCCTCTGCGGGTGTATCCATAGGGGAGCTATGCTCCTCCAGAATGGTGTATGGATTGTGGTGTGGAACAACTGACTGGGTGTGCCTCTGTTCCACCATCCTCACCCTCCCTGAGCCCACTGTGGTCCAACTGCTGTGCTTTCTTTGCAACCTCTGAGGAAGTGGTGGTGGCTCTGGTGCGCCCTGGATGGGGGAGGTTCCCTTCCTACTGTCCAGTGTGGCCTGGGGGAAGGTCCCCGTACTACTGTCCAGTGTGGCCTGAAGAGAATGCCTCTGTGGCGTCGTTCTGTGCAGACAGGCTGCCCCCCCCCCCCCGTTTATCTCACCATATCGATGACCAGCCTTAGCAGCCTCCAGACTGGTTTGGTACTATAGCAGACATGAGTAGGGCGGAGTCTGTGAACATAGAAGCATAGACTTTGTCAGCAGAAAAGGACCGCTTGGCCCACCAGTCTGTATAGTTTTTTCCCTGCCTATTCTGTCTCAGCAGACCCTAACTGGTCTCCAGCAATCAACACCCCTCCCCCCCTTTTGTATTCACTAGTATTCCCCTGTATCTGTTCCATGCATGTTTGAAAACCCCACAGTTTTTGCCCATACTAGCGCTTGTGACAGGCTGTTCCAGGTGCCCACCACCATTTCAGTGAAACAGAATTTCCTCAAGCCGGCCCACCGACGCAACGGTAGCACTACTGCTCCCGTTGCTGGCAACCCAGGTTCAGGAACCAGCGAGGTTATCGGAGGGACAGCCGGGGAGGAGGCTTGAGCATCTGAGGACGCTCATCTCCTCCAGGGGTGGGGACACTGACTCTATGCATGCCTGACCTCTGGTGGCAGCCAGAGGTACAACAAGCCCGAGTCTGTAACGAGGAGAGGCGTGACTGACGTCGGCATGTGCCATGACATCCTTGCGCATGTCACGCCTCTGGGGAGGCATACTGGGAAAAGCTCAGTCCCGCACAACACTGACATGAGGGTCCAAGATTAGCCCTCACCCACCAGGCGCAGAAACCAACAGGATTAGAAGTGCACGAGGGGCTATGGGGGACCCCACTTCATCCCCGCTGGGGGGTCCTCAGGGTACCCAGTGCGCCTGAGGGGAGTCGGTGACAATGCCAGCAATGAGGGGCATAAACAGAAATTGCAAAAAAAAAGAAGAGAAATGGAATTTCTTCACATGCCTTTTAAATTCCCCTTCTAACTTTGTTGCATGCCCTCTGTTCTGCTGCATTTTTAATTTAAAACAGGCTCCCCCACCTGTACTCTGGTCACTCCCATGAGGTACTTGTATGTCTCTACATGTCCCCTCTCTCCCCAGCATGTACATATTGAGTTCCCTCCGTCTTTGAACACTGGAATTGGGTTGGGTACAGCAGGTTGTATGTTCATAATGGCCACTGAGACTACTGTTATGGGTGTAAGAGTGTCTCACTTGCATTCTTAGGGTATAAGAACAGCACACTCAGGGTGATCGGTGGCCATATTAGTATATTATTGATCGAGCTACATCAGCGATATATTACGTTTTTTTAAAACCTTACCTGAACATGCCCATTTCCAGAGCAGATGCACATGAGACATTCTTCACAGACTGAGAGTGTCTCATGCCCAGAGGACAGGAGTGTCCTGATTGGTATGGAGTGCTCCCTTGATCTGTAATGAAATTAAGTGGGCTTTGCATTTTATAAGTAACCTGCAGCTCAGTGGTTTTTCTTCCATGTAGATTTTATTCCCCATCCCTGGCTTGCTGTCTCCTCTGGTGTTGCCACCTCCCAGCTTCATCAGAGCAGTTTCCTACGGGACCACTTTGATCAGTGCAGGGCCCAAGAGTACCTACCATCTGTCATTCTGACAGGATGTGTGGAGTTTTCTGTCTCGTTTTTCTTTTGCACAGCATCACCCTTCGCCCACTAGATGGCACTGCCATGCCTACTAGCAGTTATGGTCGCTGCAGTGATACTCCTGTGGGTAGCAGACTCCCTGTCATTGCGCCAGATGCCACTCCATCCTGCCCCTGGGCTTGAAAGACCTACCATTGGCAGCACTGTCTCCCAGCTAAAGCCACCTACTCCAGACACCTGTGTCTTCTCCCAAACCTAGGTCACCAGGCTGGGCCGAATGGCAACTGCAGCTCGGTGTTAAAGCAAATAAATAACCATGTCTAATGAATCAGTTTTGGCAAAACTTAAATCAGGTCCCTGTAAAGCAGTTGTGTTTGTTCTCCGGGGAAAACAAATCTGCTTGTATTTTTTTATAGTAGTAGTGTATTTCTAGCAAAACAAAATCACTATCCCAATTTTTCCTTTCATTGTATTTCATTCCTGAACTGAGGTTATGTGATTTTGGAGTTTGTGAAAGCTCCTGCTCTTTGGCCCCTCTCACGTTCAAATAATTGAATTTCTTTTTGTAGTGCTATGCTGCTGTTCACCATCAGAAACTTCTGCCGGAGGGCTGGCCTGCCAGCACAGCAGTAGCGCTACCGCTTGCAACACCAACGACCTGGGTTCAGTAGTGAGCCATGGGTGCTGGAGGGCCGGCTGGGGGAGGATTGAGTGCCTGATGGAGTGCTCTCCTTTTCCGTGAGGGGTGAGCGGCAGACCTCGCTGCAATATTGCCACCTGGGTGACCACAGTTGGAGGTGTCGTCAAAGGCAGCAGAAGCGTAGGGAGGGGCGGATGCCAGTCGAGAGCCAGAGCAAAGGCACGTCTCTCTGTGTCTTTGTCTCATTGGCCTACCTAGCGTGCTGACGCCCGCAGGGGTGGAACCAGAAACCAGGAAACTCCCTCAGTAGCTCCGTAGCTGGGTCACAGCGCCGTGTCTGGCGGGAACCCAAGGAGGCAGCTCAAGGCATGCTCCTGCTGTAGCATGGAGGGGATCGGGGACCACCCCTGCTGGGGGTGTTACCGTGTGCTCAGGGTTGTATAGGAGCAGGGTACCCATCTGGGTTAGCGCTCATCGGGGGAGCTCAGGGATGCAGGGTCACACTGGGTCCCTGAAGAGAAGGGGCTACTGCGGTGAAGAAGGGGCATAAAGACAATGTAAAAAAAGAAACTTCTGCCAGCACCATCCTAATACTTTCACTTTACACATTAAGTTTGTACATTCAGATGGTAATCTCGGTGGAAGAGAATTTTTTTTTTTTTTTTTTTAACCTCCTTCCTTGTTCATGATTCTTTTAGGCACTCTCATCTCTGCTGCTCCTCTGCCTGCTGTACCACTGTCACCAGTATCACCCACCGTCTGTCTCCTTGTGGTGTTCTCCAGTGCCTAGGTGTGTTGTTCTCCTCCTCAGGGGCTCTTGTCAACCTACTGGGGGCTACAGGAGTAGATGAAGAAGCATGATGCCAAAGCCAGTGAGGGCCTGGTGGTGCGTGGAGGAGCAAGTATGCAGAGGCTGTCACTGAAGACTGCCTGGCTAGGTATTTTGCCTTGTTCTTCCTGCCCAGTCTCCCGCCTGACTGTCTGGAGCGTGCCAAAATTGGCGTCCTGCTGGGCAGGGGCTTGCCGGGGCATAATTACACCAGCATTAGCTGCACAGTATCTCCAGATGCCGCTTTGTTAGCGGTGCATGTGATCTCCATCCCTGGGAGGAGAACATCCTTGCAGACACTGTTTCACCTTGCCTATTGGCCTTTGCTCCTGGTGCCCCAGGCTGAACAGGTGAACCTGAATCACCAGCATGATCTCACTGCGCAGCGCTATAGAGCCAGTGGAAGAGATTTGTAAAAATTACTATTGACAGCTATATTCATTTACTTGAATTGTTAGTTACAAAACTAGTAATGAAATATTTGTATAAAACTATCTAAGATAATAAACACTGCTGATTTAATGATGTCAGAAATATATTACTGCTTTAAAAAAATACTTTATAATGACTTTTCTTTATTTAGCTTTATGGTCCCCAGCCGCCATCTTGGGCCTGCTTCTGGCTGTTCTCCAATCTCTCAGACTCATCTGCCGCCATCCCCCACCCCTCTGTTATGCCAGTAGGGATCTGCATGTGGTGGGACACGAGAGTACCAGAGCTATCATATATGGCGGCCATTGCACATTTCGGTTTTCTTGGTTTTCGTCCATGACCCCGCCCACTGCTTGCTTGGCACCAGGCAGCACCCCCATAGGCCACACCTACACATAGCGTGCCCCTACAAAGGAGCAAATCTCCCTGGCCCACCACAGGGACCGCTGGTGCAGCGGAACATGGTGCCTTCCTGTCCCCAGCTGGAAGTGCTGCTGCGTGGCAGTATCTCCCCAGCACCACAGACTGCCCGGCCAGCTCCCGAATCCACTCCCAAACCCAGGTCATCAGTGTGGGAGTGCAGCATGCTATGCACTGGGCCATCAGCATGGGAGTGTGGCACACTACTCACTGTGCCATCAATGTGGGAGTGCAGCACGCTACACACTGGGCCATCAATATGGGAGTGCAGCACGCTACGCACTGGGCCATCAATATGGGAGTGCAGCACGCTACGCACTGGGCCATCAATATGGGAGTGCAGCACGCTACGCACTGGGCCATCAATATGGGAGTGCAGCATGCTATGCACTGGGCCATCAGTATGGGAGTGCAGCACGCTACGCACTGGGCCATCAGTGGGAGTGCAACACGCTACGCACTGGGCCATCAATATGGGAGTGCAGCACGCTACGCACTGGGCCATCAATGTGGGAGTGCAGCATGCTATGCACTGGGCCATCAGCGTGGGAGTGCAGCACACTACGCATTGGGCCATCAGTGTGGGAGTGCAGCACACTACGCACTGGGCCATCAGTGTGGGAGTGCAGCACACTATGCACTGGGCCATCAACGTGGGAGTGCAGCATGCTACGCACTGGGCCATCTGTGTGGGAGTGCAGCACGCTACGCACTGGGCTATCAATGTGGGAGTGCAGCATGCTACACATTGGGCCATCAGTGTGGGAGTGCAGCATGCTATGCACTGGGCCATCAGCGTGGGAGTGCAGCACTCTACGCACTGGGCCATCAGTGTTGGAGTGCAGCATGCTATGCACTGGGCCATCAACGTGGGAGTGCAGGACACTACGCACTGGGCCATCAGTGTGGGAGTGTAGCACGCTATACACTGGGCCATCAACATGGGAGTGCAGCATGCTACGAACTGGGCCATCAGTGTGGGAGTGCAGCACACTGTGCACTGGGCCATCAACCTGGGAGTGCAGCACGTTATGCACTGGGCCGTCAATGTGGGAGTGCAGCATGCAACACACTGGGCCATCAGTGTGGGAGTGCAGCAAGCTACGCACTGGGCTGTCAGTGTGGGAGTGCAGCATGCTACTCACTGGGCCATCAATGTGGGAGTGCAGCACGCTACGCACTGGGCCATCAAAGTGGGAGTGCAGCACGCTACGCACTGGGCCATCAGGCAGCCCTTGATGAAATCATGTTTTGCTAACCCACAAATACTGCTGCTTTATGAACCTTCATCTCCTTCTCCCTGACTTTCTCCTTCTGCCTTTAAGCCGCTGTTCTCCATCGTGTCTGGCCGTCTGCCACTCCCTTCCGCTCATTCCTTGCCTCCCATGTTTCACTGGGCACTATTACTGTAATTCGTTGGATTGCTAGTTGTTGTCTCTGCTTAATCTATGTACTTGTTTACACATTATGCTGACAATGTGAGTAACCTTACGAGCATTAGCTGTTGTCTCTGCTGAATCTATGTATTTGTTTACCATTATGCTCACAGTGTCTCTTACTTACGAGCTTTGTACATTTCTTGTATTTGTCCCCCGGTCGCACCTGGAAATAAGCCTCGGCTCTGTGTGCCTTTCTCAGCTACCAAAAATGTTAAATAAATAAATAGTCCTTTTTTTTTTTAATTGGGAATGTTCACAATAAAAGCACAAAGTCCCGTGATGCACCATTCAGTTCGCACCAGCATTTGAAATGTTTTCCAGGTCCATCCTCTGCATACAAATAAGGTATTTAACCAGACATGATTACTTTGTATGTAGTTCAGCAGTGAGCTTGCCCTGCGGTGTAGAGGGCTGAGGTGCTGCACACCTTACCTCTTACCGCACCGGTGACCTGGGTTTGGAAATTAGCTCAGACTTCAGGGGGCTGGCATTAGGCCAGGTGGGTGGAGCAGGGTCGCTGGTTCCAGAGTGTGTGCGCGCATCTCCAAACACATGCAGTCTGTGTTGCTGAGGCCCTGGGGCATAATGGGGAGAAAACTAGAAAAAGGTGTCCCCCGCTGCCATATATATGACAGCCCTTGGGAACTCTCGGGTCCTGCACTGTGTGGATCCCTGTCAGCAGGATCTGCTGGTGGAGCAGATGATAGAACTGGGAATGCCCGGGACATGACCCAAAGCAAGCATTGAGGTGGCAAACAGCAAGGTAAAAAGCACTCTTAAAAAAAAAAAAGTTTGTTAGGTTGGGGGTCCCAGGCTTTTAAAACCACTTGTCTACTAGAACTTCTGCCTCCGCTCAGGTCCTTTGCAGGGCCCGTCCAGGTGTGCTACACTGCAGTCAGGTGTGTAATGGGCTTGGTGAGGCTGTGGGAGAACTGGGGAATTTAGTACGTACAGTATACGTATTCTGCAGAACATCCAAGGTATGATTACAAATGGTGGAATATTACTGCTGGTTATCGTTTTTTTAATGCACATTTTCTGTGAGGAGTTGCCAAGCCCCCCCCACCACCAAAAGCCAGGTTCCTGTTGGCACATGTTGAGAAATATCATAGTGCAGACACCTGCAGCCTCTGCTGGGTCTTCAGCTGCGAGTTCTGTCACACCTTGATGCCCTCAGGTCCTTGGAGAGGTACAGGCGTGCTTTGCACATTTCTGTTATGCACAATTCAGTGCAGTTATACTGATCATTGGGAATAAACAGTATCAACAATACATTCTGGATGTTTGCAGACTAGACTGAACATTTTATGAAGGTTTTGTTTTTCCTTCTACTTAGGTTGTATTTTCAGGCAGCGTTAATGTTTTTTTTGTTTTGTTTTGTTGTTTTTTTACACTAGCTGCCAAAGTTTTGCCAGAACAGAAAATTAAATTAATTTGGCCTAACAGAGCTGCCCCATTAAGGTTAATCCGTGTCCCAGCTTCCTGTTCTCTCCCTGTATCATGTATCCAGTCTTTCTCCAAAAGTACATTTCGTTGTCACTCAACTCTTTTCAAATAGTTTTCGTCAGTGGCCTCAGTCAGTGTGTTTCTTTTTACAGTTCACTCACCCACTGTAGCCTAGCTGCCCTTTTTATAGCACGAGGGAGAGAGACAGTGAGACAGTGGGTGGCTGTGGTGGGATTGGAATCTGTGAACGCATGTCATGTTCAGTGCTGTAACCAGTAGACCACACTGTTCCCCACCCATCCATTTTATCACAGTTGGTCAACAGTCACTGGAAGCTGGCCAGAGCAATCTTGTGTTGATATCGGCAGAAAAATAACTATGTTAAAATTAAAATATTTTACCAAACTTATTTTTAGATTAGCACAGACCAGTTCAGTATGAGAGCCTAGACACCCGTTCGTTCTGGATCAAATAACCAGTGATTGCTGTAAAGAGCAATTTAAACATGTGTGCCTTTGAAATGTGTGTGGTATAACTGGCACATGTAATGGCATGCAGTTGAGTAACCATATGTAATAGATGGGGTCTGGCAAATCCTGCTTCCTGAATGGTCAAAAGCTGGTCACATAGGGAATGGAATATGATCCCCTATTCCCTTTCTTATAGAGATGGGCAACTGTAAAGTCTAGTAATGTTTTTAGCAAAAATTAAACCATTTTATATGTGGAATTTCACACTCCAGAGTCAGCACACCTCCATGGGTGGTCGAAGGCCCTTGAAGTTTGATGCAGTCTCATGTGTCTCCACTGCTGAGGGAGGGAGGAAGGAAGGAAGGAGTGTAGGTAGTATAGAAAAATACTGGTGTAGAGGGGTGTAGATGGATGGCTAGATAGTCAGACATACACACAGACAGATACTGTAGATAGATATTGTAGACAGATACTGTAGATAGATATTTTATTCGTATAACAGCTGTCCATACTGCTCAAGAACATTTACAAACGTAAAGCAAAGGTAGATCGTTATAAAACACAAAATACGGCACTATTATAAATCAGTTTTTTGTGTGTGTATAAAATCCAAGCTTTTTGTCCTCTGTGGTCTCCCTCTCAATCTTTGGGGCAGAGATTGTGCCCCAGATCACCCACCTGTTCTGTTTGCCGCTACCCCTACATCCTTCTGGTGATCCCCACGGTGCGGAGCCTGAAAGTACCCACAGCCATGTGTCCTGTCTCCCCTTTCTGTCGAGTGCATTTGGTGTGCATGACTGTGTAGCGTATTAATCTGCATCATATAACTGCTAAGCTTTACTTCATCTCTCCATGTAAGATATGTGTGGAATGGAACTGCGTTGAAGCTGTGACTTGTGCACTCAAGCTATGCTGTCTAATCTGTACCTTTCTGATTGTAACCAAATCCGGCTTGACTTGAACTGCTAGTGCAAACCATTCTAAATGAGTCCTTAACTCAATGGTGCATCTGTTTATCACAAATAAAATTATTTTTATTCAGCTTTTCTGCTCTCCATCCACTTGATGGCACCAGCTGCCTTCCGCTGGCTGCAGGCACTGCAGCTTCACGGGGAGGGGGGCTGTCTGGCCTGTCTCGGGAGCAGCTGTGGTGCCAGATGCAGCACCACTCCTTGCCTGGGTTGGGAAGCGTTGCCATCAACAGCGCTGTCTCCCAGCATGGCCGCCCAGTCTGCGTGCCTTGAGTCCTTTCCCAGACCTGGGTTACTAGCACAGGCCAAAGGGTGACTCCCATGAATTCATATTCCTAATGAACAGTAGCAATCCTGTTTATCATATCAGTCATATGATTAGGCTCATAATCGGTCAAGGAACGCTTGCTAAACAATAACTGAACTAGCTGCAAGCAGTGGATGAGATTCACAGGCAGGCCCTCATAGAGTGAATTACAGTAATTCAGCCATGAGGTAAGAAATGTCCAGCAGTGTTCTTAGATGGCTGTGTTCCAGGTAGGGATACAGCCTGGCAGGATTCCTTAGGTGGTAGTAGCAGCTCGATTAACAGCTGTCACCTGGGTTTCCAGTGTCAGACTGCTGTCCAGAGTGAATCCCTGTCTGTGTACAGTCTGCCTAGCATCAAGCTTCACCCTATCTGGGACAGGCTATACCCCATCAATGAAACAAGGCAAAAGAGACTTGCTAGAATCAGTTCTGTCTTGCGTGAATTGAGGATAAGACCTTCACAGCATCTGTCTCTTTCTGTCTGTCTGCTTACCTACCAGCTTGTTGGGCTGACTGTTGCAGTTAAGTGTTATTTAGTCTTTTCTGGTCTACTGTGCTCTGTATTTCTTTCATCTGTATGTTTTGACTCCTTATTCAGCTTTTTCTGTGAAAGTGATGAGTTTTCCAGGTATAGGGACGTGTCTAGTGATTCTGCTGTTACCAGTATGTCTTGAATTCAAAGGACCAATCTGGTACTTTGCTGCTGCTGTGGTTTTCTTTCAGTAGAGTGTGGAGTATTAATCTGTGGTCATTGTTTGACCTGTGGAGAGGCACATGGGTCGTGATTAGGTATTGTTCTGTCTAGTCTCAGTACTGTGCAGGGTCTATTTGTCACGTTGGTTCCTTTTGAATGTGCCTGTTCACATATTAGAGTTTGTGCACGTTCTTCTTCAGTGGCTCTATAAGATTCTCCGACATTGAAGGTTTTCTGTTCATTGCCTTGGTGCTTACTCTTTACTGTTTCTAGCAACCACATCTCCTGACTTCGAGCCCACCCTAGCCCCACACCGTCATCTGCCTTTTGAACCCCATGGATTCCCCTCAGCAGGGCCTGACCAGATCTTTCGCATCCTGAGTCAGTACTTGGAGGCATACTTCTCAACCTTTTGTCATCAAAATGAGGGACACAGACACTCAAAATGAGGTACAGTAATCATAATGAGGGACATATTTTGAAACTTGGAGGCGCGCGCTCAGAACACCGTGGAAACCGTTGTGTTTACTGGTGCGAAGTTTATTTTTTATTTAGTATCTTGGAATATTTTGAATGAATACTATGCAGGTTTGCAGAAAATAGGTTATGGGGAGTGTCCCTTTAAAGTCTGAATATACACCCCATTTTCTGTATGGGCAGCATGTTTTCCTTGAGGGACAGAGCAGTTTTTAGGGGTAGAATGAGGGCTGCGTCTCATGGGACAGTTAAGAGATATGAGGGCCTCAGTGCAGGCCTGCATTTTCTTTAATTCTGTCCCCCACAGTACTGGGCTGACCATCTGCTCCTGCCGTCTGCCTCTCTCTCACTAGTAGTTGTCTCGACTACCTCTAGGTCCAAACCAGTGGGCCTCTAGTGCTCTAACTAATCCAGCTTAACCCCTGGGGCAGGGCTCCCCTTTTGGCCTGCCCAGGGCCTATTCTGGGAGGACAGTGGATCCTGTCAGGTACTTGATGCGAGGAGGGGTGCCTGATGTTCTGTGTACCGGCTGAGTCTTGGCAGTATTAGGCTGTCACTTCATCCTGCAGTCTGTAAGGGACATTTTCCACTTCTTAGCCCCAACCACCACTTTGCCATGAAATAAGGGTACACGTGAGATTACATAGAAACATAGAAGTTGAAGGCAGATAAGGACCACTTGGCCCACCCAGTCTGCCCTTTTTCCCTGCCTACATTGCCACCTCATGTGAGGCCCTACTTGGCCTCAGATTACCCCCTCACTTGCCTTTTTTTCTGAGATCCTCCTATGTCTATCCCATGTACTCTTGAAGCCCGCAGGTGTCTCCGCCCCCACCACCTCCTCCAGGAGGCCATTCCAAGCATCCACCACTCTTTCAGTGAAGAACTTCCTTCCATTTCCCCTAAGCCTCCCCCGTCCCCATCTTCATAGAATGACCCTTTGTCCTCAAGCATCCTTTACAATGGAAGATACTCCCCTCCTTTACTTTGTTTATACCTGTGAAATATTTGAAAGTCTGGATCATGTCTCCCTTGTCCCTTCTGTCTTCCAGTGAATACATATTTCGTTCTCCAAGCCTTTCCTCGTGGGATCTCTGATGCAGTCCCTGCACTATTTGGTTGCCCTCCTTTGGACCCCCCTCCCGATCTACTATCTTAGTAGCCCAATGAAGAATTCAATCAAGTTAGTCTAACAGGCCCCCACCCCAGTGAAGCCATGTTGCCTTGGATCCTCGGGTCCTTTGGCCATAAGGAATTCCAGCAACTGTTCCTTTAGTAAAGATTCCATAACTTTTCCCACCACTGAGGTTAGGCTGACTGGCATGTAGCTTCCTGGCTCCTCCCTGCCTCCACTTCTGTGGAGTGAGGCTACATCTGCCTGCATCCAGTCCCCTGGGACCACCCCTGTTTCCAGTGACATATGCACAAGTTTGGTCTGAGCTCCAGGCAGATTTTAACCAACTACAGTTAAATTTACTCTATTTTAAACTCTTACTGAATGCTAACAAAACCAAAGTAATGTATTTCTGTCAACCTAACTCTTCAGATTTCTTTTTAAATGACTATCCTCCTCCGCCTAGCACAACTTTACTGGGTGACACGCTCGAAGTGGTAGATAGATTTAAGTATTTAGGTTTCCTGCTAGACTCTAGCCTTTCTTTTTCCTCTCATCTTGAATAACTAATCAAAAAGCTGAAGCTGTGGTTGGATTTCTTCTTTAGAAACAAATCCCTGTTCTCCTGGGATTCCAGACTCAGATTAGTCTAGGCCACCTTCTTTCCTCTCTTGGACTACGCAGGTATCTATAATAACTGCGCAGTCACATACCTACACAAGTTGAACATCTTGTACCATCGAGCTATCCACTTTACCAATGCTCTACACAGAACCCATCATTGCATTCTGTATAAAGACGTGAACTGGACCTCCCTGGTCTCTAGGAGACTACTACATACAGAACCTATTTATGGGTTTACAAAGCACTCTTGAGCAAACTCCCCCCTTACATTGCTAATCTTCTTCATCGCTCCCAAAGATAGTACGCTGTAAGAAAAAATTAATACATCTCTCTGGATGTACCCAAATTCCGCACTCGGTATGGCAGATTGGCTATCAGCCACATAATTCCTACGCCCTGGAACAAGCTACGCTTAAGCTTCACACCCTAATCCCATTAAATGCATCCAAATTTACTACTGACACTTGTCATTGTTAGTAAACCAGTACCTTATAATTATCATTTCCCTCGCTTCTCTCACCTTATTGCCCTCTTCTTTACTGCCCCTCTGAATTCCCCCCCCATGATCTCCGTTGCTTGTATCTCCCTACTATACTTATTGATAGCTATCCTTCCTCTGTCAACATTCAGTTACACTCTTATTACATTCATGCTCGTGGATTGTTCCTAACTGTATGATACTCAGGTTACTTATTGCATATATTGTTAGTAATAGCCATTATAAGCTGATAATCATTTTGCTGTTTCTGCACTACGTGTTTGTTATCCTTTATCATGTATTGTACTATGTGTTGTACTTGATGTATGTTTGTCACAAGGGACCTCCTTGCAAATGAGCTTGCTGAACAGATATATCCCTTCACAATAAACTTGAACTCGAAAATAGGTCTGTTAGTGGTGCAGCCAGCTCCTCCCTGAGTTTCCTCAATACCCTAGTCTACATCCCATCAGGTCCCATTGTCTTATCCTGTCTTAACCGGGATAGTTCCCTTAGTACCCTCTCTACTATGAAAGGGCTCGTGTCCCTTTCCTTAATTACTGACTTGCACCCCGACCCTTCCTCCATGAATATTGAATAGAAATATTTGTTTATTGTGTCTGCCTTTTGGTGATCCTCTTCTCATGAAAACCTTCCTTCCTTTCAGCCTTACCATCCTCCCTACCCCCCACCTTGGTCCTTTTCTTGTCACTTACATATCTAAAAAATGTCTTATTGCTGTTCTTCAAGGAGTTTGCAATATTTTCCTTAGCTTGTTCTTCTAATGGGCCGACCCTCCTGCCTCTCCTTGTTTTCCCAGTATTTCTCTCTGTCCTCCTCCTGGGTAATTTTATATCTCCCCCCTTACCCTTTTGCTAGTTCCTTTCAGAACCATATAGACCTCTTATTTCTCTTGCCCTTGCTGACCTTCCTGGAACAGAGATTTGTAGCTTTTACGATACCCTCCTTAATTTTTGCCCATAAATCCCCTACCTTATTTATTTATTGAACTTCGTTCACCCGGTAGGCCCACTGAGACTAGAAGTCCTTTTTTCAGGGGCGATTAAGCTGTTGGTGGTATTTTTTGTAAATGGGAGAAAGTTGGCCAGGACATGGGGAAATTCCTCTACTTTTTTTGAGAAGTGCCATGGGATCTTTAATGTCCACCTGACCAACCACCAGAACAGGCAGACGGGACCTTGGTTTAACGTCTCATCTGAAAGACAGCAACTCAGGAGTGCAGCACCCCCTCATGCTGCACTACAGTGTCAGTATTGGAATTTTAACCCACGTGCCTGGTGTGGGGATAGAACTCACAGCATTCTGATCTTCCGGCCTCAGAGGCGAGTGTGCAACCTGCTGAACCACTAACGCACATTCTCTTATTACCTTAAAGTTGGCCTTTATGAAGTCCTGGACCCTGGTACTAGTGTGGTGCTGTTCAACCCTGGTCCTTATATGGAACCATACTGAACGGTGGTAGCTGGTCCCCAGGTAGTCCCCCACCTTGACTTCCACCACACTTTCCCCATTCGTCAATAGCAGATCTAGTATTGCACCCTCTTGGGTGGGCTCCATAACCGAGTGACTGAGGGATGATCCTTGCAGGGAGTTCAGGATGTCCCTGCTCTGAGATTACTTGGGGGTGCGCCAAGCACTACATGGTCACCAGTGCCGCCAACAGCACCTCCACAGGGCCACCTCTAGGTATCTCTTTGAGAGTAGCACTAGCAATCCTCTCTGTGGAAGAAGGCATACACATAAGACACTTTTTCATTCTCCCAGACAGCCTCTGATCCTGTTGTCTCGGGATGTGAACCCGGGTACCGCTGTGCTAGAGTGCTCCCCTACCACCTGGCACCAGGAATCCATGAGGCCTGCATTTTCCTACTTTTGAACTCTCTCACATCACACCCTAAGATGCATTTATAAGTGTAACAACACACTCCGGAGTTGACAAGCCTTCATGGGTGTTGTGAAGACCCTTGTAGAAGGGATGTGTTAATTAAGCAAAATAATGCACAATAGAAGTGTGTGTCTTGCTGGGATAATGTCATGCCTCTGGTAGTTGGGCACAAGGTCGCAGGCCAAGTTCGTCCAACACCCGAGAAGTGATGTTATCCTCATGTTACATCCTGGAGTGCATAATTGCTATTTTATATTGGCTCATTCATTTTCAAATATTTTTTTTGTTGATTTTTTTTTTCTGTAATTATCAGTCAAGAGCTTCATACAGTGACGGTGGAGATGACAGTGGCACTGTCTGTGAGAGAAGGACTGAAGTGTGTTCATGAGGAGGGGGAGGAGGGTAGTACAGAGTCATTATGGATGCAACCAGGATTCAAAAATAGGACTCTCAGGATGGGAGTAGTGTACAGGCGCTCTCTCAGACAGAGGAGTTAGACAGGGAACTAGCAGGACAGTCAGGCGGACCTGCAGGAAGTGTAGTATGGTGACTGTGGGGGATTTCAACCTGTCGGGAGTGGATTGGAGCACCCCAGCCACCACGAATAGAAGGAGCAGGTACTTCGGACACATTCCAGGACAGCTTCCTATTGCAGATGGTCAGCGAACCAGCCAGGTTAGGGAACATCCTAGACCTCATGCTGGCAAGTGGGGAGTTTGTGAGGGAGCCGGGGGTGAAAGAACCACTGGCAGGGAGTGACCACCACTCACTGTGGTTCACGTTGTACATGGGTAAGGAGGGAGTTGAAACAGGTACAAGGGTGTTTGTCTTCAGGAGGGCCGACTTCAGGAGGATGGGGGAGGGAGTAAAGGGGTATCTGGCCAGAATCTAAATGAATATGGACACGAACCAGAGGTGGGAGGTCAAAAAACTAGGGGGTTGAAGAGGCAACTAAAACCTGCATCGGGGTCCAGAGTAAGAGGACCAGGCCAAAAAAAAACAGCTGGTTGAGTAAGGGGCCATGTGAAAAAAAAAAAAGAAAAGATCTGCTTTTAGAGATTTGAGAAAACAGGAAGGGGGAGGACAGATAGGATTACCTGAAAGAGTCTAAGGAGGTGACTGGCAGTAAGGGCAGCCAAGGCATCTAAGGAGCTCAGACTTGTGCAGGGCATCAGTAAGGGGAGAAGAATTTTCAGGACATCAGGGAGAAAAGGAGTTGTAAGGACAACATACAGTAGTAAGGATAAAGAGGGATAGGGGGTGGTGAAATGGGCAGAGCAGACAGAAGTGCTTAATGAATACTTCTGCTTGGTGTTTACTAAGGAGAAAGGAGGGGCCCTACCAAGGGGAATGGGAGGGCAGGCTCGTGAGGGGAGGAGGTGACAGATGGGGTAATCACAGAGGCAGGGTACTGGAGTGCTTGAGGGCACTGAGGGTGGACAAGGTGCTGAGGGTTGGCAGAAATCCTAGCGGGCTCTTGGTAGACCTGTTCAATCCTTTCTGGACTCAGGGTGTACCTCAGACTGGAGGATGGCACATGTGGTACCCTCCATAAGAGGGGCCCCAAAGATGAACCGGGAACTACATACCTGGCAAGCCTCACATCTATCATGGGTAAACTGGTGGAGACAATCCTGAAGGAGAGGTTGGTGTTCCTGTTGGAGACCAATGGGCTGCAGGACAGCAGACTGCATGGGTTTTGTCGCAGTCAGATCCTGTCAGACCAACCTGGTCTGTTACTATCACTGAGTAACTAGACAGTTGGACAAGGACCATGCAGTGGATGTCCTGCACGTAGACTCAGTAAGGCATTCTACTCAGTGCCACATGGGAGGCTGGGAAGTAAGCTGGCAGGTGCAGGGACTGGGGAGAAGATGGTGGGATGGGTAGTAAACTGGTTAAGGGAAGGCAGCAGAGGGTGGTGGTAAGTGGGGAGCTTGGTGCTGGAACCAATGTTGTTTGGGTTGTTCATAGCAGGCATCTTGATGGGCATCAAGAGCAAGATCAGTTGGTTTGCAGATGACACCAAGATGGGAGCAGTAGTGGTTGACCTAGGAGGGTGACAGGGGTTGCAGGATGATCTGTCAAAATTGGAGACCTGGTCAGACACATGGCAGATGGGGTTCAATGCCAAAAAAGGCAAGGTGCTACATTTTGGGGCAAAAAACCCAAGAAGGAACTATCGGCGTGGGGGGGGAAGGGGCAGCTCACCATGACAGTGGAGAAGGACCTGGGGATGATCATAACGGGCTCAATGAGCCACTCAGCACAGTGCAGGAAGACAGCTGCAAAGGCCAACAAAATGCTGGGTTGTATTGCCAGGGGTATATCTTCAAGGAGAGGGAAGGGGAACCTGCCATTGTATAGGTCACTGGTTAGGCCACACCTGGAGTACAGCATGCAGTACTGGCCCCTGTACCTGAAGAGGGACATTAAGTTACTGGAGGGGGTGCAGCGTTGGGCAACAAAGATGATCCAGGGACTAGGGAACATACCCTACGAGAGCAGACTGAGGGAGTTGAACATGTACTCACTGGAGGAGAGGCGAGACAGGGGGATTTGATTGAAACCTTCAAGTACATGAAAGAAATTAACAAGACAGGCACAGAGGGACTATTTAAGTTAAGGAGGGGTAGGGCACTCGAGGTCACGATCTGAGATTGGAGGAGGGAAGGTTTAGGAGAGAAATGAGAAGACACTTTTTTACGGAAAGGGTGGTGGGGTGGAACATGTTGCCTGCGGAAATGGTATCCTGTAGAACAGTGGGCTGCTTCAAAAGGGGGTGGGACAGGGTAAGAGGGAGGGTCAGGGGGGGAGGGAGGGGCAGCTGCACACTCGAGCAGGCTCAATAGACCATAAGGCCTTTTATCTGCTGGCAGATTCGTACGTTCATATGTAGTTCAGAGCTTCATACAGTGATGATGTGCTGGGATAACATCACTGTTGAAGGAGACCACTAACCAGCCAAGATGCAGGATTTTTTCATGCCATTGTATATAGATATTTTTTTTCTGTTTAGGTTTTTCTTCCCAGTCCGCCATCCCCATGTATATACCCTGATTCTAGGGATGTGCCTCTGGCTCCCCTGGGCCCCAGTAACCCATTACACCAGTGGCTTTTTCTTCATTGCAGGGCCCAGGGGATGCCCCCCCCGCGAGGCAGTCTACTGTGGACTAGGATCCAGGGATGTCCGCATTAGGACCAGGGACAGACCCAAGGTTCAGGCCTTCATTTAGATGGAACTGGGATTTTTCTCCCTTTACATGGCCCCTTCCACCTCCCCGACATGAGCTTAGCTCCTAGGCCTTGGTCTCACACTGCTGACTCTGCAGTGGGAGCAAGCTCTAACCCGCCACAGGTGTCACATTGGCGCTGGCACCACCATCCCTCCTTAGCAGAACTGCTTTGTGACCTACCTTCTAATGTGATGACCACACTTACTCCCGAACTCAAGTCGCCAGCATGATGACTGCTACCGCTGGGCCACCGGGGTGGCCTATATAATGAAATTTAACCTTCCCCCTCTCACATATTATAACTTGCTTAACCCACACTCTGTTGTGTGGTAGTCCTTAGTGTGAGAGGCAGTGTGGTCTTGTAGTTAGAGCACCAGCTTGGAAACCGGGAGATCACAGGGTCAAACCCCATCATAACCCCAAGCTAACTGTGCTACCTTGAGCAAGTCTCTTAACCTCCCAGTGCACTAGTCCACTCAGCTGTGCAAATAAGTAGAAGCAGGACCCCACGAAATGAGATGTTGCTTTTCTGATGGACTATCCTGGGTAAATAAAGCTAAAAAGAATACTTAAACCGATGTCCCATCTACCTGTTCTGGTGGTAGTTCAGGTGGATGTTAAAGATCCCATGGCACTTCTTGAAAAGAGTAGGGAATTTCCCCAGTGTCCTGGCAGATTCCCTCATTCACTAAAAATACCACCAACAGCTTAATCTGGTTCAATTTCAGTTGCTTACTATCTGTATCCGCCCCTGAAAAAGGGACTTCTAGGCCCAGTGTGTTTACCGGGTCAACAAAATTCAACAAAAAACAAAAACAAACTTATTCACACTAATGATGCAATTCAGATGGCGGCACCTCCCTGAGCTGCAAGGCTACCCAGCAGACCACTTACAGTAGGGGTACTTGCACGTCAGACTCTGTGAGAGCTGCCTTTGCAGTGTTGTCGGACTCATTATTTATTTATTGTCTTAATACTTATGTGTAGAATGAATGGCTCTGTATGGAATTTCATGAAAGAATGTGGATGTTATGAAACGTAGGTCTGTTCTATTCTAGCTTTTTATAATAGTCAAATTGGCTGAACAGTAGAAGATTACTGATTAACTACATATAGTTGTTGGTTTGGATTTTCACATGCCGGGATAGCCTCGTTTAGGTTAGACACCTATCTTTCAGGAGTGTCCTTCAGGGACAGTCACAGCAGTAGATTTGACACATGAACATGACAGGCAGATGTTATGTAAATACATCTGTACATACCTACAACAGTACAACTGGCGGGTGAAATTAGCACCACCCCACTGGCCAAATGCTGGTAGAGTTTGTGTTGGGCTACTAAGCGTTCTTTTAACTAGCCCTGTTGGCTTGTATTAGAGGTAACAATTAAGTAAGTACACCAGTAGGCACCTTTCTCCTGCCACCAGCGACCTGGGTTCGAATGGGCGTGGTCGGCGCTCAGGGTTCGGCCAAGGGAAGGAGGATTGAGCGTTCCAATGGATGGCTCTCCTCCCATGGGGAAGGGGTAGGTAGTGTGACCCACTACTTATCTGCCACCTGGAGTGTCCAGGCTGTAACACAGCTTGGGGGCACAGTATCGACCAATCACAAGTGTTTGAGGGCATCTCCACGGAGGTGGCGCTTGTCGCTACGCCATTGCAAGTAGTATGGTCTCCAGGGGAAACAAAACCAGGAAAAAGCCTATGTACCTCCGTCGCTGTATGTGATGGCCTTCGGGGGACTCCAAGGTCCTGCTCCTTGTGGATCCCTGCTGGCGAGACAGCGGTGGGAGCAGTAGATGGAATTGGGGGACCCTCAGGGCCTGACGGCAGGCGTCGGTGGTTGCGGGAGGACAAAAAGCTCTGTGGAAAAGAAGAAAAAAAGTACACCAGTTCAGCTGTTAAAAAAGTTGTGGGGCCATGGATTTTCCCAGTCACTAGCCGTACTGGCTGATAGCTGCAGAACTTGGTTTGAACCCTGATACAGCCACACTGATGTCAATACAATACAATGACAAAAGTCCACAAGTAATGAGATAAAGAGATGGGGATAAGGGTGGAGAAGGATAGGCAAGCCTGATGGTTTATAAGGCTATGGTAGGGATATGTTTATAAAGATGGGTAAGGGAAATTAGCAGGCGCAAGGCCTTAGGAGGTATCAGAGCAGGACATTTTTAAAGGGGCAGCTAAAGATATTCTTCATATTCTTGGGAAAAATGTTTCAGCTGATGTGAGCAGGTATGGCAAAGGACTTTTCAGTGATGGTTTTATATGCTGTTGGTATGTGCTGGGGGTATTGGTCTATGAATGTAATTGGTAGTAGTTCTGGCTCTGTCACCCTCGCCCAAAGACTCATTGTTGGGTTGTGACACATGATGCAGGGTGGCCATGTGTGTGCCCCACTGTCAGGAGACTGCTGAGAACATTTGCATGTACTCCACATAAAATGGACCTACCATCAGACAAGCAGGCAGAGGTAAGATGGGGAAAATATCCGACTTAGCTGTCAGTCGGCCCTATCCAGTACCAGAAACCACCCTGCACATCCATTCGTGTGATCTTACTGTTCCTTTTGGCTACAGGCAACATCATACTGCCCAGGACTATTGGCATGTTATCTGCTGGCATGGTATAGCCGATAGGAGCATCGCTTATGCATACCATAACAGGGACATCACACAAAGTCCCTATATAATGCACATAGATAATGTATACCTACAGTACATCCATGGTAGTGACCACTGAGCACGCTGCACCCGACAGTGATATCAAGTATGTTTCCTACTTTTCTGCCATGTACCCTGTCCTGTCTGCTTGTGCCATGGCTTCCAGGGTGTCGGATGCATCGACTGTGGTATGCACAGTGGCCCTCCCTATCCTACCTTGTACCTTCATACACACACACACAGCATTTCACTGGCAGGTGACGGGAACATTGCACTGCTTATGTTGGGCTCATGGGGTCATGCATATTCATGAGCAGCCACCTACTCAATGCACAGATGGACTACCAGTGCCTGATACATCAGGGTGGTGCCCTTTATCCCACGGTAGGCAGGTAGCAGAACTTATATCAGTAATAACAACGGTAAGGCCTGTATTCTTGAATACAACCCAATCTCCACAGATACATGATGCAGTTCTGGAGTTCTAGTGGTGGGCTGGATAGTGGCTGGATTTTAAAGTGAATCGGGGAGTAGATTCCACTAAAGACGTCATTTTCTTTTGGTGTTTAGCAGAAGTCAGTTGTGGTCATCAAAATCTGCGTGTATTAGTTTGAAATGAAGCATTGAGATCTGTTATGGATTTGGTATAGAAGACTGTTTTATCTGCATATTTATAAATTTGTGTTTATTTAGAAACAGAGTGATGACATGGTATTTAAAGCAGCAGCATGTGTTAGTCACCATATAGGTTTTTCAGCAGTAATGCTTTTTTATGGCAAAAACACAGATACACATTTTCTTTTCATTTTCATTCCTGACTGAACTAAAATACAGGATCTTGAAGTTTTGAAAAGTTCACCTTCCTGTGCCATGCTGGTCGTGTTACAGTACTGTGCTGTTTACCAGTAGAAACGTGATAACACCATCTTATTACATCCACAGTTTGAATCTAGTATGTACATTTGACAGTTAACCTCAGTGGAAGAGATGTTTAAAAGTGTGCTAGTCGTGGCCATCTTGTAAGTGATGAATTACAAAAATAGCTATAAAACCCATTTAAAAATATTTGAGAAGCTGGCCTGCTGGCACTTAAGTAGGACTACCACTTATGGCGCCATTACCTCGGGTTCAGGAACAAACCGAGGTCAGAAGGCAAGCCAGAGGAGAGGATTGAGCATCCCAAGGACTGGGGGGGTCAGCATTCAGTGTGAGATCAGCCCTGGCGGAGGTGAGGGTGCCGCAGCAAAACTGAGATGTGGGGGATGCGTGCTGAGCATCAACACTTTGACCATCGTGATTGCACGTCCGCCTCCTTTGGTCCCGCCATGCCTGCCCGTGACACTCAGTTGGTGACTAAGTTCGTCCTCCATCGAATGGCCCCACCGCCCCACCCCTGGTGGGTAGGCCAGGGAGGCACACCAGTAGTTGGAGGGTCTGCTGGGAACCCTAGTTCAGTCTCTTGTGGGGTGTGTCTACTCAGTGGCCCCACCCAGGGGGCAGGCCTGGGAGGACCACCACCGAGGTAGGTCCTGGGGGGTGGGCACAGGTCCAGGGGGAGCGGGGGCTGAGCCACCAGGGGACTAGGCACCAATTTATATATTTACATAATGTATTTAAGAAAACTAAAAATACACAGGATGAATCTAAGGATGTCAGATTTTTTTTTTTGCCAGAATGAAACTGTATGATAACATGTTCTGCTGACTAATAAATACTGCTGCTTTAAGCCAATGCTAACTTCACAGTGGTGTCCCAAATACTACCAAGTTACAAGTATTATAGTAATACTGCTATAGCATACACTAATGTAACAAATCTCATTAAGTATACAAAATAAATACAGAATTAACATATAAAATTTATTTAAGGACATTGAGTTTCTTTACATACAGTAGAAAATACATGGCTATTAAAATTCAAAGTTCAAAATACAACATTTCGCACAGTACAATGAGAGCCTTTGGTGCTCTGGGCAACTAACCATGTACTCAACAAGAATGAAGGGACCACATCTTAAGCGTATTGACATATATTAGTTTTGAGTCGTGCTAGTAGAGTAGATCATTGATGAAAAGACAGAAGAGCAATGGGCCAAGGATGGATCCTTGAGGGCTGGTGAGGAAATTGTTTCAGATTTACTTTGACAGCTTTTGACTTACTTTTGAGATAGTTGTCAATCCATAGCAGGGGACAGGCCGCTACGCTCTCAGTGTCCATATGCTATTATCTCTGCTCCATAATGGAAACACAGGCTTGTTGTGTATGGTTACCCATACATTATTCCTTATGTCTTTCATGGTCAGAAACCGCGGTGCACAGCTGAAAGGTAACAAACAGTTGTGTATGGTTATGACTTCACAAACATGCAGCATTTTTCTGTTTTTAGTATTGTGCCTTTCCCGCTGCCCCAGTCAAGAAATTTTTTTTTTTTTTAAACCCATCCCGCACCTGTCTCCTTAGTACCACTTACCTGGTGCCAAGACTATTATTTCCAGTGGTGGACCCACACCAGGGTACAGACAATGTCAAAAAAATTGTTGTATCCTGGTTGGGACTCCGTGTGGTGTAGAACTATCACTGTAGGAACAATAAGTACACTTTGAATTGGTGCCCTTGCTGCCAGCTGTTGTGCCCCCTACCCCCTCTTCCCATGCCCTGGTAACTGATATAGGCTGGAGTGGCTACTGATTATTTCACTTACTGTTTTTATTAGTAAATTTAATTCGTTTTAAAATCATCTGTGCTGGCCCTCTGACATTACTAATGAAGTGCTTCCTTTCAATGAGCTCTGCACTTATTAAAATGGAACTGTTTATTCCATAAACATCTTTTAACAACACATGTGGATTTTCAAAGGTAATTGCATTTATTTATAAGAAGTAATGTGAATCAATATGTTTGGCCCAGGTAGTGGTAATAAAGAGCTAGGTGGATTTGCTTACAAAAAGACAACTTTATTTACCTACAGTAACACTGCATTGTAATTTAGGGGAACCATACATTTGCTAAAAAAACCAAGATTATGGGCAACCATGTCAAACTTGGTTTGTTTCATGAAGGGTTGAGATGGCATCAGATAGCTCTTGTCCCATGAAACTGGCATATCTAGTTACATTCTCCTATGATGTCATCTCAACCTCCATGGAAGCCCAACCTTTTTCTGTAGTTGCCCATACCTCTATGTGTTACTTTAAATTTTTGTGTAAAGTTTTAGTGTCTATGTAACAACTTTTATGTATTATTTGTTTGTTTTTAATGCTCCTGTGTCTATGTTTTTAGTATGTAGTAGCCCTCTTGCAAATATTTCAGCTGAGATGGAAACTGTCTGACAAAGCTAGGCTATAGTCATGCCAGATAGCTCAGGAGAGATTACAGTATATTTGACCAGTACTACAGGGCCTTCTGGACAGTTAATGGGAGAGCTGATAGAAAACACAACTCTTTCATGTTGCGGTGGGGAACTCCTGCTGTGTGAGACATGAGAGCAAACAGAGTGATGGACTTTGCAATACTGTACATAAAACCCAAGATTCCAGCGTGGTCTAGTATTTCAGATGGGAGGTCTTCCAGGATAAAGGTTGAATCTGTGATGTCAGAATGCATACTAGATGCCATGTCATTGGGGGGCAGCTGGAGGGTCTTGAGGTCTGGCACAGCCTGAGAGAGTCAGTCAGGTTTGGGGCTATAAACAGCTACCATCTAAGTGTTTGAGTCTGCCCTTATGCACCAAAGTATCTTGTGTGGTAAGCGATTCTACTGTACTAAATGAAAAGAGAGAGATAGGTTTTTCTGTGTGTAGCCTACTGTTCAAGACAGTTGTCTTTTTACTTCAGTATAATTATTGTTTCCCACAGTCCAGTAGTATTCTGTCGCATATGTGTAAATACCTTGAAGTAGTAAAACATTATTTTTATATACTTCATGTTTCTGTGACTGAATCCTTTGAGGTACAGCCAACTGATTTTAACAAAAAACTGTTTTCACCTCTGAAATGTCAGGTGTCTCCGTGGCTCAATTAGTTGCACAAATGCCTCTGGACCAGAAGATTTTGGGTTCTAGCCCCACATCAGGATTAGATTCATACCCAGACACTAGCGCCAGAGTGCAGTGCTGGGGGGTGCTGTACTGTTGGGTTGTGCCGTCCTTCGGATGAAACGTTAAACCAAGGTCCCTTCTACCCATCTCTAGTGCTGTCGTGGTTGGTGTCCAGGTGAAAGTAAAAGAACCCAAGGCACTTCTCGCAAGAGCAGGGGACATTCCCTAAAGTGTTCTGGCCAACATTCCCCTTCCCATAAATCTGGTTCATGCAGTTGTCCAAGATTGTGTTTGGGTGTTGATGTGCAAAATGGGTGCTGCTACACATTCAGTCACTTCACTACCAGTCTAGCATTTCTTGTAAAGTGCTTTGGGATACTGTGTGTATTAAAAGTGATATATAAATGCTGATTCTTCTTCTGAAGCGAAGGCTACCATTACCATATTCTAAAGTAAGGAGTTCTCAGTTGTGACAGAGATGGGTGGGTTGGTTGCCCTTGAGCAAGGAGTGCTTTACTGGGTGAGCAGTGGCTCTGGAGGGATTCAGACCTAGCAATACCCTAAAAGACTGTCTATGTTGAGTGGTGGCTGCTACTGAGTACCTTTGCAGGTGATTTAAGAGTTCGAGAAAACTGGAAACAGTGGCAGGCTGAGTCTGGAGTAACTCGTTTGCAACCGTGATAAAACGAATAGATGTAACAACACTCAGATGTGGGCAGATGGTTTGCAGTGGTAAAATAAGGGTTTGTCCTTCATAATAATCGACCGACATGACAAGTACTTAGGTACCATGGGGCTAACCCCCAATGTTCTTACACCAGTGAGCCATTATGTGGGAGTATAATTCAGTCACCGTAACCAGAACCATCACATTCTACAGGGTACACTCTTCTTTACAGTTTCAAGTATACTTTCACAGTTACAGCTGTCAGCGAAAACTGCATCTGTCAGTTAAGGATTTTGACTATCCAAGTACCTTCACTACCCCGCCCTCCCTTTGCACCACTATATATAACATAACCTAAAAGATACATGGCAGCTGAGAGAACTCATTTGGTGTAGATAGGGCTTCAAATCGCTAGGGAATTCCTGGATTGTCTCAGGCTGTCGTGTGTGATGTCCATCATACTGTATGAACACCATCTGTTCAGTATTATGCTCTCAGTTGCCAGGCTACCTGTACTACGCTGTCACACTTCACTGCCTGGGCTCTATGTTAGATGCATAATCCCAGAAGTGTTGGGGGGATAAGTGGTCACGATTAAGCCATCTGCTGGTAGAGAGAGAGAGTGTGAGAGGGAGGATGCGAACGACAGAGAGATCTATATTCATGTTGGTGAATCACAGTAAGTGTCAGGCTGTTAACATAAGATAATAGCACCATCTTCTGGTATATCCGCTGTGTCCCTTGTGTTGTAGCACTGTCAACCATGTCAGTGTTAGAGCCATTTATGTATATATACCCTGTGTGTATGTGTATAGCCGAATATAGTTAGATCCACATGACAAGTACATAATTTACAAAATGTTTTCAGGTTTACTTGACAATTCCCTGTCTCACAGACATTGCCGTACTACTGCAAGTTTGTGCTGCAGCATTACCTGTATCTATGGTCACCGTCTGTTGCCACAGAAGTGGCAGTAAGGGCGGAATAAAGACCGAATTCCTTTAGTTTTCTGGGTTGAATGAGCACAGCATTTACATAGCAACATAGTGATTTAAGTTAAAAAGGGACTTTAGGTCCATTATGTCCACGCCTGCTCCCCCTCCCCCCACTTCATAAGCAGTGATAAGTATGCTAAGCAAAATAGTACCAGTTTGTAAGGAGTCTGTACCCACTCTTATCATCCAGGGTACCCAGCGATTCCCTGTGTAATTGCAAGCTTGTCCAGGTTTACTTCAGAGACCTCTGCTGTCTTCATATCCACTGTCTTCGATGGTAAGCTATCACACAGGTTCACTGCCTGTGGGGAAAAAAGTGCCTCCCATGTTACCCCAGATTTGCCACTCCAGAGCGTCAGGTTGTGTCCGTGTCCTGCTGTAGGACACTAGATCAGAAATCTCTACCTGTTCGGGCTTGTCAATACCCCATACCCAAGTGTGCAAAACTGTCTGAAATGCTATCCTCTGTCTCCTTGTCTCCAGGGTGAACATGTTAAGAGCCCCAAACTCTCCTCGTAACTTTGGTTCCCCATATCCCTGGTTATTTTGGTGGTCCTGTGCTATACCGTGCTATACCTCTCGGCTACCTCAATGTCTGTCTTGTATTGAGGAGATCAAACTGCACTCAGTACTTCAGGTTGGGTCTGACTGGGGCCTTGTAAAGTGACAGGATTATGTCCTCGCTCTGATGGCCAACCCCTTTTTTTTTTTGTTTTGGTGCGCCAGCATTCTGTCCTCTTGACAGCAGCTGTGCATTGCTTGTCCTGCATTGGTCTCTAATCTAGTATGACCCTCCTAGGTCCTTTTCTTTCTCCACTGCAGTAAAAGGAGATCCACAAGCTGTGTGGGTACTACCTCTGTGTTTCTTCCCCAAGTGTACCGCCCTGCATTTGGCTACATCCGCATTGCTCCATGTGGCATCATGGGATTTCTTGTGCCACTTTAATGAGTGTCCAAGCGGTTGATGAATCTGTACTGATGTAGTCAGCAGTGTGGCACAACTTGTAACACCACTGATGTGCCTGCCCGTCAATAAAATATCCAGCAAGAGATTTAGAGATGAAAGGGAGAAAATAAATCACAGACAGAACACTTAGGCATGGCACACTTTGTCATGAATTCTGTTATTATACGTATTGTTTACTTGTTTGCGCTGTTTATTGCAGGCTGTTCTGGTTACCAAAAACTATATGAATTGTTGCTCCACATCTGGGCCATTAATGTTCCACACTGGCTAGTTTGGAGATATGGGTTCACAGTCAAGACACGAGTCTTCTTTCCATTGTGACTGTAGCAGGTCTGAAGTATGATGGGTGGGGTCATGAGACACCCACAAGGTCTCAAAAATAGCCAATGATGGCTGTGATAAGATGTGAAACCTTGGCTCTCCAGGTTCTCCGTTCTGTGCCCTGGCCTAACCCCTGGACTGCATTACACACTCCCAGAACTGAAACTGATGATGTATACTGATCTGTGTCACTTTTTGAGGCTGATTAAATGGTGTACTCTTTGTGTATTGTAGGAGCAGAACCCAATGGGATCTCTGGTCTGCAGGATCCATCCAGCCTCCTGTGCCAGGCCCTGGAACTGTGGCCCCAGTGCCTGGCTCTAGCCCTGGGGCCACTGCGTGCCTTGGAAACCAGCAGCAGGCCCAGGCAGCCATGATGTTCATGGAGAGCAGAAGCAGAGTCTCCAGCAGCTCCACATGTTGCAGAAACAGCAGCTTCTGGGGAACAGAGGCAACAGCAGCAGCAGCAGGCAATGCTAGCTGAGCGGTACTTCTTGCTTTACTTATTTTTTAAGTTTGAGAGCCTTGTGGAAGATAGTACACTAGGACCCAAAAACCTTTGGGAATCGAATGAAGAGGCGGTATATCTTGACTTGTCAGCACTGAAACATGCAGCTCTGACCTTTTAAAATAAAAACATGGACCAAATGGTCACAGTGTACAGCAGTGTAGCACAGTCGTAGTCTACAGCGCACAAAGATTAAACATAGTGATTGCCATTTGTTCACTGCTGAGAACTGTGCCCATAAAGTTAGAAGCATTTTGTGAGATGGCCCGGTGGCACTGAGGGTTGAGGCACTGGACACCACACCTCGCGCCACGCCGGCGACCCAGGTTTGGGAATGGACTCTGGTCGTTCAGGGGTCGACCGGGGGAGGTAAAGTTTAAGCGTCCGGAGGACTGCTCTCCTTCCTCGGGGAGGAGGGTTTGTGCTGCGTGCGTCAGCACAAGAGGGGTTCAGCCCTTACCCAGGGTGCTTGGCTGCCTCCACGGAGGTGGAGACAGGTGCAGCACCCATTGCACGGGTGCAGGCGAGAAAAACAGAGGAAAATACCAGGACCCGGCAGGACCCATGATGGCCCCAGTGTGCCAGAGGACGTAGACAGAATAATGTCATGATAAACCAAAAAAAAAGGCATCTTCTAACTTTTTTTTTTTTTTTAGTGTTTAGAGATAATAAATCTCCCTGGAGAAAGCATTTGAAAAATAGTCCAGACAGTTGTCTGTAAACCCACAGACCCCATCCCCAGTATTAAATTAGAGGTGGTGATGTGAAGTACAGCAAGCCCATTACTATACTTAGTTTTGGCATAGAAAGGCATTCTAGGGCTAGTAGCAGTAGGAAACCTTCTTTGGGCTGGTGTACAGCTTACGTTCCTGTGGGCTCCTATTTTCTTATTCCTGTTGTAATAGATATTCCTGCTATAATAGATAATAAATGTTTGCATGTTTACTTTAAGACCCCAGTGCTCAGCATCTGTAGAGCAAGTACATCTGTCTGTCCCAAATGACTCCTTGTGCTGCTGCCTTTGACAAGGTAGTGTGGTTTGTATTATTCATTGGCACTGTTGTTTTCTAAAAAAAAAACTTAGTTGTAAGAAAAAGAAAGAACTGGCTCCAGCACTAGGCTAAATGTTATCAACATGCTTGTGTTGGAGGACAGAGGTACATTTAGATGTAAAATGTGCAGCATCATACCTAGTATGTGGTCCTTGAGAGGTGTGGCTGTAACAGGAGGGTGCAGTTAACGTCAGCATTTATAGAACTGCCAGAAATAGCAGATATTATTCAATGTTAAATGTAGCCAGTAGTTACTTTTTTCCTTCGGAAGCCTTTTTTTTTTTTGTGTGCGGTTTTATTAGTTAGCAGATTTTCTGCCCGACAGTACTAGGTGTGATGTACAGAACATCCTGTCCCTGGAAGTTGGCATATCCAGTTTTGTTCTCCTTCATGCCTCATCTGCTTTGTAACCTCGCTGATAACAGCATCACTTGTGGTTAATTTGGCAAACGGTGAGCGGCTCTTCTAGGTCAGTCCTCATAATGTTATAATCAGTGAGGTCACAGTGCAGATGCAGTATGTAGGGAACAGAACTAGATGTCAGTCTCAGTCCACAGTGTTTTTCCACATTAGCACGCCTACTGCTGTCATATGCAAAACCTTCTGGTTAGCAAAAGGGAGAATACCCACTTCAGATATAAAACACAGCAGTTGGGCAATGCAGCGTCAGAGAGCCAGGCTTGAGAGCAGACTCTGTGCCAGTTTGGGAGCCTAGGGTGACACTGCTACGTAGTTGTGTTCCCAGCTAAGGAAGGGAGAGCCATATTAATTTGTCCACCATAGTGACTCCCTGTGTAGGCTGGGGAGCTTGCTTCTCCACAGAGGTATATTGTGTGCATGTGGGGCTGCTAAAAGGCATAGCATGGCGCTTAGAAGGGTGGTGGGAGGAGCGAAGGAGACCAGAGGAAAAATATACCTCTTCCCTGCCATTAGCACACCTGGACTCCCCCCTCCATGGTACTCCACCGGCCTACCAAGGGAAGGAGTGGCTGATGGGACTGGGTGATCGATGGGCAGATAGCCTGACAGGGCTGGAGGATGACACTGGAGCAAAAATCAAGATAAAAGAAAAAATCATTGGTAAGTTCGGAGGGAGTGCCGATTCTTTAAATGTAAGGGTTACATAGAAACATTGACAGTGATGGCAGAAAAAGACTGATGGTCCATCCAGTCTGCCAGTATTACCCTGTCATACTCGAGGATCTGTTGTCTCTGAGGTCATCACTTACACTATTCTACCTTTTGTTATTCATGTTTCTGCCACCCCACTTGGGCTGAGTAGCTAATATCCCCCTTGACTCTATCCCAGCCATGTTTGAAGCCATTTATAGTTTTGGCACCCTCTGCTGGCAGACCATGCCATGGCTCAACCATTCTTCCTGTAAAATAATACTTCCTAACACCCTTTTTAAGCCTTCCCCCATTAACTTCCACTCATGACCCCTTGTCCTGTGTTCTCTTGTTTCTGGCAAGTAACTCCTTACAATCCACCTTGCTGCTTCCCTTCAGGAACTTGAAGGGCTACATCGTAGCCACTGTCCAGCACAGCATGGCATCTCATCTGAATATGTGGGCCATAACCTACCCTGAATTCCCTCACCCATGTTGCTGATGAACATATTGACGAGGACTGAGCCCGGGCCAGAACAGATCCGTGTTGTACTCTTTTAGTGACCTCTCGTTCCTTGGATCTGACCCCATTTACCACAACTCTCTGCCGCCTCCCCTCCAACCAACTCCTTACTCACATTGCCATTTCCTTCACTGTTACAGATCCCCCATCTTCTTCAGCAGCCTTCGATGTGGCACCAAGTCGAATGCCTTGCCGAAGTCGAAGTAGAGTAAATCTACAGTGTTGCCCTTATCAATTACTTTGGTTACTCAGCTGAAGAATATTATTAGGTTGGACTGACAAGAACTCTGTCACAAATCTGTGCTGCTTACTATCCTGAAGTTTGTTTTTCTCCAGGTATTCCACTAGATCTTCTTTGTCAGGTGTATCCATCAGTTTCCCTACCATGGAGGTAAAGCTGACGGGTTTATAGTTTCCTGGCTGCTCTTTGTCTTCTCCCTTGTGCAGTGGAACCACATCTGCCATCTTCCAGTCCCTAGGCCCACCCCTTGATGCATAGAGCTGTCGAATAGCCCCACAAGGGGTTCGGCTGACTCTGATGCCAGTTGCCTCAGCATCCTCAGATGCATCCCACCTGGCCCTGTGGCCTTGCTTACCTTTAGGGCTGCTAGCTTGTACTTTCCTTTTGTCTCATGTTGTTTGTTTCTACCCCGACTTGTTCCTCTCACCTTTTATTCACCAAACACCTTACCCCATCCTCATTTTAATATTTCTTCTCTTCACTTATCTGTGGAGTATTATGCCCCACGTTGACCTAAGACTACAGTGGGTAGACCACTAATCTCCATAGTGAATTTTGTTAGATATTCAAATTATAGGGTTTTCTGCCATATATAGTAACACAGTGATCTTCTTCAAGGGTCTCCATCTCCTTGTAGAGCCCTAATACCTTGGACTTCAGATGACAGGCACTAAGGCTCCGTGGATAATTTTTTCCATAGCTGGAGCCACGCTGCCCATCTTATACTGGCTGGGCCTACCCCCTGTAGCACTGTCTATCTAAAGTGGGTTGGCCAAATCACATTCAATTATGTTTTTTCTCACCATCGAGTATGGACATTGGGTCTCGTTTGGGTGTTCCCTATCGATGCCTCAGTTCCTGTAGCCTTGGAAAGCACTCATATGGCCGTTTTGTATTAATCCATGGCCAGCAGGATATTATTCAGGCTAACATGTCCAATTTGATAGACTTTTTTGTGCTGGTTTGACCGTCATTGGACATGCTTAGTCAGCTGCTTCCCCCTGCTCTGCTTTCAGGGATGAGGTAAGCACTGCTGCAGAAGAGGGCTGCTGTGCCAGTACCTAATAACTGAAACGCTGTCACCTGAGTAACCTCAGGCCATACTCGACCAGGGATTGTACTCCTAGTGTTTCCTGGTCTCCAGGTGGGCAGGGGACTTTCACTGCCATCCTTGGCTCAAGCCTCTGACCAGGGCATATGGAGTACACTACTGGTCCACATGTTATCACTATGGTCTCTGCTCTCCCAGATGTGAGAGGATTGGTTGTGCACTGCTTTGTACCAGACAGTGGCTGGACAGTTTGAGTTCTGTGTACTGCAGTAAAATCCACACTTGTCCTGTACCACAGACTTCAGTGCAGAGCAGTCCTCAGTACTTTCAAGGTGACAACCTTTTTTGTTTTCTCTTCCATAGAGCTATTTCTCAGTCCAGTTACATCCAGCGGCACCCCCAGCCCCATCACTGATCTTCACGTATGTTGTCCGCCACTTGCCTAGCCAGGACCGTTGTGATGAGCAGCCAGCCGTGTCGGGCCTGCAAGGGGTGCTGGCTTTGATGGTCGGCATTGTCCTTCTATCCTCCTGTTTTTCTCCCCAGGGTGGAGGCATGCAGTCATGCGGGCACACATGTGTGACAGGCATTTGACAGCGACCCCACACCCTTCTGGTGCTCCCAGCTGTGCCACCGACTGGTCTCCACCAGATAGCAGTCATGCTATTCCACGCCGCCCCTGATGAAGGAGAGCTATCCTTGGGACACTCAGTTCTTCCTCCCCTCCCACCTGGCCATCCCTCGACGACTCGTACTCATTGCCAAACTTGGGTTCTCAGAGTTGGAGCAGGAGCACTACCACTGCACTGACAGGCCTGCTTAAAGAGCAACGGATACCACTTCTGCTGCATTGCAGAATTAGAATAAGCATGCTCCCAGGAAATCTCATACCAAAAACTAGATTTCTACATTACTTCATTTTAAAGGTATGAGCCAAAGACTTGTTTCCTTCTCTTAAGGAAGAAAAAAAAAAAAGGAACAGGGAATTTCTTCGGGGGGGATGACCCCTACCAACAGAGTTACATCCAGATATTGAACACCTGAGATGGTGGCATTTCTTGAAATCATCAAATCATATTGGTTGTTTTATTTACAAGCAAGATTCTAGTGTGGGACAGAGTCCAACTGTCACAACCGACAGCACTCATTGTGTATACAAATGTTAGCCAGCAAAGCTGGCACTCAGGACTTATTTGTTTCAAGTAAGGGAATTTACTTGTCAGTAGTCTTTGGTCTGTAACCTTAACAATACCTCTTGTGTGGCTGTCGGATGGCCCAGTAGAAGCAGCACTGACAACCTGGATTCTGTAACGAACTCTGAGGCTGGCATTCAGTAGCTGGAGGCCCAGCAGTGCCATCACGTGCTACTAACCTGGGTGCTGGAGTGGACTCTTGGTCTGGTATTCATTGGCCAACGACCCTGCAGCAGCACATCTTGCTGCCTTGCCACCAACCTGGGTCCTAAAATGGACTTGTGGGCCGCCTTTGGGTGGCCAATAGCCCAGCTACAGCAGGGCCATGTTGTGCTGTCGTGCCATCAGCCTGTCTCCTGGAGGAGACGCTAGGGCTGGCATTGAGTGGCCAAAGGCCCAGCACTAGCACTTTGTGCTATCTTGTTGTCATCCGGGGTCCTAGAGTGGACTCTGGGTCTGGCATTGGGTGGCCAATGACTGGGAAGAGCATTGCTTATGGGAGAAAGTCCAAGCCTAGGGAGGGCTGGCATTGCGGACTACCGCTGCAGTGACCCCAGATAGTGGGCCAAGGGAGCTTGCTCCTTCTGTCAGGGGCACATCTGCATGCACCTGAGAAGGTCTTCTGATCTGCTTGCTGCCATATGGTGGTGATGGGTGGGCTAGAGGGATGGGAAGACAACTGTTGGAGGAAAATGGCCACTGAGGGTTATGGCGCCACCATATTTGGGCTCCACAGCCCCTAGTGAGCCCTCATGCTGTTCTGTCGGCCCCACCATGGAGGGGGATAAGCCATGGGGCCAGTAGGGTCAGCTGATGGGGATGGGTGGTTGCTGGACCTGGAAAGTAGTCATCTGGCCCAGGGATAAGCACCTATATAGAAACAAAATACTACCTGCTCATTATTGTTATTTTATTTTGGTTTTGCAGCAGCAACAACAACAGCAGCAGCAACAACAGCAGCAGCAGCAGCATATAGCTAGGCCACATCCGCAGCAGCAGCAGCAACAGCAGCAGAGGAATCCATACCCAGTGCAGCAAGTCAGCCAATTCCAAGGTAAAACTCACACGCTTCTAGCAAAGTAACTGAATCCCCACTATTCACTTGAGGCATCAAACATGCCCAAATACCTATAAAAACACATACCTGAGTCCACATCATTTAAGCAGTTAATATGCAGAGTGTTGATTATTTGAATGTCAGTTAGTTATGGAGTAGACGCCTTCTAGTGGCACTAAAAGTTTTTTTTTAAGTCCTTCCCCATGGAGCAGCGTTTCTCAGCCCTGGAGATATCCCACCCATCAGCCACATCCTGCCTTCTTTGTTGCTAACACCCACCTCCTCTTTACCGCAGACTTGCCCCTCTGTGTGGGGTCCTTCAGTGGCCTCCTGACTACACCCACAGGGTGGAGAGGGCATTCTGCTACAGGATTAACCCAGTTTTTCTCCCCTGCCCTTGGGACATCAAAAGAGACGGCTTAGCGGTGCATATGCAAAGCTTACCTTGCATGCTGGAGTCTGTTGCCCTCCCCCCAGCTCCAGCTGCACTAAGACGGTTCATTGCCCTCCCCCCAGCTGCACTGACATGGCTCAGTGGTGCATATGTAAAGCGTGCCCTGAATTCTGCATCCTGTTGCCATCCCCCCAGATCTAGCTACACTGAAATGGCTCAGTGTTGCATACTCAACACGTGTCTTGCAAACTGGAGCCCTTCGTCCTTCCCCTAGCTCCAGCTGCACTACTGCCTATGGTCACCCAGGTGGTGGAAGAGCAGTGAATGCTAGCTCTCTCCCTCCCTCTCAGGAGGAGAGCATCATGTGGGATGGTCTGTCCTACTCCAGGCCAGCCCCCCAATGTCCCAGACTCGTTCCCAAACCCAGGTCACCAGCATCACGAGTCGCAGACCTGCCACTGTCACAGTGGGACAGCTGTGGCACTGCAGGTTGTTTGGACTGCAGTAGCCAAAGACTGACTCGGTGTCCATTTCTAGTACTTCAGTCAATTTGTTTGCAAACATACATTATTTCCCCCATTTGGTCTTGCTCTTCCACTCCACAACCCCACCCCTGGATTCTTTCAGCACTGTGGCCTAAAGAAATCTGTGAATGTGCTTACGGTGGTGACAGCAGTGGCTCTGTAATGCATTGCAACTTTTCACCTCTAGGATGCCTGACTGAGGCATATGAAGCCAGCTCAGTGATGCTTTAGTCAGTTGTATGCATTGCTCCCAAGGGGCCTTCTCTGCAAAAGTATGACGCAAGTTCTTTTTAGGGAGCAGAGTGCTGTGAGAAAGGTCCTTCTAGTGACATCATTGCCTTGTCTTTTGCTTCTCATAAAAAAGGTCAACTGCTCCAGTGGTCTTCTGTGAACTCTTTAGTGATTTACCATGGAATTCAGTCAGGATACTGGTCTGCTGAGCACCTTACCTCAGAAGAAGGGCCCAGGATTGAATTTAGTATGGAGCCTAAACCCTCTGCTCTTAGAAAAGACTTTACTCTCAGAGCAGAAGTGGTGGAGCAGCTCACAGATCATCTAGTGGCAAACAACACCTTTGAACCATTGCAGTCTGCTTTCTATAGGTGGTAAAGTACTGAGACAGCTATAGTCAGGGTCTGCAGTGACCTGTACATAGTGAAGGATCAAGGAGAAGTGTTCATCCTTATTCTTTTCAGGCTGTCGTCAGCTTTTGACACAGTCGAGCACCAGAAGTTGGTAGTCAGACTTACGGGGGGGGAGGTGGGTACTGTTCTTAAAAGGCTTTGATCTTTCCTCTCAGAAAGAGTGCCGTCAGTTGAGATCAGCTCTTGCTGGTCAAACCCAGCAGTTTCTCTAGACGGTGGTGTTCCTCAGGGGTCTGTCCTTTCTTCCATCCTGTTCTCACTGCATGTGTTTCTGCTAGGAGAGATCCTAAGGCTTTACAGCATACAGTGTCATTGCTGTGAGATGGAACCCAGCAGTGTCTGTCCTTTTTGCCTGACTATAAAATGGGTATAAAAAACTCCAGAAACCTGATTGATTGAGGGAGGGCAGAATGCGGCGATGATATTCCAGCACAGCAGCACTGGAAAAAGATCCGTGACCTCACTGGCCTATTTACATTTAGCAGGCACAGCTGATCTTCATTGGGATTATCTCAGTCATCAGATCACACCATAGGAACTTCATCGTCGGTGAAGCAGGATCCACTCAGAAGATTTTCAGCAGTACAACTGGGACCGCCCACACCATCGACGTCTGTCGATATCATCGACCCTATAAAGGTGTGAGCGGCTCTGCTCCCTCCTCAGTTCTTTCCCCGGGAGACAAAGGAAGCATAGTTCTTCCCATGGGTGACTGAGTAGAGAGACGGGTGCTCAGGTCTAAATGAAAGGCTGGATACACCAGACAGCTAGTTCCAAGACAAAAGCTCCAAGAAGGGGGATGGTGGGAGAGAAAGCAGACCTGATAACTGAGATTCCTTGAAAATCTACTGTTATGGTAAGTTCTTACATAACTGTTCTATCTTTGTCGGAGTTATGTCAGTCATTAGGTCACACCGCAGGAACGAGTCTCAAGTAGTTACAGTTGTAAACAGACAGTCTGGGAGAAAGGCCAACCATAAACTTAAGACAGAAGGCCCTGCAGCACAGCCCGGCCAAATCCTGCTCGAGCTCTGGAGGCAATGTCCAGACTGCAGTGCTCGGTGAAAGTATGGACAGTACTCCAGGTGGCAGCAGCACAGATGTCAGCGGCTGAGACCCCTTTGAAGCAAGCCACAGAGGTAGCCATGCCTCTTGTGGAATGAGCGTTATCCGCTCCAGGCAAGTCTTTGCCGTACTTGTTGCAGCAGAACACAATGCAATTTGCCAACCATTTGGATAAACGCTGTTTAGAAACTGAAGCTCCCTCTCTACCTGGGGCGAAGGAAACAAACAACTGCTTCGACTCTTTGCATACCTTGGTGCGAAACAGGTAGTACTTCAAAGTTCTGCACACATCTAACGTATGAAGCAGTGCTTCCCGTGGATTGGCACGCTCTGGAAAATAAACAGGAAGGTGGATAGACTGGTTGAGTGTAAACTCAGAGACCACCTTAGGGAGTAACTTAGGATTTGTGTGCAAAGACACCATTCTTTGTGAAAAATCAAATAAGGCTGCTCGCACCTGAGGGCTTGAAGCTCTGAAATTCTTCAAGCAGAAGTAACGGCAACTAAAAAGAGCACTTTCCAAGAGAGAAAGCTTAGTTCACAAGTTGCAGTCGGCTCAAAAGGAGACAGGGTCAGCTTTTCCAAAACAAAATTCAAATCCCACACCTGGACAGGAAAACGGATTAAGGGGATACACGATGGCCCAGCGTGTCATACCATTTGTATCACGAGCGGACAGTGACCTTGGCTCATGAGTGCATGAGTGGCGGAGCCACAAGTGAGGTTTCTGAGGTCACTGTCCACGAATTGTGATACATGGGTATCACATAACGGGACATCATGTGTCTGTTTTATACAATAAGGCTCCAGTTTTTGTTACTTTTTTTTTTTGTTTTGTGTGTGTGTGTGTGTGTGTAGGGAGTGATATGTACACTGTGTTGATAACCAGTTATGACGTGTACACTGTGGTTGATATCTTCACGGTGTACATGTCACTATCTGGTTATCACAGCGATTTTTATGTGATGCCATATCACTTCACCCCTATTGTAATAATGGAGGTTTAAGATGCAGGATGCTCCTTAAAAAGATATGAGAGACATCCAGCTGAACAATCGTGCAGTCACCCACAGGCTTATGAAAGGCAGAAGTAGACTAAAGGTGCACTTTGAGGGAGGAGTACTGGAGGCCTGAGTCAGACAGAGAGATCAAGTAGTCCAGAATGTGGCTCACCGGACAGTTGAAAGGGTCCAGATTAAGTTTGTCAGCCCAAGGGCCGGTGCAGCGGTTGGATTTCCGCCTGCGACGCCGGCAACCCGGGTTCGGGAACTGACTCGGTTCAGAGGACTGGCTAGGGAGAAGGATCGACCGTCCCACCACTGCTCTCTCTTCTCTGGGGGGGGAGGGTGTGGGATGTTGCCAGTGCAAGGGGGACACCTGATGGAGGCCAGGAGTGCCTCAGCATATGGCGCCAATAAGGTTACAAGGGAGTGGGACGGACGCTGGCATCATTGCAGGTTCCCGCCCCCCAGTGGGAGAAAAACCAAGCCTGCCTCTCTCTGCCTATGTGATGCCCTCTCCTCGGCTGCGATCGGCTCCCCAGGCCGACTCCTGCCCTATCCCATTGTTCGTGGCCCCTGACGGGGCTGGGTGCCACGTCTCCACCCTGGGGGGTAATCCAGGGGGTCCCGGGAGTGCGGCTCATGTGGAGATGCTGCAGCCAAGGGGTTCATGACCGGGCAGATGGCCCGGCAGAGAGAGGGTGGCACAGAAAGAATAAATTGGAAAAATAAAAAAAGGTTTGTCAGCCCAGATGGCAAACCGATTCCACTTCATGGCATATGTGGCTCGAGTGGAAGGCTTCTGGGCCATCACTAGGTCATGCACCACTCTATTGGACACCCCAAACCTGGCAATGGCTGTGTCCTCAGGAGCCAAGCATGCAGACGATGGGATATAAGGTTGGGATGGACCAGTGTCTCCTGAGCCTGGGTCAACAGATTCCTCCGAAGGGGAAGAGGTACCGGATGTTCCTCTGCCAGCGGCTGAAGTAATGGGACCCATATCTGCCGAGGCCAGAATGGAGCTACCAGAATCATGCTGACCCCCTCCATCTGCAGTTTGATTAACACCCTCTGGATTAGAGGAAATGGAGGGAAGGCATAGAGGAACCTCCCACTCCAGGAGAGGGACAACACATCTTGCCAGAAAATTCCAGGCCCTGGATCTAGTGAGCAAAAATTGGGCAGTTTTGCGCTGATTGACTGGGGACGCAAAAAGGTCCAGCTCTGGATGACCCCATCTGTTGAACAATTTTTCTGTGACAGATGAGAGAAGCTCCTACTCATGCATGCTGGACTGAGTCCAGCTGAGGCTGTCCACCAGAGTGTTTAGCACACCTGGTACATGGACCGACGAGAGTGTCAGACCGTGATGTAATGCCCAGTACCACACTCTCATGGCCTCCCTGCATAGGGGTCCGAATGGGCATTCCCCCCCCCCCGGTTTGTTGATGTAGTACACTACACTGAGATTGTCGGACTGCACCAGCAACTGACCCAGAGCAAGATGGTTCTGAAAGGCTTGCATGGTGTAGAGCACCACTCTCATCTCCTGGACATTGATATGCAGGGAGATTTTCATCTGGGACCACGAGCCCTGAGTTTGGCAGGGGCCCAGGTGCGCTACCCAGCCCAGACCGGAAGTATCCATGGTGAAGATCTGTTGTGGGGAAGAAATCTGGAATGGGATGCCTTACAGCAGGTTCAGGGGGTCCATTCACCACTGCAGCACCTTGCAGACTGGGGAAGAGACCAGGACTAGGTGAACTAACTCGTCCGAACGTTGGTTCCACTACCCTGAGGTTCCACTGCAGGATGCACATATGGAGCCTGGCCACTGGAACAGTGGGTATGACCGCTGCCATCAGACCCAGCATTCTCAGGTACACCCTGGCAGAAACATAGTGGCTTTGAGCGACTTTCTGAGCTTGAGCTATGAGGTACTCGCCCTGTTCTGGGGTGGAAAGGTCTTCCCTTGCACTGAGTCTAGAGCCGCCCCTATATACAGCAGCTTTTGGGACAGCACTAGACTTGGACAGATTGACAATAATGCTCAGGGAGAGAAAGATGTGGAGAGTTCTCTCCAGAGTCAGCAGGGCCTGTTCCCTGGATGGGGCCTTTAGAAGCCAGTCGTTCAGATAAGGGAAAACATACAATCTCTCCCTTCTGAGAGCTGCTGCTACTGCTGCTAAGCACTTGGTAAAGACTTGCAGAGTAGAGCACCTTGAACTGATAATGCTCGCCATGGAACGCAAAGCGGAGAAACCTCCTGTGAGGAGGAGAGACTGATAATGTCCAGCGAACACAGCCAGGTCACCTGTCTTGAGGAGAGGCATCAGGCCTGGCAAAGTTGCCATCTGGAACTTTTTGTACTGGATGTACATATTGAGGTTCTTTAGATCCAGAATGGGCCTCGAATCTCTGGTCTTTCTGTGGACTAGGAAACACCTGGAATGAAACCCCCTGTTTCTGTGGCGCCTAGGTACTGACTTGATGGCCTGTTTGCACAGAAGGGACTGTACATCCTCCCGGAGAACAGATGAGTGAGCCAGTGTGTGGGGGAGGGGTATCTGGAGGTTGCTTAGTGAGCTCCAGGGTGTGCCCCTTTCTATGATCTGAGATTCCAGGCATCTGAAGTTATGGTTCTCCACTAAGTTAGATGGAGGGAGAACTGACCTTCGACCACCACCTCTTGGTGAGGATGCCACTATTGTAGTTTGGTTCCGACCCAGTTTGATCCTGGCCATGCCCAGAAAGGTGGACAAACTCTATCAGGCCCCCTTGGGAAAGCCTTACTTTGCTGAGCCTCCCCCCAGGAGAATTCAGTATTCATAAATGCAGCCCATGATAGGACCAAGAGACCTAAGCACCTCAGCTCCCTTCCCCTGGACAAGGAGTCCAGAAAAGCTGGACCTCATTGGCAAAAGGGTCTTTAACTCTTCTACCTTAGCCATCAGGATTACTAATTATTTAGCCCACATGTTCAAGTTCCAAAATATCCTTTGGAAGAAGGCCAGAGCTGCAGTTCAGGCCTTCCCAGAGTCTACTCAGAGGCATGAGCTTCTTAAGGCCCTTCAGTCCAGAGCTGATGTGGGTAAGCATCTCTTGAGTGCTGCTTATGATGTGACGGATGCCTCCACCAGAGCGTCGGCAGCGGGAGTCTGCTACCTAAGGAGGCACGCATGGCTTAGGGTTTCTGGTTTTGCTGCTGAATGTCCAGCAATCCATCTTGAATTACACCTTCAGAGGTAACAAGCTGTTTATGGCTGACGTGCAAGATATCCTTAATGACCTCCAAGCCTCTGGGAGGACTTTGCGATCTGTCAGTTTCCTATACCACACTTTCCCAAAAAAGTGGGCAGCAGGTGCCCTTTTGATGTGCCTCACATAGACCCAAGTCTGGGCCAGACAGCTGGACAAACACAAAGCAGCTCCGGTATATAGCAACAAGGGTAAATTTAAACTAGGAAAGGGGGGGTGACAAGTGGACAGCTGGTAGGTAGAGTTTCCAGAGAGGGGAGCCAGATGAGCTTACCCCCAAGCCATAGGGTAGAGCATCAGGGCAGGGACAAAAGGGGGGGGGGGTTAATCGGGGAGAGGAAGGGAAGGGAAAGGAACAGGTTGGAGGGTGGTGTCACTGAACGTGAGGAGTCTAGGAAACAATTCAGCTGAGTTACAGGCTCTCTTGGCAGTGGGGCAGGTAGACATTGCAGCCATAACAGAAACTTGGGCCACCCATTACCAGGACTGGGATATGATGATCCCAGGGTATAGGATATTGAGAAAGGACAGGGCAAACCGGAAAGTTGGGGGGGGGGTGGAGATCTATGTATGGGAGGGAAGAGGGGGAGGAAGGTGGGACAGAAGCCCTATGGATGCAGTTTCAGGACTCAAAGAGCAGGGTACTGAGAATGGGGGTAGTCTATAGGACACCAACTCAGGGGGAGGAGCTGGACAGGGAGTTGGCAGAACAAATTAGGAAGGTTTGCAGAAAGGGGAATACGGTGGTGGTGGGGGACTTCAACCTACCTGGGGTGGACTGGAGCACGCCAACCACAAATGCAAGGGAGCAGGTCATATTGGGGGCATTTCAGGATAGCTTCCTGGTGCAGTTGGTACGTGAGCCAACTAGATTGGGAAGGACTCTGGACTTTGTACTATCAAACGGGGAGGCCGTAAGGAACCTGGAGGTGGAGGACCCTCTGACTGGGAGTGATCACCACTCAGTGTGGTTCACACTCAGAATGGGGAAGCAAACTGGAGGTTCGGGTACCAGGGTGATTGATTTTAGGGGCAGACTTTAGCAAGATGGGGGAAATTCTGATAAATCATTTGGAGGGAATTCAGTCAACCATGGATGCCAATCAAAAGTGGGATATTATTAAAGCAGGGTTGGCAGAGGCTACTGGGACATGTACTAGGGCACAGAGTAAGAAGGGAAGGGTAAAGAAGCCCCGTTGGCTGACCGAGGAGGTAATGGAGGGGGTGAGGGCCAAGAGGAAAGCTTTTCAGAGATTCAAGAGCTCAGGAAGGGGGGACGAAAGGGAGGAGTATACGAAGAAATCCTGGGAGGTTACCACACTAGTCAGAGCCACCAAGGCATCCAGAGAGCTGAGGTTGGCACAGGGCATTAAGGGCGGAGAGAAGGAAGAACAGGGACCAGATAGTGGGAATTAAGAAGGATGGTAATGGGTAGAGAAGGGGGAGGAGCAGTCAGAGGCACTCAGTGAGTACTTCTGCTCTGTATTCACAGAAGGGGTGGGAAGATACCTCATGGAAGTGGTGGGTTGGGCACGGGGGAGTAACAGATGGAGAAATTACAGAGGACAGGGTATTGATAGGACTGAGGGCACTGCGGGCGGACAAGGCACCAGGACCTGATGGCATTCACCTTAATGTACTCAAGGAACTGGCAGGGTGTCTGGCAGGACCACTGGCTGACCTGTTCAATACCTATCTGGACACAGGATGTATGCCAGAGGATTGGAGGTTGGTCCACTGTGAAGAAAGGAGGGTTACTAGCGGGGTACCGCAGGGTTCAGTAGTGGGACCGGTCCTTTTTAGTGTCTTTATAAGTGACATTGCAGAGGAACTGGAAGGAAAAGTATGTCTCTTTGCAGACGACACAAAGATCTGCAACAGGGTTGATACACAAGATGGAGTGGAAAGGATGAGAAGGGACTTGGCAAGGTTGGAGGAATGGTCAAATGTATGGCAGCTCAGATTCAGTGCAAAGAAGTGCAAGGTAATGCACCTGGGAAACAAAAACCCAGGGGAAGAGTACACAATGGGGGTGAGATACTGACAACAGTAAAAATGGAAAGGGACCTGGGGGTATTTATATCAGATGACCTAAAGGTGGGCAAGCAATGTGAGAAGGTTGTAAGGAAGGCTGGGGGGATACTGGGATGCATAGGAAGAGGCATCAATAGTAGAAAACAGGAAGTTGTTATCCCTCTGTACAGACAGTTGGTGAGACCCCATTTGGAGTACAGTGTGCAGTTCTGGAGACCCCATCTCCGCAAAGACATAGAGTGGAGGCTGTCCAGAGGAGGGCAACCAAAATGGTGCAGGGTCTGCACCTGAAGACATACAAAGAAAGACTAAAGGAGCTTAATATGTACACCTTGAGGAAAGAATGGAGAGGGGACATGATAGACACTTTCAAGTATCTCAAGGAATCAACAAAGTTCAAGAGGGTAGCATCTTTCAGAAAAAGAGATGTGCAAGAACAAGGGGCACAATTTGAAGATAGAGGGGGACGGCTCAGAGGTAATGTGAGGAAGTATTTTCACGGAGAAGGTTGTGGATGCATGGAACAGCCTCCCTAGGAGGTTGTGGAGTCAAGCACATTGGGGGAATTCAAGAATGCATGGGACAGACATAAGGCAGTCCTAGTGGTGGGTAGGAGGAAGTAAGCTGTTGGTTAACTAGGATCTGCAGCTTATCTGTTAGGTAGGAAAATGGGCAGACTGGGTGGGCCAAGCGGTCCTTATCTTCCGTCAAATTCTATGTTTCTTATGTGGTGCCTATTCACAAAGGTGGCCCAAAGGATGATTCAGGTTACTACAGACTAGTGAGCCTCACATCAATTGTGGGAAAGCTCATGGAGACAATTCTTAAAGAGAGGCTGGTGACATTTTTGGAGGACAGTGGTCTCCAGGACAGGTGACAACATGGGTTTGTGTCAGGCTGAGCCTGCCAGACAAATCTGATTGAGTGCTATGATTGGATGACCAGGGAACTGGACAAGGGCCGTGCAGTGGATGTCCTGTACTTAGCCTTCAGCAAGGCCTTCGATTCCGTGCTACATGGGAGGCTGGGGAGAAGCTGGAATATGTAGGGGTGGGTACTAAGATGGTCAGATGGATCACTAACTGGCTGAAGGGCAGGCAGCCAAGGGGGGGGTGGTGATGGAGGGGAAACTGTCATCACCAAGAGCAGTAACAAGCGGGGTGCCACAGGGGTCGGTACTGGGACCAGTGCTGTTTGGGATATTCATAGCAGATACCTTACACGGGACCCAGAGTAAGATAAGTCTGTTCGCAGATGATACCAAGATGGAAGCTGTGGTGGATGACGTGGAGGGGACTGCAGGGGGACCTGACTAAACTACAGGAGTGGTCGGAAACATGGCATATGGGGTTCAGTGCCAAGAAGTGCAAAGTGCTGCACTTGGGAGCTAAGAACCAGAGGAGGAGCTGTCAGCTGGGAGGGGTCCTGTTGGGGAACACAGAGGAGGAAAAGGACCTGGGGGTGATTATAACGGGGAATATGAACAACTCTGCTCAGTACAGGAAGGCAGCAGTGAAAGCCAACAAAATGCTGGGCTGTATAGCAAGGGGAATCTCCTCTAGAAGTAGTGAGGTGATCCTTCCCCTGTACACGTCACTGGTCAGGCTGCACCTGGAATACTGCGTGCAGTACTGGCGCCCATTCCTGCAAAAAGACATCAGATTGTTGGAGGGGGTGCAGCGCATAGCGACTAAGATTATCCAGGGTTTGGAGGGGAGATCCTACAAGAAAAGATTGAACATGCTTAACATGTATTCCCTGGAGGAAAGAAGGGATAGGGGAGATATGATCAAGACCTTTAAGTACCTGAAGGGGATAAACAAGACTAATACAGGAGAGAGATTCTGGATCAGAAGAGGGAGGAATACAAGAGGGCATCAACTGAGGTTGAAGGGGGGAAAATTCAGGAGGGAAATCAGGAGACATTTTTTCACTGAATGGGTGGTAGGCAAGTGGAACACTCTACCTGAGGAGGTGGTTTCTTGTAAGATGATGGGCTGTTTCAAGAGGGATGGAACATAGTGAGGGGGATGACTGTGAGGGGGGGTGGAAAAGGGGGGGCAGCTGCAAGTTGAGGGGCTAGTTGCACGCTCGAGCAGACTCGATAGACCGAGAGGCCTGTTTCTGCTGGCATTTTTGTATGTTCCTCCACCACAGGGAAAGCCCAAGAAGTGGTGGAGCGGCCCTGACCGCTGGCGCAGCTTCAGCCTGATTCCTTGCTCGGTCCCCTCCTTCCAGTTACCCAGGATGCCATGGTAGAGAGTTGCTTTTCTCTTCACCTGGACAGAGATTACTTCCAACGCCTGGGTTCTGCAACTGATGCAACAAGGACATGCTCTGAAATTTCAGGAGCTGCCTCCAGACCATCCCCCAGTTCTGTCAACTTACCCTCCAAGCCACATTCAGTGTTCCAGGAGGAGGTTCTTACCCTGCTGCAGAAAAGAGCCATATAACCAGTCCCCGTGGCCCAAAGGAACACAGGGTTCTATTCCTACTTCTTTCTCATCCCCAGGTCCAGAGGGAACTTGCAACCAGTTCTGGACTTAAGAAACCTAAACGTCTACATCCAGTACAGAAAGTTCTGAAAGTTCTGGATGGTAACATTACAAGACCTGCTGCCTCTGCTACAGAAGGGAGATTGGATATGTTCCTTGGACATGCAGGACCCCTACCTGCATATCAAGATTTGCCTTCCCCACAGGAAGTATCTCAGGTTCCAGTTTCAAGGGGCTCACTACCAGTTCAGGATATTGCCCTTTGGCTTGTCTTCTGCACCATGGGTCTTTACCAAATCCTTAGTGGTAGTTGCAGCAGCCCTCAGGAGGGAGGGGCTGTATGTCTTCCCCTACCTGGACGAATGGTTGCTCAAATCCCAGTCCAAGGAGCAACTGTCTCTGACCCTAGTGTGTACCCAGCAACTGTTCAGCACATTGAAGATCACAGTCAACCTGTCCAAGTCAGTTTTGACTCCATGCCAGCGTCTCCAGTATATAGGTGCAATACTGGACATAGCCTTCCTACCCCGGAGTAGGGCGGGCGAGTCATATGATAACTCAGGCACAGGAGCTTTACTACAACAGGTATGTTCCAGCCAGGACGTTCCTAAGACTGCTGGGCCTGATGGCCGCAGCCATTGTCATAGTCCCCTTGGTGAGGCTACATATGCATATCCCCAATGGACTTTGAGGGTCCAATGGGATCAGCATACAGACTACCTAGAACATAAGGTCCTAGTGACATCACCTGTGAAGATAGTCCTCCTGTAGTGGATGGTACCCTCCAATCTGCTCAGGTGGGTTCCTTTCCTTATTCCTTCCCCTCAACACGGATGCCTCGAGGCGGGCTGGGACGTGCATGTGGGCCCCTCACCAGACCCAAGGGTCATTGACTGCAGTGGAGAATTCTCTCCATATCAGTGTTTTGGAGAGCGATCCATACAGCCTGCAGGCCTTCCAGAGCCACCTGTCCCCAGGCCCTCTGCCAATGCAGATGGACAACATCAGTGTAGTGCACTGTATCAACAAGCGAGGGGGGACCCATTCTTACCCCCTGTGCAGAGAAGCGATGAGCATTTGGTACTGGGCTCTACACCGTGGTCTAGAACTGTCGGTCGTCCATGTTCCAGGTGTCCAAAACGTCCTGGTAGGCAAGTTAAGCTGGTTGTAGTCCAAAATGCACAAGTGAAAGCTGCTGATCTCAGTGGTGGAAGACTTATTCAACAGGTGAAATCGCCCAGAGTTGGACCTTTTTTGCGTCCCCACACAATGCAAAACTGCTGCTTTTCTATTCACTTGATCCAGGGCCTGGAGTTTTATGGTGAGACGTGTTGTCCCTCTCTTGGATGGGGAGGTTTCTTTGTGCCATTCCTCTCTTCCCTCTAATTCAGAGGGTATTAAGCAAGCTCCAAATGGAGGAAGCCATTCTGATTCTGGTGGCCCTTTCTGGTCTCGTCAGATATGGTTTTCATTGCTGCAACAATTAGTAGTAGAACCTCCTGTGTCCCTGCCTTTATGCAAGGGTTTGATCTTACTTCGAGGGAGGCTCTTACAACAAGCCAACACCGGTACGGCTTAGCCGCCAGGTGCCAGGACCATGAAGAAACTTTCTAGCTAGCATTCTACCACAGGGAACCATGCACCACCGACGTCAACCTCTGACATCGGCCTGTCCTATAAAAGTGGGCGGTCCCCCACACCCTCCTCAGTTTTTTCCCCACCATCAACCCATGCACGTAAGACCTTAGTGGACGCTGCAGCTACAGTTAACCACCATTTACCGCATTTGCCACGCTTTTTTATTTTCTTCAGTAGCAACTTCGGATTTTCATTGTTTCCAGCATCAAGTTTATGTCTTCTCCACCTACCTCATCTTCCAACCACTCCAATAAGTGTGCTTGTGACAAACAGATTCCTGGAAAAAGACGGTCATCTGCTTGTATCCTATGCCTAGGCCCCAGCCACAACAGTGAAGCTTGCCAGATCAGCCAGAAGTTCAACCAGGCCACTTGGAGACGTTGTCTAAAAATCCTGGAGAGCCATCTCATCAAGCAGAAACTCGTCACGATGGAAAAGTCCACATCTTAATTTGTACATAGAATACAAACAATTCAGGATGGGTGGCCCTTCAGGGGTTGTTGCGCCTCCTGCACCAAGGACACTGGCTCTGAACATGCAGGATGCGTGTCTGCATATCACAATTTTTCCTTCTCATCGGTGCTTCCTCCACTTCCATTTTCAAGGAGCCCATCTTCAATTTGGGGCCCTCCCTTTTGGCCCTTTTTCAGCCCCCAGGGTCTTTACCAAGTACCTGGTGGTGGTCGCGGCTGCCTTGAGGAGGTAGGGCTTTTACATGCTTCTCCACCTGGATGATTGTCTGTTATCAGCCCCCTCCGGGAACTATTTTGTCCAGACCCTGGAGTACACCTTAAACCTCTTCCAGGCCTTGGGTGTCACCGTCAGTCAGCCAAAGTCCTGCCTGTCTCCTTGCCAGTGTCTCCAATATATAAGGATAGTTCTGGATTCCTCACAGGGCATGGCTTTCTTGCCCGTGGACAGGGCGGAACAGCTGATGGCCCAGGCTCACCTGGTCTCCTCCAGTTGCCAGGTCCCCGCCAAGGTCGTCTTGCAACTCCTGGGTCATATGGCAGCAGCCATTACCACAGTTCCCCCTGACCACCTTCACATGCAGATATCTCCGTGGTCATTGAGAGTTCAGTGGGATCAACACACGGACAATCTGGACCAGATGGTCGTGATCTCCAATCCGGTCAAACGAGTCCTGTCATGGTGGCTAGAGTCAACCAATTTGCTTCGGGGGGGTTTCCTCTCAAATCTCTGCCCCTTGTCAGATTCTCACGACGGATGCCTCTAATGTAGGCTGGGGAGCCCATTTGACTGCTCACCAGACTCAAGACACTTGGACAGAAGTTGAACAGGGTCTCCACAACAATGTTCTGGAGATGTGTGAGCAGTTCTGTATGCTCTGCAGGCCTTCCAGACTCATCTCCTCCGCGGTCCGCTGTTGGCGCAGACAAACAACATGTTTGTAGATTATTACATCAACAAATAGGGAGGCATTCACTCTTACCCACTGTATCGGGAGGTGATCAAAGTTTGGTATTGGGCCATCGTGCATGGCTTGGAGCTCTCCGCTGTCCATGTTCCTGGTGGACAGTCTCAGCCGCTCCTGGTCCTGGGCTCATGAGTGGGAGCTTCTGACCCCGGTGGTCAAAGATCTCTTCGACAAATGGGATAGACTAGAGTCGGACTCTTTTGTGTCCCCACTCAGTGCAAACCTGCCGCTTTTTTGCTTGCTTGATCCCGGGCCTCTAGTTTTCTGGCAAGATGCAATGTCCCTCTCCTGGAAGGGGAGGTGTCTGTACACCTTCCTTCCCATTCCTCCAGAGGGTGTTGCTCAAACTCCAGCTGGAAGGGATGGAGATGATACTCATAGCCCCCTTCTCGCAATGTCAGATTTGGTTCCAGTTACGGCAGCAGCTGGTGGTGGACCCTCCAGTGCTCTTGCCCCTGTGCACCGGCTTGCTCTCCCAGGACCATGGCACCCTGCTCCATCTGGATCTAAAATCTGCATCGCCATACGTGGCTGCTGTGGACTTAGCCATCACCCGCTTTGGAGTTTCCTCTAGGGTCACAGATGTCCTGGTGGCTGCTAGAAGGCCCTTCACCCGGGCCACTTATGCCATGAAATGGTAGCGCTTCACATTTTGGACTGCTTCATGCCAGGTGGACCCCTTCACCTGTCCGGTGAATGAGATGTTGGAGTACCTTCTCTCCCTTTCAGACTCGGCTTAGGGTATTCCTCCCTCAAGGGGCATCCTTTCTGCCATCTCTGTGTACCATGCGTCTATCGAGGGCAGGGCTGTGGCCCAGCTTGAGGTGTCTTGCACCTTCCTTCGGGGCATTTTGCATTTGAAACCTTCCATTTGGGACCCACTCCCTCCGTGGGACCTTGATTTTATGTTGGAGAAACTCATGTTATCAAAGCGCTCTTTTTAGTTGCTGTTAACTTCTGCTTGAAGGATTTCTGAGCTTCATGCTCTCGTGTAAAGAGCCTTATTTGGTTTTTTGCAAAGACAGGGTGTCTTTGCGTACTAATCCTAAGGTCATCTTCGGGGGTATCTCAGTCATCAGGTAACACCATAGGAACCTTTGCTGTCGGTGAAGGGGAATCCACATGGAAGACTTTTATCAGTACAACTGGGGTCGCCCATGCCATTGAAATGTCACAAACTCTTTAGGTGTAAGTGGCCCTGCTCCCTCCTCAGTTCTTTCCCGCTGTCAACTCGCTCACATGGGTCTCCACTGATGCTCCATCGCAGTATTCATGCCTTTTTTCGTGTATGGCTTTTCTAACCTTGTCTTTTAAAAATGTCTTTTTTTAAAGAGATTCCTTCATTTTGTTTATGTCAAGAGTTAATCCTTCAACTTCTCTCTTCCATCGCTGCTGCTACAGAAAGAAGATTGCCTCCACAGATGAACACACTATCTGTGTCTGCTGTCTTGAGCCTGACCACAAAGTTTCTGCCTGAACTCTGGCAGAAGTTTAACCGTACACCTTCAGGCAACACAAAAAGGCTCTCAGACAATTCTTAATGGATCAACGGGTATTCAGATCTGAGCAGGGGTCCTCCAGGGTCCTGGCCTCTCAGTCGCCCACCGGTTCTTTGAGTTCCCAGGTCTCCAAAGCCCGAGATAAGTCCTCGAGGGGGGGGGGGCCACAAAAAAGACTGCTATCACAACCACTTCCCGACAACTTTTTCTGGGGGATCTTCATCAGCTGCGGCCACACCAACGAAGAGAACTGCTGTCCAGGTCTCTGTGCCCACCAGACCCATAATTAACAGCACCTCCACCTGATTCTCAGGGCAGGCGGCCATCAACCTCCAGGTTGTCGGCCCCACAGGCTCATTGTCAATGCCTCTTCCTTTGAGACTTGCCCCTTCTCCCTCCAGGGCTTTGGCGTGGTTCTCAGAATACAGCAGGCAGGTCGCCAGCACCTGTGCCGTCGAACCCCCCCACCATCAATGACCACCGTCGACGAATGAAGTCCTGCTCAAGTTCACTAATGTGCTTGTGCAGCAGCTGGGCATCTTAAACAGGCCCCCCTCACCAACGCCATTGACAGCTGCTTCATCATTGATGCCTATTCATTGGCCCCGGGAGACTCCCCGTAGGCCGCCGATGATGCACCCGATGCCAGACCCAGATACTGACAAGGTCGATGAGGGGGAGTATCACCCAGACCTCATTCTTCCTGATGATGAGGAGGAAGAAGAGGAAGCAATCCTGCTTTCTGACAGCTCTACAACCTCTTCTATCAGTGAGGACTCTGTAAAGCATACTCCCAGGTTTCCTGAAGACCCAACATTTTTCATTGTGATGAAACAACTGTCCTCAGCCATGTGCTTCCGCACTAAGGAAGAGGATGCAACCAGAAAAGATGTGGTGGATTTTCTGGAGATTCCTGAATCTCCCCCAAAGATCATTCCTCCAGTGCTGCCAACCTTGAAGAATGCAGCCACGGCAGCCTGGCACATAGCAGACATGGTGCCAGCTATGCCTCACAGGGCAGGTGGGCTTTATCACCCCCCCCCCGGGTCTTCCTTGTTATGCTGCCCAGCCTGAGACTGACTCAGTGCTCATTAAGGCAGCTCATAACAAATGTAAGGCGCCTAAGCACCTTAGTTCCCTTCCCCCAGACAGTCTCTCATAGAATTGACCTCTGGGGTAAACGGGTTTATGTTTCCTCTACTCTGGGTTCGAGAGTTGCAGACTATCTGTCACACATAAAATACCAGAATGCCAGTTGGAAGAAGGGCAAGGCTGCTGCTCAGGCCCTTCTGGAGGGCACTCAAAAGCAGGAGCTGCTACAGTGCCTCCAAGCAGCTGAGGATGTTAGCAAACACCTCCTCAGAGCCTTGTATGACATGGCTGACACAGTTGCCAGGGTAGCTGCCACAGGCATATGCCTCTGAAGACACACCTGGCTCAGAGCATCTGTGTTTGCAGCTGCTGTGCAGCAAAAAGTGCTCAATGCCCCCTTCAGTAGCACCAAGCTGTTTGGCCCTGATATCCAGGACATCATAAATGATCTGCAAGCCTTGGGCAGGGCCCGCATGTCCGTCCACTCCCTCTACCATACCCAGCCAAAGGGTAGAGGATGGCCTTCTTTTCGTAAACGAACAATAGGCCTAGCTGGCCCACTGGCACAGTAGAAATTACCGCTGTGATGTGGGCAGCCCGGGTTTGGGATGCCCGAGGGCCGGCTGGGGGTGGATTGAATGGCCATAACATGTTCTCCACCTCCGGGGAAGAGGGGGGTAGAGTGACTCAAGTCCGGTGCTCCCGAGTGACCATGGAATGGGCTGCAACTGGTGCACCCATGAGCGTTGCTCCTCGGGGGCATGTGGGACACATGACATGGTTGCTTTGTGGCGCCCATCTTGACACGCCTCCCACAAAAATGAGAAAATTGCCTCCGATGTGCCTAGTGATGCCTCCCATCCCCGTGGCAGATCTGGGGCTCCCCAATGCATCCGTTACCGAGCACCAACGGAGTCACACTGGGGAGGCTCCGAAGGCTCCACCTTGGGGGGCAGTCCCGGGGGCACTGCATCTGGGGGGCTGTCGGGTCCATCAGCAGGAGGGCAGGGCAGCCAAGGGGAAACTGCCGCCGGAAGATAAAGTCTAATAAGTAATAAAAAAAAAAAAAGAAAGAAAGATACAAACAATAGGCCTGGGACAGCTCCCCTTCCCCAGGGAAAATGCAGAGCTCAGGCTCCTTTGTCCGCCCCCTCCAGTGCTGCAGCAATAGCCAAGCACCCCAGAAGTAAGGGTCCAGCCCCTGTGGTTGGTTCCACCTCTGCTTGACTCCTTGCCGGACCCCCCTTCACTGATCCCAGACCAGGAGGCGGAGGTCGGTTCTCCCTCCATCTGAATCATTGGAGAACCATAACTTCGAATGCATAAATCCTGCAGATCATGGAAAAGGATCACACCTTGGAGCTCATCGAGCAGCCTCCAGGAACCCCACCTCAGCCATCCTTTCACCTCCCTGGCTCACCTGTCTGTTCTCTGGGAGGATTTGCAGTCCCTCTTGCACAAGCAGGCCATCGAGCCAGTGCCCAGGCACCAGAGAAAGGGGGGTTTTATTCCAGGTTTTTCCCTGGTCCCCAAAAAGACCGGAAATCTGAGGCCTATTCTAGATCTAAAGGACCTCAGACTGTATGTCCTGTAGAAGAAGTTCCAGATGGTAACTTTGCTGGGCCTAATGCCCCTCCCCAAAACAGGGGACTGGCTCTGTTCCCTGGACATGCAAGATGCTTCCTGACCTACACATTTTGTTCTTTCCTCCGCACATGACGTTTCTCTGTTTTGCTTTTCAAAGCAAGCATTATTAGTTCAAAGTGCTGCCCTTTGGCTTGCCCTCTGCGCCACTAGTCTTCACCAAGTGCTTAGCAGCGGTCTCAGCAGCTCTCAGAAGGGAGGGACTGTATGTCTTCCCTTATCTGGACAATTTGCTCCTGAAGGCCCCATCCAGGGAACAACGTTTGCTGACTGTGGAGCGAACTCTCCAGCTCTTCCACTCCCTGGGCAATATGGTCAACCTGCCCAAGTCGGTTCTGATACTGTCTCAAAGGTTGCAATATATAGGGGCGGTTCTGGATTCAGTGCAGGGGAAGGCCTCCCTGCCCCAAAACAGGGCAAATTGTCTCATAGCCCAAGCTCAGGAAGTTGCCCAGAGTGGGTACGTTCCTACCAGGGTATACCTCACATTGCTGGGCCTGATGGCAGCTGCCATACCCACTGTTCCACTGGCCAGGCTCCATATGCATACCCTCCAGTGTGGACCCTCCGGGTACAGTGGGACCAGTGCACGGATGAACTAGACCAATCAGTCCTGGTCTTTTACCCAGTATGCAAGGTACTGCAGTGGTGGATGGACCTCTTGAATCTGCTTCAGAGCGTCCCTCTCTAGATCTTCTCCCTGTTTCAGATCCTAACCACAGATGCCTCAGGTCTGGACTGGGGAGCTCACCTGGGTCCCTACCAGACCTAGGGCTCTTGGTCCCAGTGGTTAGCCTCCCTGCATATCAATGTCCTGGAGATGAGAGCGGTGCTGTACCCCATGCAGGCCTTTCAGGAACACCTTGCTCCGGGTCAACTGCTGGTGCAGTCAGGCAGTCTGAGCGTAGTATACTACATCAACAAGCAGGGGAAGACTCATTCATATCCCCTTTGCAGGGAGGCCATGATAGTGTGGTACTGGGGGTTAGATCACAATCTGACACTCTCTGCTGTCTACGTGCCAGGTGTACTAAACACCCTGGTGGACAGTCTCAGCAGGACTCAGTCCAGCATGCGCGAATGGGAGCTTCTTTTCATCCGTCTCAGAAGACTTGTTCGACAGATGGGGTCATGCAGAGTTGGACTTTTTTGCGCCTTCACTCAACACAAAACTGCTCAATTTCTGCTCGCTAGATCCAGGGCCTGGAGTTTTCTGGGGAGACGTGTTGTCCCTCTCTTGGACCGGGAGGTTTCTTAATGCATTCCCTCCATTTCCTGTGATTCAGAGGGTGCTAATCAAGTTGCAGGTGGAGTGGGGCCAGCATGATTCTGGTAGCTCCATTCTGGCCTCACCAGATATGGTTCTCTTTCCTTCAGCTGATGGCGGGAGAACCTTCAGTCCCTCTTCCTCTTTGCAGGAATCTGCTGACCCAGGCTCAGGGGACCCTTGTCCATCCCAGTCTCAGGTCCCTCCATCTGCATGTCTGGCTCTTGAGAACACAACCATTGCCAGGTTGTGGCCGCCCGAAAGCATTCCACTCAAGCCACATATACCATGAAGTGGAAGCGGTTTGCCATCTGGGCTGCCAAACAGCTTAGACGATTTCACCTGCTCAGTGAATCATATTCTGAGCTACCTGATCTCACTCTTCAACTCAGGCCTCCAGTAGTCTTCCCTCAAGGTCCACCTTTTGGCTATTTCTGCATTTCATGAGCCCGTGGGTGACCGCACGATTGCTCAGCTGGATGTCTCCCGTACTTTCTAAGGGGCATCCTGCATCTGAAACCTCCAATCCATTCCCCTGTCTTGGGACTTGAATTTTGTTTTGGAGACATTGATGGCATCTCCTTTTGAGCCATTCACGACTTGTAGTTTGCGCTTTCTTTCTTGGAAAATGTTGTTTTTAGTTGCAATTACTTCAGCTCAAAGAATTTCAGAGCTTCAGGCCTTCTGGTGCGAGGAGCCTTATTTGATTTTTCACAAAGATGGGGTGTCCTTGTGCACAAATCCTAAGTTTTTCCCTAAGGTGGTATCTGAGTTTACACTCAACCAGTCTGTCCACCTTCCTGTTAAGTTTCCATTTTTTGGGGAATTGGCTAAGTCTGAGGGAGAGATTGAAAATCTTCTTTAGTGGATGAAGCAGTTCATCAAGAGTGAGGGATATAAGTTTGAAGTCCAGGGAATCACTGCTGGTTCTGGACTTACTGATTGCTTTGGTAACGTAGTCACGCACCTGGCGCATCTTAACTGCTTTAAAGTAGAAAGGGGGGTGACTAGTCGGGGTAGTAGGAGAAGGGGGGAAAGGACCTCCCGTTTCATTGAAAAAGTCAGGAGGGAGTACTGAGCTAAGGTCAGTGAAGGTGTTATTGAAGGTGTCTGCTATAAGTTTGGGGTCAAGCGTTATATCTCCATTAACGCTGAGAACTGAAGGGGTGTATCTTATCTGCTGCCCAGTGATTTCTTTTATGTTTTTCCAGAGATCTCTTCCCTTTCCCCAGGAGTTGGTGAGGGCGTTCTTGAAATAGATTGATTTCTTATCCCGAATTGTTTCGGTGCAGTCATTTCTTGAACGTTTGTAGTTGGTGATGTCAGCGTGTTTCCCAGAGGCTCTGGCGAGCGACCAAGGTTGGTCTCTTTCCTGTAGTTGCCTAAGAAGGTCTCCAGTGATCCAGTGGTTACAGAGTGCTTTAACCTTCCGCCTTTTGATAGGAGCAAAAATGTTGCATGCTTCATTAAAGATATTGATAAAGTGGTCCAGAGGACTGCCTGTTCTGCACTTGTAACTGCTTGGAACTCGTTCCTATGGGTGTTACCTGATGACTGAGATACCCACAAAGAAAATAGAACGGTTACATAACTTACCATAACAGTAGATCTTCGAGGGGATTTCAGTCATCAGGTATGCTTTCCCTCCCACCGTCCCCCTGCTTGGGGCTTCTGTCTAGGAACTAGCTGTCTGGTGTATCCAGCCTTTCTTTTAGGTCTGAGCATCTCTCTCTCTCTCTCTCTCTCTCTCTCCCCCCCCCCCCCCTTCCATGGCAAGAGCCTAGCTCCCTTAATCTCCGGGGGAAAGAACTGAGGAGGGAGTGGGGCTGCTCACGTCTGTATAGAGTTGGTGATGTCAACAGACCTTGATGGTGTGGGTGGACCCAGTTGTACTGCTGAAAATCTTCCATGTGGATTCCCCTTCCCAGATGGCAAAGGTTCCTATGGTGTTAACTGATTACTGAGATCCCCTCGAAGATCTACTGTTATGGTAAGTTCTTACGTAACTGTTCTCTTCTTCCCAAGGTGGTGTTGGAGTTTACTTTGAACCAAGTCCATCCACCTACTGGTTTATTATCCCGAGTATTCTAATCAGGTGGAGGCTTTGCTCCATACTTTGGATGTACATAGAATCTTGCAATACTATAAGCACTGGACCAAGTCCTCAAGGAGGTCTGATCAGTTGTTTGTTAGTTCGCCCCCAAGAGAGAAGGTGCTCTGGTTTCCAAACAGTGTTTGTCTAAGTGGGTAGCCAGTTGTGTTGTTTATTGCTACCGTAAGTACAACAAGGACCTTCCAGGAGTGGTTAAGGGCCATTCCAGCAGGGGTATGGCCGCCTTCATGGCTTGTTTCAGAAATGTTTCTGCTACGGACATTTGTGCAGCCACCACCTGGAGTTCTGTCCATGCCTTCACCATGCATAACAGTCTGGACATTGCTTCTTGGAGCAAGGCCAGTTTTGACCTCACTGTTCTGCAGGGCCTTCTCTCTTAGCCTGTTGGCTGCTATCTCTCCCCCCCCCTTGTGCTGCTTCCTTCTACTGCCGGAACTGCCTGGGACTCAGTCCTGCTGGTGTTAGTAAGGAAGTATTTATTTATAAGGCGCCCACTCCCTGGGACTCTGGGCACCTCACAAAAATCAGACAGGCAGGATTAAACATACAGAGGCAAAGTGTGTGTTGGCCTGCTGCAAGAGCTTCCCTCAAAGTAAGATAGTACAGTTACATAAGAACTTAATGTAACAGTAGATCTTTGAGAGGAGCTCTTGCAGTGGGCCCTGATATTCCCTCCCATCTTCCCCGTTCTTTCTCTCTGCTGTTTCTTCTTCCATTCGCATGAGTTTTCTACTTCCCTTTTTCCTTTTTGGCTCTTGGAAACCTCCTCAGTTTCTTCTTTCACTGCCCGCTCTGGGTCTCTGGTGGGAGAACTGAAGAGGGTGTGGGGCCTCACCCGCCTTTGTAGGATAGGCTGACGTCAGAGGGTGATGTCGGCAGTGGGCGGTCCGTCATGGTCGACTGCTAGCTATAAAGTTTCCATGTGGTCCTGGCTCCTGGCAGCTAAATCCTACCAGTGCTGGCCTGCTGCAAGAACTCTTCTCGAAAATCTACTGTTTTGGGAAGTTCTTACATAACTGTACTTTGTCCCAACACCCTGGTCCATTCAGACCTCTGTTCACTCCACCTTCATGCCTGGCTCCTAAAGACTTAGCCATTGCAAGGTGTGGGGTATTCCCTAAAGTGGCTAATGTCCTGGTGGCTGCCAGGAAACCTTTCACCAGGGCTACTTATTTGTTGAAGTGGAAGTGCTGTGCTCTGTGGGCCGCTTCTCACCATCTGAACCCTTTCACTTGTCTAGTAAACCAGATCCTGGAGTACTTACTGTTGTTGTCAGATGCTGGACTGCAATACTCCTCTATTAACGTGCACTTGTCCACCATTTCTGCCTTCCATATGCCCACTGATGGCCGCACTGTAGCCCAGCTGGACATGGCCCGTAAGTTTCTGAGAGGCATTCTTCATTTGAAGCCTCCCATCCGCAATCCAGTCCCGACTTGGGACCTGAATTTTCTTTTGGAAAAGCTTACTTTGGTTCCTTTTCAGCCAGCTGCTACTTGAAGTATTATTTTTGGTTGCCATTACTTCTGCTTGAAGAGTTTTAGAGCTACGGGTGCTCATATGTGAGCAGCCTTATTTGATTTTCCACAAAGACAGGGGTGTTTACATACTAGCTCTTAAGTTTTTACCAAATATGGTGTCTGAGGTTACTTTAAATTAAACTATCCACCTGCCTGTTTTTTGACAGTCCAGGGGAAACATTGCTCCATACTTTAGATGTTCATAGAATACTTAATGTGTTCACCGTACAAAGAACTGTAGGAAATCCTCGTAGTTATTTGTTTCTTTCACCCCTAGGAAAGAGGGCATTCCAGTTTCTAAATGGTGCTTGTTCAAATGGTTGGCCAACTGTATTATTTTTTGTTACAGAAGTATGATAAGGAATTTCCTGGGTCTATTAAAGGTCATTAAACCAGAGGCGTGGCCACTTCAGCTGCCTGTTTCAAGGGCGTGTCAGCTACTAAGATTTTTTTTTTATACAGATTTTTATCCTTCTGAGTCCTGGCGGGAGCTTTGGTCCTCTAAGGAGGAGCTCTCTCAGAGTCCCACTGTGCTGCATGCCGACCCAGTATTTCCCCATGGCTTACCCCTGTGGTGGGGCCAGGAAGGTGGTGCCTCCCGAGACCCAATCCAGCCAGGGTCGGACCTTGGCATGGCGGACCATCATGGAGCCCTGCCAGGCTCGTATTCCTCCTTTTTTCTCCCATTCCCCCTCCCTACCACATGATTATGTCGGAGCACGCCTCCCGACCCATATTGCCCTCCAGTCACCACCAGAGGGCAGTCAGCGAGCAGGACGATGTGGAACCCTCCCCTTGAGAGAGGAGAGCAGTCCTCCGGATGCTCAATCCTCTCCCCCGGCGACCCGGGCTCATTCCCAAACCTGGGTCACCGGTGTTACGTGAGGTGTAGCAACCAGCATCTCATCCTCCAGTGCCACTGGGCCGGCTCGCCTGCTGCTAAGATTTGTACAGTTGTAACTTGGAATACTGCCCACACTTTTTGGACATTGCTTCTAGAAGAAGGGCACGTTTTGGCCTAGCTAGGGCCTCCTGTCTTAAGCATCTATTTTCCAGCCACTCCAACTGTTGTCCTGTAAAGCACTGCTTGGGACTTGTTCCAAAGGTGTGACCTGCTAAAGGAGATATTCCCAAAGAAGATAGAACAGTTATATAAGAACTTGCTGTAGTAGTAGATCTTCGAGGGAATCTCCTTCAGTGGGTCATGCCTTCCCACACTCCCTTCACCTTGAAGTTTCTATCCTGTAGCTCTCCCTCTCTCTCTCTCTCTGTCTCTGTCTCTCTCTCTCTCTCTTTAGCTTAGAATTCCTTCGGCTATCCCTTTGCCTAGTGGTGGGAACCTTTACCTCTCCTTAGGTACCCTCAGGAGTAATTCCCTTCGTGGATGGTCTCTGGCGGGGAACTGATGAGGGTGTGGGGCTGCCCACGGCTATATAGGGAGGACGTCAACATGATGACATTGCTATGGGCAGCCCCAGTAAGACTGCTAGTAGAAATGTTTCCATGTGGTCCTAGTGCCTGACAGCTGTAGTTCCAAAGGTGTGACCTGCTGAAGGAGATTCCCTCAAAGATCTACTGAAACTTTCAAATACCTCAAGGGAATCAACAAAGTCCATGAGGGTAGCATCTGTCAGAAAAAGAGATGTGCAAAAACAAGGGGGCACAATTTGAAGATAGAGGGGGGATGGCTCAGAGGTAATGTGAGGAAGTATTTCTTCACAGAGAGGGTTGTAGATACATGGAACAGCCTTCCTGAGGAGGTTATAGAGTCAAAAACAGTGGGGGAATTCAAGAATGCATGGGACAGACATAAGGCAATTCTAGTGGGGGGTAGGAGGAAGTAGGCTGTTGGTTAAATAGGATCTGCAGCTTATCCGTTAGGTAGGGGAGACGGGCAGACTAGGTGGGCCAAGCGGTCCTTACCTGCCATCAAATTCTGTGTTTCTATGTTACTGTTACAGTAAGTTCTTACGTAACTGTCCTATCTGGAGTTTTAACTGTGTTGGACATTTTGTACAGAACTCTAAACATGGTTCTGATAGGTCAGCACCTTGTGCTTAATATTCTGTACACAAACCACGATTTAATAAAATCTCTGAATTACCGGTTCCATGAATAGAACTGTGCTAAATGTCCGTTAAAAGAAAACAATTGAAAATAGTTTTTCACAATCTGTGATATTCAGGTATAGTTAAATATGGATCATATGGAGGTGTAAATTTCAGTTCTCTAGCTAGGAACATACCCAACTGCTGCCAATTAAGCACAAATGTCCTGTCTCCTTTAATTATGATATAATCTTTTTTTGTTGTTTTGCACTCTTATTTTAAATTTGAGTTTTTCATTTGAACGTTTCATGTATTTAGTGTTTCACATGAGCTCTGGAAAGTGTGTTCAACAAAATAAGTCACTACTACTACTGCTATTAATGTGAGAGGGTTTAGTACCGCCAGTGCTGTGTCTTCCCTCATGGTAGGGGTCTATTAATGTGAGAGGGTTTAGTGCCATCAGTGTTGTGTCTTCCCTCACGGTAGGGGCCTATTAATGTGAGAGGGTTTAGTACCACCTGTGCTGTGTCTTCCCTCACGGTAGTGGTCTGTTAATGTGAGAGGGTTTAGTACCACCAGTGCTGTGTCTTCCCCCATGCTAGGGGTCTATTGAGCCTGCAACCATGATAACCAAAGAAGGCTAACAAAATAGTACCACAGTTATCTCACAGAAAATAACTTTGAAAATCTAAACCTTAGTGCAATTGTGAATTAGGTTCCATATTACAAGGGCAGGTGTCAAAGTTAATTGTTGCAGCTATGAGCCAGCAGGACTAGTGGTTTAGAAAATCCACTGGCCCCATAGACTTTTCCATTGACCTAGGCAGTTGACTTACTTGAAATGTCACCTTCTCCAGGGCTAGTAAGAGGGAATGTTTAACTGGCCCATTCTAAAAGCTACTAGCATTTCACCAGTGGTCCAGTGCCGGTTTTAAGACTCTGCAGGGGTCATTTTTGTTTTAGCATCTGACTTTCTTTTTAAAAACTTTTTTTCTGGATTTTTATTTACGTAACCTAATATAAAAATTAATGTTTATACTGTCAAAAACACAGATAAAAACTAAATAAAATAGATTTAAAAAAAGTTATACATTTATGAAATTCATAGCTGAAGTCCTGAAGTTTAATGGGGATTATACATTACTCTCCTCTTCCCCATTCCCCAGGACGCATCTGGAAATTAGCTGTTGTCAGTTCGGTACGCCTTTCCTGGTGCAACTTTTGAAATAAATAAATACAGTTTTGTTAATAAGGTTGTGCTTAACCAACCCATTCTTTATTATTTTACCATAGAAAAAAGTGTCACAAACAAACTGTCAGTGATACTGCTTAAAACTTTTTTTTTAGTTGGTCTGCCTATGTATAGTCATAATCTCTTGAATCAAAGCCACACAGAAATACATTCATTTCCCCCAGCATGACCATGCAAAACAAATTTAGTATGATTTATATTAAAGCAGCAGTACTAGTTAATAATTTATTTTTTAATTTATATTTTTTGCACAAGCCCCCTGAGTCTCCAGCCCAGCCCCCCAGCCTACCACCACTGACCTATCCCCACTGAGCTATGGTTTACCCTCCAGGCAGGAGCAAGAGGTGATCAGCTAAGCTCCCCAACACATGTAGACTTCGGGCAGGCATTTAGGCTGCGGCAGGGAGACCGGTCAGGGCTATGCTTAGTTTTCCAGTTTCTGGGATCTGGTGACGTGGCGTGCTGTGATGCACTGGTGGAGTCCTGCCTAGCCTCTGCACACCTCCCGGCCTCAACCTTGGCCCCTTGGTAAGCCACCCCCATGGTCACTCAGGGGTGCTACACTGGGAGACACAAGCCCCCTCCCTCTTCCGGAGATGGAGAGCATGCACTTGCTGTTCAAGTCCATCTCCCCCCACGTCTGACCCTACAGCCTCCCGGGCTCGTTCCTGAACCTGGGTTGCTGGCGCCACAAACGGTGGCTCCACCACTGCACTGACAGGCCGGCCATTAACAGTAATTTAAATAACATAGTGGGAGCATAGGACAAACCAAAATATTAACATATCTGATTTTCCTTTTGCTGTATTTCATTCCTGAGACAAGATAAAGGATTTTTTTAAGTTCTTTAAAGTTATTGGTCTTTTGCCATGTCAACAGTCATGGATGTAAGCAAATCAGGATGGTGCTGTGCTGCTGGCCATCAGAAACATGAACTGGTAATACCCTGACGTATTTGCAGTATAAATATAGTGGGTGCAGTTAATGTGTGCTCTCTGGGGTGAAGATTTCTGAAAGTTGCTGGGGGCTGACATCTTTATTGTAGAGCCACGCAAAGTATAAAAGTTGTAATTAAACACATCTTTAAAAATAGCTGATTGAATTTAAAATACCCAAATGAAAAATCTAAGATTTCTAAACAGATAGGGAGCTGATGCTAGCCATCCAAAGGATGGCAGACAAGGGTGAGGTAGTACTGGTTGGAGACTTCAATATTCCAGACGTGGACTGGAGCATCCCAGCAGCAGCATCAACTAGGAGCAGATTTATCCTGGACTCCCTTCAGGTTGCCTTCTCAAGCAACTGGTCATGGAACCAACTTGGCAGAAGGCAATACTGGACCTTGTGCTCACAAACAGGGACAGTGTGATGGGGGTAACAGTGGGGGGAGCATCTGGGAACAGTCACACCAGTCATTGTGGTTTGAAATCACAGAAAGAGCAGAACCAAACCACACAAAACACGATCCTGGATTTTAGGGGCAGACTTTGGGAAAATGGGGAGATACTTGAAAGAGGCATTAAGGAGAATGGGACAGGAATCAGGGGTTGAGGAACAGTGGGCAGTATTTAAAATGGGGATTACAAGAACAACAGAATTATGCATTAAGCAGGTTAGCAAGAGGAAAAGGAAGAGAGACCATTATGGTTTTCCAAAGAGGTAGAAAAGAAAGTGAAAGCCAAAAAGATTGCATTCAGGCAATACACAAAGACACAGGCAGAAGGGGATAGGGAGAAGTACCAGGAGAAGCAAAGGGAGGCAGGGAGGTCAGTAAGGGAAGCCAAAGCTCAGACAGAAGAACACATTGCAAAATCAGTGGGTAGAGGGGACAAAACCTTTTACAGGTACATAAGTGAAAAAAGAAAGACAAAGGGAGGGATAGTGAGACTGAAGGGGGAGGATGGGAGCCAGCGTGGAGGATGACAACAGTAAAGCTGACATATTGAACAGGTATTTCTGCTCAGTCTTTACTGAGGAAGAGAGGGGTAATGGGTCTGAAGGGAGTACAAGGGGTGAGAATGGTGCAGAAATGGACACAAGTCCCTTTACACGAGAAAGGGTCCTGAAGGAACTGGAAGTAATAAGAGTTGATAAAGCAATGGGGCCAGGCAGAAGTACCCCAGGGTCCTAAAGAACTAAGAGAGGTGGTGGCTGAACCTCTGGCTATCCTGTTTAGCCGATCACTGGAAACAGGGGAGTACCCAAAGACTGGGGACAGCAGATGTAGTCCCCTTATACAAAAGTGGGAACAAAGAGGAAGCAGGAACTACAGACCAGTCAGCCTCACCCGGTAGTGGGGAAGATCATGGAAGCACTACTGAAGGAGAGATTGGTGGAACATCTGGCTGTCAATGGACTACAGGACCCAAGGCAGCATGGTTTCACCAGGGGGAGGTCATGTCAGACCAACCTCATTGAATTGTTTGACTGAGTGACTAGGGAGGTGGATCAGGGGAGGGCAGTGGACATGGCCTATCTGGACTTCAGCAAGGCCTTTGACACTGTGCCACATAGAAGACTATTACACAAACTGGGAATATGGTGTGGGCAGGACAGTAGTGTGGTGGGTAGGTAACTGGCTGGGTGGCAGGACACAGAGGGTGGTGGTAAATGGCTGTCACTCCACAGAGGAAGAGTGACCAGTGGGGTACCACAGGGATCAGTGCTGGGACCGGTCCTATTCAACATTTTCATCAGTGACATTGCGCAGGATCTAGAAGGCAGAATTTCACTGTTCGCTGATGACACAAAGCTCTGTAACAGAGTAGACACACCAGAGGGTGTAGACAGAATGAGAAGCGACCTGCAGAAACTTGAAGAATGGTCAATGGTTTGGCAGTTGAAATTCAATGCAAGAAGTGCAAGATAATGCATATGGGGCACAAAAACCCTGGCACAATATATCAGTTGAGGGGTGAGGATATAGCATGCACCAAGCAGGAAAGGGACCTTGGGGTTGTCATCTCTGATGACCTCAAGGTAGAAACAGTGTGACAAGGCAGCAGGTAAAGCAAATAGGATGCTGGGATGTATAGGCAGGAAAAGGGAGGTCATAATTCCATTATACAAGACTAGTGAGGCCCCACCTGGAGTACAGTGTACAGTTCTGGAGACCATACCTCACGTAAGGACATAGACAGGGTAGAAGGTTCAGAGGAGGGCAACAAAGATGGTGCATGGATTGCATCACAATTCCTATGAAGACAGGTTGAAGGAACTGAACATGTACTCCTGGAGGAGAGGAGGAGAGGATATGATAGAAGACATACAAGTATCTTACAGGGAGGAACAGGGTGCAGGAAAACACTATTTTAAGCGAAAAGATGTTCCAGGACTAGAGGGCATGGGATGAAGCTGGAGGAGGCGATTCAGAGAAACATGAGAAAGAATTTCTTCACAGAGCGGGTGGTGGACAAGTGGAACACCCTGCCAGAGGAAGTGGTGGGGCTGAAACAATCACAGGATTTAAGAATGCATGGGATAGACATAAAGGAATTCTAGAGGTCAGGGGTAAGGGGCAACAGACTTCTAGGAAAACAAACTGAACTTAAAAGCTCAAATGGGCAGACTGGGTGGGCCATAGGCCCTTATCTGCCGACACTGTCTGTGTATCTATGTATCAGGAGTAAGTACATTACTGCTAAAATAGGTAGGATGATATTTTTTGCTAAATAACTAGTACTGCTGCTGTAAGAAAACAGTTACAATTAAATGTGGTGTAAAATGAATGGGACAAACTTTATTTTGTCAGTTTGATGAAATTACAAGTTTTATACAAGAAAAAATACTTGGAGATTTTCTACTCAGGACCCCAAATCAGGCATATCTTCATGTTTCTCATTTCCAGAGCTTCCATTTCTTCTCTTTTGCATTTGTGTACTGATGTAGCTGGCCAAATGCTGAGTTACTAATAAAACAACAAAAGAGTACCATTGTAGTTATATAAACTCAGTCAGCTGTTCCTGGCCAGAATTTCATTTCCTCAAATCAACATACTTCTTTTTGGCTACAGGGCAAACAACAGTTTCTATAAGGAGAAGCCCCTCTTAAACAGGGAGGTAGTGCTCATTCACAACCCTGTCATCGAGGCATACGTCAAGAATCATAGGCAAACCATGATGTGTTATAAAATTCACATGTAGCGTTTTATTATTATCAATAATAAAATGGATAGGTCTTAATACAGGTAGTTCAAATAAACAGATGTCCTTAATCCGAGGGAGTCTCTTTAAAATCTCCAGCTCGCTTTCTCTCTCTCTCTCTCTAAAGAAAACATTGCTCTCTTTCTAAGATGTTGTTTCCTGGCAGTTAAATGCTACATTTGTTATTGCAAATTATAATTCCTGTATTCCAAAAATTTATTAAAACTTTGTTAATTTCTTTCCTGTGACCAGCCTGAAAGTACGAGTCTTCTTAACAGGTGCAGCCAATTAAGACATCCTGTCCCAGGACCAATTTCCTATTGATAATTCTGCAAACAAGCTTGTGGAGGTCAAAATAACGCTACTGTTAGTTGTGTATGGAGCACACCCCCACGCTCTCCAAACTCTGCGTCACAAAACATCGCGAGTGTGAGGGCAGATTGCTGCTGCCAGGATGGGGAAGGGATGGTGCAGCAGGACTCCTCAGGAACAATTTACAATCCTTTCCCTACTTATAGGACAGAAATAAAAAATCTAAAATGGGCACTATTTCAGTGCTGCAGGATAAGAGTTACCACTGGGGCTTGGGAGGGAAGCTTCAGGGACGAGCATAATAGGTGCTCTTTAAAGCAGCACCTTACTAGTTACACCCATGAAGCATGCGTCCCTTCCTAGAATTACAGTAGTGCATCAGGACAAGATTACCTATTCCAGTGTTAAAAAAAAAAAATTACTTGCCTCAAATACTCCTACAGTGCTGCCTACCAGGATCAAGTGTTCTGTGTCAGATTTCAGTTTACAGCATGACGAATTGGAGTAATTGCCATTGGATTACATTGAGTTTCTGCAGTATCCTGCAAAGATATCACAGCAAAACTGTGATACTTTTGATCCTGACTGATGCCACTGTATAAAGAATTGTTATGTTATATGCTGGGATGAGTTCGTTGAGAGTTTATGGAGGTAGAGGGAGGGCCTCAACAGTGTCCTGACCGGGTGCTGATTTTCGAACACATTCGATAGACCTTTAGGCCTACTCTGCTGGCATCTTAGTAAGTAAAGATCCTGGGTCTTATACAGTCATGAGTTCCTTCTTGAGTTCTTGGGTTGAGAGAACTGCAGCTCTGAGCAGTTCTGGTGCCCAAGAGACTTAAGAGGGCACTCCTAGCCAAAAGAGATGCGGTACCTACTGTGTGTGTAACGTGTTTAAACATGGAACTTGAATTTTAAATAAACATTTTTTTTACTTTGTAGAACTTGACAAAAAAAACTTGTTGAAAAATTACTGCCAAACTGAACTTAGGAACTGTTATCATGAGTCACTCTCCAGTTATGTTAGCACCTCAGATCCTCAGAAATAAACAGTCCTGATAGGCTAAAAATTATTTTTTATACGGGAGAGCAGGATGAGCTACATAGCCCTTTTGACCAAATAGTTTGTATAATTTATCAAATTACTTATATAATTTTATAATGGAAAAAAAAACCCTAACATTTCTGTTTAATGTATTTTTTGTGTATTAGGCTCTGCACAAGAGTTGGCAGCAGCAAGAAACCAGGCAGCTCTTCAGAACATGAGAAACTCAAGAATGATGGTCCAGAATGCAGGCATGATTTCAATGGCAGCTGTCCAGAATCCCGGCACAATGCCCACTACTGCTAGTCAGTCTGAAATGGGAATGAACCCTTACAGCAACGCTTCGAATAACCAGCAGGGAATGTACAACATGAGCACAGGAATGAGCCAAATGTTACAGCATCCAAACCAAAGTGGCATGAACATGGCACATAACCCCGGCCACGGACCAAGGCAACCCACCGCTTCACAGAGTGTTGCAATTGCTGGAGGGTTTACTCAAAGCATGTTAGCAAATGCTGCAATGTCCCAGCAACATCTTCAAATGAAAGGGACTGTAGGCCAGTCTTTGCCCAAGGCCCAGGCTCCAAGACTACAAAGCATGATGGGAAATGCTACTCAGGGAGCACAGGCCTGGCAGCAGCAGAGTTTGCAGGTCATTCATGGAAGGACTAGTGGGGAAATAGGGTCATTTAACAATGGTGCTGCGTATCTGATGTCTGCGGACAGCCTAGGACTGTAAGCAGCATTTCTCCAAGAATGACTCAAACTGTTGTGGACGCTTCAGGAACAGTGAGGAACCTGAACCCAGCCATGGCAGGACAGATGATGCCATCTTTGCCTGGACAGCCAAGAGCCAGCCAGCCAAGGACACTTGTCATGACTGCTATGACCCAAGGCATTCCAAACATGGCAGCCTTTACCCAGGCCGCTAGCCAACAAATACCTGGTGGTTCCTTTGTTCCCAGCAGTCAAAGTCAAGGCTACCACAGGACCATCAGTCAAGACTTGTCCTACAGCTATGGTAGCCAATCGGCTGGCAGTTCATTTTCAGGTATACCAGAAGGCACAGACTTAGTAGACTCTATAATGAAAGGAGGATCAGCCGATGAGTGGATGCAAGAGTTTCATGAATTATTTGGAAACCAGTAGTGAATGGGCGTGGTTATTTTATTGTTTTTTTATAATAATGGACAACTAAACCTTGGTTAGTACTCATGGCTGAGCTGAAACATCCATCTTTGTAGTAACTTATGAAAAAGTCAGGTGGTGATTGTTGAGCTGGCTCAGTTTGGTGAGTTTTCAAAATCTCCTCCTCCTTGCAACCCATACTGGAAGAAAATGCCTGAACCCCATGCAGGCTTCCCCATGGCCAGCATCTGTCAGGCAGGTCTGTGGTCAACAGTGGGCTATACAGGTTTGAGGCGATTGGGTAGTGGGTTCAGCTGGACCCTGACAGGAATGTCCAAGATAGTAAAATGCAGCAGTACTGATCTGCAAAGGTAGGGCTCAGCCCAGCAGGCTGGTCTTGCAATCCAGGCTTGCACAGGTCTCTGTGTTGGCATGTTAGCGTGCTGAGCCAGGTGACTGCCCTGCACTGAAAAACAAGTACAGTTCACTAGCAGTGACATGAGAAGCAGCAGCAGTAGCAGGGTCCTCTCCAGTGTCGACTTGATGTTAGCCTCTTGTATTTGAGAATAAGATTACCCTCAAGTATCTGAACCACAAGCAGCACATTTATGATTTGGTCAAAATGCTTAAGAAGAAATGTCTTCAGGTTGTTCTTTACCTACAGAAACCAATAAACTCCCAGAGCAGAAGTAATTATTTGTAACCAGTGACTACACCAGTCATCACTCTCCTCTAAATAATTGACCGATGACATAATGCTGCTGTTTACAGTGGTAGAATTGAGTTTGAAGCTAGAGAAGACCTGTCTTTAATGTGAGCCCTCCCCCCTTTCTAAGTTATTTTAAAAAATGGCTAGAAATGGGGCATTCTGATTGGAGGATTGCTTTCTAAAGGGTTATGTTAATGTCTTGAAACCCTGATGTCCAATACAGTAAAATACTTAGAATTTAACCAATAAAGTATTAATTCAAAAAACAACAGCATCTTAGTTTATTATATAATAATAGAATTAAGGCAGGTAGTTTAGGGGTGTGTTTACCTTCATTACTCTAACCCATGAGGCACTCTGCTTTGCCTCGTACCTAATAATTACCCTAGAGTTAGATTAGTGAATAGTAATTGAACCCCCTGGTCATGCCTTAATGCTTCAGTAGTAGTAATACATGATGAACTACTGGGACTTGCTTCAGAACTGTGGGGTCTGAGCCCCCACCACCCCCTGCCACATCATTCCAACACTGGATACATGGGAACTGCACTTGGACTCTCCTGGTTTTAGAGATTTTCCACTACAGTTAAATTGTCCTGAGAATATTTAATGTGCTAAATTTAAGAGTAGGGCAGGCAAATCCTGAGCGGGGATCCACAGCTTTCATTTTCTTTCTGTCCATTAAGTAAGTATAGCAGAGACTGAGCACATCAAAAGAAATTGTGGGTGTGTGTCCCTTCCTGTCCATCACAATAAAAAAAAAATACAACTGTTTTGTGAACAAGTAACAGTAACACTGTAATAGCAGGCAAAAGGGTAGACTAGACTGTGAAATTGAAATAACCAAGTGCACACACTTGTTTATTTGTGTTTACAGTAACTCATCTTTTTTTTTTTGTTACCAATTATTTATTGAAGTTTCTACATGTATTGGATTGTTTTTGTGCTTCTCAGCAGTGTGTGTGTATGTATATGTATATATGTTTTTTTGGGGGGGAGGGGCATAGACATGCAGTGTCTGCTTGTCACCTTTCCTATATGTGTGAACTGCTTGACAACTGATCAACTTTGTTCCAGAGACTTACATTAATTCATGTGATCATAAGCTTGAGTTCTTTTCACAGTCTTTCAGGAACTGCAGTGAAGCCCCCTTCGTTTTTCTTTGCCTGTCTGCATATTTGTCATGGTCACCCTTGTCATGTACGTCAAGACCTTAAGCGATTCCCTTGCCAGGTAAGGTTGAGTTGGAATCGATGGGTGGACCTGGGAAAAATCTGTGGAAAACAACACGCAGGAAGTGCCCTTCATTAGCTCAGTAATGACAGCGCTAAGGTTGTGTTGTCTCTCAAAGCTTCCTCCAAATACTTCATATCGGGACCAAGTAAACGTAGATGTAGATTTGAAAGAACTTTTTTTTTGTACTATGGTGCTGATGTACATGTGATGTTTAAAAGGAAAAAATGTAATGGTTATTTGTAAATATGTTTTTACAGGTAAAAAAAACTATCAATTATATCACTGGGTCTAAAAATGATTACTGTTTGTTTTAAAATAAAAAAAAAAAAGTATTTTTTATTTTATCCTCAAACTCATCATCCAAGCGAAAGTATTGCACTTCAGACAATGTCTTACTACTAATTTGTACTGTACACCTGAAAGCGACTTTCTCCATTTTATTAGAATTCTTTCTAGTTTTTTTTAGTTTTTACTCTGTATCCTAAGCAGTGCTTATTTTTTTTTTGGCAACTGTACAGAATTGCGAAATGTTAAACAAAAACGAGTGATGATGAGAGATGCCGTTTTCAGAAAACAATAAGAATGTTATCTAAATGAACCTATTATTAAAATGACTTTTACTGCACTATGTGAACTGTCGTCATATTTAATAACTGGAAGAGCCTGCTTTTATCAAATTTGTTTTGGATTGCCTAGGAATTCTGCTATTCCTGGTTAGAGTTTATGCCTTCCTCCTTCAGAGTTTCTGAACAAACTTTTATCTTGTCAGTTGCAACATTCTTTTTTTTTGGGAGGTGGGGTGTTCAGCTGTTGGAAATGTGGTGAAGTAGCGCGTGGAATTTTATTGCTTTTGTGCTAGCGAGCCACATTGTCACATCTAACTTGGTCAAGAGTGACTGTTTCCAGTCCCGCTAGTAAACGCTTCGTGAGCAGCAGCACTGCCAGTGGACCAGACAGACATTCTTTCTGGCAACAGGCCTTGTTCCTCATGCACACAGAGGGAGAGTGGTGGGATCAGGAGAAAACCTAGCCTGTATGCAACCCTCTTGGCTTACATAACATGCAACCCAGTCAGGTGACTGGCACCATATGACAGCCCTCTCTTGGTGTTAGCCAGGCCAGGCATAGCCCAGGGAGAACCTCTTTGTCTGTGGATACAGGGCGGGGGTTGCCAGAGAGTTCTGCCCATTTCAGTTACACTGTATACATCTCTACCCTGTCCATGGGGGGATTTCAAGTCAGACAGACGTTCCGAAAAAAATATTGCACTGCAAGGGGGATTTAGGCAGTAGCCATGCTTTGCTGACATATATTCTGTTTGCACACTGAAAACACAGTCCATGAAAGTTATTCTGGTTAGCATTGTACAGACAGGTTAGATACTGTCCTTGGACTTGCTATATAAAAGAATGTACCCTCCACACATCTTGAGTCACACAACCCCCGAGTCACCCCCACCCCATTCTTCTTTTCATACACCAGAGGGTGAGGTTAAATCTAGGGTCAGAGCCTGTTCAACCCTGCATAAGTTTACCTATTTAACCTTCTAGGCAACAACCATTGGGTGTCTACATTTTATTCCCCTAGAAACATAGAATTTGACGGCAGATAAGAACCGCTTGGCCCACCCAGTCTGCCCATTTCGCTACCTAATGGACAAGCTGCAGATCCTAGTTAACCAGCAGCCTACTTCTTTCTACCCCCACCCCCTAGAATTGCCTTATGGCTGGCCCATGCATGCTTGAATTCAACCACTGTTTTTGACTCCACAACCTCCTCCGGAAGGCCGTTCTGCATCCACAACCCTCTCTGTGAAAAAATACTTACATTACCTCTGAGCCGCCCCCCACTATCTTCAAATTGTGCCCCCTTGTTCTTGCACACCTCTTTTTTTGAAAGATGCTACCCTCTTGGACTTTGTTGATTCCCTTGAGGTATTTGAAAGTTTCTATCATGCCCCCCCTCTCCCTCCTTTCCTCGAGGCTATACATATTAAACTCCTTTAGTCTCACTTCATATGTCTTCCGGTGAAGACCCTGCACCATTTTAGTTGCCCTCCTCTGGACAGCTTCCATCCTGTCTATGTCCTTGTGGAGATTGGTTCTCCAGAACTGCACGCAGTACTCCAGATGGGGTCTCACAAACTGTCTGTACAGAGGGATAACAACTTCCTGTTTTCTGCTGGCGATGCCTCTCCCTATACATCCCAGTATCCCCCCAGCCCTCCTTGCTGCCCTCTCACATTGCTTGCCCACCTGTAGAGCGTTTTCTCCACTGATGGTCAGGGAGCTGCTCAGCCATGTCCCACCTCCTTCCAGCACACACCTGCTGCCCTTGGAGCATACCTGGTCAGTGAGTCCTCCCAATGACTTGCCCTCTGTGGCAGGGCTGGTGGAGGAAGGGAGGATAATCCCCTTGTTCCAGTCCACAAGTCCAGGTTGGATTGGAGGTAGGCAGCAGGGTTTCATTAAGCCCCACCACCACCACTTCCATTTTCTCCTGACTTCCTAACACCGCGATGACATGGGCGATGCAATCTCATGGAGTACCCCATATGCTCTGGAATTACAGCCCCTTCCGCCCACCCTGACCTAAGTCTGCCTCCCAGCCATTGGCACTAACACCAGACCTCCATCTGGTGGCAGCCAAGAGCTGGGACAACACCTCATCCCAGTCTGGGAGAGGAGAGCTGCCTGGCAGTCACTCTGTCCTCACCCAGCCTTCTCCCCACTGCTGACACCCAGCAACCTGAGTTCATTCCTGAACTCCATCACCGGCACAGTGAGAGGTGAGGCACCCCAGTGCCCCAGCACTCTGCCCCACCGGGCCGGCTCTACACATTTTTAGCACACAGTGATATCATAGTGCCTGAACAGCAGGTGGTACAGGAGGTATCGCCATTGCAGGGACTTTTACTTTCAGACTTGTGTTTACTGATGGCATCCCGGGGGTACCCTGGTCTTGAGGGCCACAGCTCTGTGCCAGATCATTCTCCCTGCTAAAGCCCTGAGATCACCCCTTTGCTGGATGCCTCACATCAGCTTCTTGAAGCTCACCAGCAGGTGCTTGGTACAGTGTGGCAGCACATCATCCAGCCTGCCTTCAGGCAGTGTCTAACAGTCACGCCAACCCCTCTGCCAAAGGCAGTGGCTCTGGTACCCATCCCAGCTCAGGATCTCCTCTACTTAGTTAAGGCATATCTCCTGCTGTACTCCACAGCTCAGTTTATCTCACCAGGTCTTTCTCCATCAGCATCTCAGTTGGTAGCATCTCTTGGGTACAGGACCACTCATGCTTTCCAAAAGATGAACACCCAGTCTGCTGTGGGGACTCTCCCTGCACTGCAAGGCTGCCAGGGATGTCCCTTGAGAGGAAGCTCCTTAGGGTTCCGACATCATCCCGGCATGTCCCCTACATACTTCTAGGATTTAATAGTGATCTGCCCTAAATGCCCCAGATCCTTCCCTGGAATCTCCACTGCTGTTGTTAGCCTGTCCCTGAATACTGCCAGGTAACGGACATCAAGATGAGTAGTCCTCAAAAGCTTGCTCCATCAACAGCTGCACTATGTCAGGCACTTGCCACCATGGGCAGTCTGACAACCAACCAGAGCAAGTCAGCTCAAGCCACCGTTCCCATTGGCTATTTATGCGCCGCCCACTGGAATCAGTAGTGTGAGGCATTACCAATCAGTGTGCTCTGGGCCTACCATTCTAGTAACCAATGCCTCACCCTCTTGCAGCTGGAGGGGTTGTTAAATGTACTTATTCCAGCCAAATGGCTTGATGTGAGTGACACTTGTGTCAAGGTTTGCTTTCTGCAAACTCTCGTCTCCCCAACTGAGCTAACAGGACAGAAACCTTCCCATATCTTAAGAAAAAGCAGTTTATGTGGGGCTGTGAAAGAAAGAAAGTTGCTTATACCCTGCTAGTGTTAGTATGCAGATTCCCACTCTTGGACCATGGAAATCTCCACTGGGTGCTAGCTTCTTAGTAACAGCCTCTTGGCTTCAACAAGGGCAGCCATTAGCCACCTGCATAGGTATGGGTGTCAGGCTCTCAGTACATTAGTGATTACCAGAATGACGAAGGGTGCTTCCCTTGAGAATATCTGCTGCAGTTATTTTACAGATTTGTAGCACCTGATTCCACCATGAGTGTAGCCTGATACCTTGCCTCAAGGTACGTAGCAGGGTACAACCTGTTCAACCACATTTCCAACATGCATTAGTCTCCATGAGTTCAGTTTGAGCAGTGTCACTGGAGTCTGATAACCAGAGGTGAAGCATTTTTAGCCTTGTTTACACTGCCGACTTTGCGGCGCATCAATCCATGCGCATGGGCTGATGTGCTGTAAAGCCGGCAGTATAAATACTTTGCAGAGTGCCTTAGGTGCCTCTTGGATCCTTTTTTTTGATCTGACTCAGTTGTGGGTATCAGTATGGGAGCGGGCACATTAACCAGCAGTATGGACACTTTGCTGTGCTTGCTCCGATACAAAGTCTTTTTTCCTTCATCCTCAAAAGAATTTACAGTCCCTTCTCGGACTGACCTGCAACACTGCGGTGGGCTGTGTAAACAGTTAATTGATGGGAACAAGACAGCAGAGCGGGAAGGAGCATCACAGATGCCAGAGTGCTACTGCTGCTGTGTAAACATGGCTCATGTCTGCATTCGCATCCCTCTGACATCCTTACACCCAATGTAGGCATTTATACAACACTCTACCTAATCCTCATCAGACAGTCCCCTTCACAGTAGTGTTTCGTATCTCAGCCTCACCTAACTCGGGAATGGAAAGTGGGTTAGCAACATATTTTTGTTGCTCTTCCCCACCAGTGAAACTTTCTGGACTCCTTGTCCTTTTCCTTCCCCCACCAAATCTTCCAAGCACCCTCTATTCGGTAACTGAAGTCAGGGTCCAAACTCATTTACGTCTGAGCTCCAGACCTCTGTGCTAATCTAATAGCTGTAGCTATAGAATACTCTTTAAAGCACGAGACTTGAATCCTCCCATTACTCTGTGGGACTGTTGTTCAAAAGACTGAGAATCTGGGCCCCCTTTCCACTATAGATTTGTAGCATGCTTGAAGAGCAGTCGTCCCTAGTGAACCCTGGTTGGCTATTTCTCCAGTCTGGTTTTTATTTTGTAGTTATAGCAGAAAGTGTATTTTAGCCAGTTTTTCTCAGTTGCTCTGCATTTAGATAGGGTTTTCTATAAATAAATAAATGTTTCTCTGATTCCCAGGAACCGGAGAATATCTTTTCTTCATTTGTCAGACATATGGCTGATCCCTTCAACACCCTCCATTAGAAACAGAGGAGGAGTCCAAGAAATTCTATGTACAAGAATGTAATATGCCATTTCTGTACTGTTATGAAAATTTTAATAAAATTAAAAAAAAGTCGACAAAGGGTGAAGAAGATGCTGATTTTATGGACATGCTTGGAGTAGCTCCATCAAGAATATTGTTAATTCCCCATACATAAGCCACTTAAAAAAGGCCATAGCAAAAATTATGGCTGCACCCACTTCAGCTGCAGCCATCGACAAAATCTGAAAGAAAATATCAGGTGGACAAGCAGGGAGTGGAATATCTGTATACTCATCCTGATCACCGTGGGGTAGTCCAGGCTACTGCTTGTGAGAGAGCAAAAATCACTCTGTCTGTGCAACACCAGAAAAAGACTAAAAAAATTCGATATTGTGGGAAAAAAGATTTATACAACAGCTTCCCTGCCGATCAGGCAGGCAGCTTATTCAGCACAATATAGCACAGTACCAGGAAACACTTTGGAACACAATTCTGGCACTGGCACAAAGATCAGAGGATGGTTTGCCACAGGACCTAATTGCTACAGGAGGATCAGCCCTGGATGATGTAAAATGTATCTTTTCAGGAATATCTCTGGCATCAGGTCATACCTATGGAACTTAGCCGTCAGCTGCTAGGATCACACGAAGCTTTTCTGCAGCAGTCTAGCAGGGCCGCCCACACTTACGCCAGGCTCTGATGTCACATCCTCATATAAGCGTGAGACAGCCCGCCCTCCTCAGTTCTTTCCATTGACCATTTGCCACAGACTCCATGGAAGCTTCGTCGCTCAGACGACAGCCAAAATGTTACTTACCTTTTCTTTTGTTACAAACTTTGAAACACTTTTTAAGATTTAGTTTAATTTTAAAGATTTATTTTAAAGTGATTCCTTTTATTTTTATGTCGAGAAATTCTCCCTTCACTGGCTTTTTCCGTTGCTGTGGAAAGGCGATATCCTCAACCAACGACCACGAATTTTGTGTCTGCTGTCTTGGACCTTGTCACAATGCTCTTGCCTGTGAGCTTTGCCTGAAGTGCAACCTCACCACCTGGCAGCACCACAAGAAAGCCGTCAGAAATTCCTCCTGAAGCAACAGGCAGCCAGTGGAGAGCAGGGGTCTTCTGGGGCTCCCCCTCCCAGTCACTGGTATTCTCTTTGGGCTCTCAGGCCGCCAAGGCCTAGGACAAATCCTCGGTGAAACATTCTCACCAGGATAAGGCCCATTCCCACTGACGGTGATCTCAGTCCCTGTTGGATTCTTCCTTGTCTTCTCCTGGGATTGCACCGTTGAATGCTTTGGCTTAGACATCTCTCTTCATGCAGGCGCTGCTCCTATCAGGCCCACATGGTGGAGAGTTCTCCCAGCCTCTTAGGGCTGCAGAAGGGCAGTCGGCCTCGGATCATCGGCCCCAGCCTCGCTATCATGACCTCTTGAACCTTGAGGTCCACATGCACTGGGCCCCACTTCCTCTACAGCGACTAGTGGTGGTTTGTTGGAGCTGGGCTCTTTTCCTCTCAATCAGTACCTGTGTCAATGGTGCTTCCTCACCCTGCCGTCAGTCTCAATGCAGTCTCACTTCTATAGCCTCGGCTTTCATCAAACAGTTTGGTCCGTGGTCTGGGCCTTCATCACCCTTGCCATCGGGTGCTGCTTCGTGTCGATGCCTGTTGAGCCTGTCCACCCTCACCCTCTAGAGAGCTATCAGTACTCTGCCCATTGGTCCCAGCTGCAGAACAGGCCAGTATAGAGGAGGACTATCTCCTTGATCTCATCCTCCCTGATGAAGAGAAGACATGGAGGTTGACTCCTCTGACAGGTCTGCTGTCTCCTCCAGGAGTGAGGACTCTGTCAAACACCCCAAGCGCCCCCAGAGGACCCCTCCTTCTTTAATATTATGAAACAGCTCTCTTCCACTATGGGGTTCCAGACTGAGGAGGATAACGTCACTAGGACGTACCTTGTGGATTTCTTGGAGATCCCAGAATAGCCACCAAAAGTTATTTTTCTCTGCTTCCAGCACTACAGGATGCTGCCTGGCACAAGCCAGTTTGGAACCTGCCATGCCCAGGAAGGCTGATAAGCTTTACCAGGTGCCCTTGGTGCTGCCTTTCTGTGCAGTCCAGCCAGAAACCCGACTCAGTGGTAGTCAGGGCAGCTCATGACAGGTCCAAGGTGCCCAAGCACCTAGCTCCCTCCCATTGACTGGGAATCTCATAGGATTGACCTCTTGGGCAAGAAAACATTTGCCTGAGCCAAGATGGGCCTTAGAACTACCTCATATGATCGAGTACCACCATAACCTCTGGAGGAAGGACAAGGCTGCTGCTCAGGCCCTTCCTGGGGGTGCCCAGAGACAGGAAATTCTCAAAGTTCTCCAGGCCTCGGAAAATGTTAGTAAGCATCTCCTCAGAGCCACCTACGATATAACTGATACTACAGCCAGGTCAGCTGCCACTGGCATTTGCCTTAGAAGGCACTCCTGGCTTAGAGTCTCTGACTTCGCTGCTGATATCCAGCAAAAAATGTTGACTGCCCCTTTTGTGGGTCACAGACTTTTTGATCCTAATGTGCAGGATATTATTAATGACCTGCAGCCCTCTGGCAGGGCTATTATGTCTGTCCTCCATTTATCATATCCAGCCTAGGAGCAGATCGAGACCCTCCTTTCCTAAGGTTTCTCACACGTCTGGCTCCAGAACCAAGTTTCAGGGCAAGCGCAGAGCCAGTTCTGCCTTGCCTGCCCGCAGCCCCAGCTGCTTGTTCTGCCTTAGCCTGACTCCTTACCAGACCCCCCCTCCTCTTGTTCCAAACCAGGAGGTGGTGGTTGGAGGTCAGCTGTTCCTCTATCTGTCCCAATGGAGAACCATTACCACAGACACTTGGATCCTGCAGATAATCAAACCGGGCCATGCTCTAGAACTTCTAAAACAGCCTCTAGATGTTCCACCGGTTCCCACCTCTTATTCTCCAGACCACACAGCGGTGCTGCAGGAGGAAGTGTTCACCTTGCTGTGCAAAAGGGCCATAGAGCCAGTGCCCAGGCAGCAAAGGATCAAAGGGTTCTATTCCCAGTTCTTCTTGGTTCCCAGAATAACTGGGGACTTGAGGCCCATTCTAGACCTCAAGGAACTAAATCTTTACATCCAGTACAGAAAGTTCCAGATGGTAACTCTACATGGCCTTCTTCCTCTGCTCAGGCAGGGTGACTGGCTATGCTTACTGGACATGCAAAATGCCCATCTACATATGGTTTGCACCTCTCACAGGGGGTACCTACAGTTACTCATCCAGGGGTAGGATTACCAATTCAGGGAGTTGCCCTTCGGCTTATCCTCTGTGCCACAAGTATTTATCAAGTGCTTTGCAGCTGTAGCAGCAGCCCTCTGACTCGATGGTCAGGAAGAGCACGGGTAGTGAAGAATTTATTGAAAATCTCGGCAACAGAGGATGGGTCAGAGACAGGTGACCCATCTAATTTAAGGACTCGGACAGAGTGTACAGGAGGGTCAATGAGGGAGCAGATAACATTCCAGAAAGTAGCAGGCAAGTTCAGATTAATTATGCGGGGGTCTTGAAGTATTCAGCTTTAGCTAAACAGACAGCCTTGGTGCAAGCATTTCTGATGGTTTGTATAATTGCAGGTTAGACAGGGATTGGGGGACTTATATCGAGCCCATGCTCGATCCCAAGCTTTGCACAGGGTTAAACGGTCCATCGTTATCCAAGAAGGTGGGGGTGGAGACCCTTGACTGACTTTTTTTTAGAGTGGCATGGAGATTGCAGATGTAAGTGAGGGTGTTAGTAAAGTGGTCGAGGGCAGAGTCGACTTCTGGGGCCAAGAGCACTGGGGACCAGTCTGCATAAGCTAGGTCCTGAAGAAGGGCAGCTGTGTCCAGGGCACGAAGCGGTGAAACCAGATGTATTTAGGGACAAAATGGGGAAGATGCACCTTCCTTACACAATAGGTTATGCAGTGATCACTGAGGGTGTCAGGAAGGACGCCAGCAGCAGTGATGTGATGGGGATGTGAAGGAAAGCACTCAGTCTAGAAGGGAATAGTTAGTGGAGTATGGGTTAAAGTGGGTAGGTTCAGAAACCAGATGGGTGAGGTTTAGGGACTCGGTATGTAGGAGGGTGGGCTTGGAGGAGGAGAGCCAATTCAGGATGAAATCACCTAGAAGGATAAGCTCCGGCTGCTGCATGAAATTGACCAAGGAGATGCATATGACTAACGAGTCATGGGCAAGACTAGGGGAAGTCTAAAGTGGTCTAAAGCACTCCTATAAAGATTGGGAAAGGCAGTGGCGCTGAGGTTGAGGTGCTGGATGCCACACCTCGCTCCATGCGGAAACCAGGTTCGGAGGCGGACTTGGGTCGCTGGTGGGCCAGCCGGGAGAGTTAGGCTTGAGAGTCCACGACAGCTCGCCTACTCCGGGAGGGTCAGGCTATAGCCCGAATACTTGTCTGACTCGGAGCGAAGGCTTGAGTACTGCAACCCCAATGTTAAGGGAAGGGCTGCCGACATACAGGCGTGGCGTTGGCACTCTGCACCTTGGCGTCAGGGAGTCCCTACGCTGTAGGGGTGGGAGAAAGCGCCTGCCATCGCCGGGAAGATGGAGCCTCTGGAGGCGTGCCCTCGATGTGCCTCCCCGCCCTGATGGCCCCGGACCCGGCGAAATCTGATTGTTGGGGTAGGGGCTCTGCCCATCCCCTGCTCGGGGTAAACGAAGCTCTATGGGGTTCCTGTGGGGTCATACAGGCAGGGTGGAAGGCAGAGGATGTCTACCTTGAGGCTCCTGAGGGGTCGGGATGGCAGGCAGGAAGGAGAAAAATAGTAATTTCAAAAAAAAAAGATTGGAAAAGAGAGGAAGGGATAGGAGGAGATGATAAGCTCATGAGAGGTGGAGCAGGATTCAGCGGAGGGAGATGGAGCAAGAAAGGATTGTCAGATATACAGAGCTACACCACCACCTCATTTGCCGTGGCTTTAGCAGTAGAGTTTGAAATCTGGGATAGCAAGGGAGGAGTCAGGAATCAACCAGGTTTTGGTGACACACAAGATATCTAGAGAGTGATGGGCAAGTCAGACTTTGAGAGCATCCAACTTAGGGAGAAGGCTCCTGGCGTTCCGGTGAAAGAGACTGAGACCCTTGGGGATGGCAGGAGGTGAAGTGGAGGGGCCGGGTTGTGTTTGACATCACTAGAGAGAAGCAGAAGGAGGAGAAAAGAAAGTTAAGAGGGGTACTTCTGTCTTTTGGGACATCAGGAGGAAGAGGCGGGAGCAATGAGTAGGAGGCTCATGGAGGGACAGTAGCATTCTGGGGTGAATGAGAGGGCGAGAGGAGGGAAAGGGGTTGCATGAGCAGGACTTGAAGAGAGGCGGGAGACATGCTGGGGGAGATGGGGTTGGGAGGCAGAAGTTCTGAGAATAGGTGGGAGGGTGGGTAGGAATGAAGTCAGGAAAAGTGAAGGGTGAGGTGAAGCATGGTGGGGAAGAGTAGGAGGAAGAGAAAACAGATGGTTGAGGGGGTGATAAGAGGGAAGGTAAGAAATTGGTATGTAGGGAAGAGGAAATGGGTTAAGTAGGCAGGGAGTCGATCAAAAAGGTTAATCTAGAACAAAGCAAGTTTAGGCTATAATACCTCAGAAGTAGGCGTAATACAAGTGCTGGGGGAACAAAGTTGCTAAGCCCCGTTGAAACTTCAACTGAAGTCAAATATGATATACAGCTGTCAAAAGCAATAACGCAGTTTGCAGTTGAAAGCATCAGAATAAAACCAGTATTAAAATATTACTGTGGATCTTCAAGGATAGCTCTTGCATCAGGTCATACCTATGGAACTATACCCACAGGCACTAGGCCCACACAGACAATTTTGCTAGCAGTCCTCCAAGGAGCTGCCCATGACCGTCCTGCATCAGCGCCACTCCTCTACATAAGTGTGGGCCGCCTGTGCCCTCCTCAGTTCTTTTCCTGCCTGACCATCTTTATCGGACCTCATCTGGCAATGCCATTCATGCTTCTGCTGATGCGGCACCTCAGCCCCTTGCGCCGGCGCTGCTGAGCTGTTGCGCCGGCGCTGGGTCCCAGCAATCCCCCAGCGATGCCGCTGGGTGCTCCGACTACACCTTCCGTTGACATACAGATGGTGCTTTCCTCCTTTGTAGAGGTAATCCAGCACTCGGTCCCTTCCCCAGGCTTGATCACGCTGTGCCTGCCCGCTAGGCCTGCCTCTGCACCAACTCCCACCACCACGACGCACCACACTCAGTATAGGGTGTCGACGCCATCCTTGCCGTCTCTTCATTACTCGGAACCTGTAGAAGAGGACCAGGAATATAATCCCAGCCTTCTTCCCCAGATGAGTAAAGGGCGAGGATGAAGATGGGTGTAAGATCCATATAGATCTAACTCCACTGTGTCATCAGGAGTGAGAGTCCACTAAGCATACCCCAAGGTCCCCTCCTAATGACCTCTCTTTCATTTCCATTACAAGACAGCTCCGGACAGCAATGGGGTTTGATGCTGCAGAGCAAGATATTACTAGGAGAAAGCTGGTAAATTTCTTGAAACTACCAGACTTTCCTCCTTTCATTATTCCTCCCCTCCTGGCTACTTTGGAGGACATCATGATGGCTGCCTGGTACAGGCCTGCCATGATCCCTGCCATGCCTAGGAAAGCAGACAAGCTATACCAGGCTCCCTCCAGGAAGCCTTTCTTTGCTGGGCAGCCCCAGGCTGACTCCAGTGGTCATAAATGCACCATGATAGGTCCAAAGTCACAACATCTAAGATCTTTGGGGATATCTCCTTCAGCAGGTCGCACCTCTGAAACTATAGCCACGGGCACCAGGACCACACAAAACATTTTTTGCTGGCAGTCTTCCTGGGGGCTACTCACGGCGATGTCATCACACGATGTTATCCCTATATAGCTGTGGGCAGCTCCATGCCTCCTCAGTTCTTTTCCGCCATCGACCATCACACTTCGACTCCATGGATACATACGTCGCTTCAGTCAACTGCCATTTTCCATTTACCACGTTTTGTTTTTGTTCCCTAGTTCTGTGATCACTTTATTCCCTAAAAGTGACTTCTCTCCCTACATTTATGCCGACTGGCTTAGTCAGTCTTTTCCGGCTGCAGCTGTGGACTGAAGATCTTTGTAATGGTGTGGGTTCTACAGATGAACACTGCTGAAATTGCAAGCCGACGGCTGACACTTTCACTTTCAGTGAGGGATACTCGAGAAACTTAGCTTGAGCTGTACACCAAGAGGCAGGGCTGTACATAACGCTTTTGTGAGCAAGAGATTCTCCTTGAACAGAGGTTTTGAGAAAACAGAAAACACAGGGAATAGCGTAGCGCTAGCACTACATGATAGTGTGTACGATCGCGAAGGCTTCACGATCGTGCTAACAGCCGTGCAGCACCTTACCAGCGCTGCATAAAGGAATACACTTGGACTTCCTGACATAGAGTCCATAGAACTATTACTTCGATTAACAGGCATAGGAATCTCTCTTTCTTTCATTTTACAATCGCAGGAAGGAGATGAGGGGAAAACGATTAAAGCTTTTCTGGTTATGGTACAAGCAAGACATTTGTACCATAGGAATAAGCATGTACTATTCCTCCTACAGCAAGGCAGTTCCTTCTTACTCATTAGCCTAGCATTATTTATTCTTTCCTCTAATCTAGCAAGACAGCACAGGATACAAAAAAGAAAAGAGGAAAGGAATACTGCTTGCAGACTCTTAATGACATAATTTTATGCAGTTCATCCTGCCTTATCTACAAGGCTATTAGACACGTACCTATTTGTGCTCACACTGTTAGAATTTAGGTCTCCCTTTAATGATAAGGACCAGAGAAGAATACAAGTTGGGGGTTAGTATGGCAGTGGCCTGCCTCCACACTGAGAAAGGAAAAGGGATAGCTACAGCAGAGGTAAAGATAGAGGCTGCAACCATAAAGAAAAGAAAAAAGATGGGTCCAACATCAGTGGCAGGGACTGACCCTGTCACATATACCCCTCCCCCTTCGAAAGAGGGAAGGAGTGACTAACAGATTCCCTACTCCAGAAGCCCTGGAGAGGGTGAAACATCTGCCATCCCAGGGTCCCACAAACAAGATTTTAATATTCTGACAAGAAATCGCCAGAACTGAACATACTCTGGGACATAAGATACACCAACACATAGTGCTCCTTAACATCAAACAGCAAGAAATCAAATACAAGGACGACTCTTTCAGCCAAAAAGAGCTGTAACTTAGAAAGTCCAACTCCCTTTTGTCGAGGGTTGGAGGAGCTCCGGCCCACCCACTCCGTGAAGCTCCATCCCAGGGTCCCATCATAACTGGCACAAATGTGCCAATTACTTACAAAAGTTTAGTTCTAACTTTATCCTGGGATCTTTAACATACCTTATACATATTTACATTATACAGGTTCAGATTTAATATCTACTTGTAACTTCTCAAGTCCTGCACCATATCATGACAAGAAATCTGCATTTGCATGTTCACTCCCTTGTCTATGAGAGACCGTGAATCGGTACGTTTGCAAGGCCAAGTACCATCTCATGATACAAGGGTTCTTTTCCCGCATCTGCTGCAACCAACAGAGGGGAATGTGGTCTGTCACCACCTTAAACTCAGCTCCCCAAAGGTAATATTTCAATGACTCAATTGCCCACTTGAGGATGAGACATTCTTTTTCAATTGTCGCATACCTGCTTTCCCTCTCATGCATTTTTCTACTAATGTAGATAATGGGATGCTCCTCATTCTGGATATATTAGGACAACACTGCCCTAACCCAACTCCTGATGCATCTGTCTGCATGATAGAGGCTTGGAGAAATCAGGGCTTCACAAAACAGGGTATGCTAAAGGGAGGACTTAATTTGCCTAAAGCTGCATTGTACTCAGGGGACCACTCTACCTTGTTAGCATATCTTTTTTTGTTAGTTCTGTAAGAGGACCTGCAATAGCTGAAAATCGGGAATAAAGCATCTGTAGTACCCAGCCAGGCCCAAGAATGCATGGACCTGTTTCTTGGTCCTGGGCACGGCGCATGCAGAGACTGCTTCCACTTTATTCATTTCTGGATGAATGACCCCATTACCTATAATGGAGCCATGGTATTTGGTTTCGGTCTGCCCTAGACAACACTTTGAAGGGTTAATGGAGACCCCTGCCTGCTGAATTGCTAGAAGGACTTGTTCCAAATGTCGCATATGGGTTTCCCAGTTAGGGCTGAATACCACCACATCATCTAGATAGGCAGTGCAAAACTCAGCATATGGTTGTAGCATTTGGTCCATGAAGCACTGGAATGTGGCAGGGGCTCCATGAAGACCAAAGGACATGGTAACAAACTCAAATAATCCTACTGGGGTACTAAATGCAGTTTTCTCCCTAGACTGAGGGGTAAGGGGTATCTGCCAGTATCCTTTAGTAAGGTCTAATGTGGGAATGAAGGCAGCGTTCCCCAGATGATCAATAATATCGTTGATTCTTGGCATAGGGTATCTATCCAGAAGGAGGGCATTCATCCTCTGGAAATCAAGGCAGAAGCGAATACCTCCCTCCTTCTTACTGACCACTACTATGGTTGAGGACCATGCACTATGGGAAGGTGTGATAATCCCCAATTGCTCCATTTTCGTGACCTCCTTTATTACTTCCTCCCTGACATTTACAGGCAATCGGTATGGTTTTTGGTATAGAGGGGTGTTGTGCGTGATTCTGTTATCATGCTCTATACCTATTGCTCGGTCTGGCACATTCGAGAATGTCTCCAAAAATGTAGCTAATAAGTGTTGGACTTGATGGTGCTGGTGTTAGGTTAATGCAGGATTAATATGTACCTCCTTTATTTGACCAGTTTGTTCTAATCTACTGTAAGCTATGTCTAGTTCAGAGTCTTGTGATTCTGTCTGGATGTAGGAACTTATGTTAGGGGGGGGTCTGCTCTCTCATGCCACAATATTAATAAATTTGCACACTAGATCTGCTTACTACATCTCTTGTTGGGCATATGTACTTCATATGTTATCGGTCCTACCTGTCTGATGATGATATAAGGGACTTGCCATCTCATAAGGAGTTTGTTCTCAGAGGCAGGCAAGAGAAGCAGTTCCTGATCTCCTTCAGCAAACTGTTTATGCCCCACCCCCTTATCATATTCTGCTTTTTGTTCAGTTTGTTTTCCAGTAATGATTGTTGGGCCAGTGTGACATATTTCAGTAGCGTTTCCTCAATCCGTCATGTACTCCAACACCCCTTGTTTCCCTATCTGGGTGTTTTCCTCCCAGTGTTCCTTAATAACATCTAGCGGTCCTCGGGGGTTTCAGCCATACAAGAGGGAGAAGGGGGGAACCAGTGGAAGCTTGTGGTACCTCCCGATAGGAGAACAGGAGGTAGGGGAAAAAAGTGTCCCAATTCCTTCCCTCCTCACTGACAAACTTCTGGAGCATTTTCTTAAGTGTCTGATTGAACCGTTCCACCAACCCATCCATCTGAGGGTGGTATGGTGAGGTTTGTACAGCATGGATACCTAGTAGCCGATATAACTCAGCTAACATCACTGAAGTGAAATTTGTACCTCTATCCATCAAGTGTGACAAGGCAGCAGGTAGCCAGGTAAAGCAAATAGGTTGCTGGAATGCATAGGCAGGGGCATCACCAGCAGGAAAAGGGAGGTCATAATTCCACTATACAAGACACTAGTGAGGCCCCACCTGGTGTACAGTTCAGGAGACCTTACTTACGTAAGGACAGAGATAGTATAGAGAAGTTCAGTTGAGGGCAACAAAGAAGGTACATGGATTGCATCACAGGTCCTATGAGGACATGTTGAAGGACTTGAATATGTACTCCTTGGAGGAGAGAGGGATATAGTCGAGACATTCAGGTATCTTACAGCGAGGAACAGGGTGCAGGAAGACATTATTTTTAAGCGAAAAAGATGTTCCAGGACTAGAGGGCATGGGATGAAGTTGCAGGGAGGACAATTCAGAGGAAATGTGAGGAAGAATTTCTTCACAGAACGGGTGGTGGACAAGTGGAACACCCTGCCAGAGGAAGTGGTGGGGGCTGAAACAAGCACGGGATTTAAGAATGCATGGGATAGACAAAGGAATTCTAGAGGTCAGGGTTAAGGGGCAACAGATTTCTAGGAAAACAAAGTAAACTTGCAAGCTCAAATAGGCAGAATGAGTGGGCCATAGGCCCTTATCTGCCGACACTGTTTATGTATCTATGTAATGACCTTCAGGATGCCCATCCTACTAAACACTTTGGCCAGTTCTTCTGCTACCCTGGGGGCTGTTACTGTCCTCATAGGTATCGCTTCCGGGTATCTAGTGGCGTAATCGCAAATGGCCAATATAAATCTATTGCCCTTAGAACTAGTCTCTAGGGGGCCCACCACATCCATGGCAATCTGATCAAAGGGCTGACTGACGAGGGGCGTACTCTGGAGGGGTACCATATCCCTTTTTCTCGTCCGAGCTACTTTCTAACATACGGGGCAACTTTGCACATACTCAGCTACCTGTTCATGAATACCCAGCCAATGAAATCTACCCAAGATCCTGCTTAGTGTGGTGTCCCTCCCAGAGTGACCTACCAGTGGTATATCAAGGGCCAGATAAACTATTTCATTCTGGTATTTGTGGGGGACAACCAGTTGTGTAACTTTATTCCCATTTTTTGGGTCTCTACACTCCCTGTACAAAATATCATTTAACATCAGATACCTGGGGACCCATCATCAGTTTGTTTGTCCACCTGTAACAGCAAAGGGTTAAAGACACATCTTGTTTTGTTCAGATGCCATTATCTCAGGTTTTAGATTTAAAGGGCCCATAATCCCTTTTCCTGCCAGTCTCTCTTTTTTTTCTCTTCATTTAGCCATTTCCCTCTGATCCTTGCCTGGGGACTCGTACAGTTTCTCTGAAAATGGAAAAAGTTTCCCCAGCTCGGCTTGTTGCTTAGTTTGTGACCTAGCGGTTACTGCAACTGGAGGAGGATAATCCTGGTTTCCCAACAATATAGCAAGGTCAGGATGGTCTTGCCCAATGATGATGGGGACTGGTAAATGGGGAACAATTCCCACAGACAAGTCTCGTCTTCCCATTTACAGTCAAGTCCATTGGAGTAGTGGAATAAAAATGAGTGTCCCCATGGATACATGTCACCATTGTCCTGTTTCCTGTTCTTTCCACACCCTCTACTAGGTTGGCTCGAACCAGAGTCTGGCGGTTTCCGGAGTGTAAGAGGGCCTAGGACATGATGTGGTCCCACTTCCATGGTGGCTACATAAGGCGCCCAGTTAGTTAATGCCAAATGTCCAAAGTCTCTCTTCACTGTGGGACAGTTCCTAATAACATGCCCTTTTTCTGGCAACCGTGGCAAATAATTTTGGACAAGGATACTCTCTTCCCTCCTTTCCCTCTTAACTTCAGGATTAGTTTTAAAGTTATTTGTTGGAAAGGTAGTTCTTACTGGGTTGGTAGAGGGAGTAGATGTAATTCCTCCTTGGTTTCTCCCTCTTGCAGGTCGTGCAGCCATGACATCTTCTGCCAGGGCAGTATTTTTTTCAGCTCCTTCAGGCTTGTGTTTACGCACCCACAATTGTACATACTGTGGTAAAACCTTGATGACTTGTTCTATCGTGATAGCCTCCATGATTTGTTGGATGGTCTTGCTGCTGAGTTGCAGCCGTTTGTCATAGGTCCTTTAAGTGCACATATACTTCCGGGGGCATCAGTAGATAGCATCTATAGGTATCTAAAATGCTGGTAGGTCTCAGTATTTATGTCATACCGCCTCAGGATCTCCCGTTTGACATGATTGTAATTTTCAGCGAGCTGTATGTCCAGCCGACTATATACTACTTGTGCTCATCCGGTCAGTTGGGGGGCAAGGCGCACCACCCATCATTCTCTGGGCCACCCACACGTTTGTGTCACCCTCTCAGACGTGGTGAGATATGCTTCAATGTCATCCGTATCTTGTAATCTTGCCAGTTTAATGTCTCGGGGGCTCTGCAGCCTTTCAACATGTTCTGTCCGGATGGCCTGCAGTACTCGCATGGTGTCTGCCCACTTGGCATCCTGTCTCTTACAGTCAATACCTCACTCCTGATCAAGCTGCACCTGCCTGACACACAACCATTTTAAAAGTTCCCTAACATCTTCCATAGGAGCTTGCTCAAGGTAGGAGGCATCCACTTCCTTCTCCGGGCCCTCGGCTTCCAGGGGTTGGTCCATGGGTATCTCTTCCCCATGTATGCTGTATTCATCCTCTGACTTCTCTGAAGGTTGAGCCTTGATTTTTGGCGCACATCTGGTCTACCAGCTAACAACAGGGTCCCCATCTCGCCCATCATCTTCCTAGAAGACTCTGTTGATTTGGCCACCTCCTGCATGTGTCCACCTCGGATAGCAGTAGCTATCTGCCACAAAGTCCCCTTCCCTGGCAAGACACTGCAGGCAGTAGAAATCCCACTTCTAACACCAAATTGTAATGGTGTGGGTTCTACAGATGAACACAGAGACTCAATGTGAGTGCAACCCACTGTTTCCCTAGTGGGATGTTTATTGCTTCATAAACATAAAGGCACCATAAAACAAAAGAAATACTTTAGTGATAAACAGCAAAAGTAAATAATTCTCCAGAACAGAACTTTACTGCCAGTCAGAAAGGACTGACCCTATCTAACCTGTTACCTGCTCAGGCAGTGCTATTTGTACCCACCTACCTGAGTCAGGTGACCTAACATCATCACAAACTATAATATTTATTTATATCCCCAAATAAAATAAGATTAATAAAGCAGGGAACAAGATGCATGGGAAGCACAAGCCAGGGTGAATACAGGGAGAAAGAAACAACCCTTTTTAAAGATTTTACATTCATCAGAATGTTCTCCTGGAGATGATTGACAGCATAGTGCTATAATAATGGGCCACAAGGGGCCGCTACTTCCCTATAAGAGCTCTTAGTATACTGAGAGGATCCCAAGAGGACAGAACTCTTATGCCTGCAAGGGGACCCAACTCCAGTTAAACAGGGAAACGGCCATATAAGGTAAGGTATAAGGTAATTTTTATGTTCCATTATGGAGGTCTGTCTAAATCACTAGTTTGGGCAAAACTAGCAAATTTATACAGTTTAAGCACTGGAGAGCTTGCAGAGCCACTGTCCTAACAAAGCCCCTGTTGTTAGAGAAAAACTGTTCTAATCTTTATTTCAGCCAAAAACAGGAAGGAATATGTACCTAAGGTTTTTCTCCTGGGCAGCACAGTGCTGCAGAGCTGCAAAATAGCAGGAACCTTTGTGAACTGTCGAGCCGTCTGCTGAAATTGCAAGCCGATGGCTGACACTTTCAGTGAGGGATACTCAAGAAGCTCAGCTTAAGCTGCACACCAAGAGGCAGCGCTGCACATAATGCTTTTGTGCATGAGAGATTCTCTTTGAACAGAGGTTCTAAGAAAACAGAAAACAACACAGGGAATAGAGTAGGCTAGCGCTGCACGATAGTGCGCATGATCGTGACGGCTTCACGATCGTGCTAATGATCGCGCAGCACCTTACTAGTGCTGCATAAAGGAATAAACTCTGACTTCCTGACGTAGAGTCCATAGAACTATTACTTCAATTAACAGGCACAGGACTCTTCCCTCGTTCATTTTACAATCACAGGAAGGAGATGAGGGGAAAACGATTAAGGCTTTTCTCGTAATGCTACAAACAAGACATTTGTACCATAGGAATAAGCATGTACTATTCTTTCTACGGCAAGGCAATTCCTTCTTAATCATTAGCCTAGCATTATTTGTTCTTTCCTCTAATCTTGCAAGACAGCACAGGATACAAAAAGAAAAGGGAAGAGATATCCTTGCAGACTCTTAATGACATAATTTTATGCAGCTCATTCTGCCTTATCTACACCTACCCATTCGTGTCTCACACTGTTACTAATAGGTCTCCTTTAATGATAAGGACCCAGAAGAAAGGAAATTGAAGGAAGAAGCAAGTACAAATGGGGGGGGGGGATTAGTATGGAGGTGACCTGCCTCCACACTGAGAAAGGAAAAAGGGATAGCTGTAGCAGAGGGAAATATAGAGGTTGCAACCATAAAGAAAAGAAAAAAGATGGGTCCAACATCAGTGGCAGGGACTGACCCTGTCACAGTCTTCGACAGAGACGACTACAAGGCCTCTGTCTTCTGCTTTGAATTAACCACATGTCCAGGCCTCAATCAAGCTGCCCGGCGGTGCCACCAGAAAGTCCTGGAAATCTTTTTAATAGAGCAGAGTGTTGCTGCCATGGAAAAGGAGCTTCAGGCTACGAGCTCCTCTGCTTCCCCAGCTCCATTCATGGGCTCTCATGCCACCAAAGCCTGGGACAAGTCAGCTGGGAAGCATCACCACAGGGACAAGGCTAGACCCTCCTGGGTGCATTATCAGTTGCTGCTTTGAGTGCCAGATGTTTCAGGGTCATCAGCTGCCTCTCACCCCTATCTTCAACAGGGTTGGCCTAACAACTTTTCCTGCTGGTGCTCTTCTGCACAGCCAGCACTGGTTCATTGTTTCCTTTCTACCACCAACAGTTCCGACTGCCTCCCTCACCCTCTGTTCGACAGGAGGGACCCTGGCAGTGTGGCCCATCAGTTTCTCCTCTACTGGTGCTAATCCATCGTCAGTGATGCTCCTGAACTCACCCCCGCTGATGCTTCTGCCCCAGCTGAATGCTCCTCCTCTCCCTCGGGATGCATTCTGGGAGCTATGCTGGCTGCTGCTGGCTGGAGTCGGTCAGCTGTGGTCAGGCCTGGGTTCCTTCAGACATCGCCCTTGATTGTTCCCATGATGTCAGGGATGCAGGTGCCTCAGTTGGTACCGCAGCTTGCCCCCATTTCGTTGCTGATACAGCCCTTTCTGCCAGTGTTGGGGTCTCAGAACCTCCCCATCATTTCCTTAGGGCACTGTGTCATCGCCAGTGACCATTGACTTCCAAACCTTGTTTTCCTCCATCTGGGACTTCATGAAGTGGGTCACCTCACCTCAGGGGCCATCACCGGAGGGCTGTCTCAGTTGCCTTTGGTACTGTTGCACCATACACCATTGTAACCAGCTCCTTCCAGATCGTCGATGTCTTCAGTGCCTCTTTCGGAACCAGGGGACGACGATGATTATCGTCCCCTCCAGCCCGAACCCCTGTTGCCATTGCCTTCCCAATGCTGACCCATGCCAAGGAGCTTCCTCACAGGCCCCAGCCTGTTTGGCTGCCCTCCCTGGTGCTGACCCCAACGCCAAACCCAGTGTTCCCTCAGCCAGTGCCGATGGGTCTGACACTGATAGTGGTGTACTTTCACTTTCTGCTTACTGCCTTATGGGACTTAATACAGCCTAAGTTTGCTTCTCCCCAAGGCCTGTCCCCGCAGCGGCCCCCTGCTCTTCCAGTAGGGCCGTGTCCAACACTTCAGGACCCGAGGCCCTCTCTTCCCAATCAGGACTCGGGACAAGGACAGTTGTCGCACAGACCATATTCCTCTGAATGACGATGACAACAGCGATGACGGAGGAGCCACTCCTTACAATTCCTCCTCCACAGTCTTGTCTGACAGTGTGGAGACCCCAAGGTATATCCTGCAGTTCCCACCAGATGACCCCTCTTTTGTCTCAGTCATGAGACAATTACAGTCGGCCAGGGGCTTCACACAGAGGAGCAAGATCCAGCTCGACATTGACTGGCCACTTATTTATGATTGCCAGATGCCTCTCCTTTAGTCATCCTCCCATGATTGAACCCTTTGAGGATGCCACTTGGCTGCCTGGCACTGGCCAAACTTGATTCCAGCCATGCCAAAGAAGGCAGACAAATTATACCAGCTCCCAGCAAGGAGGCCTTTCTTTGCCAACCAGCCTCAAGCAGATTTGGGGTGCTCAGTGCCACCCGTGACCGCACATCTCAGTTCCTTGACCCTGGATAAGGAGCCCCAGAGGCTGGATCACACTGACAAGAGAACCTTTGCCTCTACCACACTGACCATCAGGATGTTAAACTACATTGCCCAGTGGGCCAGTATCAAAACCAGCTCTGGGACCAGGCCCTCAAATCTGCCCAGGCCTCCCAGATGACCTCCTAAAACAACAGATGTTGCAGTCCCTCAAAGTGGGATCCGACGTCAGCACACACCTTCTTAGAACTGCCTGTAACGTCATAGATATCTTAGCCAGGGCTGCCAAGGTGGGGATTTGCCTGCACAAACACTCTTGGCTGAGGGTGTCAGGCTTTGCCCAGGATGCTCAATTGTCTATCCTAAGTGCCTCCTTTAGAGGCTTCAAACTGTTTGGAGCAGATGTCTGTCTCGAGTGCAAGCCTCTGGCTACACCTTGTCATTGGTTCACTCTATGTACCACACCACCAGCCCATAAATGGTCAAGTGCCCTTTCAGAGGTCTACCTATAGAACTAAGCCCGCTAACAAGCGTCAGGGTAAGCACCGGGCTGCTTTCGCCTTGCCCACCCCCTCCTCCTCAGAGGGGAAAAAAAAACAGAGTGACCCTCCCCCTGCCCCCCTGTCATTTCTCCTTGCACTTAGACAAGTGGAGGGAAATTATCAGAGGTGCCTGGGTACTGCAGCTAATAAAGAGCAGCACACTCTGGAACTTCTGGAGTACTCTCCAGAAAATAAAACTTCTCTGTCTTGTAACCCTCCAGATCACATCCCAGTGCTCCATGAGGAAATCTACGCTCTGCTAAACAAAAGGGCCATAGAGCCTATCCCAAAAACTCAACAGGGCAGGGGGTTCTACTCTCACTTATTTTGGTCCCCAGATGCACAGGGGATTTCTGGCCCATTCTAGACCTCCGGGACCTAAATCTGTTCATTCAGTACAAAAAATTCTGGATGGTGACATTTCAGGGTCTACTGCCTCTTCTGCACCAGGGAGACTGGATCTGCTCCCTCGACATGAAGGATGCCTACCTGCATATCCTGGGACATGCCTCCCATAGGCGGTACCTAAGATTTATTTTCAAGGGAGCACACTATTAGTTCTGAGCCTTGCTCTTTGGCTTGTCCTTGGCCCCTTAGGTGTTGACCAAATGCTTGGCAGTGGTGGCAGCTGTCCTCAGGCTGCAGGGACGCTTGTCTTTCCCTACCTGGACAACTGGCTTCTCAAAGCCCAGTCCGAGGAGTGCCTGTTACATACCTTGGAAACTATCACCCACCTATTCCATGATCTGGGCATTACGATCAACCTGACCAAGTTAGTTCTGACCCCCTGTCAGCATCTTCAGTACACAGGGGCAGTCCTGGATACCTCTCAGAGCATGACCTTTCTGCCCCAGGACCAGGCAGATCGCCTTACAGCTCAAGCCAGTCTGTAGTTCAACGGCCCCTATGTCTCGGCCAGAACCTTCCTTCGGCTCTTGGGCCTGATGGCTGCAGGGGTTTCTTTCCTCATCCCTTCCCGTCAGCAGATCCTCACAACAGATGCCTCAGGGTTGGGGTGGGGAGCTCATCTAGGGTACCACCAGACACGAGGGACATGGTACCAGCTGAAGTCCTGTCTCCACATACATTTATTTATTTTATTTATTGAATTTTGATGACCGGGTAGGCCCACTGGGCCCCGAAGGTCCCTTTTTCAGGGGCGACCCGGGGAACAGAAACAGTAAGACATACAATCAGGTGATTCAGAATCAGTACAATTACATACAGTCCAGTGATCCAGGTTACAAAAGGAAGACACTATAATGAACATAGCAGTGCAGGTAATTTTTCAATTGTATACCTCAAGTGCAACTTTGGAGAGAATTGGGTCATGATTTGATGTCAGTTTGGTTAAGGGGTGGGGTGTAGTGATCAGGGTCGGGATGATACATGTCATGGAGATGTGGGCCATTCTTTATGCTTTGCAGGCCTTCCAAACTCAGTTATCCCCGGGCCTTCTGCTAGTGAAGACTAACAATATCAGTGTAGTCCACTACATCAAGCAAGCAAGGGGGCCCTCACTTGTACCGCCCTCTGCCAGGAAGCGATGAGAGTCTGGTATTGGGCTCTGGATCATGGTCTCAAATTGTCGGCCATCCATGTTTCAGGTGTCCAGAATGTCCTGGCGGATTCCCTAAGCCGGTCACAGTCAAAGGCACATGAGTGGGAGCTGCTGAACTCCATAGTAGAAGACCTGTTCAACAGGTGGGGTCGTCCAGAGTTGTATGTTTTTTGTGTCCCCATGCAACACAAAACTGCTATTTTTACTCACTCAATCCAGGACCTGAATTTTCTGTTGAGATGTGTAGTCCTCTCCTGGAATTGGAAGTTTCTGTATGCATTTCCTACTTTCCCCTGCTTGAGAGGGTTCTGATCAAGCTTCAGATGGAAGGCATCACGACGATTCTCATTATCCCTTCTGGCCTCGTCAGATCTGGTTCCTTTGCTGCAACAGCTGACAGTGGAACCTCAAGTGTCCCTTCCTCTGTGCACTGGCTAGCTCTCCCAGAACCAGGGCACCCTAGTCCATCTGGACCTCAGATCCCTGCATCTTCATGCCTGGCTCCTGAAGACATAGCCATGGCTCGGTTCAGGGTGTCATCTAAGGTGGCTAAAGTTCTGGCAGTGGCTAGGAAGCTGTCCATGAAGGCCACTTATTCTATGAAGTGGAAAGGCTTAGTGCTTTGGGCTGCTTCACGTCAGCTGAACACCTTCACATACCCAGTTAATCAGATTCTGGAGTACTTCCTGTCCCTTTCAGACTCTGGCCTGAAATACTCCTCCCTTAAGATGCACATGTCTGCCATCTCTGCCTTTCTTATGCTAGTTAATGGTCATACGGTGGCACAACTGGAGGTGTCCTGTACTTTTCTAAGAGGCATTCTTCACTTGAAGCCTCCTATTCATAATCCAATACGCCTTGGGACTTGAATTTTATGTTCTAGAAACGTACTTTGGCTTCTCTTGAGCCAGCCACGACATGAGAGCTACACTTTCTGTCATGGAAAGCATTATTTTTAGTTGCCGTTACTTTGACTCAAAGAATTTCAGAGCTACAAGATGCTCATGTGTGAGCAGCCTTATTTGATTTTCCACAATGACAGTATCTTTAGTACTAACACTAAGTTTCTTCCTAAGGTGGTGTCTGTTTATTACCCAGAGCATGCTGATTCAGGGGAAGCATTGCTCCACACTTCAGATGTGCGTGCAATTCTTCATTATTACAAACATCGTTCGAAGGACTGTGGGAAGTTCTCTTAGTTGTTTGTTTCATGCACCTCTGTCTCAAAACAGTGCTTATCCAAATGGTTGGTGAATTGCATTACTTATTGCCACAGGAAGTATGGTGAGGAACTTCCTGGCATTGTTTATGGCTACTCCACCAGTGGCATGGCCACTTCAGCTACCTATTTCAGGAATGTTTCAGCTGCAGAGATCTGTGCTGCTGCTACTTTTGAGTTCTGTCCATACCTTTACCAAGCACTGCAGTCTGGACATTGCCTCTAGGTGTAGGGCCAACTTTAGCCTAGCTGTCCTGCAGGGCCTACTTTCATAGGCTAGAGGTTTCTTCCACCCAGAGTGTGCTGTCTACTGATGGAACTGCTTGGGACTCATTCCATAGGTGTGGCCTGCTGCAAGAGATACCCTCGAAGTAAGATAGTACAGTTATGTAAGAACTTACTGCAACAGTAGATCTTCAAGAAGATCTCTATCAGCAGGCCATGCTGCCCCTCCATCCATTCACCTGGGCCTGGGAGGCCTTTCTGTGTCAGTACCTCTTTCTCCTTTGTTTCTGTTTGGTGGGAACCTTTGATCCTCCTCAGTTCCCTCAGCTGGGGCTAGGTGGTTTATGGTCTCCGGTGGGAGAACTGAGGAGGGCGTGGGGGCCACCTACTCTTATAGGACTTCCAACTTTGGTGTATGACATCAGAGTTGGGGTGAGGGGCCCTGAGAAATTGCTAGCTAGAAATGTTTCTGTGTGGTCCTAGTGCCTGGCGTCTATAGTTCATAGTGTGGTGTGGCCTGCTGCAAGAGATCCTCTCAAAGATCTACTGTTACAGTAAGTTCTTACATAACTGTACTTTCTATTCCCACTTCTTCCTCGTCCCCAAGTCCACATGGGACTTGAGGCCCATCCTGGACTTACAGAACTTGAACTACTACATTCAGCACAAAATGTTCAGGATGGTAACCCTGCAAGGCCTTCTACCCCTGCTGCAGATGGGGGACTAGATATGCTCTAGACATGCAGGACACCTACCTGCACATCAAGGACTGCCGCCTCACAGGAAATTCCTTCAGTTCCTGTTTTGGGGGAACACTACCAGTTCTGAGTATTGCCCTTTGGCTTGTCATCTACACCATGGGTATTTACCAAATGCTTAGCTGTAGTGGTAGCAGCTCTTGGGAGGGAAAGTCTTCCCCTACCTGGACGACAGACTGCTCAAAGCTCAGTCCAGGGAACAGCTGTGCAACACCCTAGTGCGAACCCAACACTTGTTCAATCCACTGGGGATTACCATCAACCTATCCAAGTCAGTTTTGACCCCCTGTCAGCACCTCCCATTATATAGGAGCTATACTAGATACTGCCCAGGGCTCAGCCTTTCTTCCCCAGGACAGAGCGTAACGCCTAATAGTGCAGGCCCAAGAGGTCTACTTCAGCAGGTATATTACAGCACAAATGTTCCTGAGGCTGTTGGGCCTGGTGGCGGCAGCCATTGTCACAGTTCCCGTAGCGGGATGCACATGCGGATCCCACAGTGGACTTTGAGGGTACAGTGGGATCAGCGCACCGACAACCTCATACAGAAGGTACTGGTCATATCACCAGTGAAGAAGGTTCTTTTGTGGTGCAAGGAACCCTTCAATTTTCTCAAGGGGGTTCCTTTCCTGATTCCTTCCCCTCAGCAAATTCTCACTAAGGATGCCTCAGGGATGGTGTGGTGTGCACCTGGGCCCTCACCAGACCCAAGGGGTATGGACTATAGTGGAGACCTCTCTCCATGTCAATGTCCTGGAGTTGAGAGCTGTCCTGTATGGCTGCAGGCCTCCCAGAACTACTTTCCCCAGGCCCTCTGCTAGTGCAGATGGACAACATCAGTGTGGTGCACTATCTCAACAAGCAGGAGGGAACTCATTCTTACCCCTGTGCAGAGAAGCGATGAAGGTTTGGTATTGGACTCTAGACCACAGCTTGTCATTCAGCCGTCCAGTTCCAGGCTCTCAGATCATCCTGGTAGATGGGTTACGAGGTCTCAGTGCAGAATGCATGAGTAGAACTGTTGCCATCAGTGGTTGAAGACTTGTTCGACAGGTGTGGCCATCCAGAGCTGGATCTTTGCATCCCCACACGACACAGAACTGCTGCCGCTTTTCTGCTCACTAGATCCAGGGCCTGGAGTTTTCTGGACACCTTGTCCCTCTATTGCAGAGGGAGGTTCCTTTATGCCTTTCCTTCCTTTTCCCTAATTCAGAGGGTGTTAATCAAGCTTCAAATGGAGGAGCCATGATGATTCTGGTGACCCTTTTTGGCCTCGTCGAATATGGTTTCCATTACTGCAACAGCTAGCAGTGGAACCCCAGGTACCCTACCTCTACATCAGGGCCTGCTGTCACAGGAATGGGGAACTCTGGTCCACGGGTCCTTCAGTCCCTTCATCTTTATGCATGGCTCCTGAGGACGTAGCCATTGCCAGGTTCAGGGTTTCTCCTAAGGTTGCAGATGTCCTGGTGATGGCCAGGAAACCCTCCACCAGGGCTGCCTATTTGATGAAGTAGAAGTGTTTTGCTTTGTAGGCAGCTTCACACAATCTGGACCTTTTTACTTGTCCAGTAAGCCAGATCCTAAAGTATTTGCTGGCCTTGTCCGATGCAGGACTGAACTACTCTCTGTTAAGGTGCACTTGTCTGCTATTTCAGTCTTCCACGTGCCCATTGATGGCCATCACGGTGACCCAGTTGGATGTGGCCCTTTTGAGGGGCATTCTTCATCTGAAGCCCCCATCTGCAATCCAGTCCCAGCCTGAGACCTGACTCTCATGTTAGAGAAGCTTATTTTGACTCCTTTTGAACCAGCCACAACTAGCGAGCTGCGCTTTCTGTCGTGGAAAGTGTTATTTTTCATCAACATTACTTCTGCTCGAAGGATTTTAGAGCTTCAGGCTCTCATGGGTAATTTTCACAAAGACTGGGTGTCTTTGTGTACCATCCTAAGTTCTTTCTGAAGGTGGTGCCTGAGTTTACTTTGAATGAAATCATTCACCTTCCTGCCTATTATCCAGTGCATGCAAGTCCACTGGAAGCATTGCCCCATGTTTTAGATGTTCATAGGATACTTCAATACTATGTTCACCATACTAAGGACTGCAGGAAGTCCAAACAATTGTTTTGTTTCTTTTGCTCCTGGGAAAGAGGGCGCTTCAGTTTCTAAGTAGTACTTGTCCAAATGGTTGGCAAACTGCATCATTTTCTGTTACAGGAGGTATGGGAAGGAATTTCCTGGGTCTGTTAAAGGCCACTCAACCAGTGGTATGGCCACTTCAGTTGCATATTTTAGAGGTGTTTTAGCTGCTGAGATTTGTGTTGCTGCCACTTGGAATACCATCCATATTTTCACGAGACACTACGGTCTGGACATTGCCTCTAGAAAAAGAGCAGTAAGCTGGCCTATCAGAGCAGCAGTAGTGCTACCACTCATGACACAGGCGACCTGAGTTCAGGAACCGGCTCGGGTTGTCATGGGCCAGCCGGGGGGAGGAGGAGGATTGAATGAGCATCCTCCTTGGGGTTCTGTCCTCCGCCATAATACTGCCACCTGGGTGACCTCGGATGGTAGTGCAGTTGGTAGGCAGACAGTAGGGCGAGGACATCGCTGGGCGGATGCGCAGTGTTGCACTGCTTTGGAATCGTTCCAGAGCTGTGATCTGCTGAAGGAGATATCCCCGAAGGAGATAGAACAGTTATGTAAGATCATACCACAACAGTAGATCTTCAAGGGAATCTCATTCTCCAGAAGGTCATGCCATCCCACCCTCCATCCCCCATGCTGTCTGAGCTTCCTTCCTGTACCTCCTTTTCCAGGGTGGTTTATCTTCTGCTTTTTCATTTGCCTAGTGGTAGGAATCCCTAACTCTCCTTCAGAACCCTCAGGAGTAAGTCCTTGGCGGATGGTCTCTGGCGGGGAACTGAGGAGGGCCCGGGGCCGCTCGTGGCTATATAGGGATAACGTTGGCATGGTGACATCACTGTGGGCGGCTCCAGGAAGACTGCTAGCAAAAAATGTTCCATGTGGTCCTGGTGCCTGATGGCTGTAGTTCCAGAGGTGTGTGACCTGCTAAAGGAGATTCCCTCAAAGAGCTACTGTTATGGTAAGTTCTTTAAGTAAATATTCTTTCCCTTCCCCAGAGAGGAATCAAAAGCTGAACCTCTTGGGCAAAGACTTCTGCCTCTGCCACTTTGGGCCTCAAGATAGCCAGTTACCAGGCCTATAATGTCAGATTCTAAAATGCCCTCAGAAAAAAGGCTGAAGCGGCAGCCCAAGCCCTTCCAGTGGGCCCTAGTAACAGGAAATGCTTAAGGCTCTCCAGACTGGGGCATATGTGGGTAAGCACCTCTTGAGGTCTATCTATGATATCTTGAATACTTCAGCTAGGGCAGCGGCAGCTGACGTCTGTCTAAGAAGGCATTCTTGGCTTAGGGTCTCTGGTTTTACTATTGATGCCCAGTTTGGGGCAGATGTTCAGGATATTCTCTGTGACCTGCAAGCCTCACGGAGGACCACATGGTCTGTTCACTCCCTCTATCACACCCAGCCTAAGAGTGGGCAGAGGGTGCCCTTTCATCGTGCCACCCACAGACCCAGGTTGGGCACTAAGCAGCAGACTGGCAAGTGCAAAGCAGGTGCAGCATTGCCTATCCCACCTCCACTAAAGAAAGTCTCCAAGGGGTGGAGGAGGCAGGTTCCACTTCAGCCTGACTCCTTGCTTGCCCTCCCACAAGTATACCAGGAGGCGGTGGCTGGGGTCATTTCTCCCGTCACCTAGACAGGTGGTGGAAGATTACAAGCGGATGCTTGGGTTCTATAGCTCATGTCAAAATAGTGAAAGCAAAGTAGCAAAAAAAATAATAGCGCAAAATCTGTGCCAACCAACATAGCGAACAGGCATAATGCCGAACAGTCAAAACAGCGAAAATCACTAGAAAAAAAAATAAGCACGTACAAATCAAATACTGCAGATGGCCCGCAACAGCGTCAGAAACACCACTTTTATATCCCTTAACAATCTGAGAGGTGGGCTCCACAGCTGCCACAGCCTGATGTTTTATCTCAGACACCACTCAACAAACAGCTATATCGCCAGCATCGACTGCATGAGTGTGACACTCCAGGGACTTTAATACTGAGTCAGAAAGTGTGAATTCGGGCAGGCCCAGTGGCGCTGAGAGTTGAGGCGCTGGATGCCACACCTCACGCTACACTGGCAACTCGGGTTTGAGGCGAGCCTGGGTTGTCGAGGGGTCGGCAGTGGGAGAAGGGCAGGAGCGAGATTGAGCCACTGCGAAGCAACTCCCCCTACTGGGAGCATGGGGTTTCCTGGCCTTGGCTGCCACCCAGTGGAGGACGGATGGTAGTGCCAGGCTGTGCCAGGTCATTGGGAGCCCGGCACTTGCAGGGGAGGGCAGAAGGGGCTGAGTCGGCACCATGGGGGTGCACCTCCACATGCATCACGCCCATGTGCTGGGGTCCTGGGATAGTGGGAGAAAACCAGGGAGAGAATCGATAAAAATACAATAATAAAAAAAGAAACGGTGTGGATTCGAGCCAGTGATATTTGTCACACTCCACACCACCGGTAAACTAGCGCTGACTGACTTATCTTTGCTATATAGATGGCCATTATAAACCACAAGCAGTCTACCTGACTCAATAAATTCCATTGACTTGTCACCGGCGGAACCAGCAGAAACTTTTGAAAACACAGCAGTGCTAGTATGGCAATACGGACTACTCAAACCCCTTTAAAAACAGCTAATTATTAAATAAACTTCCACTCCATAATTACCACAGACGAAAGGTAAAACACTTTGACCAACAACACAATTACAAACACCTGCAAAGCAGTGCACAAAAACAAGCTAGCGAAGACACACAGCAGAAAGGCAATAGAAACACAATTTAAAAAGCAAACCGCAGCAGAATAATGAATGAAATTAACACATAGAAATCACAGCAGAAACTAAGGAAACAACGAAACACAACACCTATAGAAACTGCAGTATTACATATAAACATAGAACATAAACATGGAACCAAACCGCAAACAGTAGCGGAAAAGCACATTATAAGTGTGCAACAAAGGATACAAGCGTAAACACCACCACGAATACCAGGAAAAAAGAAATACCACAACATATAAAGCAAATATTAAACCAACAAAACAAATTATTAGCATAAAAACAAGAAACTACCAAATGTAAAATGACAATAGCCAGGCAAGCACATCAGAATGAACCACACAAGCACCGATTTACGTAAAGCAACACAACACTAGGAAGCACCCAGACACAGGAAGACAACAAACCACTATGAATACTCCTACCTAACCTATACCCTGCTCTACCCAGTACACCAATGCAAGGACATACTTGCAACCCACCCAAATAAAAATTAATGAGAGGAACCTTTACAGACACATATAAACCTAAAATACACCTAAACAAACGCAACAAACAGTAAACTAATACAACAAAATCTGTATAATAACCCCACAGTTTCACAAACACAACTTCAGACTACATTACTACCTACATCGCTCAAATAACCGTGCGCTATAATGACCACTTAGCTAATATGACATTCGTTATGTTTCATTCACTGTTATTCACTCATTATTTAGACAGGACATCCTCATAGAGCATGGCCACACTCTGGAACTCTAGAGTTGCCTCCAGACTTCCCTCCCAGTCCTCCGTCTCCACCCTCCCAAACACATACCAGTGTTACTGGAGGAGATTTGCACACTGCTGCTAAAAGCTATAGAACCTGTTCTCCAGAATCAGAGGAACAGAGGTTCTACTCCACTTCTTTCTCATCTCCAAGTCCACAGGGGACTTAAGGCCCATCCTGGAGTTATGCAATCTGAACTTCTTTATTCAGTACAAGACGTTCAGAATGGTAACCCTGCAAGGCCTGCTGGCCCTCCTGTAACAGGGAGACTGGATGTGCTCTAGACATGCAGAACGCTTACCTGCACATCAGAGTTTGTACCCCCACAGGAAGTACCTCAGATTCTTCTTCCAGGGGGAACATTACTGGTTCGGAGCATTGCCCTAGGCATCGCAAGGCATCTGCACCATGGGTCTTTACCAGATGCTTAGCAGTGATGGCAGCAGCCCTCAGGAGAGAGAGTCTTTACGTCTTTCCCATCTGGATGATTGGCTGCTCAAGGCTCAATCCAGGGAACAACCAATTTACACTCTAACATGTACCTGGCAGTTGTTTGATTCACTGTAAATCTGTCCAAGTCAGTCCTTGCTCCTTGTCAGCGCCTCCAGTACATAGGAGCTATTCTGGACACTGCTCAGGGCGCAGCTCTTCTGTCTCAGGACAGGGCAGAATGTCTGATAGCTCAGGCCCAAGAGCTGTGCAGAGCAGGCATGTCACAGCCAGGACATTCCTGAGGTTGCTTGGGCCTGATGGCAGCGGCCATTGTCATGGTTCCCCTAGTGTGGCTGCACATGTGGGTTCCCAAATGGACACTACAATGTACCACCAATCTAGAACTGAGAGTTCTAGTAACATCACCCCTAATGAAGGTGCTCCAGTGGTGGATGGACCCCGACAGTCTGCTGAATGGGGTTCCGTTGGGGTTCCATTCCTCCTCCCCTCCACTCAGTAGATCCTCACCACAGACACTTTGGGGCTGGACTGGGGACACATCTAGGCCCTCACCAGATACAGGGAACATGGACAGCGATGGAGACCTCACTCCACATAAACATCCTGGAAATGAGGGCCATTCTGTATGACTTATAAGCCTTCCAGAACCATCTGTCCCCAGGACATCTGCTGGTGCAGACAGACAACCTCAGTGTAGTGTACCACATAAACTAGCAAGGGGGACTCACTCTTACCCCGTGCCAGGAGGTGATGAGGGTGTGTGGTACTGGGCTCTAGAACATGGCCTAGAAATATCAGACGTCTATTTTCCAGGCATTCAAAATGTCCTGACAGACAGCCTCAGCAGGTCACAGTCAGAATCCATGAGTGGGAGCTGCTGACCTCAGTCGCAGGAGACCTGTTCGACAGGTGGGGTCTTTCAGAGTTGGACTTTTTTGCATCCCCACACAACGCAAAACTGCTGCTTTTCTGCTTGCTTGATCCAGGGCCTAGAGTTTTCGGGTGAGACACGTTGTCCCTCTCTTGGAATGGGAGGTTCCTGTATATCTTTCCACACTTCCCTCTGATTCAGAGGGTCCTAATCAATGTCCCAATTGAGGGGGCCGCCGTTATCCTGGTGGCGCCTTTTTGGCCTCATCAGATATGGTTTCCATTACTGCAAGAATTGGCAGTGGAACCTCCCATGCCCCTGTGCAAGGGCCTGCTGTCAGGAACAGGGCACCCTGGTATATCTGGACCTCAGGTTGCTCCATTCCCATGCCATGCTCCTGGGAGATTTGGAGTATCCCTAAGGTGGATGACATTCTGGTGGCTGCCAGGAAACCCTCTACCAGGGCTACCTATTCCATGAAGTGGGCGTTTTGCTCTGTGGGCGCTTCCCACCACTTGGATCCCTTCACTTGTCCCTTAATCAGATTCTGGAGTATTTCTCTCCTTGTCAGACACAGGGTTGCAATACTCTTCTATGAAGGTGCACTTGTTTACGATATCAGCCTTGCATGTGCCCATTGACAGCTGTAATGTGGACCAGCTGGATGTGGCTAATTCTTTTTAAGAGGCATTCTACATTGAAGCCTCCCATCCGTGATCCAGTCCTGGCTTGGAACTTGAATTTTGTGTTAGAGAAACTTACTTTGGCTCCTTTTGAGCCAGCCGTGTCTTGCAAGCTATGCTTTCTGTTGTGGAAAGTGTTATCAAGGGATGTCGAGCTACAGGCTCTCACATGAGCCTCCTTATTTAATTTTCACAAAGACCGGGTGTCTTTGCATTTGAACCCTAAGTTTTTGTCAAAGGTGGTGTCTGAGTTTACCTTAAATCAAACCATCTACCTGCCAGTTTATTATCCAGAGTATGCCAATCCAGGGAAGCATTGCTCCATACTCTAGAACATACATAGAATACTCAGGTGCTATACACACTATAGAAGGACTGCAGAAGTCCTCCCAGTTTTCCATTTCTTTCGCCCCTGGAAAAGAAGGCATTCCAGTTTCTAAACAGTGTCTGTCCAAATGGTTGGCCAACTGTATTACTTTTTATTACAGAAAGTACTGCAAGGGACTTCCTGGGGTTGTTCTTGGCCACTCAACCAGGGGCATGGCCACTTCTGCTGCCTATTTCAGGAATGTGTCAGCCACAGAGATTGGTGCTGCTGCTACTTGGAGTACAGTCCACACTTTCACAAAGCACTATCATCTGGACATTGCCTCTAGAAGAAGGGCAGGTTTTGCCTTGGCTGTGCTTCAAGAGCTCCTTTCTTAGGTCTCTAGTCTCCAGCCACCCAGCCTACCTCGCTGTTAGTACTGCTTTGGATTCTTTCCATAGGTGTGACCTAATGCAAGAGATATCCTTGAAAAAGAACTTACCATAACAGTAGGTCTTGAGAGAATCTCTTGCATCAGGGCATCCAACCCTCCATCCCCTGGGTTCCAGAGCTTCCCTGTCTCTGTCTCTTTCTCCAGGATGGTAGACCTTGTTTGTCACTATGTGATGGGAACCTTTTGCTCTCTATTGGTTTCCCAGAAGGAGATCCTTTGCAGATGGTCTCGGTAGAGACCGAAAAGAGCATGAGGCAGCCCATGCTTAGGTAGAAGGAGTGGCATCTGCACATGATGTCATTGTGTGCAGCCCCCTGTAAGACTGCTAACAAAAAAGTGTCTCTGTGGTCCTAGTGCCTGGCGGGTATAGTTCCATAAGTGTGACCTGATGCAAGAGATTCTCTTGAGGATCTACAGTTACGGTAAGTTCTTATGTAACTGTTCTTTACTATGATTAAAGAGGTAGTAGTAAGCCTAATGGCCTTTAGAGTCTACTGTCCCACTACTCAGTGGATGCTGTAAAGATTTCTAAATTGTCCATATGCATATCTAGTAGATATTGAACATGTCTTCACTGGATATGTTTACAATCTCTTAGGGAGATTATTCTGCAATTTCACCACCCTGTGGGTGAAGAATGATCTTCTCTTACTGATTTTATATAACTTCCCTTTTAGTTGATAGCTATGCTGTCTAGTGTAATGATGACCAGTTTTATATTCTAGGCCCATTTCTGCAAACAGTAGATCATCTCAAGTTTGTAAAGCAGTATCATGTCACCTCTAACTCTCCTCCTTTCGAGGCAATTTAAGACCAGTGTTTCAAGTTTTGTCCTGTACTCCAGGTTCCTCACCACATAAATAATTCTAGTAAACTATCTCTGAACCTTTTCCAGATTATGGACATCACCCATTTGATAAGGAGACCCACTAGACCAGTTTCACTGATTAGGCATACCTCGAGTATTGTGTCTGGTTCTGGAGGCCGCACCTTGGAAGGACATAGACATGGTGGAGGCAGTCAGAGGAAGGCAACTAAAATGTTGCAGGGGTTGCACTAAAGCCCTATGAGGACAAACAGAGGATCTCAACATGTACACCCAGGAAGAGAGGAGAGCATCAAGGGACATGACAGAGACCTACAAGTACCTCAAGGGAGTTAACAGGATGCAGGTAGGGAGTCTCAAAGGAGAAAGAGCACCAGCACCAGGGGGTATGTGATGGGGGGGGGGTGAGATGAAGAGGGATGTGAGGAAGTAAATACTTCACTGAAAGAGGGGTAGATGCCTGAAATAGACTGCCAGTGGTGGAGGCGAAAAAAGTAAGGGGCTTTAAACAGGCGTGGAATAGACATAAGGGAATATTAGTGAATAGACAGGGAGTTGGGGTGGGGGTCGCTAGAGACCAGTTAGGATCTGTGGAGGTGGACTAGGCAGGGACCATCTGGGCAGACTTGGTAGGCCAAGCAGTCCTTTTATGCCAACAAATTCTGTTTCTATGTAACTGCAAACAGTAGTCCAGGGTGAGGTCTTGCCAAAAATTGATAAAGGGGAACTATAACATTCTTGCTTCTACATTTAATTTTTTTTTCCTAGGGATGTGGATATGATGTACAAATCCACACTTCTGGCAGTGTTCCTTTCCCTTTAATTCCTGCCAGAGCGTCTTCAAGCTGGCTCCTCCCACCCACCCGGGTGGTAACTCCCTAAGCATCACCCCATGACGTTGGATCTTCCTTTTCGCTGGAAGAAGGTTCCCTCCTTACTGTTCTCCACGCTGAGTAGGCCCTTTGCTTTCAAAACTTCAAAAATTTAAGTCTTCAAGCAAATTTCAAACCCGTTTGAAACCTTCGTCATGGATAACTCGAAGTCGGTGCTCAGTTTTAAGAAATGTGAGTGCGGGCAGAAGATATCCTGGATGAAACCACACACCTCATGTGTCTACTGCCTAGGCCATGATCATGATCCCCAGGCATGTGGCCTGTGTCACACCTTGCATCCAAGCACCCTGGAGGACCAGCACGCTCGGCTACTTTTAGGGTGCCCAGATGAACAGGACCTTCCCATTCGATCAGGCGCCCATTGGGCAGTCTCCGTGGCTTCTAGGGTCCATAGAACAACTAGCGGCTTTTGAAGAGGTGGTGGCTAAGGCAGCGGAGCATGCCTCATTGGCTTCAGTCTTTGTGCCGCTTTCCTTAGGTGCCACCTTCATGGGGGCATTTAGGGATTGTGCCAGTCCCCTCCACCCTTGGGCAGGGCCCCTGTTTTTTTTTTTCTTTTGTCCTCCTGTGGAGCCTGGCAGGTGGCTCTGGTCCTTCCCTTGGAGGAACTCTGTCTCCGGCCACACTGTTTCCTGTATCACACCCCTAAATCCCCATGGGTCCCCCCATGGCAGGGCTGGCCGAAGGGGTGCTGGCTTTCCCCACCCTGGGTGAAATCCAGACATTGGGGGCCAGAATGTGGTGCTGGTGCGACCATCATGGAGCCTGCCAACTCCTTTTCCTCCAATTTTACTCCCCCCTCCACACTGATGGAGTACTTTGGCAATGTGCCTTCTGGCTCGTCTCTCCCCTAGCTGATGCCAGAGAGGCGTCGATGGTGGGGCAATGACCCTCACTCCCTGAAGAAGAGCAGTCCCTCAGGATGTGATCCTCTCTCCCCCTGCCAAGCCCCAGCGGCCTGAGCTCGTTCCTGAACCCAGGTCACCAGTGCAGCACGAGGTGTAGCGACCAGTGCCTCAACCTCCAGCATCACTGGGCCGGCCTGGGCAGGGTCCCTCTATGGGCACAAAATCCTCCAAATCTTAAAAAAAGGAGACTAAGAAGTCTCATCAACGATCGTGGGATTGTGAGTGCTCTTGGGCCTCGGACTAATGCACTTCCCTGGAGGTTTTGACTATGGTTGATCCTTCGATCCAGATCACTGGCTCCACGGTCTCCCCGTCGGGCCATTTGGTCATGATGCCCGACCAACCTGTCGAGATATTTCTCAAGCCGGTCGATGCACTGTCGCAGGGCAAAGTGGATACCTCACTTTCTAGGATTCTGGTCCTACCTGTTACTTCTCAGGGTGGGTCAGACCAGCATGCTGATCTGGTCACTAACCCTCAGGATCCCATTACTTCAGAGGATACTCGACTTTCACCGGTTCCCTCCATTTCTCACCATCAGGTTCCCCGATGGTCGAGGTCTAATCCGAAGTCTGGAGTTGAGCAACCCGCTCCGACATTGGCATTCCCGCTCTCAGCACTTTCGAGAGCGACACTGCTGCTATTCTTCTTCTTCTTCTTCTTCTTCCTCCTTGGATGAGGAGAGGCTCTGATGCAAGATGTGCGGTGCTATGAAGAACTCATGGCAACAGCTCATGATCTTACTTTGAGAGACAGCTCTTGCAGCAGGTTACACCATTAGGACTGAAGCTGGCAGGTGCCAGGACCCCGGAAATTTTCTAGCTAGCAGTATTCAGTGGGGACCGCCCCATATCAGTCTCGCCCCGGCGTTAGGCATCCTACAAAGAGGCGTCCCCAGAACCCCTAGTTCTTTTCCGCGTCGAATCACCAGCATCGGCCTCACGGTCCCACTCTAGCACCTGCGACTAAGAACTTTACAGTTTACCAACACTAAATGTCGGCATCTCCAACTCCTTCTTCAGAAGGACATCCTTCAAGTGTGCCTGCGGCAAGCAGGTCCCTTTCAAGGATCCTCATTCATCCTGCCTGCGGTGCTTAGGCCCAGACCACGACACCAAGGCCTGCTCCTGTTGTCGGGGTTTAATAGTCGCACCAGGATCCCCGCCAGAAGGCACTTCAGGGCTCATCTTGGAAGAAAAATTACACAGTATGGATAAGAAACCTTCCTGCAGAGGTGAATCTACCTCAAAGGCCCACAAACACCTGAACAAGCATTGGGAGGACCAGGACCAGGTCCAGATCCCCTAACCGGACCTCGGACTCACGCACCAGCTCAGGCTCCACGTGCTCAGACCACTCTGGCAGCTCTTGGCTTCTCTGCACCCTATCAAGACTTCCAGGCCTTGACTTCCTCCACTCCCTCCCAGGCCTCTTTGAAGTCTTCAGACCGTCACCAGGTCAAGTCTTCTTCCACAAACTGACACTGGGACCCTGGCTCCAGATCGGTCTCCCAGCCTCCCAGGGGTCCAGATCCCCTGCCTAGGAAGACTAAGGACCTGACGTCCCTGAAACGGACAATAGACCAGACGTCGGCAAAACACCCGACGTTGGTCAGATGTTCGCCGGAGCCGAAGACATTGGCCAAACACCAGACGTCGGTGAGGTGTTCGCCAGAGCCGAAGATGTTGGCCAAGCACCTGATGTCAGTGACACATTCACCGGAGCCGAAGACTGCCCCCCCATCACCGGTGGACACCGGTCACCGGGACTCCACAGAGGAGGATCTGACATTGCCTGAGGACCAGGCAGATGACACTGAGGATGCTAGGCTTCCACAGGAGCCTTCGCCCATCCCAGAGACGCCTTCGGACCCGACGCCCGACACTGGTGACAGACCACCGGCGCCAGGTCCGTCGTCGGGTATGAACATCCAAGCGGTCAAAGATCTCTTTAATTTCTGGTGGAACACAATAAGAAAGATGTGATCCCGTTTAAACCTCCTCCTCCTCCTACTCCTTCACCTCCTACTCCCCTCCTCCACCGCGGGAGCCAGCAGGACACCATCGACCCCAAAGGCACACTCCACCTCCTAGGGAAGATCCAAGGAGGAGAAGGCCTCCTTCAGGATCTCTCTCTGGGTCTCCCAGCCCTGAGCGACCCAGATGCCGACGGTCCCACTGCCAGGGAGGATTCTAGACCGGACACTTCAGACACCTCAGGTCTCCTTCTCCAATCAGCATCCCATCACCTGACCCACAAGACCTGCCCAGGTCACCTCGGATGATCCCTCCTTTTCTGAGATTATGAGGCACATCCAGGACAACATGGGATGGGATTCGGAAGATCTAGACCCTGAAAGACAGCGCCTCGCTCGTTACCTTCGGCAGTAGGATCCTAAGCCTGTGGTAGTGCCACCCTTGGTGGACACTTTCGTGGACATCACCAAGCCTGCGTGGGAAGCTTCCGCACTCCACCCCCGCTGTGCTGAAGAAAGCTGACCACCTGTACAAGGCCCCAAAAGAAGACCAGTACTTGGCGCAACAACCTCTGACTGACTCCCTGGTCATTACGGCCTCTCATGACAGGTCCCAACAACCACAGCATCTGAGCACACAGCCACCGGACCAGGAATCCAAGCAGTTGGATGCCCTGGGGAGGCGCATGTATGCGGCTGCTACATGCTCCATCAGGTCCCTGAACTATCTGTCTCATATGGTTCAGTTTCAGAATACCCTGTGGGAACAGGGTCAGGACCTAATTGATAAGTTACCAGATGGTGAACAGAAGATGGAGCTCTTGAACCTCCTCGCGCAGAGGGGTCAGATGTGGGGACCCAAAGTGTTACGAGCCTTGTCTGATTCCTCGCGGACTAGATCATGGAAGCAACAGGACGTCTGTCTCCGGAGACACTCCTGGTTCCGTGTCTCGTTTTACCCCAGGCGTACAGAAAAGTATTCTTGGCGTCCATTACAATGGAGAAGTCCTATTTGGTGAACACTCAGAAAAGGTTATCACCAAGCTTCAGGACGCCAGGAAGGCAGTAAGGTCTGTGCAGGCCATATACAGATCCAAATCAGGTTCCTTTCGTAGGAACAGAACCACTTTCACGGCTGACAACAATGGCAGCAGCCACGTTCCGGCCAGCAACAAAGGGGCACTTTCCATCGTAAATCCCTGTCCAAATCTTCCCCAGGCAGAGGTCAGCGGTATACTAAACCAGCCCAGCCTGTGGGAACCATTGCTGCCACAGAATGACTCCTTCCTGGCTCCCTCCCCTCCTCTGGATCAACGGGCAGAAAAGGTTAGGGGTCGCATCGCTCGCCACTTTTCAGGGTGGCAGTTGATTACCGCCGACCAGTGGGTACTTCAAATGGTCGAGAGGTCACTTTATAGAATTCCTTGACCACCCACCGTCAAGACCTCCCCTGCTTTCCCGTTATTCGGGTCAGCACGCACTGCTCATACAGCAGGAGGTGCTCGCGCTTCTAGGAAAGGAAGCTATAGAGCACGCCGAGGAACCAGAGAGGTACAGGTTACTATTCCCACTTCTTTCTGGTTCCCAGAAAGACAGGGGACCTCCATCCGATACTGGATCTCAGCGATCTCAATGCTTCAGTCCTCTACAAATGCTTCTGCATGGTGATCCTTCCTGGTCTGATACCCATGCTCAAGCAGGGTGCCTTTCTAACATCCCTGGACATGCAGGATGCTTACCTGCACATACCCATTGCTCGAGTGCACAGGAGGAAGTTCTTGCACTTCGAATTTCTAGGTCACCATTATCAGTTCCGAGCCCTCCCTTTCGGACTGTCATCGGCACCTTGGGTGTTCACGAAGTGCATGGCAGTCGTAGCGGCGGCTATAAGGAGGCAAGCCCACTACGTGTTCCCCTACCTGGATGACTGGCTTCTCATGGCACCCTCTCGGGAGGCCCTGATGTCCGCCATTCACTGTACTCAGTCTTTGTTTGAGATGTTGTGCATCATTATCAATCAGGAGAATCACGAGTGGTTCTGTCACAGAATCTGCAGTTCATAGGCACAGTTCTGGACACCGTCCAAGGGAAAGCTTTTCTGCCGCAGGACCGAGCAGAACACATCAGATCCCTCATCAGGGACATCTTGGTAAAGAAGACCGTCCCAGCCAGACTGGTCCTTTGCCTGCTTGGACATATGTCTGTGGCCATTGCAACAGTCCCGCTAGTCCATCTCCACATGCGGGTGACCCAGTGGATATTCACGGGTTCAATGGGATCAGAAGCAAGACCATTTGCAGCTCCCAATTTGGATCACGAAGGCCGTAATCCAGGATTGGCAATGGTGGCTAGATTCAAAGAACCTACTGGCGGGGTCCCCTTCATTGCGCCGTCTCCGATTGTGGCGCTCTCCACGGATGCCTCAGGGTTCAGTTGGGAGCACACCTTGATGAGTCAGGTCTCAGGGTTCATGGACACCCCAGGAAGCTCATCTCCACATAAATATCTTGGAAATGAGAGCAGTTCTTTATGCTCTGCAGGCTTTCCAGTCTGAGATCCCACTGTACTTTTCTGTTACAAACAGACAATACCGCATGATGTATTACCTCAATAAACAAGGAGGCACCCATCCTACATGCTTTGCAGGGAGGCTATGAGGTGTGGGATTGGAGTACTACAACACGGCGCAAACCTCATTGCTGTTCATGTCCCAGGAGTGGACAGTGTCGCCATGAACAGCCTGAGCCACTCTCAGGCCAGAGTCCATGAGTGGAACTACTCCAGGAGGTAGTAGAGGACCTGTTTCACAGATGGGGCACACCAGAGTTAGACCTTTTCGTGTCCCCATAAAACTGCCCAATTTCTGCTCGCTAGATCCAGAGCCTGGTGTTTTCTGGCGAGATACGTTGTCCCTCTCCTGGATGGGCAGATTCCGCTACTCATTTCCTCCCTTCCTGTTGATTCAGAGGGTCCTTTTGAAACTCTGCAGAGAGCAAGCAACTCTGATATTTATCACGCGGTTTTGGCCCAGACAGATTTGGTTCCCTGTGCTACACCAGCTGTCCCAGGAACCTCTGGTGCCTCTGCCGATCAACTCTCACTTATTGTCTCAGGAGGCAGGCTCTTTGGTTCATCCGGACCTTTGCTCTCTGAACCTGCACGCCTGGCTCCTAGAAACATAGCCATCATGCGATGCAGGGTCACGCAGAGGTAGCAGATATTCTAGCGGCTGCTAGGACGGCCACTCACACTACGCGGTCCCCAGATTGATAATTCTGGGGACTTCAATCCTGGTCGCGATGAACTCTCGCATTTTGGTCAAAATCTCCTCCAGTTGATGACATTGCTGGGCCTAACACAGGTAGTTACCTCTTCAACCCATATAAAGGGTCATTCATTGGATCTGATCTTCCTTCTGGGTATGGAGATTGCTGATTTGGGGGTGGAACCAGTCATCTGGTCTGACCATCACACCATAAGGTTCAGCTTCAGGGCTCCCCCTAATAGGTCTGCCCCTACAGAGATGGTTCAGTACCGCCCTTTAAGGGGTATTAATCCCAGTGACCTAATGACGGTGCTGGATCTATCAAGCTTGTCTGGTGAATGCTTGAGTCCAGATGATCTCGTGTTAGCCTATAATAAGGCTATGGGAGATGCTCTGGACATGATTGCTCCTGTTCGTGTTTGGCCTCTCACCTTTGTTCAAAGAGCCCTTGGTTTGATGGCTCCTTGAAGGAGTTAAGGAGAGCTGGCCGAAGGTTGGAGAGAGCCTGGCAGAAGTCCGGTAATGATGCTAACAGGCTTAGGTTGATGGCACATTATGATGGCTATCAATCAGAAATCAAGCGTAAGAAGGCAGAATTCCTGTCCAGGGAGATTTCTGCTGCACAGAATCGACCGGCTGAGCTTTTCCGGACCGTTGACAGATTGTGCAATCCAATCTATCTCCAGCCCAGAGAAGCTTTTTCTCAGCTAAGATGCGAGGAGTTTGCTCGGTTTTTTGCAGATAAGGTTGCCAGCATCAGGTCTGGCATTGGTTAAACCTCTCCTATGAGGGATTGCAGTGGTCGACAGGAAGTGTTATGCACCCGGTCTGTCTGGTCAGATTTTCGCTGGCTGGAGTTCACTGACATTGTGAAGATCATCCAAACACTGCAACCAACCAGTTGTAGTTTGGATCCGGGTCCTACACCCCTTTTAGTAGGATGTGTAGAAGTTATCTGCCCGATCCTTGCTGACATTGTCTGGAAATCCTTGGAGAGGGGGTCTTTCCTGACCCTCTCAAGGAGGCGGTAGTTCGACCACTCCTTAAAAAACCCTCCCTGGACCCAGATTGTCTAGCTAACTACCGGCCTATCTCTAACCTGCCTTTTGTTGGTAAGGTTATTGAAAAGCGGTTGCGTTGCAGTGGATGATCATCTTACAACTCACAATGTCTATGATACTCTCAATCTGCTTTTAGGAAGAAGCATAGCATGGAGACTGCCCTTGTCGGGTGTTGAATGATCTCTAATGGCTAGAGATCGAAAGGCACGTACCATTCTGGTCCTTCTCGATCTCTCTGCGGCATTTGACACTGTAGACCATGGTGTGCTGTTGGGCGCCTCCGGATCTATGCGAGCTGTCTGGAACAGTTCTCAAGTGGTTCCAGTCTTACCTCATGGACAGGTTTCAGAGAGTTGCCACTGGAATTTATTCCTCTGGCTCACTCCCTGCCTTGTGGGGTACCACAGGGTTCCATTCTAGCACCCATGTTGTTTGCAGTGTATATGCTGCCATTGGGAGATATCATCAGGTGATACAGTCTGGGTTTTCACTGCTATGCAGATGATACTCAGCTGTATTTGTCTTTTCCGCCCGGGCAAGATGATGCTCTCTCCGTGCTAAATAACTGCCTTACTGAAATCAGATTTTGGATGAGTTCCAGCTGGCTGAGACTGAATCCGGATAAGACTGAGGTATTGGTAGTGGACCTAGGTCATCTGGGGGCAGGTTTGGGGACTGGACAACCATCAGGCTTGTCGCTCAGTGGTATGTCGCTCGCTACCTCTGATCAGGTATGTAACCTGGGCATTATTTTTGACGATGGCTTGATCTTAAAATCTCAGGTATCAGTTGTCGTCAAATCCTCTTTTTATCATCTGAGGAATATTGCCCGGGTGAAACACCTGGTTCCACCGGGTGATCTTCCAACATTGGTCCATGCCTTTATCACTACCCATCTTGATTGCTGCAATTCCCTCTACCTGGGGTTGATATCCGCCGCCTGCAGCTGGTGCAGAATGCGGGGGCCAGGCTTCTGACTGGGACTTCTAGATCCAGCCATATTACGCCTGTGCTCCGCGAACTGCACTGGCTGCCTGTCAGGTGGCGGATCACCTATAAGGTTGGTTTCTAGAGACATGGATATGTTGTTCATCCACACTGTCTGGCAGGTTCCTTGCCGCTTTAAAACTTGCCGGAAGGTCTTCAAGCTGGCTCCTCCCACCCACCCGGGTGGTAAAACTCTTGTCTCCGCCCCATGACGCCAGATCTTCCTTACCGCTTGGAAGCTCAGGTTCCCTCCTTAAAGCTCTGCGTGTAGACTGGATCCTAATTCTTCGGTTCACCCGAAACTTATTCTCAAATTTTCAAGACTTTGGTCAAATTACTCTCTCACGGCTGCAATGGACAAATCGACTTCCGGTTTTCGGCAGTGCCCATGTGGGCAGAAAATGTCCAGGACGGATCCACACTCACGTCGTCTACTGCCTCGGCCTAGACCATGACCATGAGCCCTGCGAGTTATGCCGTTCATTTTAAATAGCGTCCTGGAAGACCCGCTGCCTGGTTACAGCTTGGGCGCGCCGAGAAGCGCTACCCGCCGGTGAAGTCGAAGGAGGCCCATTGGGCGGTTACCGCGGCGGCTGGCTCGGCTGAGCAACTCGAGCAGATGATCGTCCTCGAGGAGGCGGCACAGGCCGCATCATCCTCTTCCTTGGTCGCGGCATTTATCCCGCTCTCTCTGGGTACCTCTTACTCAGCTTCTTTTAAGGAGCTTTGCCAATCCCTTTCCACGAAGGGAGAGGGGCCATCGGGACATTCTTCTTGGTCCAAAACAAGGACTTGAAAGGTAAGTCCCACCGTACGTGTTAGGTGGGCAGGAAGGTCCCCTTCCCCAGACAGTCAACACTCAACTTTGGTCGAGGTTGCGGCTAAGGCCGCTGGCTTCACGATGTCCCCGTCAGGTCAGCCGGCTGAGACACCCGTCGATGCGGACAAGATTTTGCTCAACCCATCGGACGGGCTGTCGACTGGTGAAGCCGACAACCCTTCTTCACTGGTTCCCCTGGTGGAGACCGAGGACTTGCCTCGCCTCGGTGCGGAGTCCCTGGTCAAGGCTTCGAGCCGAGGAAGAGTGGGTCCCCGCCCTTCCCAGACCGTCCTCAGAAACACCAAGGATCTCGGTCTCGGTCTCGGACATCATCTCGGTCAGCTGATCCATCGACGACATCGGTCTTGGTCTCGGCACGAAGTAGAGTGGCTCCGCCGTCATCTCGTCTTCCTCCTCGGAAGAGGAGAGCTTCGCGCAAATTGCGTCGACACTACGAGGACCTGATGTGGCAGCAGTTACTTCTGTCCGGGGAACAAGCCCCACGTCGCCTTCCCGACCATCAAGGGCTGTCACCGGCGGTCGAAACACAACCTCGCTGTAGTTGAGGTGCCCAAGCCTGGGCCAGTTGTTCAGCGAAACCAGCTGCCCCACCAATTGTGATGGAACCTTCGCCTCCACAACTGAAATCGGGGGCGCCGACCAAGGACTCTTGGTTGGGTCAGGGCCTGCCCCACGTTGTCGGTCACCCTCACTCCCAACCGTCCTTGGCAGGTGGAGGGTGGCTTAGGCCCCAGGCAGTTCTTCGCGGACTCCTCGGAGTCCGACGACTACTCCTCCCTGTTCTCCAGGCCCATCGATCTGGAGTCCTCCGGGGGCCAGTCGATGGACGAAAGCCCATCATCCTTCATGGGTCTGCTTCGGCTCATCTCGGAGTCTACTGGGATGCAGCTTGAGCCTGTATCCAAGAGGGCCAAGTATCCCCTAACGGAGATACCGGACTGAGGGGATTCACCCATGGAGGCCTTTCCGGTGGCTGAAGCCATTGTTGGCCCAGCCTTGGAGCTATGGCAGTGACCGGCTTTCTGTCCTGCACCTTTGGCCAGGATGGCCAGGAAGTATGCGGTCCCTACTGGCTCTTTGTCTGGTTTTTCGGAACACCCCTCCTCCAAGGGGTTGGTCACTGATAGCATTTTCTGGCGTTCTGGGAACACTAGGGATGTGGATAAGCCCCCCGACAAGGAGTCCAAAAAACTGGACTATGCCGGCCGCAAGGTGTACACTGCGTCCTCCCTTGGCCTCTGCCAGGCCAACTTGGCTGTGCTGATGGCACACTTCTCCCACGCCCTCATGGACTCCCTGGATGAGGTGATCCCTCATCTCCCGGCCAACCTGCAGACCACGGTCAGGCAGGCAGGCACAGGACCAGGAAAAGATAGTGGCAAAACAGCAGCTCCAAATGGCTCTGGACATTGGAGACTCCTGTGCCAGATCAGTTGCGGCCGCAGTGGCCATGCGCTGCAGAGCATGGCTGAGGATATCCACCTTCACGGCGGATACCCAGCATAAACTGGCGGATGTCCCCTTCCTGGGGACCGACCTCTTCGGTCCTGGAGTGGAAGGTCACCTCCAGTGGATCGAAAAGTCCAATGCCACTCTGGACTCGATCACCTCCTCCCAGAAGGACAAGGGACGTCGACAACGACAACATAAGTCCTTTCGCCCTTCTGCGCCTGCGGCACGTCTGGCCCAACAGCACCAACACCAGGGCCAGCAGGCTCACGCTTGGCATCCCAAAGCCAAGCCTCTGGCTTCCTCTAATAGGAAGCAGGGAGGAAGAGGCCCAGGAGGTCCCTCGGCAGGTCCCTCCTCTAAGCCTGCCCAGTGACGGGTTGAGGGGTGTCGCCCCCAGCCTCGTCACTCCCCCCAGCTTTCCCCCCATGGGGGGACAGCTCCGCCACTTCCTTTCCGCCTGGTCCACTATCACCATGGACCATTGGGTGTTGGAGGTGGTAGGAAAGGGCCTTCCCCTGGTGTTTGAGCAGGCCCCGCCCTTCTGAGCTGTTGCCCCTCGGGGGGCTACGGGGTTCACAGCCTCTCTGTCAGTTCGCCGAGCCGATTTCACCCTGCTCCTCGAAAAAGAGGTGATCAGGAAGGTGGCGGATCCTCCTCCAGACCTGGGGTTTGTGTCCAGGTACTTCCTGGTCCCAAAACGGACGGGGGGTGGCTGGCACCCCATTCTCGACCTGAACAGTTTCCTAAGGTCTCGGACCTTCAGGATGGTCACTCTGGTTCAGATAATCCCATCCTTGGAACGAGGCATGTGGTTCTGTTCTCTGGACCTCCAGGACGCGTTCTTTCACGTCCCAATCCATCCGTCCCACCAGAGATTCCTCCGCTTCAGGGCTGAGGGATCCCTCTATGAGTTCTGGGCCATGCCCTTCAGCCTTTCCCTAGCTCCCAGGGTCTTCACCAAATGCATGGCAGTGGTGACAGCATTCCTGCGGCGCCGAAGGGTCCGGGTGTATCCCTACCTGGATGACTGGCTGATTGCAGCCCCCTCCAGAATGGAGGTGGAGCGAGTCAGAGATCCGGCCCTCCAGGTTTGCTCTCAGGTTGGCGTCCTCATCAGCGAGGCCAAGTCGTAACTTCGTGCCCAAGCAGGTGATCCAATTCCTCGGGCCAGAGCTGAGCTCTCTCTACGAGCAGCATGGCTCCCGGTGGACAGGGCCGAGGTTCTTTCCTCCTTTGCCCAATCATTTCAGGTTGGGCAATTGCGCCCTGCCTGGGAATTCCTGCGCCTCCTGGGTCTCATGGCGGCCTGCACCAGCGTGGTCCATTGGGCCCATTGGTACATGCGTCCCCTTCAATGGGGACTGGCCAGCCAATGGTCACAGCACTTCGATCCGCTGGATCAGCTAGTGACAGTCACCCAGGGGATGTGGAACACTCTCCAGTGGTGGACTGTTCCAGCACATCTGCAGGAGGGCATCCCGTTTGTCTGCCCCGAGCCGACAATCTCTCTATCGACCGATGCCTCTTTGATGGGTTGGAGTGCCCATCTGGGGGAGCACAGAGCGCACGGCCTGTGGTCCCTTCAGAAGTCCCGATGCCACATCAACTTGCTGGAGCCTTGACCGGTTGGTCTAGCCCTCACCGCCTTCACTCCGTTTCTACGGGGTCAAGTGGTTCAGGTCCAGATGGACAATACCACGACCATGTACTACCTAAACTGCCTGGAGGCGGATCTCCTTGCCATCCATGTGGCAGGAGCCTCCAACACCCTGGCCGATGCCCTAAGCTGGATAGGGGCTGTGTCCCACGAGTGGTCTCTCCTGCCGGAGGTAGTACAAGATCTGTTCTCCCACTGGGGCATGCCACAGGTGGACCTGTTTGCCTCCAGGGAGAATGCGAAGCTGAGACTGTTTCATGCCCGCCCCGTCAGCAGGGCTCGCTGCAGGGGGATGCCTTCTCGAGGCTGTGGACCCCGGGCCTCTTCTACACCTTTCCCCCATTTCCCTTGATCCACAAGGTGCTTCTCAAGGTGAGGAGGGACAAGGCACATGTGATTCTGGTAGCCCCAGACTGGCCCTGCCAGTTCTGGTATCCAGATCTCCTCAGTCTCAGCTCCAGGCTCCCGAGGCAGCTTCAGCCTGCCGGACCTGATCTCAGTCCATCAGGGGAAGGTATTCTATCCGGACCTTCAATCCCTGCACCTGATGGCCTGGTTCCTGAGCGGCTAGAGTTCCAGGCCTTGGGTCTTTCCGACGAGGTCCTCAACGTCGTTGAGGCGTCCTGTAAGGAGTCAACCAGAAAATGCTACGTCTTCAAATGGAAGAGATTCTCCATTAGGTGTCAGGGCAAGGGCCTGGACCCTTCCTCCTGTTCCTTGGCAAGCATTCTGGACTACCTGTGGTCCCTTTCTCAGCAAGGGCTTCGGTCGACGACCCTTAAGGTGCACCTGGCAACCATCTCTGCTTACCAGGAAGCAGTCGGTGGCTTAGGAGAAGGTGGTCGGGTGCTTTTTCAAAGGGTTTGACCACATATCCCTTCCGGTGCAAGAACCTCCACCTCCATGGGATCTACTGCTGGTATTGGCTAAGCTCATGGGCAAGCCATTCGAACCGATGCACAGGTGTGACATCTCTCACCTGTCGTGGAAGACCGCCCTCTTGGTGGCTATCACGTCAGCCAGAAGGATGGGAGAGCTCCAGGCGCTTTCCATCGAGTCTCCCTATCTGGTCTTCCACAGGGACAAGGTTGTCCTGCGCCCCCACCCAAAATTCCTTCCGAAGGTGGTGTCGGAGTTTCACCTTAACCAGGTGTTGACTGCCGGTGTTCTACCCCAATCACACCCGGAGGCGAATATAGGCTCCATACTTTGGACCTAGAGAGCACTCGCTTACTACAAGGGCGGACAGCTGAAGTTCGGGGAGAGGTTTGCCAGCTGTTTGTCACCTATGCTGAAGCCGCACCTGGCAGACCTGCAGCCAAGCAGACGATAGGCAGGTGGGTTACCTCCTGCCTAGATCTCTGCTATAGGTTGGCGGGCATGGAGCCTCCCAGAGGGATAAGAGCTCATTCTACCTGCCATACCGCTGCATCGGTGGCTGCTTCCAGGGACATCCCTATCCAGGAAATCTGCAGGGCTGCTACCTGGAAGTCAGCACACACCTTCATCACCCACTACCACATCGACCTTGAGTCATGCCGGGATGCTGGTTTTGGGGCCTCAGTTCTCCAGTCTTTATTTCCCAAGTAGGGGGTATGCGCCTTGCCTCCCTCCTCCTGGAGAACTGCTAGGAGTCTGCCAGACAGTGTGGATGAACAACATATCCATGTCCCTAGAAATACAGGTTACTCACCTGTAACAGGAGTTCTAGGAATGGTATATGTTGTTCATCCACACGATCCACCTAACCTTCCCAGCTTCGACGCACAACCTGGCTTCCAGCGGGCTAGATCTGGCATCATGGGAGCGGAGCTGAGGTTTTACCACCTGGGTGGGTGGGAGGAGCCAGCTTGAAGACTTTCCGCAAGATTTAAAGTGGCAAGGAACCTGCCAATAAGTGTGGATGAACAACATATACCATTCCTAGAACTCCTGTTACAGGTGAGTAACCTGTATTTATTAACCTTAAAGCCCTACATGATCAGGGACCGGCTACCTGAAAGATCTCCTGGTACCCTATTGCCCCTCCAGTCCTCTCCGCTCTGCCGAGGATTGCTAGAGATTCCCAGGGTTGATTAATAACATCAGGATCTCGTGCTTTTGCTTTTTCAGTACCAACCCTGTGGAATTCTCTACCTCGCTGGTTAAGAGAATGTCCAACCGTCGAGAGATTTAAAATGGAGCTAAAGACTTATTTATTTAGTTTAGCCTATCCTAGCTGCAGTTGATTTATTTATGTCTGTTTTTAAAATTTATATGTATGTATGATCTCTTTGTACAGTGCCTTGGTTTTGAAAGGCGCTTTAGAAATAAAGATGATTTGATTTGATTTGATTTGATGAAATGGCGCAGATTTTGCCTCTGGGCTCAGGCAGGGGGGTTTTCCCCGATGGATTGTCCAGAAAGGTCGGTCCTGGACTACCTCCTGTCTCTCTTTCAGGCAGACTAGGCCTACTCCTCTATTAAAATACACCTTTGCGCCATCTCAGCCTATCACACACCTATAGGCCAACGTCCCATAACTCAGTTGGACACAGCATGAGCCTTCCTGAGAGGTGTTCTCCACCTTAGACCTCCGATTAAGGATCCTATTCTTCCATGGGATTTACCCTTTGTCCTGGAGCAGCTTACACTGCCACCTTTTGAACCAGCCGCGGATTGCGAGCTACGTCTCCTTACATGGAAGACGTTATTTTTAGTTGCCGTTACTTCAGACAGAAGAATTTCTGAACTTCGTGCACTGATGTGCAAAGAACCTTATTTGGTTTTTCACCAGGACAGGGTGTCCCTACGGACAAATCCAAAGTTTCTACCTAAGGTGGTCTCAGCTCTCACACTTAATCATGACATAGACTTACCAGTGTACTTTCCTAAGTACTCTAATAGAGGAGCGGCCCTGTTGCATACTTTAGATGTGCATAGGTGTCTAAGATACTACCTGACCAAAACCAGACACCACCGAAAATCTGACCAGCTTTTCATCTCCTTCACCCACAGGATGATGGGTGCTCCCGTTTCTAAACAATCGCTGTCCAGATGGCTCATCCATTGTATCACATTCTGTTACCAGAAGCGTAACAAACCCTTACCGGGCTTGGTTAAGGGTCATTCCACAAGGGGGGGGTGGCTACCTCCTTTGCGGCCATGAAGAAATGTGTCCACTTCAGCCATCTGTGCGGCAGCTACTTGGAGCACTGTGCACACCTTTATCAGACATTATAGCCTGGACGTTGCATCGAGGCGAAGAGCTGGTTTTGGTCTAGCAGTCCTTCAGGGACTTCTGTCCTAGGCTTCGGTCCAACTCGTGATCTCTACCTTGCCTCCTCCCACCTGCGATTGATTTCCGGTATTGCTTGGGAATCAGTCCTAATGATGTAATCTGCTGCAAGAGCTGTCTCTCGAAGTAAGATAGTACAGTTACGTAAGAACTTACCATAACAGTAGATCTTTGAGAACAGCTCTTGCAGCAGGTAGTTTCCCTCCCACCATCCCCTCTGGAGGTAGAGTTGTTCCGATATCCTTCTCCTAGGATTAGGTGTTTCTAACAACGCTGTCATTACCTTTTGATGGCGGATCCTCAGTCTCCACTTCTGATGTCATCTAGCGGCCGGGAGTCTCCAGCGGGAGAACTGGGGATTCTGGGGGACCACCCCCTTTTGTAGGATGCCTGATGTTGGGGGCAGTCCCCGCAGAATGCTGTTGGCTAGAAAATTTCTGTGGGGTCCTGGCACCTGCCGGCTTCAGTCCTAATGGTGTAACCTGCTGCAAGAGCTGTTCTCGAAGATCTAGTGTTATGGTAAGTTCTTACGTAACTGTACTTTTTTTGGAGTTAAGCTGATTCCAGTCCCAACCCCGGCTCTTCCGTGGCTGTCAGCCTGTCCAGCTCAGCTGGTCCTGGATCTGCCTATTCCGGCCTCTCCACCCATCCAGGTGGAGCTGCCTCCTAAGCAGCTTAAGGAAGGTCCTTCCTCCCCCACCCAGGACGCCTGTACTGCTCCCGGACTTCCTTATCGGCTACCATGACTCCTGACAGACCCCGTGGGGTCAGCAAGGACTCATGCAGTCAGTGCCTTTTTGGTGACTTCTTGGAGTCTGAGAACTCCTCCCTGCATTCCTGTCCGTTGGACACCAATTCGGGGAAGGATTTGTCTATGGAGCATGGTCCCACTTCTTTCGGGGGCTTCCTCCATTTGATTTTGGAGTCGACCAGGATCCAGATGGAGCCTGTTCAGAAATAGGCCAAGTAGCTGGCCTGGTGGCACTGAGGATTGAGGTGCTGGACACCACATCTTTCATTGCACCGGTGACCCAGGTTTAGGAGTGAGCCCGGGTTGTCTGGGGTTGGCCTGGGAGGGAGGGTGAGGAGCGAGACTGAGCCTCCGCAAGGCAGCTGTCTCCTCCTGGGAGGGGTGGAGGCTCCCAGGTCACTGGCACCACCAGGTAGAGGACGGATGGTGGCGCCAACCTAGGTAGCTCCAGCATGTACCATGGGGAGGGGTGGAAGGGGTTGAGCCAGTGTCACAGGGTGTGCGTGCACCTCCAGACAAGCACATCACCCTTGTGCTGGGGCCCCAGAACCAGGGGAGAGAACGGGCACAAAAAACAAATAAAATATAAAGACAGAAAAAAGAAACAGGGTCTGGCTTTGTTCACTGGACATACAGGATGCTTACCTGCACATTTTGGTCTTTGCTCCTCACAGGAGATTTCTCTGCTTTGCCTTTCCAGGCAAGCACTACCAGTTCAAGTGCTGCTCTTTAGCTTGTCCTCTGCGCTGTGTGTCTTTTTCCAAATTCTTAGCAGCGGTCGCAGCAGCTTTCAGAAGAGATGGACTGTATGTCTTCCTTTACCTGGACGATTGGCTTCTCATGGCCCTGTTCAAGGAGCAGCTCTTACTGACTCTGGAGCACACTCTACAGCTCTTCCACTGTGGCCCAGGCCCAAGAAGTTGCCCAGAATCGGTCAATTCCTGCCAGACTGTACCTCAGGCTATTGAGGCTAATGGCTGCAGCCATTCCCACCATTCCACTGGCCAGGCTTCACATGCACACCCTTCACTGGACCCTCAGAGTGCAATGGGACCAGTGTACAGACGAGTTAAACCATCAAGTCCTGGTCTCCTCCCCAGTTCTCAAAGTACTGCAGTGGTGGATGGACCCCTCGAACCTTCTTCAAGGGGTTCCCTTTCAGATCTCCTCCCTGCATCAGATTCTAACCACGGAGGTTTTGGGGCTAGGTTGGGGAGCACACGTGGGTCCCTTTCAAACTCAGGGCTCCTGGTCTCAGTGGGAAGCTGCCCTGCATATCAGTGTCTTGGAGATGAGCGGTGCTCTATGCCTTGCAGGCTTTTCAGGAGCATCTGGCTCCAGGTCAGCTGCTGGTGCAGTCGGACAACCTGAATGTCATCTACTACATCAACAAGCAGGGCGGCACTCACTCATACCCCCTTTGCAGAGAGGCTATGAAAGTGTGGTACTGGGCACTGGAGCTCAGTCTGGCACTCTCTGCAGTCCACGTGCCAGGCTTCCTAAACACCCAGGCGGTCAGTCTCCACAGGACTTAGTCCAGCATGCATGAATGGGAGCTTCTCTCATCCATAGCAGAAGATCTGTTCGACAGTTGGGGTCATCCAGAGTTGGACCTTTTCTTTTTGTGCCCCCACTCATTGCAAAACTGCCTAATTTTGGCTCACTAGATCCAGGACCTGGGGTTTTCCAGTGAGACGTGTTGGCCCTCTCTTGGAGTAGGAGATTTCTGTATGCATTCCCTCTATTTCCACTAATTCAGAGAGTGCTGATCACCCACAGATGGAGGGGGCCAGCATGATTCTGATAGCTCCATTCTGACCTTGCCAGACACGGTTCCCTCTGCTTCAGCAACTGGTGGAGGAACCTCCGGTCCCTCTGCCTCTTTGCAGGAATCTGATGACCCAGGATCGGGGGACCCTGGTCCTTCTCAACCTCCAATCCCTCCGTCTGCATGCATGGCTCCTGAGGACGTAGCCATCGCCAGGTTCAGGGTCTCTAACAGGTTGGCAGACGTCCTGGTGGCTGCCCGCAAGTCTTCCATGCATGCCACTTATTCCGTGAAGTGGAAACGGTTTGTCATCTGGGCTGCGAAGCATCCCCTAGACCCTTTCACCTGTCCGGTGCAACATGTCCTGGACTACCTGATTTCTTTGTTTGACTCCCCCAATGTCCACCTTTCTGCTATTTCTGCCTTTCATGAGCCCATGGATGACCACACGATTGCTCAGCTGGATGTTTCCCGTACCTTCCTTAGCGGCATGCCGCATCTGGAACCCCCAATCCGTTCCTCAGTCCCAGCTTGGGTCTTGTATTTTATTTTGGAAAAATTGACCCTGTCTCCTTTTGAGCCAGTCGTGACTTGCGGTTTGCTCTTTCTGTCTTGGAAAGTGTTATTTTTAGTTGCAGTTACTTCTGCTCGAAGAATTTCGGAGCTTCAGGTCCTCTGGTACGAGGAGTCTTATTTGATTTTTCAATCAATCAATCAAGATTTATTTATATTGTGCTTTCCAGAAATCAAAGCGCAGGTACATAATAAAACAATCAATGACATAAATATAAATATAAAACTAAAAACAATTAATACAACATATAAATTATCCATTAAAAGCCTGTTCAAATAAGTATGTTTTCAAAGCTGCCTTGAATGACTCTGTGGACAGGCACTCTCGAATCCAACGAGGTAGAGAATTCCACAGGGTTGGGGCCACAAAGGAAAAAGCTCTGGCCCCTGATGACTGAAAACGGACCCTGGGAATCTCTAGCAATCCCTCGTCGGTGGAGCGGAGTGAACAAAGAGGGCAGTAGCGTTGAAGGAGATCTTGCAAGTAGCCCGGTCCCTGACCATGTTGGGTCTTATAGGTCAGCAATGCGACCTTAAAGATGATTCTCCATCGAACCGGCAGCCAGTGCAGTCCGTGCTGCACAGGTGTGATGTGGCATGTTCTTCCCAATCCAGTCAACAACCTGGCCGCTGCGTTCTGCACCAGCTGCAGGTGACGGAGATCCACCCCTGGCAACCCTAGATATAAAGCATTGCAGTAGTCAAGACGTGAAGAAACAAAGGCATGGACTAATATCGGAAGGTCATCGTGTGGAACTAGGTGTTTTATCGGGGCAATATTCCTCAGATGGTAAAAGGCAGACCTGACAATGGCTGACACCTGTGCCTTCAGCGTCAGCCCATTGTCAAGAATTACTCCCAGATTCCGCACCTGTTCAGAAGATCTCAACTGGTTACCCCCTAGAACAAGGCCAGAGGGCAACCCAGGAGTCAACTTCTCTGCCTGGTGACCCACGTTCACTACCAGCACCTCAGTCTTGTCTGGATTTAGTTTTAACCAGTTAGCACTCATCCAGCCCTGAATCTCAGCGAGGCAGTTGTTAAAGACCGATAAGGCGTTATCTTGTTCGGGTACAAAGGACATATAGAGCTGAGTGTCATCTGCATAGCAGTGGAAACTCAGCCCATAACGCCTTATGTCTCCCAACGGCAGTATATACACTGTGAACAACATGGGGAAAAGCACAGAGCCCTGTGGTACCCCACAAGGCAGAGCAAAGGGAGCAGAGGAAAAAATTCCTGATACTACCTTCTGGGTTCTTCCCATAAGGAAAGAATGGAACCATCTGAGGACTGTTCCCGACAGTCCACAGAGTAACCGCAGGCGATCTAGTAACATCCCATGGTCCACGGTGTCAAATGCTGCAGAGAGATCAAGGAGGACTAAGATTGAACGACTCCTCCAATCTCTTGCTATTAGATCATTCAATACCCAAACCAATGCTGTCTTGGTACTATACCTCTTCCTGAAACTGCACTGGAGAGGATCACAAACTTCATGGGCGGTAAGAAAGTCCTCGAGCTGCAACTCGACTACTTTCTCAATAACCTTACCCAAAAAAGGAAGGTTAGATTGGTGTGTAGTTGGTGAGACAGTTGGGGTCGAGGGAAGCTTTCTCAGGGGTGTTACGATAGCCTCTTTCAGAGACTCCGGAAACACCCCTTGGTCCAAAGAGCACCAGACTGTCTCCGCAAGGATTGGTCTGATCACATCCATACACTCTACAAGGAGGCACGTGGGACCAGGATCCAAACTACAGTAGGTCAGTCGCAAGCCCCAGACAATCTTCATGATATCTGTGACCGCTGGCTGGTCAAAGTCTATCCAAATAAACTGAGGGCCTGTAACCTCGCATTGATCACTGCAGTGCTCATTTGAACACTCACTGCAGATCTCTGACCTGATGGACGACACCTTATCATCAAAAGACCGAGCAAACTCATCACACTTTATTTGTAAAAAAGCTTTCCAACCCCGCAGGCAGGCTGGATTGCACAGTCTGTCCATGGTTCGAAAGAGCTGAGCTGGTCGATTTCTTGATGCAGCTATCTCTCTGGACAGGAACTCTGCCTTCTTATGGGAGATTGCTGACTGATAGTCCAAATAATGGGCCATCAATCTAAGCCTGTTGTCCTCCAGTCCAGATTTCCACCAGCAGCGTTCCAAACTTCGCCCCACTCTCCTCAACTCCCTCAATGTCCCATCAAACCATGGGGACCAAGGGCGGAGGGAGAGGGGGCGAACACGGACAGGTGCAATGGAATCCAGAGCCCCCAGTATCACCCTATTGTAGTGCCCCACTAAGGCATCTGGTTCCATGCACTCCATAGGCCAACTCAATATGTCCAGCACCACCATTAGACCCTCAGGGGTGACTCCCCTCAAAGGGCGGTACCAGACCATCTCCAAAGGGGTTGGTCTCATAGGAGGGGCCGCGAAACTGAACCCTATGGAGTGATGGTCAGACCACCCAACTGGTTCCACCACCAGCTCCGTGATCTCCATCCCCAGGTTGAACACCAGATCCCAAAAGTGACCCTGAGTATGGGTAGCAGTGGTAACAACCTGTGTAAAGACCAATGAAGTCATTAGTTGGAGGAAGTTTTGACCACAATGCGAGAGTTCATCATCGACCCAGGCATTGAAGTCCCCCAGGACCAGCCACCTGGAAGGCTCCAACACCAGGTCGACAATGAAGTCTGCAACTTCCTGCAGAAAAACGTTCCAGTCACCGGGTGGACGGTAAATGAGAAGAATTCTGCAGCCCACACCTGCTCCCATAATACACTCAAAGGATCTGTGGATTACCACTGGAACTTCCACAAGGCCCAGTTCTGATTTAAAACAAATAGCGACCCACCCCTCTTCGATCCAGCCTCGGGCAATGTATCACCGAGTACCTGGCTGGAATAGCTGACTCCAATATGGGACCAGCATTTTCATCCAGCCAGGTCTCGGTGATGCAGGCCAGGTCAAATGATTCAACAAGATCAGCAATAATTGCTGTCTTGTTCTTCATAGACCTGGCATTGCATAACACTGCCCGGGTTGGATGAGAGACCTTGGAGGAGCGGGCTACTTGCCTTCTATCAGTGGAGCCCTTGGGTATGGGAAGCAGGCATCGCCAACCTCTATCCTGGACCCATTTCGCCCCAGGGCGCCTTCCTGACCTCACTACCCTAATCCCCTCGCTCCTCTCCCCCGCCCGAAGAACCCCGCCCCCCCGCCTCCTCCTCCGTGCAATCCCCAAGGCATGACAACGCCTATAAACCTCAGGCTGCAACGGGGGGCAGTTGAAAGAGCGCAGATCCCTCAGCTCAGAGGGGGAAAAGCGCCTGCCCACAGAAACTTGGTCCCAGCACATACCAATGTAAAATAAGTTCTACTATAACAACCACAAACTAATTTAAATTAATAATTATCTTACAAAAATAAATGTTAAAAAACTAACTTAAACCACTAAGCCCCTCCTTCCCCCCTCTCACATAACAAAGAAAAATATTTAATTCACACAAACAAAATAAAACAAAACAGTTTTCCATCAGGATGGAGCTCTCACCACGCACCCTTAATGTCCAATATCTGTGGTACTCTCACTACCAGACAGAGCTGTTAATTGCAACTTCCAGACAAAGAATAGAGGGCTCTCACCTCCTCCTTCTTGCTACGATACTCACGAAAAATACAGAAGTTTATCACAGCTCTCTCATTATTTCAAAGAGAGTAAATGAAAGTATCCAGAAGTTAACAGATGAGTAAAACAAATAAAAACAGTCACTAAGGGGTTCTCTCACAACCTCCTTCAAAAAAAATAAAGTCAAAATAATCCTGGTCCCATAAAACAGAGGACCTCGAACAGCTGGCCGAAACGGAGTCTCACAGTTCCCAAGGCAGAAAGCAAGTCAAAAACTGAGTTCCAAGCAAGGAAATAGGATGCAAACCGACACAACGCAGTTGTAGCAAATGAGTTACAGGAATCCATACATCTTCAGGATAGGGGAAAAGCAGGAGGGGAAACCCCATAGGCCCCAGAGACCCCGAACAACACAGACGACCCCACTGTCCACCAACCGTGAAGTAATGTATGCCCCTCACCCCCAACCCGAATCCTCTGATAGAAGTCCAGGGAGCTGGGTCCAGGGAACTCCAGGCCCACAGAAGAATCCCCGCCAACCCCAACACCAGCCCAAGAGAGCTTACAGTAATTTAATGGCCATTACTCATGACCCTGCAGTTGTAATAGTCAGCAGTCTCACATCAAATGCTTCCAACTCCAGTTCCAAATGTCCCTTGCTTGGAGAATCAGAATTATAATCCCCACGGAACAGGTTCCAATAAAACCAAACTTAAGGGCTCCAAATCTCCAGCACTTCCAGACTCCAATTCTCTTGACACCACACTTCGAGCAGCCAGGTCGCCAACAGATACCAGCACTCAACTCAGTTTAGGGCGAACCTCCTTAGTGCCATATAGATGCCTGAAGAACAGTCCCGTACACTGCACTGGGCGGTCGCCGACTAAACATTCATCGGCAACCTTAGTGCCATATAAATGCCCGAAAAACAGTCCCATACACTGCACTAGCGGTCACCGGCTAGGCATTCATCGGCAACCAAAGGGCGAAAATAATCCCGGCGAATAAAGTGAAAATGAAAGACTCCCACAAAGATGGGGTGTCTTTGCACACAAATCCTAAGTTTTTGCCTAAAGTCATTTCAGAATTTACACTCCATCAGTCTATCCACCTTCACGTTTATTTTCCTGAGCTTGCTATTCCAGGGAAAGCACTGCTCCATACGCTAGATGTGCGCAGAACTTTGAAGTATTATCTGCTTCAAACTAAGGAGTCCAGAAAGTCTAAGCAGTTGTTTGTTTCTTTCGTCCCAGGTAGAGAGGGTGCTTCAGTTTTTAAGCAATATTTATCCAAATGGTTGGCAAATTGCATTGTGTTCTGCTACAAGAAGTATGGCAAAGAATTGCCTGGTGCCGTCAAAGCTCACTCCACCAGAGGTGTGGCTACCTCTGTGTCTTGTTTCAGGGAGTCTCAGCTGCTGATATTTGTGCTGCTGCCACCTGGAGAACAGTCCACACTTCTACCAAGCATTACAGTCTGGACATTGCTTCAAGAACCCGTGCAGGATTTCGCAGGGCTGTGCTACAAGAACTCCTGTCTTAAGTTTATGGAGTTCCAGCCTCCCAGACTCTCTCTTTTGCACTTGTTACTGCTTGGTACTCGTTCTTACAGTGTAACCTGATGACTGAGATACCCCGGAAGAAGATAGAACAGTTACATAACAACTTACCGTAACAGTAGATCTTCGTGGGGATCTGAGTCATCAGCGATGATTTACCTCCTGCCATCTCCTTCTTGGGGTTCCTGTCCAGGACCTGGCTTTCTGCTTTTTCCAAAATTTACTTAGAGCTGGATCACTCTTTCTCTCCTTGGTTCCTTGGGTGTGAGCCTTGCTCCCTTCATCTCCGGGGGAAAAGAACTGAGGAGGGAGCGGGGCCGCCTTCACCTATATAGGGTTGGTGACGTTGGCTGACGTCGACGGCGTGGATGACCCCAGTTGTACTGCTGAAAATCTTCAATGTGGATTCCCATTCACCGACGGTGAAGTTCCTATGGTGTAACCTGATGACTGAGATCCCCTCGAAGATCTACTGTTACGGTAAGTTCTTATGTAACTGTTCTTTCTCTTTCACCGAGCTATTTGGTTAATTCTAAATGCTCCCTCCAAGACCCATCATTGCTCCCTTTATTCTGCGGTGGGTTGGACATCACTCGCCTCAAGAAGGAAATTGCATAGCTGTATCTGGTTATACAAATCCTTGCTTAATAAAGGCCCCTCTTATATTTTGTCCTTATTTCACCACTCCCTTAGCCATTATTCCCTAAGGAAAAACTCCCTTGTTGTATTATACTGTACGTGCCTAGATTTCGTTCCAAATTTGGAAAAGCTGCAGTTAGTTATGCTCTTCTGTCTGCTTGGAACATACTTCAAGCTACCCATAGGCTCTCCAACTGTGTCTCGTTGAATGTCGCTAAATCCCTTATAACTAGCTCCTGTAAAGATGACTGCTGCTGCTACCCTAGTTAGTCGGATCTCTAGGTCCCCTCATTTCTCATCTTGGGCTCTAGCACTTCTTAGTGGATGGCAGGGATCCTCACTCTCCTACTATAGCACTACCTTGCACTTCTGTTTTCTTATTCTGTGTTGTTAATTTTATATTATTTCTTTTCTGACATATTGTCTCCAGCCTTTAACTGTTAGTTTCCTTTGTTAGAGCCTGTACTGCTTAACCTAGCATGTTCTGTATTATTTTTTGTTGTTTATTATGTATTTGATGCTTCTGTATGCCTGTGACAGGGCATCCTTGTAAATGAGCTTGCTCAGTGGAGCTTTCCTGAGGAAATTAACTTGAATTTGATGCACCAGCATGGTCCATTATGCCTGGTGGAGAATGCACTCTCTGCAGTGGGGGCTAGCCCATCAGTGGTCTCAGCACCAGGGCCACTTCGACCAGCCGGTCACTGTCACTCAGCTGATGTGGGATGCCCTCCAGTAGTGGTTAGTCCCAGAACATTGGCAGGAAGGAATCCCATTTGTCCACCCAGAACTGGTGGTCACCATCATGACTGATGCCTCTCTAATGGGCTGAGGTGACCACCTGGGGGAGCACAGAGTCCATGGACTCTGGACCCCCGAGGAGTCCCGATGACATGTCAACTTGCTGGAGCTTCGGGCAGTTTGGCTGGTGTTGACAGCCTTTGCTCCACACATTCGGGGTCAGGTCATTCAGGTTTAGATGGACAATACCACAACTATGTACTACCTCAACAAACAGGGGAGGACACACTCCCTTCCTCTCTGCAGGGACGCTCTCCACACCTGGACCCTCATGTGCAGCCTGGCTGCTGATCTCCTGACCATCCATGTGGCCGGTGTGTCCAACCAGCTGATAGATGCCCTCAGCCATGTGGGCGAGGTGTCCCACGAGTGGTACCTCCATCCGGGGGCAGTGCACAGTCTGTTCTCCCGATGGGGCACCCCTCTGGTGCATCTGTTTGCCTCCAGGGAGAATGTAAAACTGAGACTGTATTGTGCCTGCCCCCCCCTTAGCAGAGAACACTGAGGGGGGGAATACCTTCTTGAGGCCTGGGCCTCATGTATTCCCTCCCTCCATTTCTTTTGATCCACAAGGTGCTGCTCAAGGCCAGGAGGGACAAGGCATGAATGATCCTGGTGGCTCCTGACTGGCCCCGCCAGTTCTGATACACCGATCTCCTCAGCCTCAGCTGCAGGCTCACATGTCATCTTCCTCTACACTCAGACCTGCTTTCTTGCAGTCAGGGAAGATACTCCATCCAGACCTTCAATCCCTGCACCTGACAGCCTGGTTCCTGAGTGGCTACAGTTCAAGGCTTTGGATCTCTCCAAAGATGTCCTCACCATGGTCGAGGAATCTTGGAAGGAGTCGACCCGAAAGTGCTATGCCTTCAAATGGAAGAGGTTATTTATTTAGTGCCAGGGCAAGAGGCTTGACCCCTTATCTTGCCAGGTGGCTAGCGTTCTCAATTATCTTTGGTCTGTCTCTTAGGCCTTCAGTTGATGACCCTTAAGATGCATCTGACAACCATCTCTGCATACCAGGCATGGGCTGGAATGCAGTCAGTGGCGCAGGAGAAGGTGGTCTGGTGCTTTTTCAAAGGCCTTGACCACAGTTCCCCTCCAGTGCATGAACTACCACCGAACCGATGCACAGGTGAGAGATGTCGCACTTGTCATGGAAGACCAGTGATCAGTGAACTCCAGGTGCTCTCGGTGGAGTCTGCTTACTTGGTCTTCCACAAGGTCAGGGTTGTCTTTCGCCGCATCCTGAAGTTCCTCCCGAAGGTTTTACATGAGTTTCACCTTAATCAAGTGATGCATCTCCTGGTGTTCTTCACCAGTCACACCTCGGAGGCTGAGCATAGGCTTCATACTTTGGACCTGCATTGAGCGTTTCCCTATTATTAGGAGCGCAGGGCTGGAGTTAGGGGAGAGGTTCGCTAGCTCTTAGTCACCTACGTTGAAGTTGTGTCTGGCAGACCAGCAGCATAGCAGGCGGATTGTATCCTACTTCAGCCTCTGCTATAGTTTGGCAGATAGGGAGCCTCCTGTAGGGCTAAGGGCTCATTCCCCCCATCATACCGCTGCCTCGGTGGCTGCTTCCAGGGATGTCCCTATCCAGTAAATCTGCAGGACTGGTACCTGGAAGTCAGCACACACACCTTTATTTCTCACTACCACATCGACCTTGAGTCATGCCGGGATGCTGGTTTTGGGGCCTCAGTTCTCCAATCTCTCTTCCCTAAGTGGAGGGTGTGTGCCTTGTCCGTGCCTCCTTGGAGAATTGCTAGGAGTCTGCCAGAAGTGCAGAATTATACATCATATCCACATCCCTAGAAAAACAGGTTACTCCCCTGTAACAGTAGTTCTAGGAGTGGTATATGATGTACATCCACACGGACCCACCCAAACTCCCCTGGCAAGTGGCACACTGATTCTTGCTTCCAGCGGGCAAGATCTGACATCATGGGGTGGTGCTGAGGGAGTTACCACCCAGATGGGTGGGAGGAGCCAGCTTGAAGGCATTCCAGCAGGAATTATAGGGAAAGGAACACTACCAAAAGTGTGGACATCACATACCACTCCTAGAACTACTGTTGCAGGTGAGTAGCCTGTTTATATGCACCCTCAAAATGGCAGGAAAAGTAGAGGCACGAGTACGTGAGTACAAACGACTTGGCAAGGGAGAAGGTAGAGGTGGTAAAGTGGAGGTTCGAGGATTTGGGTAGGCAGTGTGAGGAGGTGGGGGAAGGGGGTCAGTGGCATTCTCTCAGGTACTCCCAGTACCATGTGCAAGTACAGTGAGGAAAAAAAAGGATAGAGAAGTTCAGTGAGTGGCTGAAAGATTGGTGCGGTACCAGGCAGTACGGATTAGTGTTAGACTGGGGCAATAGTGACCTATATGCAGGGTACAGGTTACATTTGAGTAGGGAGGGGGAAGGGAGTACTAAACATGGACTAGAGGGGTATTTATCAACAAAGGTGGATTTAAACTGGGGGGGGGGTGGTGAGGGGCCACTGATAGGAAAAGGGTCCAGAAAGGGGAGCCTAGTGAGCTCACCCCCCTAGTTATGGGTAAGGGCAGTGGTGAAGCGACACAGTGAGGGATAAAGGGTGTGAAGACTAGGGGTACGGAAAGGGAGGAGACAGGCTGTAGGATGGTCTCACTGAATGCAAGAAGCCTAAGGAATAGAATAGCAGAGTTACAGGCTCCCTTGGCGGTGGAGGGGTGGACATTGCGGCCATCATGGAAACGTGGGCCACCCAGTAACAGGACTGGGATATGATGATCCCAGGGTTCAGGTTATTCAGAAAGGATAGAAGGAAGGGGAATGGGGGGAGGGGAGTGGCAATGTATGTAAGGAAGGAGATAAAGTGCGTAAGGGAGGAAGGGGAGATGGGGAGGACAGAAGCACTGTGGATGCAGTTCCAAGATGCAATGAATAGGACACTGAGGATGGGGGTGGTATATAAGCCACCAGCTCAGGGGAATGACCTGGATAGGGAATTAGCTGAGCAAATTAGGAGGGTCTGCAGGAAGAGGAGCATAGTGGTGGTGGGGGACTTCAACCTACCAGGGGTGGAGTGGGGCACCCCATCCACCATGAGTGTAAGGGAGAGGGTCCTGTTAGAAGCATTTCAAGACAACGTCCTGACACAGCTGGTCCAGGGGCTGACTCAGTTAGAAAGGACTCTGGACCTCATACTGGATAACTGGGAAGCTGTAAGGCATCTGGAAGTAGAGGAAACATTGGCTGGGAGTGACCACTATTCGGTATGGTTCACGCTCAACATGGTGAGGGAAACGGGCACAGGTACAAGGGTGATTGAGTGTAGGGTTGGACTTTAAGAAGATGGGGGAAATTTGGGGCAGGCACCTAGCAGGTATACAACCTCACATGGATGCAGACCAGAAATGGGACATAATAAAGGAAGGACTGGCGGAGGCTACGGAGTCTTGCACTAGGAAGAATAGCAAGAAGGGTAGGGCAAAGAAACCAAGTTGGCTGACACAGGAGGTTATGGAAGGGGTGAGGGCCAAGAGGGCATCATTTTGAAAATACAGGAAATTGGGGAGGGGTGAAGATAAGGATACATACATGGAGAAGTCCAGGGAGGTTACCAGACTGGTCAGGGCGGTCAAGGCATTCAGGGAGCTGAGACTGGTGCAGGGAATCAAAAAGTGGAGATAAAGACTTCTTCCGCTACATTGGAGAGAGAAGGAGGAGCAAGGATCAGCTGGTGAGGATTAAGAAGGACAGCGAGTGGTGGGGGAGCAGGCAGAGGCACTGAATGAATACCTCTGCTCTGTATTCATGCATGAGAAGGGGGAAGATACCCCAGGCGAGGGGGTGGTGGTGGGGAGGAGACAACAGATGTAGGGATTACAGAGAGCAGGGTACTAGATGGGTTGAGGGCATTAAGGGTGGACAAAGCACCTGGACCAGATGGCATTCACCTTAGGGTACTAAAGGAGTTGGCAGAGGTCCTGGCGGGGCCACTGGCCGACCTGTTCAATGCCTCCCTGAATGTGGGATGTGTACTGCAGGACTGGAGAATAGCCCATGTGTTGCTTATCCACAAAAGAAAATATAGGCCAGTGAGCCTCACATTGATCATAGGAAAGCTCATGGAGACCATCCTAAAAGAGAGACTAGTGAGCTTCTTGGAGGAATACGGTCTCCAGGATGGTCAACAGCATGGGTTTGTATTGAGCAGATGCTGCCAGACAAACCTTGTAGAGTACTATGACTGGGTGACGTGTGAATGGGACACAGGACAAGTAATGGATGTCCTGTATTTAGACTTCAGCAAGGCCTTTAATTCAGTGCCACATGGCAGGTTGGGAGGAAACTGGAACATGTAGGGGCAGGACCAAAAATGGTGAAATGGATCACAAACTAGCTAAAGGGAAGGCAGCAAAGGGTGGAGGTGAGGGAACCTCTCATCACCGAGAGCGGTGACGAGTGGGGTACCACAGAGATCGGTACTGGGACCGATGCTGTTTGGGGGTTTTATTGCAGATATCTCACCTGGGATCTGGAGCAAGATCAGTCTGTTCACAGACGATACCAAGATGGGAGCTGTAGTTTATGATGAGGAGGGGTGGAAGGGGTTATAGGAGGACATGACTAAGCTGCAGGGGTGGGCGGAACTATGGCAGTTGGGGTTCAATGCCAAGAAGTGCAAGGTTCTGCACTTCGGAGCCAGGAACCAGGGGAGGGATTATCACTTGAATGGGGTACAGTTGGGGAGCTCCACAAAGGAGAAGGACCTAGGAGTGATCATTATGGGGTGCTTGAACAACTCTGCTCAGTGCAGGAAGGTGGCAGCAAAAGCCAACAAAATGTTGGGGTGTACTGCAAGAGGGATCTCCTCCAGAAGGAGGGAGGTTATCTTGCCCCTGTATAGGTCACTGGTCAGTCTCCACCTGGAGTACTGCGTGCAGTACTGGCGCCCGTTTCTGAAGAAGGACATCAGATTGTTGGAGGGCGTGCAGCGATGAGCAACAAAGATGATCCAGGGATTAGAGAGCAAGCCCTGTGAGGACAGGCTGGGAGAGTTGAATATGTATTCACTGGAGGAGAGGTGGGATGGGGGGATATGATTGAGACCGTTAAGTATCTGAAGGGGACAAACAAGACCAACACAAGGGATTTTCCAGATGAGAAAGGGGAGGGACTCAAGAGGGCACGGACTGAGATTGGAAGGGGGAAGATTCAGGAGGGAGATGAGACATTTTTTCTCTGAAAGAGTAGTGGATAAATGGAACACCTTACCAGATGAGATAGTGTCCTGTAAGACAGTGGGCAGTTTCAAGAGGGGTTGGTACAGGGGAAGCGATGTTGGGAAGAGGGGGGCGGGAGGGGCAGCTGCAAGATGAGGTGCTAGCTGCACACTAGAGCAGACTCCTTAGACAATGATGCCTGTTTCTGCTGGCAATTTTGTATGTTTGTAAGTAGTCCTCCAATTCAAAGGTTAACATTTTTATTTTCAGGACAAGTTTAACTGTCCATGCCGGCCCACCAGTGCAGTGGTAGAGCTACTGCTCACAACGCCATCAACCTGGGTTTGAGAATGAGTCTAGGTAACCAGAGGGCTGGCTGGGGGGAGGAAGATTCAGCACTCTAAGGGACTGTCTCCCCTTCCAGGGAGGGAGGGTCACCATACCTGCTGCATTACTGCCACCTGGTGACCACGGGTGACAGTACAGTGAGGGACACCATGAGGACGGGGAGGGTGTCGGCTGGAGTTTGCAGCAGTGGCACATCTTTGTGTGCGCATGCCTTCTTGGGCTCCCTTGCATGCCATCACCCTCCGGGAGTGGGATCACAACAGGAAAGCTGTAAAAACTCCCGTGCATTAGGACCTCCTGGATCACTGGTCACCCCAACCCCTGGCATGGCTGTTGTGGGCACACCATGGTGCGGAACTGTCCCTCAAGATGACCCCACTGCAAGGGGGCAATCTTATGGGGTTGATGTCCTGCAGTTGGTGTGTGCTTGGGCATTGGCGGTGATCCAGAGGTGAAGCTGTGGCTGGGGAGATAAAAAGTACATTTTAAAAACGTTTAACTGGCCACCATAATTTGTAAACATTTCACTGAAGCTCTATCAGCTTGCTCACAGCAGTGGTCCTAAAAAACAGAATTCCTTTTAAGTTTCATAATTAATTTTGCCCATTAGTACTTTTACACACTTCATATAACTCATTTTACATTTTATATTACAACTCACCAATCATGTTTTTTTTTTTTATCTTATCACAGTTTAACGCCCCGCTGCGGTAACTTACCGGCAGGGGCATTCAGCCGCCGAGAGCAGCAGGCTCACTTGCATGATGGGGGGTCCGCTACAGCTGTCGCCGACTTGCTGGGGGCTCCACTATGCCCTGCCTAGCCGAGCTGGCCCCGGCCCCCCCGTGCGATTCCACGACAGTCCTCCCTGCACGGCCATCAAACTGCTTCAGTCGTGCACAGCCATTTTCCTCCAGTAGGTCCCCGATGGAGCGCAGACATGCAATGATGTCCATGCACTGATGTGCAGACATCCGCCGTGCTCCGCCTCTGCTGACACCTGCATCTGCAGTGCCTCTGAGCAACCACAGGGGCCACCGCAGTGCAGTGTGCTTCCACAACCCACCCCAGGACTAGGAGAGCTGTCTGCGGATGCTCAATCCTAGTCTTCCCCTGCTGACCCCTGATGATCCGGGCTCATTCCCGAACCCGGGTCGCCGGCATGGTGCAAGTTGTGGTGTCCAGCACCTCAACCCTCAGCACCACCGGTACCAGACCCACCAATCATGTTCTTAAGAAGAACCTTTCCACATCTCTCACAGGTAACGCAGAGTAATCCCTTCACACCAGCCAAAGTAAATCTGGCATCCATGTCCCTGTTACTTCCTCAAATAGCACCATACACTCATATGGGTGCGTGTGCGTGACGATGTAACAACCAAAAAGACTTGGTGACATCACTCTGCATCAGACCAATGTCCAAATGTGTATGCCTTCTCATCACGAGCACAAGGAGGTCTCCAAAAGGAAACTGCAAGTGGCTGTAAAGTATACAGTTCATCAAAGCCAGTATAAAAGTTAAACACTAATACAGAATTTCATATAGAATTTACAAAAGTCCTACATATTTGTCGATTCTGAAATCACTTGCCAGTAAACCTTATTGGAGGAGATCTGGCTAGAAGATACCAGTAATGTAAAGTCAAAGTAAGGTAGAGTGTCTGCTGGTGACTTCAGTGTGGTACGCCTCCTGCTAGGTTACTCGCCACAGTCTTTCACTGGAACTAGTAACATAAAACTGTACAACAAATTACATCTAACAATCTAGTGTAATGAACAATGTAGGGTATGTGTTAGTAGGGGAATGGGCAGGGTGAGGCAGGAACCAAAGGCTTATGATAATGCATCAAATATGAACCTAACAATACTGAAAAAAATATAAAATGTTTTAAACAAAAGTGATAACATCAGACTCCCAGAAAGGTCAAGGGTCACAGAAACACAACCACCTGCTGAGTGAAAGAGGAATCGCATCTAGGAGAGGGGAGGTAATCCTGCCACTGTACAGGTCATTGGTGAGGCCACACCTGGAGTACTGCGTGCAGTTCTGGTGCCCGTACCCAAGGAAAGATGTTAAGTTGCTGAAGGGGGTACAGTGCAGAGCAACCAGAATGATCCTGGTATTTGGAGCCAAACCCTACGAGGAGAGGCTGAGGGAGCATAACGTATTCCCTGGAGGAGAGGAGGGATAGAGGGGATATATGAAAGGACTGAACACGTATAGCACGGAGGGAATTTTTAAGTTATGGGGAGGGAGGGACACTAGGGGGCATGGTCTGAGATTGGAGGGTGGAAAATTCAGGAGAGAAATGAGGAGGCACTATTTCATGGAAAGAGTAGTGGCAGAATGGAACATGCTGCCTGAAGAAGTGGTATACTGTAAATCAGTGGGCAGTTTTAAGAGGGGATCGGACAAAGTGAAGGGGAAGGTCACAGTTCAGCAGGACAGGGAGGGAGGGGCAGCTACAGTGTAATGGACTGCTAGCTGTGCATTCAAGCAGACTTGATAGACCATATGGCTTGTACCTGCTGGCGGTTTCATATGTTCGTATGTAAATACAAAATCACACATACCCCCATAATGTAAACATCATGGGATGTATAAGCATACAAGTATAGGGTTTACGGGTAGACTGGATGGGCCTGGCAGTCCTTATCTGCTGACATTTTCTACATTTCTATTTCTATATGCAAATCACCATGACATTTTAGGCTGGTTCAGCTTTAAGCAGGAATACATGGTGCCAAAGGGCCTCTCACACAATCTGCAATGGGTGCAAACAGAAGACACAGACACGTGTTTCATCCTACCCAGGACTCATTAGTGTGCCTTGTCTGTGTGACACCCCAGGGGATATGAACCAGCCCCTAAGTTGGTCTTACAGGTTTGGGTCATGGTGAGTCTCCAGGAAAACAAAAAAGTTAAAGGAAAAACCTCAGTGCACCTGATGAGTGGGTCACAGAATGGGTGCCCAGTCTATTTCTTCATTCATTCCTATATGTGATTGTAGTGTGCCTAATCTGTTAATCCAGAAAGCTTCTCTTTCTAGTAATGTTTTCCCCATACGTCTACCTCTCCTATTTAGCATAATTTTCTCAAATCCAAAACAGTAACAGAATGATTTTCTGTAAACAAAATGTGCTACACTAGATGTATCATCTCTTTCTAAGGAGGTAGCATAGCACAGTGAGTTAAGGCTCTGAGCTGCAGATCTGGAGACCTGGGTTTGAATCCCACAGCCACCTAGGTGCATACTGTGTGATCCTGAGCAAATCACTTAACTCATTGCCTCCACAGGAGCTCTCTGAAGTTGCACCACTTGTCTCCTGTATACTGTTAATAGTAAATCCTGGGCCTTTCTAAGCAAAATCAAGCCATAGTCAGCATGCCACAAACAAATCCTAATAGCTCAAGAACCGTAAGTGCTAGACACAAAGTATGAGTGGCAAAGTTATTCAGCACAAAATTACATTTCTAGGGACATGGATATGTTGTTCATCCACACTGTCTGGCAGGTTCCTTGCCGCTTTAAATCTTGCCGGAAGGTCTTCAAGCTGGCTCCTCCCACCCACCCGGGTGGTAAAACTCTTGGCTCTGCCCCATGACGCCAGATCTTCCTTACCGCTTGGAAGCTCAGGTTCCCTCCTTAACGCTCTGCGTATAAGACTGGTTCTAATTCTTTGAATCTTGAAATCAAAGTTTTTTGCTAAAAGACTTTGGTCTTCTCTCCTACAGCGGCTCGATGGACCGTCGACTCCCGGTTTCGGAGATGCCCTTGCGGGCAGAAGATGTCTCAGGCGGATCCGCGCGCCACGTCGTCTACTGCTTAGGCCTTGAGCACGACCCGCAGGCTTGCGACCTGTGCTCTTCTTTTAGGCCCTCGTCCTGAAGACTGTGCTGCCCGTTTACAGCTGGGCGTCCGAAAAAGATTTCCTCCGGTTAAGTCTAAAGGCCCGGTTGGCGGTGTCGCAGTGGCGGGCTCGTGAGATCACTCGAGCAGATGATCGCCCTCGAAGAAGGGCGGCTGAGCCGCTTCTACCTCGGCCTAAAGCATTGTCCCGCTCTCTCTCTCGGTGCCTGTCGGCTTCTTTTAAGGAGCTTTGTCTGACCCTCTCGACGAAAGGTGAGGGTCCAACTTCTTCTGGACCTTTTTCTTGGTCCAAAAAGAGCAAAAGTAAGTCTCACCGTCGACGCTCTTGGGAGCGGGAAAGATCCCCCTCCCCCAGTAGTTGACAGTCGACTTCGGTCGACCCCTCGGCTTCGGCCACTGGCTTCACGGTGTCCCCGTCAGGCCAGTTGACCGAGACTCCCGTCGACGCGGTCGAGATTTTTCTCGACCCGTTGGACAGGTTGTTGGCTGGAGAAGCTGAGAATCCTCTCCCGGTTCCCCCGGTGGGAGTTGAGGGTCCCGTCGGCTCGTCTGTGCCTCCGGTTCCGGAGCCTTCGGTGGAATCATCCGAACCGAGGGGAGTGCCGATTCCCGACACCTCCCCGCACCGTCCTCGGCCTAGCCGAGGTTCTCGGTCTCGGTCTCGGACATCTTCGTGGTCCAGCCGATCCCGCCGCCATAGGCGGTCTCAGTCTCGGCACCACGGCAAGGGGCGCCGCCGCTCTTCCTCTTCCTCCTCCTCGGACGAGGGGAGACTTCGGCGCAAGTTGCGTCGGAGGTATGAAGAACTCATGTGGCAACAGCTCCTTTTGACCGAGAATAAGCCGACCCAGTCGTCTTCCCCGGCCATTAAGTGGCTGTCACCGGAGTGGCCGAAACAACCCCTTGTTGTAGCCGAGGAGCCTGTTCCCAGGCCGGTTGTTCGGCCAATTCCAGCTGTCCCACCAATTCTGGTGGAACCTCCGCCTCCACAGCCGTTATTTGGGGCTCCGACCAAAAATTCTCGGTCGGCTCAGGGACTGCCCCATAAGCTGTCTGTCACCCTCACTCCCGATAAGCCTCGGCAGGTGGAGGGTGGCTCAGGCCCGAGGCAGCTCTTTGAGGACTCTTCCGAGTCCGAGGATGATTCCTCCCTTTTCTCCAAGCGAATGGACTTGGAGTCCTCAGGAGGACAGTCGGTGGAGGATAGCCCTTCGTCCTTCCTAGGATTGCTTTGGCTCATCTTGGAGTCCACCGGGATGAAGCTCGAACCCGTTTCTAAACGGGCCAGGTATCCCCTCACAGAGATTCTGGACTGAGGGTCCCTCTAGGAGGCCTTTCCGTGGCGAGGCCATCAGTGGAGTCCGCCTTGGAGCTTTGGCAGCGCCTGCTTCCTGCCTTGCGCCGGCCAGGATGGCCAGGAAGTATGCGGTCCCTACCGGTTCCCTGTCCGGTTTCTTGGAACACCCCTCTGCTGAGTGGTTGGTTATCGACAGCGTTTTCCGGCGCGGGAATACCAGGGATGTGGACAAACCTCCCGACAAGGAATCCAAGAAATTGGATTATGCCGGGTGAAAAGTCTATGCTGCGTCCTCTCTCGGCCTTCATCAGGCCAGTTCGGCCGTCCTCATGGCACATTTTTCTCATGCCCTGTTGGGCTCCCTGGATGAGGTTGTCCCTCATCTTCCCGCGGATCTGCAGACTACGGTCAGGCAGGTGCGGGACCAGGGCAGGGCAGTGGCCAAACAGCAGCTCCAGACTGCTTTAGACATTGGGGACTCGTGTGCCAGGTCTGTGGCGGCCGCAGTGGCCATGCATCGTCGGGCTTGGCTGAGGATATCCACCTTTACTTCGGATACCCAGCACAAGTTGGCGGATGTTCCCTTTTTAGGGACTGACCTCTTCGGCCCTGGGGTGGAAGGTCACCTGCAGAGATCGAGAAGTCCAATGCTACCTCTGGACTTGGTCTCTTCCACTCAGAAGCACAAAGGCCAAGAAGCCTCAGCCTAAGCTCCTCGTCCTTCTGCTCCGGCGCGCCTGACCCAGCAACGCCAGGGCTAGCAGGCTCGGGCTTGGCATCCCAAACCCAGCCGCCGGCTTCCTCAACAGGAAGCAGGGAGGTAGGGCCCAGGAGGTCCCTCGGCTGGTCCTCCTCCAAGCTTGCCCAGTGACGGGCTGAGGGGTGTCGCCCATCCCGTCACCTCACCCCTGGTTCCCCTGTGGAGACAGCTCCGTTTACTTCCTTTCCACCTGGTCCATTATTACCACGGACAGGTGGGTACTGGAGGTGGTGGGAAAGGCCTGCCTCTAGAATTGGCAGGCCCGCCCTCTCAGAGCCGCCGCACTGGGGCCTCAGGGTCCGCATCCTCACTGTCGGCTCGTCGGGCCGACATCGCCTCTCCTCCAAAAGGAGGTGATCAGGAGGTAGCGGACCCCCCTCAGACCCGGGGGTTTGTGTCCAGGTACTTCCTGGTTCGAACGGACGGGCTGGCGCCCATTCCCACCTACACGACCTGAACAAGTTCCTAAGGTCTCGAACCTTCAGGATGGTCACTCTACGCAGATAATACCATCTCTGAACACGGCATGTGGTTCTGCTTTCTGGACCTGCAGGACGCGGTCTTTCACGTCCCTATCCGGGTCCATCACATCGAGATTCCCTTCGCTCGAGTGGAGGACTCTCTTCGAGTTCCGAGCCATGCCCTTTGGCCTGTCTTCAGCTCCCATGGTCTTCACCAAATGCATTGCAGTGGTGACAGCTTTTCTGCAGCGCCGGGGGGTCCGGCTGTACCCTTACCTGGACTATTGGCTGATAGCAGCCCCCTCCAGACAGGAGGTGGAGCGGTCCAGAGATCTGGCCCTCCAGGTTTGCTCTCAAGTCGGCCTTCTCATCAACGAGGCCAAGTCGAACTCGAGCGAAGCAGGTGATTCTGTTTATCGGGCAGAGCTCGACTTCAAGCCAGAGCACGGCTTCCGTGGACAGGGCCGAGTTCTTACCTCCTTTGCCCAATCATTTCTGGTTGGGCAATCGCGCCCTGCCCGGGACTTCCTGCGCCTCCTGGGTCTCATGGCGGCCTGTACCAGCGTGGTCCGTTGGGCATGCTGGCACATGCGCCCCCTTCAGTGGGGTCTGGCCAGCCAGTGGTCACAATGCTGCGATCCATTGGACCAACTAGTGATGGTGACCCAGGAGATGTGGAATGCTCTCCGGTGGTGGACCATTCCATCTCATCTGCAGGAGGGCATCCCGTTTGTCCGCCCCAAGCCAACGGTCTCTCTATCGACCGATGCCTCTCTGATGGGTTGGGGTGCCCATCTGGGGGAACACTGAGCGCACGGCCTCTGGTCCCCACGGGAATCCCAATGCCACATCAACCTGCTGGAGCTCCGAGCGGTCCACCTAGCTCTCACCGCCTTTGCTCCATTTCTCCGGGGTTAAGTGGTCCGAGTCCAGACAGACAATACCACGACCATGTACTACCTAAACCGCCAGGGTGGGACGCGTTCCATGCTTCTATGCAAGGATGCTCTCCGCATTTGGTCACTCGTGCGCAGCCTGGAGGCGGATCTCCTAGAAATTCATGTGGCAGGAGCCTCCAACACCCTGGCTGATGCCCTGAGCCGGATAGGGGCTGCATCTCATGAGTGGTCTCTCCTGCCGGATGTAGTACAAGATTTGTTCTCCCACTGGGGCACACCTCAGGTGGACCTGTTTGCCTCAGGAGAACGCTGTGAGGCTGTTTTCATGCCCGCCCTCAGCAGGGCTCGCTGCAGGATGCCTTCTGAGGCTGTGGACCCGGGCTTCTTTTACGCCTTTCCCCATTTCCCTGATTCACAAGGTGCTTCTCAAGGCAAGGAGGGACAAGGCGCAGGTGATTCTGATAGCCCCAGACTGGCCTCGCCAGTTCTGGTACCCAGATCTCCTCAGCCTCAGCTCCAGGCTCCCGAGGCAGCTTCAGCTCGCCCGACCTGCTCTCAGTCAATCAAGGAAGGTGTTCCATCCGGACCTTCAATCCCTGCACCTGACGGCCTGGTTCCTGAGCTGCCAGCTGCCAGGCCTTAGGTCTTTCCGACGAGGTCCTCAATGTTGTTGAGACGTCCGTATGGAGTCAACCAGGAAATGCTATGCCTTCAAATGGAAGAGATTTTCCATCTGGTGTCAGGGCAAGGGCTTGGACCCTTCCTCCTGTTCTTTGGCAAGCATTTTGGACTATTTATGGTCCCTTTCTAGTCAAGGGCTTAGGTCGATGACCCTAAAGGTGCACCTGGCAGCCATCTCTGCTTACCGTGCAGGCCGGGGAGCAGTTGGTGGCGCAGGAGAAGGTGGTCTGGCGCTTTTTCAAAGGCCTTGATCACATTTCCCCTCCGGTGCGAGAACCTCCACCTCCATGGGATTTACTGCTGGTACTGGCAAAGCTCATGGGCAAGCCATTCGAACCAATGCACAGGTGTGAACTCTCACCTGTCGTGGAAGACCGCCTTCTTGGTGGCTATCACGTCAGCCAGAAGGATGGGAGAACTCCAGGCGCTCTGCATCGAGTCTCCTTACCTGGTCTTCCACAGGGACAAGGTTGTCCTGCGCCCCACCGAAATTCCTTCCGAAGGTGGTGTCGGAGTTTCACTTAACCAGGTGTTGACTCTGCCGGTGTTCTACCCCAATCACACCGGAGGTCGAATACAGGCTCCATACTTTGGACCTCTAGAAGGGCGCTCGCTTATTATAAGGAGCGCACGGCTGAAATTCGGGGAGAGGTTCGCCAGCTGTTTGTCACCTACGCTGAAGCCGCACCTGGCAGACCTGCAGCCAAGCGGACGATAAGCAGGTGGGTCACCTCCTGCATAGATCTCTGCTATAAGTTGGCAGGCATGAAACCTTCCAGAGGGATAAGAGCTCATTCTACCCGTCACACTGCTGCATCGGTGGCTGCTTCCAGGGACGTCCCTATCCAGGAAATCTGCAGGGCTGCTACCTGGAAGTCAGCACACACCTTCATTACCACATCGACCTTGAGTCACGCCGGGATGCTGGTTTTGGGGCCTCGGTTCTCCAGTCTTTATTCCCTAAGTAGGGGGTGTGCGCTGCCTCCCTCCTCCCGGAGAACTGCTAGGAGTCTGCCAGACAGTGTGGATGAACAACATATCCATGTCCCTAGAAATACAGGTTACTCACCTGTAACAGGAGTTTAGGAATGGTATATGTTGTTCATCCACATGACCCACCACCCCCGGCTTTGACGCAGACAACCTGAGCTTCCAGCGGGCCAGATCTGGGTCATGGGGCTAAGCCGAGTTTTACCACCTGGGTGGGTGGAGGAGCCAGCTTGAAGACCTTCCGCAAGATTTAAAGCGGCAAGGAACCTGCCAGACAGTGTGGATGAACAACATATACCATTCTAGTGTAACCCCTGCAAATGGGGGTTCCCAAAAGACTTCCAGGAGCTTGCTTGAATGCTCCAAGCCTGAATGGTGTTTGGCGCTTAAGCCATTTATCAGTGAGTGTTTTAGAACCTCTGGTACTGTCTTTAAGAGCTGTCTGCTTGCAGACATAATTAGTTTGTATGGGGGACTGTGTGTTTCTTTGATTGAGTACCACTCGAGCTGCTGCCAATTCACTCCATTTTGCAGTCACTAGGAGTGCAAAGGAACCTGTCTGAAAGATGTAACTGTTTGCGAGAAACCATTTAGAGTAATAATGAAATTACAGTTTGTCTAACCTGCTTTCTTTGCAGTCAGAACTGTGTCTGCCTAGTTCCCCATTCTGGTTTTGAACTGCTGAACTGGACCAATCAGTGTGGGTTAAGCTAGCTCTAAAATGGTGCCTTGGACCGAATCAGAACTTGGACTCATAATCTGAGCCAGCCACAAGAGGATTGTATGGGCAGTGACTCTGGGAGATGTAATTTAGACTGGCGCCTTTTGGACCAACAGGAGCAGTCTATTGTGAGTGACAGCCAATCCAGTCAAGAACTGGGAGGAACTCAAAGGAAATGCCGGTTTTGTCTGTTGGAGTTTCAGTTGAGCTCTGGCAGTGAAGAAGGAAGGAGCCCTGTGCTTTTCAGTGTGCAGTTTTGAGTCGGGAAAGCGTGTGTAAGGCCCAGAGTTCAGTCTGCAGCTTGTGTAACTGCTTGTTAGGATTGAATCCGTCCTGTGAAGAGAATGAAAGGATATCTGAAGAGTAGAAACCAGAGCTCACCCTGTAGAAGACTGGAGAAATTGCTGAATTGCACTCGGTCTGTCAGAACTGAATCTGCTGTGTGTTCTCGGGTATTGTGCAGTAATTGTGATCGGGATAGAGAAGCAGCCTGCCTGGTATAGTACTTTCTGTTTTACCATATAAATGTGTGAAGAGGCTTGTGTACCTCAAGTGAATCCTGCTGCCATTAAAGGACTTTTGCCTGTTACTGTTCACCATATAAATGCGTGAGGAGGCTTGGTTAGCTCAAGTGAATCCTGCTGCCATTAAAGGACTTTTGCCTGTTGCAGTTTGCCATATAAATGTGTGAGGAGTCTCGTGGAGCTCAAGAGTAGTCCTGCTGACATTGAAGGACCCTATCTTGTTTGGAGGTCGTGAGTACTAATTCAGGTCGCTCCCTGTTGAATTGCCACATTGAATCCAAATGGAATCACTGTACTGCTGACTGTTTTAAACTAATTTTCTTTTCTCTGTGGGAAAGGGCCCCTACCAGTTGCCACGGTTTGGACTAGCCACTAGGGCTTGGGTACCCAGGGCAGTAACTGGTAGGGATAGGCCTGTGCACAGAGCCATAGTAGATGAGTAAAGTGATAAGCTAATTAACCTGATTTCCCCTGTCCTTGTTATATTCCCCTAAATAAATCAGAGCTGCTTGTTTCAGCAAAGTTATACTGCCTGAGTATTTGTCTATGTTAAAGTATTGTACTGTGATTGTTGCACTGTATCTTATTTTACAGGAGGTCCCAGTGCCTGAACCAGCCCTGGGGGTAAGTGTATACTGTGAAGGTAATTCTGATATATTGTGGGCCACTAGTGGGAAGAAAGGGGTTGCAGTGTCCCAGAGGGCTGTGACCAAGTAAGTTTAACTATTGCAAACCCTGACCTCTGGGTGGAGGCACCCACCATTGGATCCAGGCCCCTCAACCTGTTAGTGGCAAATCAGGCAGGGGTAGTAGCCCCTGGGATAGCGCCATCTAGGGGTTACACTAGAACTCCTGTTACAGGTGAGTAACCTGTATTTCCAGTGGTGGTATGCAAAGAATAATATGTAATTTCGTTTTTTTTCTATGCTGGTTGAAACAGCAAAAACATTTTTTTTTCACTAAAACAGGCAACATAAGCCATATACACCATACCATACTGTAAATAAATACGAATAACTCCTAAAGTATACATTATATACACAGAATATCAGTGGCAAAGTTGTTCAGCACAAAATTACCTTTCCAATGGTGCTATGCAGTCAAATATATATTATATTCTGTTACATTATATATTAAAATATATAAGTGACTTCCCCAGACATTGCCAGGACACACAGGAAGTCAGTAGCTGACTTCTGTAGGAGTCCTCAGGACACACCAGTGTATTTTACTGATGCCTACAGGTGTTGGCTAGGAGACAATGAGTTAACTTCCTTGTGCTCCCAGGTCGCATCTAGAAACAAACTTCGGCTTAACATGCTACTCCTGGTTAAACAATGTTCCCTTTCCTTTATAGCCAATGTATGTTCCAACACCCTGACCATTCATGATGTTTTACCAATGTATGCCATGTCACATGGACATTTGAGCACATAAATCACATTGATAGATGCACAAGTAATTTGTTGTTTAATTTTCACAGTTTCATTTCTAAATTTATACCATTTTATGTGTGTGCCCACACTGGGCACAGTTGCCAGAAGGGTAGTTCCCCAACGGTGCTGGGCCAAAACTAAAGCTAGATTCTGGTGTGAAAGGTTTGATTTGACCAACTTGTCTTTAAGTGTGGCACATTTCTTGGCTACAACCGATGGTGCCGAAGTAAAGCTTCTGGCACCTTCACTCATAGATCTTAATGCTCTCCAATATCTATGGAGGATGTTTTTTTATTTTTCCAAATATGGGGATAATTGTGTAGGGAAAAAAAGACTCTTTCCAGAAACTGATTTTTATCTGGCGCACACTGTAAAAAATTGTTATCTTGTGGATCTGGTAAAGACATTTAAAAATTTGCTACATCCACGTTTTGTTAATCACAGTAGGGAGGAAAATGAGGAAATGAAACGACTGGGGGAAAACAGATCTATTACCATCAAACCCACCACTAAGGAAGGGTCGATTGTGGTGATGGATTTGTGCAAATCTGAGACCGAAATTATGTCTCTATTACAGAATGAGGCATTCTATAAAAGCATTGGACTCTGATCCTACTAAATCTACTATGACTTTCAAGAGATGTAGACATGTGTATTGACACCACATTTCGGAATAATATTATTACCAGAAAGGTTAAGGAGTTCTAATCTGTTGTGTCACCAGTTAGAGCAGCAATCTATATGCTCCCAAAATTACATAAAATGGGGAGAATCCACTGTGCCGGCCTATAATTTCTCTTACAGAACTGTTAGCCAAGTATGTAGGTGCCCACATTAAATCCATTGCATCCATGTATCCAGCATATTTGAGGGATACAATGGATTAGAAACAGAGAAACATAGAAATTGATGGCAGGTAAGGACCGCTTGACCCATCTAATCTGCCTGTTTTCCTCACCTATTGTAGCACCGCAGACCCTACTTGATCTCTGCCTCCCCCCTTTCCTTACCGTTAAGATTCCCTTATGCCTATCCCATGTCTTCTTGAATCCTGCTACAGTTTTCCCCCCCACTGCCACCACCTCAACTGGGAAGCTGTTTCAGGCATCCACCACTTTTCTGTGAAAAAGTGCTTCCTTACATCTCCCCTGAACCTACTGCCCTCCAAGCTCATGGCATGACCCCTTGTTCTTAAGCATCTTTTTCTCTGAAAAGGACTTCCTTCTTGAACCTTATTTATACCAGTGGGGTATTTAAAAGTCTCTGTCACATCCCCTCCTTTCCCTGCTTTTCACCAGGATATACATATTGAGATCCTTTAGTCTCTCCTCATAGGGCTTTTGATGCAGACCCTGCACCATTTTAGTTGCCCATCTCTGGATCGTCTCCACTCTGTCTATGTCTTTCAGGAGATGCAGTCTACATAACTGGACAGTACTGTAGGTGCTGTCTCACCAGTGATTTATACAGCGGTATCACCACTTCCCTGTCCTGCTGGTGATACCCCTCCCCATGCACGCTAGCGTCCCACTGGCTCTCCCCATTGCCTTGTCACAATGTTTGGCCACCTGTAAGTCATCAGATATGATTACCCCTGTTTAGTGGTCGCCAGTACCACTCCCCCCATTTTGTAGTCCGTCCCTGTGTTTCTGTGCCCCAAGTTCATGATCTTGCACTTCATTTCATTGAAACTTAGTTGTCACACTCTTGACCACTACTCAAGCTTTCTTAGATCCCTATTAATTGTCTCCCCGGAGTGTCTACCCTATTGCAGATCTTAGTGTCATCTGCAAAAAGGCATACCTTACCTTGTAGCCCCTCTGCAATGGCACCAATAAAGACACTGAAGAGGACCAGTCCTAGTACTGATCCTTCTGGCACCCCACTGGTCACCCTCCTTTTCTCAGAGTGAACTCGATTTACCACTGGCCTCTGTCACCTATCCTCCAACCAATTTCTAATTCAGATAAATGTTTACTGAATTCACCAAAATCTTTCACAAATATTACAGCACTACATTTCAAACTATAGCTTCGGGGACATCATTCTACCATTTTATAGAAAGTCCGAGCAACACATATAAGGCCGTTGACTAGAGCAATCTTATCCTAAATTAGATGCTATGGCAGCTTATCTAATAGTGTCCATTCTTTATACAACTAAAAAGAAGGCAGCAATTGTCTCAAATGATTCAAGGACCTGCTCTAGATCCTTTAAGGCTAGTGAAATAACCAATATAGAAATTTTTTGTATGGCAATCACTAAAAAATTACTACACTGCCTAGCAGTCAGCCTTAAAATTAGACCTTCCCGAGAGTGCTCCAAACTAATTTCTTACCCAGTTTACCACCTTTGAGCCGCTCCCAGGCTGCCCAGCTTGTTCACAACCTAGAAACATAGAATTTGACGGCAGATAAGGACCGCTTGGCCCACCCAGTCTGCCCATTTCCCTACCTAATGGATAAGCTGCAGATCCTAGTTAACCAGCAGCCTACTTCTTTCTACCCCAACCCCCTAGAATTGGCTTATGACTGTCCCATGCATGCTTGAATTCAGCCACTGTTTTGACTCCACAACCTCCTCCAGAAGGCTGTTCCATGCATCCACAACCCTCTTGTGAAAAATACTTCCTTACATTACCTCTGAGCTGCCCCCATCTTCAAATTGTGCCCCCTTGTTCTTACACACCTCTTTTTGAAAGATGCTACCCTCTTGGACTTTGTTGATTCTCTTGAGGTACTTGAAAGTTTCCATCATGCCCCCCCTTTCCTCGAGGCTATACATATTAAGCTCCTTTAGTCTCTCTTCATATGTCTTCGGTGCAGACCCTGCACCATTTTAGTTGCCCTCCTCTGGACAGCTTCCATCCTGTCTATGTCCTTGCGGAGATTGGGTCTCCAGAACTGCACGCAGTACTCCAGATGGGGTCTCACCAGCTGTCTGTACAGAGGGATAACAACTTCCTGTTTTCTACTGGTGATGCCTCTCCCTATGCATCCCAGTATCCCCCCAGCCCTCCTTACTGCCCTCTCACATTGCTTGCCCACCTTTAAGTCATCTGATATGACTACCCCCAGGTCCCTTTCCATTTTTGTTGTTGTTAGTGTCTCGCCCCCCATTGTGTACTCTTCCCCTGGGTTTTTGTTTCCCAGGTGCATTACCTTGCACTTCTTAGCACTGAATTTAAACTGCCATACATTTGACCATTCCTCTAACCTTGCCAAGTCCCTTTTCATCCTTTCCACCCCACCTTGTGCATCAACTCTGTTGCAGATCTTTGTGTCATCTGCAAAGAGACATACTTTTCCTTCCAGTCCCTCTGCAATTTCGCTTATAAAGACATTGAAGAGGACTGGTCCTAATACTGAACCCTGCGGTACCCCACTAGTAACCCCCCTTTCTTCAGAGTGGACTCCATTTACTATTACCCTCTGTGTCCTATTCTCCAGCCAATTCTTTACCCAGGCTATCATCTTGGGACCCACTCCCAGGCTGGCTAACTTGTATTTTAATCTTTTGTGTGGGACTGTGTCAAATGCCTTGCTAAAGTCTAGGTAGGCCATGTCCACAGCCCCTTCCTGATCTACTACTTTGGTCACCCAGTCAAAGAAATCTATTAGATTCATCTGGCATGACTTTTCCGCTGTGAATCCATGCTGCCTTGGGTCCTGTGCCCCTCTGGCCTCTAGGTACTCGACAGTTCTTTCCTTCAGAAGTGATTCCATCATTTTCTCTATCACTGAGGTTAAACTAACAGGTCTGTAGTTTCCTGCTTCTGCCCTGCTCCCACTTTTGTGAAGGGGAATCACATCTGCCCTCCTCCAGTCCTCAGGTACCACCCCATCCTCCCATGATTTGTTAAAGAGAGTAGTAAGTGATGTCACTAGTTCTACCCTTAGTTCTTTTAGGCCCCATTGTTTTGTCCACCTTCAGTTTTAAGAGTTCTTTCAGAACCCTTCCTTCTGTAAATGGGCTGGTATCAACTTCTGTATCCAGAGTGTTTCTGTTGTTTGTTTTAGGTACCTCCCCCTCTTCATTTGTAAATACTGAGCAAAAATATTTGTTTAGTATCTCTGCCTTTTCACCGTCACCCTCTGCCCACTCCCCCCTTTATTAAGCCTCATTATCCCTCCCTTGGTCTTCCTTCGCTCCCTGATGTAACTATAAAAGGTTTTATCCCCCTTCTTAACTGAGTTGGCTGTCTTTTCCTCGGTTCGGGCCTTTGCTGTTCTGACTGCCTTCCCAGCTTCCTTTTGCTTTAACTGATACAATTCTTTGTCCTGCTCCTTCTGTGATTCCTTGTACTTTCTGAATGCTTTCTTTTTCTCTTGAACCTTCACTGCCACCTCCTTTGAGAACCATAGTGGTTTCTTACATCGTTTTGTTTTGTTTATTTGCTTCACACAAAAGCTTGTTACCTCTGTGACAAGTCTGCTATATGGAACAGTGTTGAAGGCCTTACTGAAATCTGGTAGGACACATCCACTGCTCCACCCTGATCTAATTCCTGGTCACCTGGTCAAAGAAATCTATCAGATTTGTTTGACATGACCTTCTCCCAGTGAATCCATGCTGCATCAGATCTTGTAAGCCACTGGATTCAAGATATCGCACAATCCTTTCCTTCAGTAGTGATTCCATTAATTTCCCCACCACCGAGATCATGCTGATTGGCCTGTAATTGCCAGCCTCCTCCCTGCTCCCACTTTTGTGAAGCAGGTCAACATCTGCCCTCCTCCAGTCCTCCGGTGAGTGGTTGAATAGGACTGCCAAAGGTGCAGCCAGCACCTCACTGAGCTCCCCAGTATCCTTGGGTGTATCCCATTGGGCCCCATTGCCTTGTCCACTTTTAGATTTGGGAGTGCATTCAGGACTCTGTCCTCTGTAAATGGACTAGTGTCCACCTCCCTTTCTTCAGTGCCCCAACACTTATCTGTGGCCCCTCTCCTTCCCTTTCCTTTCCTTCGTGAACACTGAACAAAAGTATTTGTTCAGCATATCTGCTTTTTCCTTGTCCCCTTCCACACATACACCCTTCCCTCCTTAGTCTTACAATCCCTCTCCTGGTCTTTCTCCTTTTACTTACATACCTGAAAAAAATCTTATCCCCTTTCTTAACTGCCTGACTTATTTTCTCCTCCATTTGTGCCTTCGCACTCCTGAGTGCTTTCCCTTCCTCCCTCTGTTTCTCCTGCTACACCTCCCTATGCTCCTCCCTCAGTGTCTCCTTATACCTACTGAATGCTAACTTTTTTGCCTTTACCTTCCCAGCCACCTCTTTCGAGAACCATAGCCGTCATTTTTTCTTCTTGTTTTTGCTTACTTGGTTGACATAGAGGTTTGCTGCCTTCACTATCCCTGCTTTTAGTCTTGCCCACTGTTCCTCCACTCTACCCAAGTCCTCTCCCCCTGCCAGGGCATCCCTGGGGCATTCCCCCAACTTTGTAAAATCGGCATCCCTGAAGTCCAGGACACTTGCTTTGTGTGGTTCACGTCAGCGACAGTTCTTCACCGTATGGTGATCACTGGTCCCCAGGTGGCCACCCACTGTTATGTCTGTATCACCATCTCCATTAGATAGTACAAGGCCCAATATTACTCCCTCATGAGTTTACTAGTTGCCTGAGGAACCCCCTGGCAGGGAGTCCAGGGTGTCCTTGTTCCTAAATGAAGCTGCAGCTGGGATGCTTCAGTCTACATCCAGCAGATTTAAGTCCCCCACCAACAGCACCTCCCCCTTGTTTACCATCTTTTGGATGACTTCAACAAGATCCTTGCCCATCCCCCCTCACCACCACCACCACCATGCTGGAGGTCTGTAGATCACGCCAGTGTGTATAGTGGCTGCATTCCCTGACTCTAGGGTGACCCACAGTACCTCCGCCCCTGCCCATGTTCCCTCTATCTCTGTGACTTTAATACTATCCCTCACATAAAGAACCACTCCTCCCCTTTCTTACATACCCTGTTCTTCCTGAACTACTGTAAGTATAGCCTAGTACGGCTATGTCCCAGTCATGGTATTCTTTGCACCATGACTTGGTAATGGCGACAATTTTTCAATTCAGTTCAACTTTATTTTTATAGCGCCTTTCAAAGCCAAGGCACTTAACATAAAAACAAAAAGCAATATAAATACCATTAAAACATAACATTTATATTATCCATCATTAGGGAAGGCCAAATCAAATGGGTAAGCTTTAAGCTCAGTTTTAAATCTACTGATGGTTGGGCATTCTCTCAACTGACGAGGTAGAGAATTCCACAGAGTCGGAGCTGAAAAAGCAAAAACATGGGAACCAGACATCTTTAATCGTACCCTGGGAATCTCTAGCAATAACCCGTTGGTGGAACGGAGAGGATGGAGGGGGCTGTAAGGCACCAGGAGATCTTGCAGGTAACTGGGTCCCTGATCATGTAGGGTTTTAATGGTTAGCAAGCCAACCTTAAAGGTGATCTGCCACTGAATAGGCAGCCAGTGCAGCCCGCGGAGCACCGGCATAATATGACTGGTCCTAGATGTCTCAGTCAAAAGCCTGACCGCCATGTTCTGCACCAGCTGCAAGCGGAGGATATCAGCCCCAAGAAACCCTAGGTAGAGGGAATTGCAGTAGTCAAGACGGGTCGTAACAAAGGCATGAACCAATGTTGGAAGATCGTCCGAGGGAACCAGATGTTTCACCCGGGCGATATTCCACAGATGATAAAAAGAGGATTTGATGACAGCTGACACCTGAGATTTTAAAGTCAAGCCATCGTTAAAAATAATGCCTAGGTTACGCACCTGGTCTGAGGTAGTGAGTGGCACACCACCAAGTGATAAACCTGATGGTTGTCCAACCCCCAAACCCGCCCTCAGATGACCTGGGTCCACAACCAACACTTCACTCTTATCAGGATTCAGTCTCAACCACCTGTAACTCATATAATATCTGATCTCAGCAAGGCAACTGTTCAGCACGGAGATTGCATCATTCTGTCCAGGCAGAAAAGACAAATACAGCTGAGTATCATCTGCATAGCAGTGAAAACCCAGACTGTATCGCCTGATGATATCTCCCAATGGCAGCATACACTGCAAACAACATGGGGTCTAGAATGGAACCCTGCGGTACCCTACAAGGCAGGGAGTGAACACCAGAGGAATAAATTCCAGTGTCAACTCTCTGAGACCTGCCTGTGAGGTATGAATGAAAACATTTTAGGACCGTACCAGATAGTCCACATAAGAACCGCAGGCACTCCAGTAGCACACCATGGTATACAGTGTCAAATGCAGCAGAGAGATCAAGATGGATCAGAATGGCACGTGCCTTTCGATCTCCAGCCATTAGGAGGTCACTCAGTACCCAGACAAGAGCCATCTCCGTGCTGTGCTTCTTCCTAAAACTGGATTGGAGAGTATCATAGACATTGTAAGTTATAAGATGATCATCCAACTGCAGTGCAACCACCTTTTCAATAACTTTATCAACAAATGGCAAGTTAGAGATAGGTCAGTAGCTAGCTAGACAGTCTAGGTCCAAGGAGGATTTCTCAAGGAGTGGTCGAACAACTGCCTCCTTGAGGGAGTCAGGAAAGACTCCCCTCTCCAAGACAATGTCCAGGTCAGCCTCTGCCATAATGGCCACTAGGTCCAGGATTTTATTTCCCAGACTTCAAGCATTTGCACACATGGCCTTCCAAATTCTGCTACTGCCCTGCTTGTCAGCTCCCCCTCTTCCCTTTTGCCTTCTCTCCTTATCCCCTCTGCCTTCATTCCCAACTCTCTTCATTTCTTAAATTTGTTTTCCTCATTAACAGGTATCCTTGGGGATTTGTCTCCCTTCTGGTTCTCCCTGCTATCCACTTCAGCCTGCAGGGGGAATGGTCTATGTCTCCCTGCTTTCAACTGCCACCCCCCCCCTCAGCTAGTTTAAATGTTCATCAGTGTCACATTTAAACCATTCACTGAGGACCTGGGTTTCCCTTCCAGATGGATGTAGGCTATCTCCCCTGAATAGGCCTTTATCCCTCCTGGTGGGACCCTAGTCCCCAGTGTAGCTGAAGCCCACGTCTCTGCACCACTCCTTCAACCATTGATTGAAGCTCCTGGTATGAAGTAACCTATCCTCATCCCTGTCGTAGACAGGCAGTACCTCAGAAAAGATCACTGAGCATGCTACCTGCCAAAGACCCCTTCCCAACTCCCTGAACTCCTCCTGCATTTTCCTAGCCTCGTCCCTTGCCAGGTCATTAGTCCCTAGGTGGACAATGCCATCCAGCTCTCTCTCCCATTCTGCTGCCCCAGCGATCCCCAGGATCTGCTTCCCATCCCTCTGAGCCACACCTCACCTCACCTCCCTCTCCCCCTTCCTTCCTGTCCTTAGAGCTACCTCCCCTCATGATGGAGTCCCCCACCAGGAGTTGCTTCCTCTTCCTCTGGGATCCCCTGCTCCCTCCTTGGGGTCTGCACATCCTCCCTGATCACTGCTGCAGGTGCCTCCATGGGACAGTCCTGATCTGCCAGAGAGGCATAGGAATTTTGTAGTGGTACCATCTGGGGGGGAGGGGGTGCCTCTGACCCACCACCCTCACCCTTCCCGAGTCCACCATTGTCCAGTCACTCCTCCTGCTTGGCAACCATTTAGGCAGCGGTGGCAGACTTGGTAGTCCCGGGATGGGGGAGGAAGCCTCCTGAATCCTAGCCAACTCGGCCTGGAGACGAGCAACCTCCTCCCTCAGCCCAGAGAGGTGCATGCAGATGGGGCAGCATCGCAGCCTCCAAAAAGTCTCCCTGAAGACTGTCGCCCCACAACCACTGCACTGCACCACTCTTAGCATATCTGTTTACCCTGCCTGTTTTTGTTTTGCTTACTCTAACCCTTTTTTACCCCTTTCCTAGATAAGGGTGCTTTGCCTATTCCCACCTGTTTGCTTACCTTAGACCCTTTTATTTTACCCATGCCTCCAAATCCCACCTATTTGCTTACTTTAAACCCCTTTTTACCCTTACCCTAAATAGGGCGTTTCACCTATTCCCACCTATTTGCTTACCTTAAACCTTTTTAATGTACCCCTACCTCCAAATCCCACCTGTTTGCTTACTTTAAATCCTTTTATTTTAGTTCTACCCAAGTCTGGGTTTTACTTCTGTTCCCAAACTTTTGCTTGCTGTAAGCCTTTTTCTACCCCTGCCCTAGATACGGAGTTACACCTAGTCACAAATTTTCTTGCATGGCCTTAACACTCCTTACCCCCAGGTATTGTACCTCAGTTGTCAGGTAGATTTCCTGGTCCCCTGCCTCCTCCTGCTAAGTCCTTGCCTTCTCCCTGCCTCCTCCTGCTATCTATTTCACCCCTTTGCTGCTCCTCTGCCTACCTGCTGGGGAGCAGTGTGTCCAGCTGCCTCACTGGGCTGACTCCAATGGGAACACTCCACTGTCCTCTCCTTAGTGTGTGGGGGGGGGGGCCCGCAGCGTGGGGGTTCGCTTGGTGGTTGTGCAGCTAAATAGGACCACCACAGGAAAGGGCTATCAGTGCTGCTGCCTGATTGGTCCTTTCACAAGGCCAGGGGCACGCACCCTGGATTAGCTAGCTTGAGGGCAGGGGGTGTGACTTAGCCCATGATTGGCTCCCGTCTGGCACCTAGAAACAGCCACCCTAGCTCTTCATTCAAGCCACTCCGATCGAAATTACAGTTCTTTTGTGTGCAGGGAAGGGCTCCTTTCCTTTCTTGGGAGTCCCTCATAGCCCTGCTTTTCCTTCTGAATGTGTGTTGAGGTCTCGGAATTTTTTGAAGGTAATGGAAAATGTTCAGGTGGGGGCCAATTCATTGTTAGTGACATTAGATACTACATTATTGTATACTAATACTTATTTTATGTACAGTATTTATTTGTTTATTTATTGAAAACTTGGTAACCAGGAAAGGCACACTGAGCCAAGGCTCATTTCCAGGTGCGACCCAGGGAAGAGGTTGTAGGGAGAACAACTACAAATACAATTCAGAGTGAGTATAGGATTGCAGAATAATGGATGTACACGGAGGCAGTGGTAAATGTGCTGGCATAATATACAAACAGCTTATATACAGCGGTGAGCAGTTAGCAATTGTGTTACACAAAATGCACAGTGTGTTTTGGGGTAGGGGTAAAATAGTGATACATACATACGAACATACGAATGTGCAAGCAGAAACAGACCACCCGGTCTATGCTCGAGTGTGCAGCTAGCAACCCTAGTTTGCAGCAGCCCCACCCCCCTCCCCTTTGTCATCCCACTGCTACCCCCCACTTCCCCCACCCTCACTCTCCCCTATTCCCTGTCCCACGCCCTTTTGAAGCTGTTCACAGATTTACATGATACCACCCATTCTGGTAGGGTGTTCCATTTTGCTACCACCCTCTCTGTGAAATAGTGTCTCCTTGTTTCCTTCCTAAATCTTCCTTCCCTCTATTCTTAGCCCATGCCCCCTGGTGACCCTCCCCCTCCTTAACTTAAAGACCCCATCGGCCCCATCCTTATTGATTCCCCTCAGATACTTGAATGACTCTATCATGTCCCCCCTGTCCCTTCTGTCCTCCAGGGTGTACAGTGTACATATTCAGGTCTCCCAGCCTGCTGTCATAGTCTCTCCCCTCCATTCCACATATCATCTTTGTTGCCCTCATCTGCACCCCCTCCAGTAGCCTGGTATCACTCTTTAGGTATGGCCTCCAAAACTGCACACAGTACTCTAAGTGTAGCCTTACCAGTGGCCTGTAAAGGGGCAAGATTACCTCTCTTCACCTGGATGAAAACTCCCTCGCTATGCACCCCAGCATTTTGTTCGCTTTTGCAGCTGCTCTCCTGCATTGGGCAGTGTTGTTCATGGTCCCTGTTACCATTACCTCTAGGTCCTTCTTCTCCTCAGTTATCCCCAGCTTAACCCCTCCCAGCCAGTTTATCTCCTTGGGTTCTTCACCCCAAAGTGCATAAGCTTACACTTCTTTGCATTGAACTCCAGCTGCCACCTCTCTGACCACTCCTCTAGCTTGCATAGGTCCCCCTGCAGCTGCTTCCATCCCTCCTCTCCATCCACCACTGTTCCAATTTTGGTGTTGTCAGTGAACAGACTTATCTTGCTCACCACCCCGTGTGCAATGTCTGATATCAAGAGCCTAAACAATACTGGCCCCAACACAGGTCCCTAGGGCACCCCACTCGTCACCAGCCTTGGAGTTGAGAGCTCCCCTTTCACCACCACCCGTTGCAGCCTCCCACTCAGCCAGCTTGTAATCCAGTTCATCATTTTTGCCCCTACCCCTACACCAGTTAGCTTCCCCCGAGCTACCCATGAGGCACAGAATCAAAGGCCTTGCTAAAGTCCAAGTAAAGAACATCCACCGCATGACCCTTATCCAGCTCACCTGTCACCCAGTCATAATATTGTATCAAGTTGGTTTGGCAAGACTTCCCTGAAACGAACCCATGCGGCCTCACATCCTGGAGGCCATTGTCCTCCAGGTACGACACCAGTCTTTCCTTTAGTATCGTTTCCATGAGTTTGCACACTATGGAGGTGAGTCTTACCGGACAATAATTACCCACTTCATCCCTTGGCCCACTCTTGTGTAATGATACTACATGTGCCATCCTCCAGTCCTGAGGCACACATCCTGACTCCAGTGAGGTGCTGTACAGATCTGCCAACGGCTCCGCCAACACCTCCGCCATCTCCTTCAGCACCCTGGGGTAGATACCATCCGGCCCTGGTGCCTTGTCTACCTTCAGTGCCCTCAGTCCCTCTAGGACTCTAATTGCCTCAATTCTTCCATCTGTCACCTCCTCTTCCCCTGTCCCACCCTCCCAGCCCATAGTGGTAGCGGTCCCCCTTTTCTTCCGTGAACACTGAGCAAAGGATTCATTCAGTGCTTCTGCCTGCTCTCACCCTTTCCGTCCACTCCCCACCCCTTTTATCCCGCTATTGTCTCCTTCCATTTCCTTTCCTCCCTGATGTATCTGAAAAGTCCTCTGCTAATTCCCTGCGCCAATGTCAGCTCCCTCTGGGCCTTGGCTTCTCTCACTTTCTGGTCACCATCCTGGATCATCTTGCATACTCCTCCCAGTCCTCCTATTCCTCCGGTGTGCCTCTCGTTTTGCTCTCACCACCTCCACTACCTCACTGTTCAACCAGCATTATTTTCTTGCTCTGCTCCTCTTACTCTGTGCCTTGGTGCAGGCTTCTGTTGCCTCTGTAATTCCCCAATTAATAATATCCCATTTCTGCTTTGCATCCATCTCCTGCTTTATGCCCCCTAGTTTCCCTTTCAGTACTTTCTGCATCCTCCCAAATTCTGCCCCACTGCAGTTTACCACCTAAGTAGCTGATTTCTCTGGCTCCCTGCACATCGTGACTTCACCAGAAAACAGAAACTGGTGGCTGGGGGCTGATGTTACAGATTAGAGGATTGAGCAGGTGAGTGAGGGTCAAAGGAGAGAATATGAGGTTAGGGAGGGGGTAGACAGGAATAGGAGGGTGCAGGAAGTTGCTTTAGCAGGAGTCTAAAGGCAGGGAGAGAAGGAGAGAGGCAGTGGGGGTGGGGTGGTGGCGTGTCGGGGAGAGCAGATTCGGGGTGATAGGAGAAGGATGTTTGGCCAGATGAGTGAAAGTGAGGAATGGAGACGATGTGGGAATCCCTGGATTGAAGTGAGTAGGAGGAGTAGGGAGTAGGGGATAACAGGGAGGAAAAATAGAAGGGGAGGGACCCAAACCAGTATTTGGCGGTGAAGGCAATGCAGTGAGCCTGGCGATGTGATGGCAAGGAAGGAGGAGGGGGTGACTCCATGGACACATATACGCACAATCAAAGACTGGGAGAACCATTTTGGTTATAAGTTCCTTGTGAACCAGGAGGGAGAGGCAGTCTTTACTGCAGAATAGTGCTCCTAGTTTGGTGTGAATAGTGTCTATGTAGGTAGAGAAACTGAGCTTGCTGTCAAGTCAGACTCCTAGGTACTTGAAAGCAGGGACCGGCTGGCCTAGTGGTGCTGGAGAGTGAGGCGCTGGATGCCACACCTCATACCACATCGGCAACCTGGGTTCGGGAATGAGCCTGGGCCATCGGGGTTAGCAGGGGCAAGAGAGGACTGAGTGTCTAGAGGACTGCTTTCCTCTCTCAGGGAGGGAGGGTTTGTCGTCCCGCCTGTTGGTCACCCTCTAGTGGGGGCTAGGGTGGTGTAGACTGGGAGATAGGCAGCTGGTGAGCATGATGTGCACGTGCCACTACACGCGTGTGATCACACCGTACGTCAGGAGGAAGGGGTCACCAGAAAACAGAAGCTGGGGGCTGTGTGAAGCCTTTCCCCCATCCCACTGGTCCTCTGCCTCCACCTCCTCAGATTTGGATTGTTCTCGGGGGAGCTCCCTTTCTGGCCCAGCCATGGGGGACAAGCCATGGAGTGGGTCTTGGGGCTGGTTGGGGGTGGTTGGGCTCATAGGCTGGTAGGTCTAGGGTGAAGTTTCTGCCCCAGGTGCGTCCAGGAGGGAAAAAATGTTGATTAAAAAAAGGAAGAAAGCAGGGACCACTTCCAAAGGGGTGCCATCTACAGTGATGAAAACAGGAGGAGGACAAGAGTGTGACCAGTTTCTGGCAGGTGCCAAAGGTCATGGACACCGTCTTTTTGGCATTGACCTTGAGCTGATTTTCATGGAACCAACGAAGGACATTGTAGAAATCCTGCTGGGGTGGCCCAGGCACAGCAGAGGCCTTAGGGCTGGACGTTTAGATAACCATGTCGTCTGTGTACATTCAAGGAAACACGCTGAGGGGAGGCCATTGAGAAAAATGGAGAAGAAGATGGGACATAGGATGGAGCCCTGTGTGACTTCACCTAGGATGGGGGGGACAGAACACCACCCATATGTACAGACTGTTAATGGCCTGAGGTATATGATTGGAGTCGATTAGCAGTGTCAGCTGAGAGATTGACAGAGCAAAGTTTGTTTAGGAGGAGGGGGTGGGACACTGATTCAAAGACTTTGGCCAGGTCAATGAATATAGCTGAGGTGATGTGGCCTTGATCCATCCCAGTGAGAATAATCAGTAACCCGCAGTAGGAAGGATACAGTAGAATGGTATTTCCTAAAGCCAGACTTGAAGGGGTGAGGAAATCAGAGAAGTGAGGGAAGTTAGCGAGTGTGTCATAGACAAGGGTCCCTGGAGCTCGGCAAGGGAGGGGAGGATAGAAATGGGTCTGTAGTTAGCAGGGGAGGAGGGATCACCCCCTTTATGTTGTGGGAGTATGTTCAAATTAGACCAGGATGGTTACCACCACAACGGAAAGGTAGCTTCCCATGTGGAAATTGTATGTACTGTGGAGCCATATTTAAAATGGATTTAGTTTGCAATGAAAACACGGGAAAAAGATTTATGATCAAAGAATTTACATCTCATAATCCTGAAGGTGTAATTTACCTTGCTGTATGTAACTGCAGGTGTGTCTACATCCGCAAAATGAAACGCAGGCTTAGAGTGCATATTGACAAGGATTTGGGAGCCAGTGAACTTAGTAACAGAGAGAATGCTCTTGCCAATCATATTGGTGAGGCTTGCAGTGGTCACGAGTTTAAATTCATTGATATAAAGGGGCCATTTGCAAATCCTGGGGTGGGTGGATGGGGGGATTATGACAATATGAACATATGAACATACGAAATTTGCCAGCAGATAAAGGCCTAGAGGTCTATCAAGTCTGCTCGAATGTGCAGCTAGCACCTCTTATTTTGCAGCTGCTCTTTCCTCCCACATTTCCCCTCCATTGACCCTCCCTCTTGCCCTGCCCTAGCCCCTTTTGAAGCAATCCACTGTTTTACTGGATACCACTTCTGTTGGTAACGCATTCCACCCAGCTACCACCCTCTCTGTAAAAAATTGTCTCCTCATCTCCCTCCTGAACCTTCCTCCCTCCGGTCTCATATCATGGCCCTGGGTGTCCCTCCCTTCCCCTCCCTTACTTTGAACAGCCCCTCTGTACCTGTCTTGTTTATCCCTTTCATATACTTAAAGGTTTCCATCATGTCCCCCCTGTTCCTCCACTCCTCTAGTGAGTACATGTTTGGCTCCCTGAGTCTCCTCTCATAAGGCAAGTTCCCCAGCCCCTTGATCATCCTTGTCAACCTGCGCTGCACCCCCTCCAGTAACTTAATGTCCCTCTTCAGACATGGGTGCCAGTACTGCACACAGTACGTCAGATGCGGTCTAACTAATGACCTATACAGTGGCAGACTTGCCTCCTTCCTCCTCGAGGAGATACCCCTTGCAATGCAACCCAGCATTTTGTTGGCCTTTGCAGCGGCCTTCCTACATTGTGCAGAGTTGTTCATTGACCCTGTAATGAGCACCCCACATCCTTCTCCTCCTCTGTCTTGGCTGGCTGCAATCCCCCCAGCTGGTAAGTCCTCCTTGGGTTCTTCACCCCAAAATGCAGCACCTTGCACTTTTTGGCATTAAACCCCCGTTGCCAGGTGTCTGAAGAGGTTTCCAGCTTTTCCAGATCATCCTGCAACCCCCTAGATCGTCCACCACTGCTCCCATCTTGGTATCATCAGCAAATAGACTGATCTTGCTCTTGATGTCTAATGATATATCTGCAATGAATATCCCAGACAACACTGGTCCCAACACTGAGCCCTGTGGAACACCACTCGTCACTACCCTTGGAGAAAGCCCAACCCACCACCACCCTCTGTTGCTTTCCCTGAAGCCAGTTCCCTACCCATCTCACCAGCTTTGCACCTGCCCCTGTGCCTTCTAACTTACTTCCCAGCCTCCCATGTGGCACCGAGTCGGATGCCTTACTGAAGTCCAGACAGAGGACATCCACTGCATGGCCCCTGTCCAACTGCTTAGTTACCCAGTCATAGAACTCCACCAGGTTGGTTTGGCAGGATCTGTCATGTATGAAGCCATGCTGTCTGCTGTCCTGTAGTCCTTTGGCCTCCAGGTGGGCCACTAGCCTCTCCTTCAGGGTAGTCTCCATCAGCTTACCCACGATGGATGTGAGTCTCACTGGTTTGTAGTTATCCAGTTCATCCTTGGGGCCACTCTTGTGGAGGGGCATCACATGAGCCATCCTCCAATCCTGAGGTACACACCCCGACTGTAGTGAGGCATTAAATAGGTCTGCCAAAGGTCCCGCAAGGACCTCTGCCAGCTCCTTTAGTACCCTGGGGTGGATGCTGTCTGGACCTGGCGCCTTGTCCACCGTCAGTACCCTCAGACCCTCCAGAATTCTGCCCTCCATGATTTTCTTGTCCGTCACCAACTCCCCCCCATTTCTACTGTTCCTCCCCCCTTGGGTATCACCCCCTCCTTCTCCTTAGTAAATACCGAGCAGAAGTAATCATTTAGTGCTTCTGCCTTATCTCCTCTGCTTCCACCCAGACCCCTCCTTCCTAATCTTTACTATGTGGTCCCACAGTTCCTTTTCTCCCGATGTACCTAAAGAAGTCGTTTCTCACCCTTCTTAATGCCTTGTGCCAGCCTGAGCTCCATAGGCGCCTTGGCTCCCTTACTGCCCGTGTCACCTCCTTAGATTCCTTCAGGTACTCCTCCTGTCCTCTGTTTTCTTGTACTCTCCTTACAAGCTCTTTTTCCTCCTTAACTTTTCCATGACCTCCTTGCTCGCCCAGCTCGGTTTCTTAGCCCTAGCCTTCTTGCTCTGGGCCTTGCTGCAGGTTCTGGTTGGCTCCGCTATCCCCAGCTTTATGAGCTCCCACCTCTGGTTAGTGTTCATGCTAGGTTTAATTTTGGCCAGGTTCCCTTTTACCACATCCCCCATCTTCCCAAAGCTGGCCCTCCTGAAGTCCAGCACCCTTTTGCCATATTTCACTCCTTCCTTGCCCATATCCAATGTGAGCCATACTGAGTGATGGTCACTCCCTGACAGTGGTTCTTCCACCCTAAGTTCCCTCATAAACTCCCCATTTGCCAGCACAAGGTCAAGGGTATTCCCTAACCTAGTTGGTTCACTGACCATTTGCATGAGGAAGCTGTCCTGTAAGGCATCCAGCAGTACCTGCTCCCTTCTGTTGCTGGTTGTTGGGGTATTCTAGTCCACTCCTGGCATGTTGAAGTCCCCCACAATCACCACACTACCCCTCACACAGGTCCTTCTGATTTGTACAGCTAGTTCCCTGTCTAACTCCTCTGTCTGAGAGGGTGGCCTGTACAACATTCCCATTCTAAGAGTCCTATTCTTGGAATCCTGGAATTGCATCCAAAGTGACTTTGTGCTACCCTCTACCCCTTCCTCCCTTACACACTTCAGTCCTTCCTTCACATATAGTGCCACCCCCCCCCCTTTCCCAATCACCCTATCCCTATGAAATAACCTGTACCCTGGTTCAGACAGGTCCCTGTCATTGTGTTGTTTGAACCATGTTTCTGTAATGGCTGCAATGTCCACCTCTCCCTCTGCCATGAGCACCTGTAGGTCTGCAGTTTTCCTTCCAAGGCTCCTAGCATTAAGGGTGACCACCTTTCATCCCCCCCCCCATCCTGCCCTCCTTTACTAGCATCACCAATAATACTTGCCCTTTGTCTTTTGTCACTGTTATGGGGGTAAGCTCTTGTGGCTTCCCAATCTGTGGTTTCTGTATGTCTCTTGTCCACTTGCCACCCCCGCTCCTAGTTTAAATTCCAAACTTTCTCTATGTACTCTGTTATCCTCTGTTTCAACACTTTATTTCCCTCCTCGCTCAAGTGTAGTCTGTCTTTGACATAGAGACTACTGTCTTCCCAGGTCCCTCCCCACCCACCCCCCACCAGCCCATACCCTTAGCATGACAACAGGTTCTTAGCCATCCGTTAAATTCCTCTATTCTCAGCTTTCTTGTTGTGCTTGCCTTGGGCACTGGAAGTATCTCTGGAAATGTTACTGATCTTTCTGCCCCCTCACATAATTGTCCAAGTTCCTCAAACCTCCTCTGGACTATATCTACCATCTTGTCAGCCAGGTCATTCGTCCCCAGATGGCTTACTACATAGAAAATCTTATTGAATATATACTTTGGGAGTCATGTATCATTTATGACTTAACGGGATGTTTTATTTACAGCCTTTTTTGAAGTAAATTAAATTGTGATTTTTCATGCAGCATGTATTTATATGTAATATAATAGCATTTAAGCTATTAATTATTATTTTGAATTAGTTCCCTTTTTCATTTCCAGCTCCCCTTTGTTTTCCCCTTCCTCCCATCCCTTTCCTGGTTTTATTATTTTTCCTTGTAGGTGGCATGATGTCACTAGCCAATTTAAGATATGAAAATTACCATAGGAGGTGGAGTTGGATCCAAGATGGCACTGTGAGCGTTCCGATGGGTGGTGGTGCAAGTGTCTCTGAATCTTGTTTTCTATTAGCTGAAGTGAAGCTTACTTGGTGATATGCAGTAAACGTGCTTGAAGGCATTCGTAATATCTGAGCAAATGTAATACCGAGAAAGCTGCTGGAAATCTGGTGTAGATGCCAAATATGCCTTTACCCAACACCCCGAAAAACCACTTCAGCACATACTACAAGGGACCCGACAGGTCAACGTGAGCAACGAGCCTCTAAGAAAAAAGGAAACAATTGACTTCGCTGAGCTGCACTGCTGACTTAGAGGATCAGACTCCCGATGATCCAGAAGCCTATGGAATGCGAACTCGAGCACAGCAACAGAAAATCGAATGCTTTTCCCCCTCAGCCACAATTTTCTCAGGCAAACCATTGTCCTCCATTCCTGACCTTCCCTCACCTGCAGTAGACTCTTGACTATGAATCTTCGGTGCTTCACCTAGAACAGGAGGATCTGCATTATTCCACTGCGGATGAAGAGGACCAGGACTGTTCGGGCTCTGTAATATCCACAGCTACTAAACGTCTTGCAACGGATAAGGTCAGAACCTCAAACATGGCTGAGAAAGAGAAACAACTTAATGGAGGGGCAATAGTGTCTCAAAAAAATGGGCAGTCTGGTAATAAGGCTGCAGGGCTGCTAGATGCTAATGACATTAATAAAATAAGTTCACAGAGTCCTATTCAGAGCTCTGAACAGTTTGAGTCCTCCGAGATGGAAAATATTAGCAATACTACAGTTCACGATACTGATATGCCATCATTAAATGTGTTGAGCGAGTTTCAGGTTGAAATACGAAATGAGATACAAAATGGCTTTGTAGTAATTACGACCTCACTAGCTAATTTTTCAAGTGTTCTTACCACTTTTCAGCAAAAAATTGAAAATCTGTCTATCAGAACTACAAACAGAAAATCGCATAAGTATATTGGAGGATAAAATGACTCCTCTTATTAAAGGTCACACTGAATATAATCAGATTTTACAGGAGCTTCAACACAAAATTGTGGCTTTAGAGGACTGCTCAAGAAGAACTAACATTAAACTGATTGGCCTTCCCGAGGGTATCGAAGGAAAAGAAGACTCCTCAAGGTTTTTTGGAAAATTCTTCACTACAGCTTTACAATGCCAATATGCCAAGAGAAAATCACTCGACAGAGCCCATCGGGGTGGGGTGGGGGCTATACTAATCTTCCAGATTTCTCCAACAAAAGAACTAATACACCAGTCTTCATACGGCCCCACCATTTTCAAGACCGTGAAGCAATATTACAACTCGTCAGAATTAATAAGGGTCTTTTTGATGAAAATATGAAAGTTTCAGCCTATCCGGACTTATCAGTGGCCACTACGCAACAGCGCAGATCTTTTGATAAAGTTAGAGAACTTTTACGACAGAAAGAAATGAAACACTTTGTGTTGTATCCGGCCTGGCTGCGTATATTTCATCATGGCAAAGGGTTAACATTTTCGGATTCTAGGAAAGCCGCTGCTAACTTACATTCTTTGTCATTGGATGAAACCGTAACTTGAAAACTCAAAACTGCAGTTACCTTTTTCGCAGTTATGGCCACTGTAATGGTTTTTTCTAAATTCTGTCAGACTGGGTATACAGGATGCATAATAACCAGAATGATTGCTCTGCTGCTTCTTTGCAGACTTTGGGTTAAGACTTATTTTGCTAAACTACATTAGATAGAGGTTGGGGAATGGAGTCATATGTAATTCTCTCTTTTTTCCCCCCCGGTGTAATATATGAAAAGCATGAATTTTTAAACTGTTGGGTTAGAACCTTGCATTGGTTACCACAGGAGCGATGAATGATGTGGAATAAGTTTGGGGGGGTTTACTATGTCTGAATCTGTTTTGGATTCTTTTTAAACAGTTTCTGGTTATTAAAGGAGTGGAATGTAAGCAATAATACCCAGCAGGGTGGGCAGTATTGGGAAATAACGGACCGCCTGGGGTGTAATGAGGCCCGACGCTGCAGTTGGAGGACCTTATAACCCCTGGAAGGTCCGGTATTTCCCAATACTGCCCACCCTGGAGGGTATTATTGCACTTAGAAAATGGGCACTGTAAAAAAAAAAGAAAAGTTTGATAAAATTGTTCATAAATAATTAATTTTATGTAAGTTTTGCAGTTAAATAGTTCCTCTGCCTTCTTTTGTCCTACTGCAGATCCCATAGTTACAAAGTTAATTGTATGCAGTTACCATTACCCACACAGCAGACTTTTTTTTTATGTGCCCCCAACATCGTCATGCAAAAGTTTTATTCGGCTGAGGCATTATTTGTTTAATTTCAGATGCTATATGTGTGTTTCTGCTTTGCTGTCTTTTTTTAACACTGGGGTCAGGAGATGTTGCCAATCAGGAGAAGGAAGCATGTTTGGGAGCGTGAGCTTGGTTGGACTCTTTGGGGGGGGGGCAGTGTTCAGCCCTACATTTAAACAAACAAGTTTCCTGGTCCTACGTGCCTGCAGCGGGCGAGTTATTTCTGTTTTATTTTTAATGAGTTCCCGGTACTTGCTTTGTATTGCATGAAGACCGGGAGCGTGAGGAAGAGCTACCGTTTTCTTCGAGTGAGTGTGCGCTGAGATACCACACCAGAGGAGCAAACCTGCAGCTTGTTAGTGGACCAGGACCCTCAGGTACTGTTGACTAGGGATACTGTACATCAGCAAATGTGCTGAGGGTATATTAGGGGATCACTATGCTGTGGCAATGGTTTTTCTTTATTTAATAGTTGGGGACAATAGCACAGAATAGTGGTGAAGTACAGTCTATAGCAGGGAGCTGGAACGCCGGGTCGTTCGCTCAGTAAGTGAGCGTAAAAATAGATTTTTATTTCTGTGTCACTCTAAGTTCTGACCACAAGATAACTGTAGTGCTTTTTTAATTTTGTTTTTATTTTAAGAGGCAGCAGAGTGGCTGTAGGTAATGGGGAAAGAGTGTTTGTGTTGGGGGAGACCACAAGCTCACGTTAAGCAAGAGAAAAACATGGCGGGCATTTCAGTTTTTCTCGGGTGCTTGCAGCCAATTACAGAGCAGGCTGGGCACCTCTGTAGACTGGTACACAGTGAAGTGGCATTTGGACTGGCACTTAGTTTTAGCTGGGCATCTATTGAAAAATAGATGCCCAGGCTGGAATTGCTTTTAGCCAATCAGGAGACAGAATATATTCTTGCCATTTTCTAATGTTACATTAAATACTATATTGGAGCTGATGTAAATGGTGTTGACTATTTCTTTGTTTTTTTTTGTATTATACTATTACAAACTTTAAATAGATTTAGACATAGTTTGGTGATGGAAAGTTTGCACAATTTAGATAAAAGAAAAATGGTCACTGTGGATAAGATTTGCAGAAGGGGGTAGGAGTAGATATATATGTGTGTATTTCTTAGATGGAATGCTTTATGGCACTGCTCAAAGTATTGTATGGTACACCAAATTCTGGCAAATGAGATTAGTCACACGACTAGAAATTTTTACCTTTGGGGTATTTACCCTGGATTGCTTGTGTGTAACTATACTCCCATGATGGAAAAATGGCTAATCAACTGAAATATGCTAGCTGGAATATTAAGTGGATGTTAGACCATCACAAAGCACGTAAAATATTTTACTAGCTAGATAAAGAGGGGGTGAATTGTGCCCTCTTTCAGGAAACTCATGTATCACATAGAGTGTCTTTTTCACTCTAAAAGTTGGGGAAAGGACATAAATGAACCATATAGGAATAACTCTAGGGTAGTGTCTATATTTTTCAAAAGATCTTTAATATTACAAATTAATAAGCAGTTCACAGATAAGGAAGGCCGCTACATTATAATTCATATTTCATTAGCTGGACAGACCTATACTATAGGAAATTTATATGGCCCTAATGAAAACTCTGTTGCTTTTTTCCAAAAAAAATTTTGGAAGCTTAGTTCTTTTCCAGCACCGTATATAATTGCCGGTGATTTTAATCTTGTCCTACATCCAGTACTAGATAGATCGGGTATGTGTTGGGACCATAGATCTTCTGCTGCCTCTGTGGTGGTACAATTCATGCAGGATTTTAATTTAACAGATATATGGAGATCATGTAATCCAAAGGCTCAGCATTTAACTTTTTTTTCTCCTGTGCAAACATCTTACTCCCAAATTGATTTTTCTTGCTTTCTGATTCATGTCGGTATCAAGTGATCAAAGTAAATCATGGTAGTATTATTATTTCAGACCACGCCCCTATTTTTCTTTATCTGCAATACTCAGATAGAATTCCGCAGAACAAATTTAAATTTGATCCATTCCTTATGAAGGATTCTAATTTTTTCAAGCAGATGAGAGTAGATATTGAACATTTCTTTAACACAAATACTACAAGGGATATGAACATGGGAATTTTATGGGAGGCATTTAAATCATACATTAGTGGGGGTATTACTTAGAACCCAACAACAAAATCACTTGATACCTATGATACAGAATCACTTGTGCCATGTTGTTAATTCCCTGGTCGAAATTAATGATGCTTTCAAATATTATTATCATTATTCTTCTGATAGTTCCTGCTCTGGCGAAAATATATATAAATTTATTTCAGAACTCCATTTTCCTTGCTTAAATTCACAGCAGCTACTAGATTAGGAAGCTGAAATTACTACGGCTGAAATTCAGGCTGCAATTAAAGTTTTGCCCTTAAGCAAGGCTCCTGGTCCTGATGGACTTATTTTAGATCTGTATAAAGTATTTTCGGATATCTTAGCACCTCATCTTAAACAATTATTTGACTATATATTCTAAACAAAACAACTCACCCCATCTTTTAAAGAAGCTAATATACATGTTTTTTCAAAGAAACTCAAAGACGCACTATTGATTAGTTCTTATCGACCCATTTCTCTCATTAATACCGACACTAAAATCCTGACCAAGGTCCTGGCCACCAGGTTGGAGCAGGTGCTCCCCCATTTAATCCATCCTGACCAAAATGGGTTTATTAAAGGATGATCAATTTCATCAAATATAAGAAGAACCATGAATATCATAGACTGTTTTAAAGATTCAGATCTTTCATTGCTTCTACTTGATGCTGAAAAAGCTTTTGCTCGTCTAGAATGGGAATATATTAAAGCTATTCTACCCAAGTATGGATTTGGTCCATATTTTTGTGAATGTATGGGGGAGCTCTACTCCGGCCTGTTGGCCAGGATCAAAACTAATCAAGAAATTTCTCAGCTCTTTACTTTATCTAGAGGAACCTGTCAAGGCTGTCCCCTCTTATTTTTGTTTCAGCAATTGAGCCATTTGCTTTGGCAATTAGAAGGTCACCCAATATTAAAGGCCCATGTATAGATCATGTGGAACATCGCATCAGTCTATATGCTGATGATTCATTGATATACTGTATGTCAAAAACTTAATTCAGTCAACTGGAAAGTCTTGACATGTTTTTTCAGGACCCCAATGATCACTCAACACTTTAATCCACAGGCCTTGCCAGCCTGCTGGCGTATGTGTGGGGAAACCAAGGGCACTCACTATCACATATTTTGGGGATGTGGGAAACTCCAGCAATTTTGGTCCCATATACATACAATCCTGAACAGCTAGGGGGCTTTTCTCTCCCCTTTACATTCCAGGACTTAGTTCTGAGCCTCCCTACCCTGTCCTCAAAATAGAGGAAATCCATAGAATTGTGTCAGATATTGAGGGTAGCAACCTTGAAATGTATCACTATTAAATGGCTAGCACCAGACCCTCCGTCTCTGACACAATGGGTCTCTGAGGTGGAAGAGACAGATCGACTAGAGTATCACTTACACACTACGCCTGAGGAAGGAGAAATTCCTGGAGCTTTGGTGACCCTGGAGTATTTGGAGGGAGGCATGGGAAGGGGAAACAGAGTCGAAGGGGGGGGGAGAGGGGAGTAAACTATAGAATAAGTAAAAATTAATTGTAGTAGGTCTGGAGCCCTGGGACAGGGGGAGAGGAAGGTTGAAGGGATGGGGGGGCACGCACAGATAAAAGTTATTAGACACTTACAAAATAATGTACTATACACTTGTATGTTTTGATGGTTATTAAGACTAATGGATTTAGATTTTAGATCATAATGCCACCTGTCAGTTTTTTTTTTTTTGTATTATCTATTTTTCCGCCCCGCATTCGCTGGTCCTCCACTGCTTCAGACCCTGCCAAGTTCCCCCGGATCTCTTCTGTCCCTGCCCAGCCCTCCTCTAGTCCCCAAATCGCAGCTGACCCCCAGGATATCCCGGTGTATCCCTTCACCGGGCGGGTCCCTCTCCTCCGAGGGGTGAGGATAGCCCCAGCACATACCTCTAGGGCCCGGGGATGCTGCTGGGGAACAGAAGGCACTGGGAAAGTGCTGGAGGCCCTTAGAAACAGAGAGCCATCATCCGGAGGGCCAGCGAGTGATTTTCCTGGCTTTCTGTTGGGGGCAGCGTAGTGACATCACGGCATAAGCCGACGTCCGCTCCTCCCCCAGTTAGTACTGGGCCGTGCGTCCTGTGATATTCCCAGCCTCCGCTAGGAGCCAGGAGGCGCCGAACCAGTCCTCTACCCTCCCCCCAGAGAAGGAGAGCTGTCCCTGGGACGCTCAATCCTTCTCCCCCCGGCCGGCCCTCCAGTAACCCAGGCTCGTTCCCGAACCCGGGTCGCTGGTGTCACAAGCGGAAATCCAACCACTGCACTGGCGGGCCGGCTTCACCTGTCAGTTTTAATCAAACCAATGGGAGAGATGAGTCATCTCCTTGGAAAATAACGAACTAATCAAGACTGGGACATTGATGTGGGCTACACTTCTACGAACTGTACCCATCACTGAGAAGCTTAGGGTTTCAAGCAGTGAGAGGAGAAAAACATTCTAAATAAATCTAAAATGGGTTTGTACAATACTGTTGTTAGATTTGTATGCAACTGGAATTGCTGTTATCTGCACCTGGTGATTTGTGTGCATCTGTTTTAGATCGTTCTTGTAATACTCTGTTCCACGAACAAGAGGTCTACAATTTTGTTTGGTGAGTTGTTTGAAGTTATTATATTCCCCCTGTCATCTCCAGTTTCAAATAATGAGGTAAAAGTAATTATTGGAGCAGTCTGCCATCTTACTTGGTTTATCAGTAGTTTTTCCAGTTAATATTAAAAGGCCAATCTTGGATGCCTGCCTTTTGCGTGAGTCCATGCAACCAAAGAATTCCTTTGGATTTTTATTATCTTTATTAGCCAGATTGAGTTCTAATTTCCACTTGCTGTTCCATATGGCACTTTTGCAATTATGGAGGTCTTTAAAGTAAGCTGTCTAGTTATTTTCATCCCTCTTCCATGTTATATATGAACTTTTCATTTTGTTAATAAGTCTACTGATTGTACTAATTAGTCATTTAGGTTTTCTCCCCCTTTTGCTGTCTTTAATATGCCTTGGAACTCTTTTTTCTTGCAAATTGAGTAGCTTATGATTTATAGTCTCCCATTTCTCATCAGTGGATTTATTAGCTGTTTTTTTCCCCAGTCCCATTGTTCCATCTCTGTTAGCATTTTCATAAAATTAGCTAATCTTCAGTTATACATTGAAGCCTTGTTTGTTGATTTTGTCCATTTACTTGTAAGTTCTACCTCTACCATACAGTGATCATTGGTCCTGAGGGGTTGTATGAAAGAGCATTGTTTGGGGCTGGCCCACCCGACACAGAGGCAGGGCATCCATCTGTGATGCTGACGACCCGGGTTCGGGAACAGACTTGGGATGTCAGAGGGCTGGCTTGGGGGAGAAAGACTGAGCATCCTAGGGACTGCTGTCCTCCAGGGTGAGGGGGATAGAGTGTCTGGCACACTATGGACCTCTGGCAGAGGTTGGGGGTTCCTTGTGCTGGCCCCAGCACTTGCGGGGGGGGCGGGGTGGACGTGGGATGTCATTGCATGTTCCTGCCCCCAAGGGATCTATAATATAAAAAAAAAATAATGTGTTCACCACATATAACGCCTCAATCCTGGCTCCGATCACCTGCTGTGACACTCTCTTGTGGCCGACCTATCCCATCTCCGCCGATCCAGCTCAACCTCACGCCCCACCCTGGGGGGCAATCCAGGGAGGCAAGGCTGGTGGGTGCTCCTACTGGCATCCTTCTTCCATCTCCATGTGGGTTGTGCCAGGGAGGTGGACCCGCTGTGGGGGCAAGCCAGGTGATATCACCCCACGAAGAAGTGTCGCAGAGAGGCGAGGGGGGAAAGACCAGGTGAGCAGGGACCGAAGCAGTACAGGCAGGCACTCATAAAAAGCATACTAAATAGGACAAAAAAAGCATCATTTGGTATTGTTTTTGATGTTGGTGAGTACCAGGTCTAATATATTGTTACCTCTCATTGGTGTCAGAACTAATTGGTCTAGGATGTATTCATCTATTAAATCTATAAGGCTTGATCCAATTTTACGTGATGCAGACAGAGATTCCCTACATATGGTGCTAATGGGCAGGCAGTATAGCCTAAAGGTCTGAGTAACGAGCTGTGAATAAGCTTGGTACATCCAGCAGACCTGGGTTTGAGTCCCACAACCTGCACTTGCTTAATGTGTCACTCTGAGCAAGTCATTTTACCTCCCCAGTGTTCCTGGGTTTCCCTTGAAAACAGACAATTGTGCCTAGTGGGCCTTACCCAGTTACCAAAAAGAATACAAAAAAAATATTGAAATCACCTAGGGTAATCACATCATTTTGTTGTCACAGTTTTCAGTTATTGTTTCAAATCGCCTGTCCATGTAGTTCTGATTGCTGTCAGGTGGTGTGTAACATGTTTCCACAATAGTAGATAATTTTTCTACCTACTACTCAAGGATCGACAAATCCCATAGCCTGATGTCTGGGGCTCTCAGTTTTTGGACAGGAACAAGCATTCATTACATAGAAACATAGACTTTGACGGCAGATAAGGACCACTTGGCCCACCCAGTCTGCCCATTTCCCTACCTATTGGATAAGCTGTAGATTCTAGTGTAACCCCCCTGCAAATGGGGGTTCCCAAAAGACTTCCAGGAGCTTTCTTGAATGCTCCAAGCCTGAATGGTGTTTGGCGTTTAAGCCATTTATCAGAGAGTGTTTTTAGAACCTCTGGTACTGTCTCTTTAAGAGCTGTCTGCTTGCAGACATAATTAGTTTGTATGGGGGACTGTGTGTTTCTTTGATTGAGTACCACTCGAGCTGCTGCCAATTCACTCCATTTTTGCAGTCACTAGGAGTGCAAAGGGAACCTATCTGAAAGATGTAACTGTTTGCCAGAAATCATTTACAGTAATAATGAAATTACAGTTTGTCTAACCTGCTTTCTTTGCAGTCAGAACTGTGTCTGCTAGTTCCCCATTCTAGTTTTGAACTGCTGAACTGGACCAATCAGTGTGGGGTAAGCTAGCTCTAAAATGGTGCCTTGGACGAATCAGAACTTGGACTCATAATCTGAGCCAGCCACAAGAGGATTGTATGGGCAGTGACTCGGGAGATGTAGTTTAGACTTCAGTGCCTTTTGGACCAACAGCAGCAGTCTATTGTGAGTGACAGCCAATCCAGTCAAGAACTGGGAGGAACTCAAAGAAGTGCCCGGTTTTGTCAGTTGGAGTTTGAGTTGAGCTTTGGCAGTGAAGAAGGAAGGAGCCCTGTGCTTTTTCAGTGTGCAGTTTTAGTCAAAAACGTGTAAGGCCCAGAGTTCCGGTCTGCAGCTTGTGTAACAGCTTGTTAGGACTGAATCCGTCCTGTGAAAAGAATCAAAGGGTCTCTGAAGAGTAGAAACCAGGCTCACCCCAGAAGACTGGAGAAATTGCTGAAATTGCACTGGTCGGTCAGGAACTGAATCTGCTGTGTGTTCTCCGGTATTGTGCAGTAATTGCGATCGGGATACAGATGCAGCCTGCCTGGTATAGTGCTTTCTTTTATATGGATGTGTGAAGAGGTTTGTGTACCTCAAGTGAGCCCTGCTGACATTGAAGGACCCTATCTTATTTGGAGGTCGTGAGTACTAATTCAGGGTCGCTCCCTGTTGAATTGCCACATTAAATCCAAATGGAATTACTGTACTGCTGACTGTTTAATTCTCCTTTTCTCTGTGTGAAAGGGCCCTACCAGCTGCCACGGTTTGGACTAGCCACTAGGGCTTGGGTACCCAGGGACAGTAACTGATAGGATAGGCCTGTGCACAGAGCCATAGGTAGATTATTAGAGTGATAAGCTAATTAACCTGATTTCCCTGTCCTTGTTATATCCCTAAATAAATCAGAGCTGCTTGTTTCAGCAAAGTTATACTGCCTGAGGTATTTGTCTATGTTAAAATATTGTACTGTGATTGTTGCACTATATCTTATTTTACAGGGGTCCCAGTACCGGAAATAGTCCTGGGGGTAAGTGTATACTGTGAAGGTAATTCTGATATATTGTGTGGGCCACTAGTGGGAAGAAAGGGGTTGCAGTGTCCCAGAGGGCTGTGACCAAGTAAGTTTAACTATTGCAACCCTGACCTCTGGGTGGAGGCACCCGCCATTGGATCCAGGCCCTCAACCTGTTAGTGGCAAATCAGGCAGGGTAGTAGCCCTGGGATAGCCCATCTAGGGTTACATCTTGGAGGCTCACCGCTGGATTGTGTGTCCTCTAGTGGCCATATTTGAACCACTGTTAAGAAAAAATGGGTACCCGACAGAAGTGGCTGTGCACCGGTTGGTGGAGTGGTGTACTGGGGAGGAGATCGACCCCAAAATGCTATGCTTATCCTGGACATCCCCTGGGTATCACACGGACACTGTGCAGGGAGTACTTTCCAAGGTGGAAGGTTTACAAAACCCTGTGGTGGTGGGTCGGATGCTAATCTGCTCACCCACACTTTCCTGGCCCTAGTAGAGTTTAAGGATCCCATAGATAGCTCCAAGTGCCACAGACCATTACCCCAGAGGGAGCCCTCACTGCTGGAGAGTGATAACTAAGGACAGTAAGACCCGGGGGAATCAGCCCCCACCACTATCTGAAACTTTTGAGGAGAAATTTGCTGAATGGTTGCTGGGAGAGGGAAAACTGTGGAGGACTTGAAGAAACTATTCTGCCACCTGGGGTGTTCCTCCCCAACACCCTCTCCTGCTCCAGTGCCCGTAATGGTGGCTGAACCAATGCAGACTCCTATTTCTGCACCTGCCATTAGTCACGACTCTTACCGAAGGTTGAGGATCTTCTCTGGCACCTCCCCCACCCCCAAGGGAGGATGACTGGGAGACCTTGATAGACTATGTTGCCCCTCAAGTGCTAGAATGGCAATGCTCGGAAGGCGAAAAGCGAAGAGGTTAGTGAGAGCCCGAGGTCCTGCCTGGCTACCATCCGAGCTAAACGGGCCAGTAACCCTGAAGCGACTGCACAGGCCTATCTTGAGGCCTTGGAGAATGTGTATGGGAGCCCAGATTCTGATGAGGACCTATGGTGGAGAGTAAGAAATGCACAACAGTACCAAGGGGAGTTGTTGTCTGTGTATGTCTCTCGGCTGGAAAAATTGTTGCAAGAATGCCTCAGAAGGGTAGTTTGCCAGCGATTGAACTGGACCGAATCCAGACTGGACAGAATCCTTAAGTCTGCCCCTTCTCAGAACTGCTGTTGCTTCAGTTACGCCTGGCAAATCGACTGGAATCCCACCCTCCTATGATGAGTTAATGAGAGAAATTGAGGAGTTGAGAAAGGCGACCTCGGGAGGTACTCAACCAACAGCTGTGGCTACGACCCGAGTGACTGAGGGTGACCCATCAAGTGAAGTTCAGGGCAGAGGTTGACAGTCAATGAGTGCTCCGACAAGGAAAAAGATATGCCACAATGGGCGAACTGTTGAGAGAGATCCGAATTCAAAACAGTCCCTTTATGAAGGCCACGCCTGCAAGTGCAGGCCCTGACCTATATCCGACTGCATCTGTATGGGGTGGGGTACCCACCCATGTATCTCCTGCTGATAACAGCTCCAAACTCAGTTCCTTGACCATGGAAGTGGAGAAACTGACGAGATGTCTCCAAATGCTTATCACGCCATAGACAGAGATGGCACCAGGTTTCCAGTTAGTAATACCCCGCCCTGGCTCCCAGTGTAGCGCCTCGCCAGCTCAAACTCCAGAAAGTATGTTTTGCTATAATTGTGGGAAAGATGGGCACATGAAAAGGGAATGCCAGTCCCCAAAAGACACTGACAAAGTTGCATATAGGCTACAAGGAGAGCTTCGAGAAGAAATCAGTGGTTAAGAGGTGCACGACATGATCCCAGTGAGGGCACCAAAATGCTAATTCACGCCCTTTGTGGCAAGGTCAGTTGCCCAGGCCCCCACTACCGCCTCTCCAGACTGGTCCAGAATAGTGGGTCCCTCCATGGAGACCACTGTAAAGGTGAATGGAGTGTCTACAAGAGCTGTATTAGACAGTGGCTCCCAAGTGACAATTATGTTCCAGGATTGGTATCAGAAGCATTTGTCAGGCGTACCCTTACAACCATTAGAAGGACTGCATGTATGGGGTTAAGTGAGAAGGCCTACCCCTATTCGGGTATATCCAATTTGGCTGTCTTTCCCACCTCCGTGGCTGGAGTGGCGAACAAGTAGAGACCCTAGCCTTAGTGTGTCCCCCCACTGGACTGTATGATGGTGTCCCTTTGTTGATTGGAACAAATGCTCATATGTTCGAAGGCTGGCACAGTTGTGTTATGAAAACAGGGTCAAAGACTAGTAGAGCTTTAAGAGTTCCGGCTTTAATTAAGAAGGCCTATGAGGCACAGAGAGATGCTGAAAAAACAGAACCAGAGGAACCGGTCGGAAGTGTATGGAAGAAGGATCCTGAGTCTCTGATCCTGGCGCCAAATTCCCAGTGTACCTTACAGGGAGAGGTCCGTATCAGAAAGGATGTTAAGAATAAAATATTAATGTTGGATGCACCAGGCGATGGAAAATTGCCAGAGGGACTGCTGGTCAAGCCTAGTATTTTGCCCGCTAGAGCCCATGCTTATGCCAGAAGGGTAATGGTCCAAGTTCATAATGTGTCTGAAAGAGACATCTGAGTAAACAGAGGTTGCATCCTGGCTAATGTGCATTGTGCAGACACTGCAGTGCTACCCAGCAGCAAGAGTTCAAGGAAGAATGACAGAGTACGCCTGACTTGTTTGATTTCGACGACTCCTCGCTGCCAGCTGAATGGAAAGTGAGGATCAGTGAGAAGCTTGCCCAGAGACCAGGTGTTTTCTTTAAAGGAATGGGGATGGATGCGTGCAAGGAGCTGGGCACAATATCCGGCTGCATGACGAAAGACCATTTCGTGAGAGGTCTCGACGCCTGGCACCTGCTGACATAGATGATGTGAGGCGGCATCTGCAAGAGATGTTAGCTGCTGGTGTAATACAAGAATCCAGAAGCCCTTATGCTTCCCCATTGTGGTAGTGAGGAAAAGAATGGAACAGTAAGGATGTGTGGATTATCGCACCTTAAACCGCGGACTATCCCTGATCAGTACACAATGCCCGCATTCAGGATGCTTTGACTGCCTAAACGGGAGCAAGTGGTTCTCTGTGCTGGATCTCCGAGTCGGTACTACCAGATCCCGATGGCCCCAGAGGACCGTGAGAAGACGGCCTTTATCTGTCCGCTTGGCTTCTATGAATTCATGAGGATGCCTCAAGGATTTCAGGTGCCCCAGCCACTTTTCAGCGATTGATGGAGCGTGCAGTGGGGACATGAACTTACTAGAGTGCCTGGTATACCTAGATGATGTTATTGTGTTTGGCAGCTCACTGGAGGAACATGAGGCAGATTATTTAAGGTATTGGACCGACTGGAGGACTTTGGCTAAACTGTCCATTGATAAGTGTCAATTCTTTTCAAACATCAGTAAAGTATGTGGGACACATAGTATCCACCGAGGAATAGAGACCGACCCAAGTAAAGTTGAGGCCTTGACCACCTGGCACAGCCCAAAATCTAAAGAACTGCAAAGATTCCTGGGATTCTGTGGTTATTATCGGGCTTCATCAAGGACTATTCAAGAGTGATCCGCCCTTTACTTAACCTTACTCAAGGGTATCCCCAACCCACAAAAATACCAAAAGTCAGCGTCCCTCAAGACTGAAAGAGTGTATTTTCATCCGAGTGAGTATTTGGGGCCCGCTGGACTCCTGATTGTGAGACTGCTTTCATGAGATCATATATCAACTACCCATGCTCCAGTGCTGGCCTATGCCGATCCAAGAAAACCTTACGTCCTGCACACTGATGCTAGCTTGCAAGGGTTGGGGCTGTGTTGTACCAAGAGCACGAGAATGGCCTGAGACCAGTGGCCTTTGCCAGTAGAAGCCTGACCCCATCCGAAAAGAACTATCCTGTACATAAGTTAGAGTTCCTAGCTTTGAAGTGGGCTATTGTTGACCAATTCCATGAGTACTTGTATGGGGCTAAAATACTAGTAAAACTGACAATAATCCTTTGACCTATGTGCAGACCTCAGCTAAGTTGGATGCCACTGGCCATAGGTGGCTTTCTGCATTATCTACATATGACTATGCTCTCGAATACCGAGCAGGTCTGAACCACATAGATGCTGATGCTCTCTCCGGAGGCCTGTTCCCAGAATGATTGGGTCCGATTGGCAGAACCTGACATTTGGGCACTCTGCGGAAGTTTGACAGGGAGGAACAAATGTCCACGGACGAGTGGACTGCATGGTGGATTGCTTGGGAGCCTCTGAGAATTGCATACCTGCTGCTTATTGCCACTTTTCTGCAATAGACATTGGTGCACGCCTCAGCTGGACAATGACAGTATTCGTGGCTCAATCCCGCGATCCCATGATCAAAGCAGCTTTAGCCCTCTATGCAGGAAAAGATGTCCAAATTACGCTCCACTGATTTGAGAACTGCACTGTTATACAAAGAAGGTCCTAAGTTGAAACTGATCAATAAACTGTTATACAGAGAAACAGTAGACAGAGGGGACAAGTAGACAAACAACAACTAGTGCTGCCCACTGCCTTGAGACTCAGTACTGAGGCCTTGCACAACCACATGGGGCACCTTGGTATAGACAGAACACTTGACTTGGTGAGATCCAGATTCTATTGGCCTAAGATGGGGGCTGATGTGGAGCAACACATTCGAACTTGTAGTCGCTGCTTACAGAGGAAAGCTTTGCCCCAAAGGGCTGCCCCCCTTGTTAACATCACCACCAGTGCACCCATGGAGCTGGTCTGTATTGATTTTCTGAGTTTGGAGTCAGATCAAAGAAATATCAGTAATGTGCTGGTGGTCACTGACCATTTACGAGATATGCCCAAGCTTTCCCACCAAAGACCAGAAAGCATCCACTGTGGCCAAAGTACTTGTAGAAAACTTTTTGTTCACTATGGGGCTCCACAAAGAATCCATTCTGATCAAGGGAGAGACTTTGAGAGTCGTCTGATCAAAGAGATGCTTTCTCTGTGGGGAGTGCGAAAGTCCAGAACCACTCCTTACCACCCCCAGGGGACCCACAGCCTGAGCGTTCAACCGCACTTTGCTAGATATGCTAGGCACCCTGCACCCAAAGGACAAGCCTAGATGGAGCCAACAAATTAGCACCCTGGTACATGCTTATAACTGCACCAAAGTGATGCCACTGGATTCTCCCCTACCGCCTGATGTTTGGAAGAGAAGCTCGACTACCAGTAGATGTGTTTTGGGGTCTCTCCTGATGGGGTCAAGCTGACAACTATTTACAGTATGTGCAAAGTTAAAGGCCCAGCTAACTCATGCGTATAACTGGCTCAAACCATGGCTGCCAAAAGAAATCTGGCCAACAAAGAAAGGTATGATAAAAGGTGAAAGCACAGGAACTCCAGGAGGAGATCGGTATTGCTAAGAAATCTGGGACTGCATGGCAAGCACAAGATTGTGACAGATGGCACCATCTCCTCACATTGTAGTGGGCAAACTAGATGATCTGCCAGTGTACAAAGTAAGGCCTGAGAATAATTCAAAAGATGTAAAAACAATGCATAGAAATCATTTACTGCCCATTGGACAAATCTTAATTGAGTCTGAGCCCCTAGAAGATGCCCCTCTGGACCAGTGACTAGAGCTGCTGCTAGAAAAGATCAAGAAAGTCTGCACCTACAGAAGCAAAGTTAAAGTGTTCCCTCCACAAGTCCCAGTTGAGCATGACTGTCCGTCCATATCGGAAGAAAGTGAGAGTGACTTTGAATACTATCCTTCTTCTGAACTGAGTCAATTGTTTGAGCAATCCCTAGTCAATACTGGAGATGAAGCTGGGCCTTCTGGACTGTCTAAGCCCCAGCTTCATCCCTGGAGCCAATGCTCCCAGAAATTGAAGTGCAAAGCATCAGATCAGATGAAATGGAATCATTGTGCATGGTTGAACTGTTTGAACTTTCAGGGAGGAAAATGATAGATTGGGGCAGACTGGTGATACACCGAACAAGAAGAGTATTTTGAGTGCCCTGACAGTCCACTGCCAGTGTCCAGAAAGCTCTCCATCGAGCCAAATGTTGTGGACTCAGAAACTGTAACTCCTGGAGCTGAAAGTGCCCCAAGTTCTAGCCTCTCTACCCCCATGGAGACTCCCCTGACAAGTGAGGACAATGCTGAAAATGAGGCTCAGAGTGCAGAGACTATAACAGTTCCCCCTAGAAAGACTGGTCGAGCTGTAAAGCCTATGTCAGTTATGATTCCCTTGGGAGGCCTGTGGATTTGCCTCTCAATGTTGTCCATAAAGGAATGTATGTGTCCCCGAGCTCATTGCCCAAACTGAGCATCAGTGCTAACTCCAAGTTACTTGTGTTGTCCTCTAAGTATGGTGCCCTTGCCCTGCCAGCCCCAAGGTAACTGATAGGAAGGGCCCCTCTTCAGGTTTCATGTACAAGAGGTAATAACTTGAGTTATGGTACAATGTATATGTAATACTGTGTAAAGAGGACGTACTGCAATGTTTCAGAAATGTGTTCTTGGTAAAATGATATATTGACTGATGATTACATGTGCGAGCCTAATGCAAATGTATATGGTTGCAGTTGAAACTTATGGGTACTTGCTTGACAGCGGACGTCAAGCTTTCCCAAGGCCAGGAAGGGTGTAACCCCCTGCAAATGGGGTTCCCAAAGACTTCCAGGAGCTTTCTTGAATGCTCCAAGCCTGAATGGTGTTTGGCGTTTAAGCCATTTATCAGAGAGTGTTTTTAGAACCTCTGGTACTGTCTCTTTAAGAGCTGTCTGCTTTGCAGACATAATTAGTTTGTATGGGGGACTGTGTTTTTTGATTGAGTACCACTCGAGCTGCTGCCAATTCACTCCATTTTGCAGTCACTAGGAGTGCAAAGGAACCTATCTGAAAGATGTAACTGTTTGCCAGAAATCATTTACAGTAATAATGAAATTACAGTTTGTCTAACCTGCTTTCTTTGCAGTCAGAACTGTGTCTGCTAGTTCCCCATTCTAGTTTTGAACTGCTGAACTGGACCAATCAGTGTGGGTAAGCTAGCTCTAAAATGGTGCCTTGGACGAATCAGAACTTGGACTCATAATCTGAGCCAGCCACAAGAGGATTGTATGGGCAGTGACTCTGGGAGATGTAGTTTAGACTTCAGTGCCTTTTGGACCAACAGCAGCAGTCTATTGTGAGTGACAGCCAATCCAGTCAAGAACTGGGAGAACTCAAAGGAAGTGCCCGTTTTGTCAGTTGGAGTTTGAGTTGAGCTTTGGCAGTGAAGAAGGAAGGGCCCTGTGCTTTTCAGTGTGCAGTTTTAGTCCAAAAGCGTGTGTAAGGCCCAGAGTTCGGTCTGCAGCTTGTGTAACAGCTTGTTGGGACTGAATCCGTCCTGTGAAAAGAATCAAAGGGTCTCTGAAGAGTAGAAACCAGGCTCACCCTGTAGAAGACTGGAGAAATTGCTGAAAATTGCACTGGGTCGGTCAGGAACTGAATCTGCTGTGTGTTCTCCCGGTATTGTGCAGTAATTGCGATCGGGATACAGATGCAGCCTGCCTGGTATAGTGCTTTCTTTTATATGGATGTGTGAAGAGGTTTGTGTACCTCAAGTGAGCCCTGCTGACATTGAAGGACCCTATCTTATTTGGAGGTCGTGAGTACTAATTCAGGGTCGCTCCCTGTTGAATTGCCACATTAAATCCAAATGGAATTACTGTACTGCTGACTGTTTAATTCTCCTTTTCCTGTGTGAAAGGGCCCCTACCAGCTGCCACGGTTTGGACTAGCCACTAGGGCTTGGGTACCCAGGGACAGTAACTGATAGGGATAGGCCTGTGCACAGAGCCATAGGTAGATTATTAGAGTGATAAGCTAATTAACCTGATTTCCCCCTGTCCTTGTTATATCCCCCTAAATAAATCAGAGCTGCTTGTTTCAGCAAAGTTATACTGCCTGAGGTATTTGTCTATGTTAAAATATTGTACTGTGATTGTTGCACTATATCTTATTTTACAGGGGCTCCCAGTGCCGGAAATAGCCCTGGGGGTAAGTGTATACTGTGAAGGTAATTCTGATATATTGTGTGGGCCACTAGTGGGAAGAAAGGGGGGGGTTGCAGTGTCCCAGAGGGCTGTGACCAAGTAAGTTTAACTATTGCAAACCCTGACCTCTGGGTGGAGGCACCCGCCATTGGATCCAGGCCCCTCAACCTGTTAGTGGCAAATCAGGCAGGGGTAGTAGCCCCTGGGATAGCGCCATCTAGGGGTTACACTAGTTAACCAACAGCCTACTTCCTGCCACCCCCCACTACAATTGCCTTATGTCTGTCCCATGCATGTTTGAATTCCCCCACTGTTTTAGACCCAACAACCTCCCCAGGAAGGCGGTTCCATGCATCCACCACTCTCTCCGTGAAAAAAAATTTCCTCACATTACCCCTGAGCCGTCCCCCCTCTATCTTTAAATTGTGCCCCCCTTGTTCTTACACATCTCTTTTTCTGAAAGATGCTACCCTCCTGGACTTTGTTGATTCTCTTGAGGTACTTGAACATTTCTATCATGTCCCGCCGTCCCTCCTTTCATCAAGGGTATACATATTAAGCTCTCTCAGTCTCTCTTCATGTGGTTTCTGATGTAGACGCTGCACCATTTTAGTTGCCCTCCTCTGGACTGCTTCCATCCTGTCTATGTCATCGCGTAGATGAGGTCTCCAAAACTGCACACAGTACTCCAGATGGGGTCTCACCAACTGTCTGTACAGAGGGATAACTACTTCTCTTTTTCTACTTGTGATGCACCTTCCTATACATCCCAGTATCCCCCTGGCTTTCCTTACTGACTTCTCACATTGCTTACCCACCTTTAGATCATCTGATATGACTACTCCCAGGTCCCTTTCCATTTTTGTTGTTGTTAGTACCTCCCCTGCTATTGTGTACTTTTCTCCTGGGTTTTTGTTTCCCAGGTGCATTACTCTGTACTTCTTTGCATTGAATCTAAGTTGCCACATAGCTGGCTGTCCCTGGACAACCAGCAATGAAAGCAATTACACTTTTTTACCTGCATTTCATGCAGTTTGCCTGGTTTGCCACTAGTGTCCGTTCCTCCTACTTCTGCTGCTGTGGACTCCGGGCCGGGCGTAATGTGATGTTGGTAGTGTCGGGAGTGAGTGGTGAAATCAGAGTGGCGGGACTGTGAGTGACCAATGCAGGAACCTGATCGGCGTGGGCTGCAGCAGTTGGGAGTAACAGCATGGGCAGCAAAGGGCAAGAGCTGCATTACACTCCACTGTGTGTGCTGCGTCCAGTCAGGCAGGGGCAAGAGCAGACTGGCAGCGATGGCGGGCAAAATGTTTGGCTAGGTGACACTCGATGGTAATGGGAGTCAGGTACTACTCACACAAACTGGTTATCTGCTGCAGGCAGCTCCCACAACTGCCGGTCTACACACCATAGGGAAAAAACATTAGATCTGCAGGCAGTCCAGCATGAGGACCCCTGTGTCTGCAGGTCCAGCCCACACTCCACCTGAATGTACAATTTATAACAGTGCCTGCAATTTATTTATTGTCAGGTAAGCTTGACCTTGGATTCATGAAATGTAGGGGTACACAGCGGAATGTGCAGGAGGGTGGGGGAATTTAATTTGTGTCACTGTAGTGTCTCCTCTCCAGGTCTGCATAGGGTAGGAGTGGGTTGGGGTAGCCTGTGATGCTCTAGTAGGTGAAACTTTCCTGCAATATTCAACGCAGAAAGATGTCAAGAGCTGGAATGCACATGAGCAATTTTATAAGAGGAGAGAGCTGAATTCATATCCCTATTATCACCCTCCCCTTTATTTTAACATCGAGCATGACACGTTAAAATAAAGTTGCAATAAGGAATTGCAGCTCTTGCAGTATTTAAGCAACTGTATGGGTTTTTCTCTGCCCAAGAAGTGACTACAAAAGTGGATCTCTGTGCTCATTTGCTAAGTGACCCCTTGCTGCCTCTGACAGTAAATGTGTTGGGTATCACAATCTCATACTCTTTCCAGCTTCCAGCCAAGCTAAGCTGAAAATTTTATGTGTGGATAAAATCTTTTTAGTGACCTGACTGAAGCTGGAAAGAGTGCTTTATCTACAGACGACAGAGTCATGTCATAATAGGGACTTGATAACGTTCGCAGTCAGCTCATTTGTTATGTGCAGCTTCTAGGCTAATTACTGGCTGTAACTGTCATTTTTGCTACTGCTGATCTGTAGGTTTTTTTATTATAAACGTCTGTAAAGTAGGTGAGCACCTTTATTTTGGCTTTGAATGCTTTGGTTTTTTTTTCTGTAATTTCCATCGAATTATAGCCTTTTGACCATGGACTACCACCCAAAACACTGGGACTACCATTTTTGGCAAGGCCAGTTGTCCTAGGACAAGTACGTAATTTTGAAATTTGTCGATCCCTGCTACTACTTCATCCCAAATACTCTCTACCTCTTAAATGTCGTCATAAGCATTGCTGATCTGAAATATCTGTTTACACAAGATGCTCTTCTTTGATGTACACTGCAACACCACCTCCTCTCCTCTGCCTCCTGTTCTCTTTGTATGGTACATACCCTTCTATCTCTTTGCCCTAAGTATCTTTGTTGTTCCACCAAGTCTCAGTAATTGAAATTGTATCATAGTTTTTGTCTGTATATAGTTGTTTTTAATAAAGCCAATTTATTGTTTAGGCTTTTGCATTTATTGACAGCATTTTCAGTAATTTTATTTTCCATTTTGCCTAGTTTAACAGTCCTTTAGTTGTATTAATTTCTGTAATGGGGTTACTGTCCCCTTCTCACCTCAGCATTATGATGATTATTGCCCCTCCTCCCACAAATCTAGTTAAAACTGTAGTGAACTGCTGTGTTAATCCTTTTACCCAAGATAGGTGCTCTCTCTTTAAGGCTGTATGATGTAATCAGGACAGACATCTTGGGATTACTATAAACGAGTCTACCAGAGCTGGAAGAGGTATTTTACTCATATTACTACTGCAGCTGGGCTCACACATGGAAATTAAATTTCAATATCACCAAGTGCAAGGTGTTGCATCTTGGTCGGGGAAACCCTAAACACAGGTACACCCTGGGAGGGGAGGCGCGCTGGAGGCCTTAATAGGGGAAAAAGACCTAGGGGTCATGGTGGATACATGTATGAATAACTCTGAGTAGTGCAGAAGAGCAGCTAGCAAGGCAAACAGGATGTTGGGATGCATCGTAAGGGGGATCACCTCTAGGAGCAAGGAAGTGATTCTGCCACTGTACAATGGACTGGTTAGACCACACCTTGAGTACTGTGTACAGTACTGGAGACCACACTTGAAGAGGGACATACAGCTCCTGGAGAGGGTACAGAGGAGGGCAACAAAGATGATACGAGGGCTAGGGGATCTGACTTATGAGGACAGACTTGAGGAGCTCTGCCTGTTTTCATTGGAGGAGAGGAGAGACAGGGGGGACATGATTGAGGTCTTCAAGTACCTCAAGGGAATAAATAGGATAAACATGGAGGGGATCTTTAGACTAAAGCAGGGAGGTATCACCAGAGGGCATGGTTGGAAGTTGGAAGGAGGAAGGGTGAGGAGGGAAAAGAGGAGGAGGTTTTTCACTGAGAGGGTGGTGGACCCTTGGAATGCACTGCCTGGTGAGCTGGTTCGGAGATCCACAGTGGAGGGCTTCAAGAGAGGGTGGGACAGACACAGAAAGTGGATGTATCAGATGATGGCCTGTCCCAGGGGGGTGGGGATGGATGATAGGAGTTTCTGGAGCACAAGGGATGGGAGGGTCTCGGCACCCAACTAAGGATCTAGGTTCGAGCAGACTCGATAGACCATAAGGCCTAATCTGCCGGCAAATAGTATGTTAGTATGTTAGTTACTGTGTGAGGACTACTTTCCAGCATCATCACAGTATATCCGGTAGTTAACTGTATCCCCTTAGAAAGGCGCCAAGTGTAGGTGCAAAACATTTTGGGCTTTTTTTGCACTGTGCACACCCTTTGCACGGATGATTGTTTGGCTTTTCAGTAAATTAATTTGGTATGGAAGTACACAGTATGGACCATTCTTGAACTACCAACTATCCAGAGACTGTAGAGGGTGAGTGCCTTGTACTTTCTGTGCTTTGCATTGACTGTCTGCTGACAGGAGGCACTCCTGTTCACCTTTTCTGCTGCAGTCATACCTTTGTATTAGGCAGTAATGTGTAAGTAGTGTTCCATCTTCATGGTCCGAGTTTCATCCTCATTCTCCAGTTTCCCACAGTCCATCCTCATCCTGCAGTGGCACCCCAGCTTCAGTAGCTGGCAGCTCCACCGCCCCCCCCCCCCAGCAATCAGTGGCTGCTCCTCCAGTGAAACATAGAATTTGATGGCAGAAAAGGACTGCTTAGCTCACCAAGTCTGCCCAGATATTCCCTACCTGTTCTGTCTCTTCAGACCCTATCTGGTCTCCATCGACCATCCCACCTCCCTGCATCCTGTCCAATATATCCCTATGTCTATCCTATGCATTCTTGAAGCCCCTCGATGTTCTATCCCCAGCTGTTCTAGCAGTGCCTCCACCAAACTGCATCATTTTCCACCCAAGCTACAATTGGTCCCACCTCCCCTTTAGTTAAGGGGTAAGCACACCAACGCTGTGACCAGTTACAGCTCCTTCTGCCCTCCTCTCAGTACAAGGGTAAACATGCCAATGTCGAAGTCAGCGTCAGTTCATCCCTGAACCTATTTTACTACAGTAGTTACTGTGGGAGGACTACAGTAAATGGGGTAGTAACATGTAGGTAGCATTCTGTGCTCATCTTTTTCAGAGTTCCATCCTCATCCTCCAGCGTCCCACATTCCATCATCATCCTCCAGCGGCTCCCCAGATTTAATAGGCGGTAGCTCCCCATTGCCCCCTAAGTGATCGGTAGCAGCTTCTCCACTGCCTCCTCCAAACTGCTATCGGTTGCCCCCCAAGCCACAGATTATCACCCTTCCTCGTGATGGTTTGCATCTATCTAGGAGGGGAACCAGGATTGTAGGTGATAGGTTTAAATGCTTCATTGGCAAGCATTTAAACTAGCCAAGGGGGGAGGCACTGAAAAGGAGAAGGGAAATCCTAACCCCCCCAAAAAAAATCAGGGTAGTTAGTGAGGTAAACACCAAGATAGAGCAGTCGATAGGGAGAAGGGCAGGGGTAGATGGAGAAAAAGACAAAGACATTAAGGACGGGGACAGAGCAAAAAGAAATAAGACCATGAAAAATAGAGGGTAATGAGTACCAATGCCCGTAGTCTAGGTAAAAAGCTCCCCAAAATGGTGGCCTTGATGGAAGAAGGATGCCTAGATATCGTGGCAGTCACAGAAACATGGTACGCAGAGAACCATGACTGGGATGTCAACATACCAGGGTACACAATCTACAGGAAAGACAGGGAGGGTAGAAGAGGAAGAGGAGTAGCTCTCTATGTAAGGGAAGGGAAGGGATCAAAGCAACAGATCTAAAGGGTAAACAGGGAGGAGAGGAGGCACTGTGAGTCACCCTGCAGACTGGAAATGGCACCACAATCCGCACAGGGGTTGTATACAGACCCCTGTCTCAGGGGGAGGAAATGGACAAGGAAATGATAGAAGGCATCCTTTGGATGGCAAAGAAAGGGGAGATATTGCTGATGTGGGACCTGAATATGCCAGATATTAACTGGAGCACCTTTGCTGCAGCCACATCCAAGAGCAGGGCCATTCTCGATGCCCTACAGGGGGCATGCCTCAGACAGCTAGTTTTGGAACCCACTCGGGAGGGAGAAAACTTAGACCTGGTATTCTCAAATGTGGACAGAGAGAGGATCTCACATCTAGAAGTGGGTAGCCATCTGGGAATAAGTGACCACCAAACAGTGTGGTTCACGATAAACTTAGCTGTAGAGTCAAGCCATACAAAAGTGAAGGTACCGGACTTCAGGGGGACTGATTTTGTCAAAATGGGAGAATGTCTCAGAAAAGCACTAGCAAACAGGCAAGAAGGTGGGGTGGAGCAAAAATGGGGAAACATCAAAACCGCCATCACAGAGGCACCAAGCTGAATAAAGAGGAAGGTGGTTGGGCAGAGAGTGACAGTGAAAAAGTAGGGATACTAAATGAATACTTCTGCTCAGTATTCACAAAAGAGGAGGTGGGGGGAAGTGCCTAATCCAATTAACAGAAGCACTCTGGATAGGGGGGTCGATCCCAGTCCTTTCACAGAAGAAAGGGTTCTGAAAGAACTCCTAAAACTGAAGGTGGATAAAGCAATGGGGCCTGATGGGATTCACCCCAGAATTCTAAAAGAACTAAGGGAAGAACTAGTAACACCACTGACTACCCGTTTTAATAAATCATGGGAGGATGGTGTGGTACCTGAGGACTGGAGGAAGGCAGATGTGATTCCTCTTCACAAAAGTGGGAGCAAGACAGAGGCAGGAAACTACAGACCTGTCAGTTTGACCTAAGTGGTAGGGAAAATGATGGAATCACTACTGAAGGAAAGAATTGTTGAGTACCTAGAGGCCAGTGGGGCACAGGACCCAAGGCAGCATGGATTCACAGCAGGAAGGTCATGTCAGACAAATCTAATTGATTTCTTGGACTGGGTGACCAAAGTAGTAGACCAGGGAGGGGCTGTGGACATGGCCTACCTAGACTTTAGCAAGGCATTAGACACAGTCCCGCACAAAAGATTAATAAACAAATTAGTCAGCCTGGGAGTGGGTCCCAGGGTGGTAGCCTCGGTAAAACATTGGCTGAACAACAGGACACAGAGGGTAATAGTAAATAGAGTCCACAGTGAAGAAAGGGTGGTTACTAGTGGGGTACCGCAGGGTTCAGTACTGGGGCTGGTCCTTTTTAATGTCTTTATAAGTGACATTGCAGAGGGACTGGAAGGAAAAGTATGTCTCTTTGCAGATGACACAAAGAACTGCAACAGGGTTGATACGCAAGGTGTGGTGGAAAAGATGAAAAGGGACTTGGCAAGGTTGGAAGAATGGTCACATGTATGGCAGCTTAGATTCAACGCAAAGAAGTGCAAAATAATGCACCTGGGAAACAAAAACCCAGTGGACGAGTACACAATGGGGGGTGAGATACTGACAACAGTAAAAATGGAAAGGGACCTGGGGGTAGTCATATCAGATGACCTAAAGGTGGGCAAGCAATGTGAGAAGGCAGTAAGGAGGGCTGGGGGATACTGGGCTTCATAGGGAGAGGCATCACCAGTAGAAAACAGGAAGTTGTTGTCCCTCTGTATAGACAGTTGGTAAGACCACATCTGGAGTACTGTGTACAGTTCTGGAGACCCTATCTCCGCAAAGACATAGACAGGGTGGAGGCTGTCCAGAATAGGGCAACCAAAATGGTGCAGGGTCTGCACCAGAAGACAAATGAAGAAAGACTAAAGGAGCTTAAGACGTATAGCCTCGTGGAAAGGAGGGAGAGGGGGGACATGATAGAAACTTTCAAATACCTCAGGGAATCAACAAAGTCCAAGAGAGTAGCATCTTTCAGAAAAAGAGATATGCAAGAACAAGGGGGCACAATTTGAAGTTAGAGGGGGGATGGCTCAGAGGTAATGTGAGGAAGTATTTATTCACAGAGAGGGTTGTAGATGCATGGAACAGCCTTCCTGAGGAGGTTGTAGAGTCAGAAACAGTAGGGGAATTCAAGAATGCATGGGACAGACATAAGGCATTTCTAGTGGGGGTAGGAAGAAGTAGACTGTTGGTTAACTAGGATCTGCAGCTTATGCATTAGGTAGGGAAATGGGCAGACTAGATGGGCCAAGCGGTCCTTATCTGCCATCGGATTCTGTTTTTTTCTCAGTTGAGGGGTAAACACACCAACACCGTGATCAGCAGCAGCTCCTCCCACATCTTTTCAGTACAGGGATAAACACACCAAAGCTGCAACTGGTGGCAGCAATCCCACCCCATACAGGGGAAACACAACACCACCAAGATCGGCTCCTACTTTCCTCTGTAGCCCCATGCTATTAATTTTGCAGAAAAGGACGCAACTAGTGATCTTACTTCAAGATTCACTCTACCAGCAGGTAACACCTTTAGGATTGAAGCTGGCAGGTGCCAAGATCCCATGGAAAACTTCTAACTAGCAGTATACAGCGGTGGGGGGGGGGACTGCCCTCTATGTCAGCCCACCCCTGATGTCACGTATGGTATAAAAGGGGTGATCCCCCAGCCCATCCCCAGTTCTTTTCCTGCTGTCAACCATGCAAGTCGGACCTCCGCAGATGTCTTCAGCTAGTCGACCACCATTTTTCATCGCGCTTATCCGCATTTTGTTATTTCACCAAAATCAGTGATTTCTTCAACAATTACTTCCATCCGGGACCCCGTCCCACCATAGGATCTTTTGTTTGTTCTAGAAAAGGACTAACCTTGCCTCCCTTTGAACCTGCTGCAAGTTGTGAGTTGCACTTTCTGTCGTGGAAAGCGTTATTTTTACTTGGCATTACTTCTGCTCTAAGGATTTCTAAGCTTCAGGCCCTGATGTACAAGGAGCCTTATTTGGTTTTCCACAAGGACAGAGTATCCTTACGGACTATTCCTAAGTTTCTTCCCAAGGTGGTGTCAGAGTTTACTTTGAATCAAGACATCCACCTTCCTGTCTACTATCCAGAGTACTCGAACTGAGGGGAGGCATGCCTTCATACTCTGGATATTCACAGGGTGCTCCGTTATTATGTGTAACGCACCCGAGTCAGCAGAAAGTCTAATCAGTTGTTTGTATCCTTTGCCCACCAGAATGACAGGGGCTCCTGTTTCTAAACAGTGTCTATCCAAATAGTTGGTTAATTTCATTGTTTTCTGCTACGACAAGTATGACAAACCCTTACCAGGCTCGGTAAAGGGTCACTCTACCAGAAGCATGGCAGCTTCCTTTGCCTCCTTGAAAAATGTGTTGGCTGCAGACATTTGTGTAGCTGCTACCTGGAGTTCTGTCCACACCTTTGTCAAACACTACAGTTTGGACATTGCATCTTGATGCAGAGCAGGCTTTGGATTGACAGCCCTTCAGGACTTCCTCTCCTAATTTTTCTTTGGGAGACTTCTACCTCCACCCAGCTGACCAGGGTCTCTCCTTACTGCTTGGGACTCAGTCCTAAAGGTGTTACCTACTGCAAGAGTGAATCTCAAAGTAAGATAGTGCAGTTACGTAAGAACTAGATCTTTGAGAGAAGCTCTTGCAGCAGGTACTATTTTCCCTCCCACCTTTCCCTGGGAGCTGCTTTTCCATCACAGATACCTTGTTTTCCTCTGTTAGAGGAACCTCCTTCGTTCTCCATTTTTACTCACTTGCCGGGGTCTCCGGTGGGAGAACTCGGGATGGGCTGGGGGACCATCCCTTTTATACCATATGTGATGTCAGGGGTGGGCTGGCGTATGGGGCAGTCCCCTGCTGTATACTGCTAGCTGGAAGTTTTCCTTGGGGTCCTGGCACCTGCCGACTTCAGTCCTAAAGGTGTTACCTGCTGCAAGAGCTCCTCTCAAAGATCTACTGTTATGGTAAGTTCTTACATAACTGTACTTTTCCATGCTAAGATGGTCTCTGTACTCCTGAGAGATCTATGCTTCTGGTCATTTCTTGTGGTCTTCTGTCAGAGTGGGTTGTTGGGAGGAATCAACATCAGTAAACACTGCAGCCTACCTGAAACAGCACACTGACGTCCATCTCTGTCACCTTTTCTGACAGTCCAGACCCACTGCAACGCATGGCTATCCCCCCCACCCTCGTTGTGGCCTGTCTGACAAGTAGTTGGAGACCTTAACCACTCCACGCTGTCTGGCTGTGTCGTTACCGAACTCCTACGTGTAAGGTGGCGGGCCCCTGCACCTTATCCACTAGTGATGTGTGCTGCTACTAGCTGAATTGATTGTGATGGGTCCACCTTGGCCCAACTGCTCACTAATTTGTGTATATGTGATTATTCTATCTACTGCTCTATCCTTAGGGGTATAGCTGCCCTTGTATGTTGATCACTGCCTTTACCATTCTGCTTATCGTGCAATGTAAACCCTCGATGCTCTTGTATTACCTTGCTTCGTTGTTGCTCTTGATTATACCTTGTACCTGTCTCTGCCTGATGTGCTTGAATATACCTTTGTAATCTCCTGGGTCGCACCTGAAAATAGGCACTTGGTTATCTGGTGTGCTTACCTGGTAAACAAAAGCAATAAATGAAATAAATAAAAACCAGGCAGTAGCATGGAAGGATAGACTGATATTGGTTAATTAATCTGAATCTCCATCAGAAGTGCTTTAATTTCATTATTTTATTGATATAACTATGTAAGTCACAGTTGACATTTGTACAGAATATAATTAAACAACTCTGATTAAGTGAAAACACTATTCATACCTAAAATATTACTATGGTTACAATGGTTAAAGTAAGCCTAATGGCCCTTCGAGTCTACCTCCCCACTACTTGGTGGATGCTGTCAAGATTTCTACATTGTCTATATGCATATCTAGTAGTTTTTTGAATGCCTACATTGGGTGTGTTTACAACCTCTTTGGGAGTTTATTCCACAGTTTCACCACCCTGTGGGTGAAGATTTCGCCTCTTTTACTAGTTTTATATAACCCCCTGTTTAATTGCTAGCCATGTCCTCTAGTGTAATGATGCCCAGTTTTATATTCTAGGCCCATTTCTGTGCGCAATAGGTCATCTCTTAACAGTTAATACAGCAGTTGCATGTCACCTCTAACCTCCTCATTTCGAGGCTATTTAAGCCCTGTATTTCAAGTCTTGTCCTGTAATTCAGATTCCTCACCTCATGAATAGTTCTAGTAAATTCTCTCTGAACCTTTTCCAGTTTATAAATATCACCCATTTGGTAAGGAGACCCACTAAACCAGATTCTCTGGTGTGACCCCACCTGGAGTATTGTATCCAGTCTGAAGGCTGCACCTCAATAAAGGAAAACTACAGCATAACATATGGTGTGTCACTAAAACAAATACATTAGAGAATACCTTCTACAGTGCAATGAGGTTCCATCACTAGATACCGTAACCAAATACTGACATCCAGTGCAATCTGCTGCATGCAAAACTAGTGGAGGAAGGTCCTCCTGATTAATTCTTTAAATAGAAGATTAACTGATGAACTTCATAACACTCAATTCAGTTAAGTCACTCTGTAACTACGTAAGCCATGTTTTCAGACTTCACTCTGGGTAGTACATTACATCATTCAATAAAACTGCAGTAGTCATCTTATTAGTAACTGAAACCACTTGCCATTCTTAGCACCCCACCAACAGTTCTCTCTGTAGTAACTAATCAGGCATCTTGGCCTCTCCACTGGCATTAACATGAGCCCTTGACCTAAGAAATTCTTCAGAGGCCAGTCATTTCTTGTTGTATGCCACAAGGTTTCCCCTGGATTTGTAAATCCATTTTTCTAGGGTGGCACACTCCCCCATCTGTTTCAATCAAACCTGACACTTAGGAGAGTCTCCTGATTTGCACAATGTGAGTATGCCTAACTTGGCACTAATAATTGCAATACATATATGTGTGTGTGTATATATATATATATATATATATATGTGTGTGTGTGTGTATATATATATATATATATAAAACACAAATTGCACATTCCCCAATAATGCAAAGCATCATGAGAAGCATATGCAAATGTCCATGAATTAATTAGGACTGGCTCAACTTTAAGCAGAATTGCATGGTGCCAGTTAAGTCGCTCTGTAACTACTTAAGCCATGTTTTTAGACCTCACTGTGGGTAGTACATTACATCATTTAATAAAATTGCATTAGACATCTTATTAGTAACTGAAACCACTCGACATGTGGGGGCTGTTGGGGCGGGAAGGTCCATGAGGGGCCCGAAAGAGGGACCAGCGAGTGTGTGGGTGGGAGCAAAAAAAAACCCCAACACATTTAGTCTGGGGTTCTTTTGTTTTATATATATATATATATATATATATATACACACACACATATTCCCGTAGGTTTTCAGGATCTCCTAAAACACAACAGGTCTGCCGGCGCAGTGGAAAGATTCACCACTGCGATGCCGGCGACCCAGGTTCAGGAACAGACTCGGACGTCGGAGGGCCGGCCGGGGAGAGAAGGTTGGAGCATCCGCTGACTGCTCACCTTCTCTCGGAGGGAGGGAGGCAGGGTGGGGTAGAGGGGGCGAGTGCCTGCTGACCCTTGGTGGAGGCCGAAGGTACAGCAGTGTGCCTGGTCCCGCTAGTTAAGGAGCGTGACAGATGCTTCTGCAGGAGAAAAATGAGGAAATGGCATACTGGTTGCTCGAGTGACGGCCCCCTGGATCCTTACAGCTGGGCCTCCCGAGCCCTCATCAGCTGCCTCAGCAGCAGCACCCAGGACCATATGGTAGGCCGGTGAGGCTCATTCTCTGCAAAGGTAGGGGACCTGCCCAATGAAGGGATACATTAGGGTACCCTGGGGTTGGCTGGCTGTGATGTGGGGTGGTGGGGGGTCAGGGGGCCGGGTGGGAAGGTCCATGAGGGGCCCGAAAGAGGGACTGACCAGTGTGTGGGTGGGAGCAATAAAAAAAAAACACAGCTGGCCTGCCAGTGCAGCAGTAGAGCTTCTGTTTGCAACGCCGATGCCTCGGGTTCGGGAATGGACCCGAGGAGCTGGAGGGCTGGCCGGGGGAGGAGGATTGAGCATCTCACGGACTGCACTCTTCCTCTGGGGGGAGGGCTAGCACTTGGTGCTTGACTGACCCCTGGTGGAGGTCAGGGGTGTCGCGCCCGAGGCTTACAGGTTCTGGGAGGCGTGCCAGATGTCAGCGCATTACGCACCTCACGTCATTGCACGCCATGCCTCCCACTAATGGAGACAAACATCCTGACTGGCACAGAGGACATCCACCTCCCACAGCGAGCCCCACGCAGCTGTCAGAGGCACTGTGCCACCATATCTCAATGTAGCACCGCTCGGGGAGTAATGCTGGGAGGGCTCCCTGATAGCTCCACCCAGGGGGTAAACCAGGGAGCACTCTGGTGGCTGCAGGTAGGTCCCGGGGGAAGAGGTGAGGTGGTAGGGATGGCAGATCGAGGGACAGCCAGCTGGGGGGGAAAAAGCAAGGGAAAAAAAAGATCTCCTAAAAGGACTGTCTGGGGTTCCAGCTTTAGTGAAGTCTTCCCTACCAGAGATAAAACTTCTTCAATAGCCAGTAAGTTTGCAATTGTGGACAGGCAAACATCTTATGAACCGAATCTGCTTGTGTCTGATTATATCTGGCACATTGCCCCGTGTGTTTGGGGGAAAGTCTGGAAAGTCTCTCAGGAGTGTAATATGCTTATTGAATGGCAAAAAATTGAATTAACTTGAACTTACTATGAATTGGGATCCTCCACCCATCATTTAATATGTCATTCCAATCTTCCTGATTTATTTCCAGGCCTAGGGTGTTTTGCTACTTTTCTAGAGTGCTTACCCATTTACCTGGGACTGCAGTTAATATGTGTTTACAGAGGTTTGACACTATTCCTGTCATGTGTAACCCCCCTGTTATCTGCGGTTACTAGAATCCCAGTAAGACCTAGTGGTAGGCAGGGAAGGCAGCTTGTGAAACTCCAGTTAAATGGATTTCACACTGTCTCACTCTGTTCTCAGTCTCAGCTGAGACTGAGGGATGACATCACCATACAGAACTATCGCAGCTGCATGAACCACATTGGAATCTGCAGATGGAAGTTAGGTTAGAATGTTGGGAGTTTTTGAACAGTGAAAAGCAGTTGTGAGTGAGCAGTCTTGAAGAGAGGAGCACAGCTGTCTGTGCACAGGCTCTTGGAGCCTAAAGCTCTGATATAGAGCTACTTTTAGGGAAAGGTGTGTGTGTTTCCACCAAAAGAGGAACACAGTAAGCTGTTCGTGAAGTAGTGGAGACTGTTGTTACTGGTCTCTGTGCACCATCCCTGAGGGGATGGGGGTAAAAGGTTTGCCTGTTATTCCAGGGGCAACCTCCTGGTTCCGGCTAGGGAAGAAGCTGCCTTATTTTCCTAAGATGTGTTATGGCAGCAGAAACTGTCAAGATTCGCCTGTGGGGCACCTGCAACCAAGGGGTGAGTTCTGCTCTTTCCATGGGGCCTATGTTTCACCTGAACTGTTGTTAAAGTGGGGGATTGGACTGCTGAATCAGTGGGAGGCCTAGAGGAATAGGCTAAGCCAAAGTAAAAGTATGTTCAAGTCCAGCACAAGGGGAAAGCCAAGACATGTAGAGGAAATGTGCTATACATTTACCCTTTAATCTACATTGCCAAGCTTTTCAAAAAGAGTTGTTTAATGTCCAGAGAAATGGCCGGGTATGGATTGTGGAAGCTAGAGATGGGAGACCCCCCCATCTTTAGTAACCAGGTTCACCTCTACGGATTTGCTCTGTGGACCTTTTACTTTGCCTCAGCCACTTGGCCAGTGCTGAGGGAAGTACCCAGAAGTGGGATTGAAAGGAAATTTCCCTTATGGAGTCGAAGGCTCTAAGGTGATTTAGGGAGCCACCGGAAAATGTGTCCACTGCCATATGGACAGGGTTCAAGTGGCCGGCAGGGGAGCCGGGCCAGGAAAAACCCAAATAATGTACAAGTCGGGCTGTGTACACAAAGCAGCGTGCAAGTCCGGGCTGTATGCCTGGTGGGTCTGGAGCCTGAGGGCTGAAGTGTTGAAGAAGTGTTCTGTTTCTCTTATCTGCATTACCAGGAATGTAGCCCCGTGGGGGTCCATCTATGCTTTGTTTGTTCAGTTTGGATGTGAATAAAAGCCACACTGTAGAATCCCATTCCTGGTATTGGACAATACAATTATTGCTTCCTGTGTTCGGATTTACTTGGTTGCCCCTGTGCAGAGTAGCCAAACCTAGCCCTTGTGCTGAGTAACCCTAGTCCTCCCCGAACCCAGTCCCCACCAGGTACTGCTGTCAGCTTCAACAGCATACCACCTGTCATTTGCAACAAGTGCAGGGGTGTAGGGGTTACAAAATGGAGGCACCGCTTTGGATTTTAAATTAGGGAGGAAAGGTGCTAGGGCAAGGGGCTAGCGTTTTGGTTATCTGCCAGTGGGTAGCCCAAAAAGCTGAAGCAAGTTTAACTAGTGTGTTGCTGTGTGCTGTGGTTCATATGCTGCTGTTAAAATGCCAACTGTTTACCAAGGAGCAGTAAAGCTGAAAGAGTATGCCCTTGTCCTGCATCAAATATTTACAGCGTTTTTGCCAGCTTTCTAAAAACTGTGTGTGATAAAGAAAAGTGTTGAAGACTAGGGGTAGCAACAGGAAAATTGTGCCCTGGATGTTGAAAATGCTTTTTAGTAAATTGAGAGACTTGCTGTGTTAATGGCCATGCTAAATGGTTGAAATGGGCTCCCGCTGTGGAGTCAGTTCGAAGAAAAAAAAAGGTGTTCTGCAGTTTAAATTTGCCTACTCAATGATCGCCGTGAAGAGAAGAGCACTCACGAGGGACAGAGGGGAATTTGCATGGCGTCGTGTGATTGGTGAGACTGCAATCAGTCCGGCCCCCCCCCAGCCAGCTCTACAGTGACTGCCCAGGATTCGAGAGGGAGTGCAAGAGGACTGCGTGTACTGGCTTAGTGGAGGAGCATCGCGGTGACTAAAAAGTGCTGTAAAAGTATTAAAAGTAGACTTTTCTGTTTAAAATTGGGCTCAACCCGCATCTCGTTCGACTGGATTGTGAGTGTGGTGATCGGAGAGACGATCGGCAGAACTGCCCACCTGCTTCCTTTTTGAGGCCTCCAAGACTGGCTGCAGGCAATTTTCCATCGCAGCAAACAGCTACTGATAACAGTGAGTACCAACAGTAAAAATTGCTCAAAACAGTGATTTTCTGACAAAAAACAGCTGAATCTGTGTGCAGCAGTGTAGTCGCTTCGCAAATAAAGACTGTGTCTAGCTTTACCAGCTAAAGCAAGTCTGTTAAGCCATTGACTGTGAGCATAGTTATGGGTTCAGTGTCAGAATAAAGTTTCAAAGCCAGTAGAAAGACTGTGAGTTGTAGCAAAACGTGCAGCACTAGTTACAGGCGATCCTGTGCTTGAAATCCTGAGGCTTTAAGGGACTGTGAGCTAAAGAAATGTTTTCAGCAAGTGAAAAGTCCGTGGCAAATCATATAAATGTGCTAGGAAAAGAACAGTGCAAGTTTGTGCAGTTTTGAGCAAAGTTATCAGTAGTGTGTGTAAATCAGATGCGCAGTGGCTTGACCTAATTTCTGAATGTTGATGCACAGGAGTGCTGCCACCGCCATTACAGGGTGGGGTAGTAAAGTAAACACAGCAGCAGAGGAGCTATTTTAAAAATAAAGAAAGTGTTCAGTGAAGTGGGATTTTCAGTAACAGTGAGCATTTGTTTGTTTTCCCTGCAGTCATGGCCTCAGGACCAGCCCGCTACCCGGATCATGCCCAGGCTGCAGTAGCAGCAGAAGTAAATAAGTTAAGGGACATTGAGAGGTGTTATTATGGAGGACAACTGCCTTCCCATGTGGCGATTCCTGGATACCCAGTGCAAGTGTGTTTAATATGCTTAAATGCTGGAAGGGACGTCTTCATGGTACCTCACTGTTTGGGGTGCTTAGAGAAATACGGCTTGTTTAAAGCACCCAAGATTCGTTTGGCTCCCACATGGAATTTGTAGTTGGCAGCACACAGCACCAGGCGGAGCCTGTTGAAGAAGGCCCCTCATGGGAGTGTGGCACAAAGCTAGAGGGTGCAGATTTGCAGACAGAACCATATGCTGATGTTTTGGATGCTGGATCGCAGAGAGATAATTCAGACAGAGCATCAGTAGACCTCTGGACGGTGGGGGGGGGCCTAGCCCAAGTCTCATAGGAGAAGATGAGATGAGGGAGGCCTTTGAATGGGAGGTATCGACCTCCGCGCCCAGTGATGAATGGATAGTCTCAGGAGTGAGGACGACTGCTCACTCCTGGGCACATATTCTCAGTGAGAAAGAAGAAGAGGGGGAACCTATGTGGCCTTGTGAAAAAGGAATGGGTACACAGCCTCAAGCTCTTGCCTCGGAGGAATGCATGGAAGAGTGGTGATACCATTGCCCTGGCTGTGCAAGAAGAAGAAGTCAGGGATCCATTTTTCATCTCGTTGAGAATGCGTAGCTGGCAGAACCAGGACTGGCCGCCCCCAAGCCAGGCCAGCGGTCTCAGGTTGACCAAAGCTAGTAAAGAGGAGAGACTGGTTCGTAGGAAGGCGAATGAAATTTATGGAATGTCCTTTCCTACCTTTCCTCGGAGAGTCTGGGAGGAGATTGAGAACAGCAGGAAATCCTGGATCTGGGCCGAAGCAATGAAATGTGTGCATCCTGGTGCAAACAAGCATGTCAGGAACAGACTGTTTCATGAAAAATACACCCAGTGGAAAAGAGGCAGGACACTGTTTATGGACACTGTTTGAATAGTGGATGGAGAGGGACGTGAAACCTTTCACAGTGTGAGTTATGTGCGCCCAGACAGGGTAATAATTCAAGCTCCTGACCCCCTCTACTATTGGCCTCAATGCAAAGACCTCCCTGCAAATATGCCTGTGTCTACCAGATGGAAAGCAGAGCAGTGGTAGTCAATACTGCCACACCAGCCATTGCAGTGCCTTTGTTGTTCCGCCAGTATGGACATCCAGGACTCAGGTGCCCCACATTCATCAGTTCTACAGTGTACTGGCCTTTCCAGAATCCATCGACTGGCCCACCAGATGACTTCAGATCCAGAGAGGACACCAGCCCAGCTGTATCCTGATCCATCGCCTGGTAATCGGATGACGTCAGACCAGCTGTTTTCCTTTTTGTTCCTGTTTCAAGGTTCCATCTCCAGAGATGACATCAACGCAGCAGTTTCCAGATGTGCCCTCCTGTAGTTCCCAGAAGATGTCTGCCCAGCTGTATAGGAAGAATGCCGCCAGGAAGAGTCTTTGGCCGAGGAGCAGGTCGGTGTGTGTTATTCCTTTTACAAGGGGCTGGTAAGTCCAAACTTTTCTATCCTTATTATGACATTGCAGTACACACCCTACACTAGCAGACTCCAGAATGTGTGAACTGTCCTCAAAGACTCTCCCTTTCGGGACTTTGGCCTGCTAGAACTGTGCTTCACCGGGCTCCGGCCCAGGAGAGACTCTTTAATGGACTAGGCTTCGGGCATTGTGGTCACTAGTTGGGACTTTTAGGGCACTCCATCTCCCAAATGTGTATTGTAAATAATGTCATTGTTTCTCTACTGTTTTCTACTGTATATACTGTTTTTCTACCTTTTCTAAAAAAAAAAAATATATATATTTTTGGGATTCTCCAGTGTTTTGATGGTAGGGGTTTAGATAGACTGTGTATGCAGATTAGGAGTGTGTGTTGTCTTTCTTTTTCTTGCAGGTGTTCCGGAAGAAGAAAGAAGAGAAGATAAGAAGAGGAGGAGGGGCTCATCAGAGTTCCTAAATAGTACTTTAGTGTGTAGTATTTGAAGTACTATTGTTGTTATTACTGTAGTAACCCTTTCCTTCCATAGGTGTGGTTGTGGGGGTATGAGGGAGTAAAGTAATAGATGGTATTAGTTCCTGGTGTGTGGTTGCAGGGTGCCCAAGGTCGGGGAGGTCCCCGGTTTGTTTTTATTTTTGGGATGTTAAGTTAGAGGCAGACAGATTTTCTCTAGAGGGCTACGGGGGATAGACAGGCTGTGGTCCTGAATGGCCATAGGGACTGCAGTGCTGAGCTATTAGAGCTATGCTCTGGACAGTTCTACCAGAGCCACTAGGCACCCATAGTTAGTGGGTAGAGGCTGATAATTCAGCCAAAGGCCTCTAGGCCCTTAGTGTTGCCTGCCTGTGCTAGCACATGGTAGGAGGGGGCCTGATCACCCCCCTCCGCAGGTAGCACATAGGGTGGGATGGCCTAAGCCGGGTAAATAATGACTGCGGACAGTCATTTTCCTGGCCCAGGGTGAGTGTAACCCCCCTGTTACCCGGGGTTACTAGAATCCCAGTAAGACCTAGTGGTAGGCAGGGAAGGCAGCTTGTGAAACTCCAGTTAAATGGATTTCACACTGTCTCACTCTGTTCTCAGTCTCAGCTGAGACTGAGGGATGACATCACTATACAGAACTATCGCAGCTGCATGAGCCACATTGGAATCTGAAGATGGGAGTTAGGTTAGAATGTTGGGAGTTTTTGAACAGTGAAAAGCAGTTGTGAGTGAGCAGCCTTGAAGAGAGGAGCACAGCTGTCTGTGCACAGGCTCTTGGAGCCTAAAGCTCTGATATAGAGCTACTTTTAGGGAAAGGTGTGTGTTTCCGCCAAAAGAGGAACACAGTAAGCTGTTCGTGAAGTAGTGGAGACTGTTGTTACTGGTCTCTGTGCCCCATCCCTAAGGGGATGGGGTTAAAAAGTTTGCCTGTTATTCCAGGGGCAACCTCCTGGTTCCGGCTAGGGAAGAAGCTGCCTTATTTTCCTAAGATGTGTTATGGCAGCAGAAACTGTCAAGATTCGCCTGTGGGGCACCTGCAACCAAGGGGTGAGTTCTGCTCTTTCCATGGGGCCTATGTTTCACCTGGACTGCTGAATCAGTGGGAGGCCTAGAGGAATAGGCTAAGCCAAAGTAAAAGTATGTTCAAGTCCAGCACAAGGGGAAAGCCAAGACATGTAGAGGAAATGTGCTATACATTTACCCTTTAATCTACATTGCCAAGCTTTTCAAAAAGAGTTGTTTAATGTACAGAGAAATGGCCGGGTATGGATTGTGGAAGCTAGAGGTGGGAGACCCCCCCATCTTTAGTAACCAGGTTCACCTCTACGGATTTGCTCTGTGGACCTTTTACTTTGCCTCAGCCACTTGGCCAGTGCTGAGGGAAGTACCCAGACGTGGGATTGAAAGGAAATTTCCCTTATGGAGTCGAAGGCTCTAAGGTGGTTTAGGGAGCCACCGGAAAAAGTGTCCACTGCCATATGGACAGGGTTCGAGTGGCCGGCAGGGGAGCCGGGCCAGGAAAAACCCAAATAGTGTACAAGTTGGGCTGTGTACCCAAAGCAGCGTGCAAGTCCGGGCTGTGTGTCTGGTGGGTCCGGAGCCTGAGGGCTGAAGTGTTGAAGAAGTGTTCTGTTTCTCTTATCTGCATTTCCAGGAATGTAGCCCCGTGGGGGTCCATCTATGCTTTGTTTGTTCAGTTTGGATGTGAATAAAAGCCACACTTTAGAATCCTATTCCTGGTATTGGACATTACAGTTATTGCTTCCTGTGTTCGGATTTACTTGGGTGCCCCTGTGCAGAGTAGCCAAACCTAAGCCCTTGTGTCGAGTAACCTAGTCCTCCCCGAACCCAGTCCCCACCTGGTACTGCTGTCAGCTTCAACAGCATACCACCTGTCGTTTGCAACAAGTACAGGGGTGTAGGGGTTACACATATCATGAGTGTTGTGTAGAATGCTTGGTATGCCCGAGGGGTCATGCAGAGCCCGCGATGGCCCTAGTACTGAAGAGATATAATGTTCAATTTGAATATATTTAAGAACATGAGTGACCGGGAGAGTGTACACTCTTGTCAGCTCATTAAACATTCTCTGTTTACCATTCTTGTAAAGATGTCCCAGAAGGGTAATACCCCTCTGTGCCCAGCTTTTAAAAGCCTGGATCATTCAAAAATTCTAGCTATATTGGGTTACCCCATAGAGGTGTGAGGTTGATGTGGAGTGCACTAATTCCCGTTAACCTGTGTACCCTATGCCATACTTTCAACAAATGCGTAATAACTGGGTTCCCCTTGGCAGCCCCACAGTTGTGTTCTGTTGATGAGTATAGCAGATCCGTAAGTCTCTGCTTCCCTGTGACTTCTCTCTCCATAAGTACACCTTTGTATTTGCATTCAACATTATACTAACCCTCAGGCCCACCAGCTGTGCAGCCCAATAGCACTTTTCGAAGTAGAGCACTCCCAAGCCCTCCTTCCCAGAAAGCAAAGTAAGCTGGTCATAACTGACACAAAGGGACTTGTTTGCCCACAACGACTCCGTACAGCAAGACTTCGGGGGCCAGATATTCAAAACTGAGCCCGGGCACTAAGGGGTGTTTACCCATGTTAACCAGGTTTTGCACCTGATTTGTGGGAAGGGGTCTATATTTAGACATCCCCACAGTGTGGGCAAAACCCGTTAGCACCCGAGTGTTAAGTTACCCCTGCACTCATGCAAATGAGGGGGTGCTCCTGTATAAATAGTCGCACTAGTATTCTAATGTTAATATTGGTACCTTAAGCAATAAGGTACGACGGGGCATTGGTGGTACTAGGTTTACTCCATGGTTGGGCGTAGTGAGTACCATCAACTTCCCTGGAATGCCTTATTGCTTATATAAAATGGGCTCATAGGCAACTTTTAAAAAACGAACACTAAAAGTTTTCAAAGCCACAAAAAATATAATAAAATGTTACTAAATAATATAAAACAGTCCCTCCACAGATGTTTTCCACCTGTCAGTCATCTATCTTTCTTCACATTCAGTACATTGTGTTTTTGTTTTCCATGGAATAGAATAATTCAAAGCTCTGCATTATCCCAGTAGTAGAATGCCCCCCTCCCCCCACACACACACAGAATGGCAACTTGGAATACATGAATTCAAAATTCTTCAGAGTTCCACTGGCATACACACACACACACACACACACACTGACCTTGAGTGGAGCCATAACCTCAGTTTTATCTGTTACTAGGTAAGGAGCAGGGAGTCCTTAGGCAAACTGGTTGGAATAGGAGGGGAATTTTTCATGGTCATCAAAGAAACACCAGCAATGGAAACTCTGAATAGTACCTGATTTTTTAAATTTGTGTAAGACACTCCTCTCGGGGCTGGCTTACTATATTGTATCCTCCCATGTAGGCTAGGTTCCTGTTTTGGGCATCCTATGTTCCACCCCTAGGGGGTGTTGCTCCGTGCCTGGGTTTAAAAGTGGGAGGGTTCCCCAGGGAAGGGGAGCCAGTGAGCTGTATGTAGGGCAAGTCGGGCTGTGGTTTCAACCCCCTAGCCCGGGAGGTACTGGCTGTTTCTAGTGTCAATGGTTGCGTAGGCTTTCCTTTTTTCTGATCAGAAGTGAGAGAAAGCACCTGGCAGTAAGAGGGAGAGGTCAGCAGGGCTGAAGGGATGCCACTGATTGGCTCGGGTGTCAGACGTGTGAGGAATGTGCAAAGAAGATGCCATTTTCTACTCTAGCTCTTGGTAGCAAGATGCAATTTGTAGAAGGAAAATAAAAGCAGTTATGGCTGAGAAAGTCTCCTCCAATGAGCCCCAGGCTATCATTCCAGCCTCCCTATTGTCCTGTCTGTGGAAGTCAGCAGGAAGAGTAGTGGCGGCGGAGAAATGTGTACATTGTGGATTCTGAGGAGAGGGAATAGTTTGGCTGCCCTTGTGCTCTGATTGTTCCAGAGGGCCTTCCTTAAGACTATTCGAATTAATCCCTTTCAGCTATGCCTGGCCCGACCCCACTCTGGCATTAGTGGGCGCTGCATCATTGGTATACCAGGGGAGCCTAGCCATATTTGAGGCGACCAAGCCATTTGAATCATCTGAGGATGTAAAGTCACCTGTTCCTCTTGTGGAAGTGAATAAGGTAGCTCCTGATGTAGTCATGGAGGCTATGGAGGAGGACACTTGTGAGGGTACTGCATGGCACAGCTGTCTGCCCAGCCCCATGGTACCTGCCACCGTTGACTTTCCTGTTGGCAGAGGGAGAGGTAGGGGATTTAAAACTGGTGACCCCCCCAGGGCCCATGGGGTTGGCCGCAAGTCCTCTAATTAGTGACGGTGGCTCTTCAGATGCCCGAGGCAGAGAGTTTTCCTATTTAAGTACTCTGGTTAAGGTGAGAGTGGAGGAACAGGAGAGTGAAGTTGTGTGGGAGATACCAGCTTTGCTTCCCCCTTGACAAGCCCCAAAGGTCTATCAGTTTGCAGACCAGGAGGTGTACCGAGCCATCCCTTACTCTTATGAGTGCCCTACTTTAAAGCTGCCCAATAACTCCCCTCACCTCCTGGTGCTGTGCAAGGCCACCTGTATTAGGATGGATGGACTTTTGGGTAGCAACCCAGTGAATATGCCATACAGGACTCAGGTGTGGTTAGAGCCAGGTACCGCCTGGCGGACCAGCGTTCAAGATCTGCCTCAGTAGTTGCAAGCAGAGAGGTGGGTGTGGCGGAGAATACATGTTGAGTATCTGAGTGCTAAATACCCTTACGTCCTGGAAAGGCTATGGGACGTTACAGAGGAAAAGCGACATGACTGGGTGTTATGGGGAATGGTCCAAAAGCTCCAACAGTGGTTTGAATCGTCTGGCCACCCAACTCTGGAGATCATCCAGAAATCCAGAACTTTATGCTATTCATCTCCCTGGGCAGGATTAACGTTAGTCAAGCACTGTGCTCTTGTCCGGTATGTGGCTGCTGGTTGTCACATGGACATTATATACAGTAATATCTATGGTCTCGTTTGCAAATGAAACTAGCAAGCCAGACCCTGCTTACTATTTTCCCCATGGTGGAGGGCTCGCCATTTAGAGGAAGACACCCAGCTCTTGCAATATGCCAGAACTGTTCCACAAGTTTGTTCCGCTGTTCCTAGTTGAAGGCAAAGAAGAAATCTAAGAGATTGTGCTCAGTGGATGGTGCTGCAGGACTGTTCCTCAGAAATTAAGGATTTGGACTGCTTGAACTACCCCCACTGTGACATACTAACATACTAAAATGCCAGCAGAATAGGCCTAATGGTCTTTCGTGTCTGCTCGTTTGGTCAGCCCCCATCCTGGGAGCTGACCTTGCTGCCCCCCTCGCCTTCTCTGGCTTCTCCCTTCCCAGTCCCGGATATTCCCACTGAACAGGACTTTGCATTCAGAACCCTTCCCCTGTACCTGTCCCACACTCTCTTGAACCCCTCCACCGTCTCTGCCTCCACCAGCCCCCTGGGCAGCGCATTCCATGGCTCCACCACCCTCTCAGTGAAGTAGCACCTCCTCCTTTCTCTCCTGAATCTCTGACTGTTTGTTCTCGTGGTTGGAAAAAAAAAATTGTTTCCTGTTGGAACTAGAGAAGATGAAAATAATGTTTAACCAAGTGTCTACCTCATGCTGTAAAAGGGCTGAGTGAGCGTGTGTGTGGAGCCTGAGTGATTGTGATGAATATGTGCGGAGAGAGTGGGGTTCTTTTTATAAAAAGGTATGACCTGTTGAACTGTTTCTATCATTCAGATATCATGTTTAGATAATTTTGTTAAGGACAGCCTGGCCTTATTGTTTTATAATTTTAACCTCAGTTATAATTTATTATCATTCTGGGCAGGAGCAGCTCCATAAAGCAATTTAGGGAAGTAGGCCGGGGGGGCATTTGGATTTACTGGTATACCCTGGAGCTTCTGGGCAGTTCGTGTGCATACCCGTTTCAGTAGGCACCTTCATGGGATGGCTAGTTGCCCCATTTTAAGGGGGAAATGGATTTTTTTTGGGGGAGAGTGTAAGTCACTCCTCTTGGGGCTGGCTTACTATACCGTATCCTCCACCGTTGGGTAGGTTCCTGTTTTGGGCAACCTATGTTCCACCCCCCTAGAGAGGATTCCTGTGGGGAGGGGAGCTAGCAGGCTGTGTGTAGGGCAGGTCAGGCTGGGGTTTCAAACCTCCGGCCTGGGAGGGACCTGCTGTTTCTAGCGTTGATGGCTGTGTGACTTTTCCTTTTTATTCTGATGGGAAGGGTGTCTGATGTATGGCTACTGTTGGGGACTGGGGGGTCCTGGGAGCTCAGCAACTGGAAGGATAGCAGCTGGAGGTAAGCTCATTATGGCTAGGTTTTCAGGAGGCCTAGTGTTCCAAGAAAAAAGGTATGGCAGTGGGGCTGTCGTGGTGATGGCAGGGCTATGGCAGGGCCCCATGGAGGTGGCAGCTTTGAGGAGGTTGGTTTCCCGGTGTGGCAAGTGGGTGCATTCTGGGATCTTGTTTTATCAGGCCTGCCATGCCCATGTCTGGGGCAGGTCCCGTATTAGGCCCATTAAAGGAATGCCCGCACAGCACAACAGAAAGGATGGAGCTGTGTCATTCATGCTGTAGTTCAGACTAGCATCCTGTCTCTTGGGGAAGAGGGTTATGAACTGGTTGGTTTTCAAGCAAGGTTTCAGGGTGGTCGCAGTATAGGTTTAAGGCCACATCGGCATCCCCGGTATCAGTTACTTTGAGGTGGGGGAGTAAGGCACTCCCCAGGTATTGGTTTTGGACATGCTTTCATACCCTCTGAGGTCCTGAGCTTTCTTCGGCTCTGGGTATCTGTGTGGAGTCTGCGCCTGGTCTAATCTTCTAGACCTGTTTAAAGCACTTGTATCAGCCTGGTACTGTTTAGTACCTTCCATCTCATGCCCTACATCTGTTCTGTCTCCTGGGTTCCTGGAGCCGCGCACTCAATTTATTTATTTATTAATTTTTAAAGATGAGAAACATAATTAAATGTCTTTGCTTTTTCACCTCGTGTGTGCCGGGATTATTGAATGAACTAACTGATTCCTTCCTCTAAAGAAGCCATTTCAGTTTTGTCTTCCCTGGCTGTGCCTGAAGATGCAGTGGGTAGTAAGATGAAGCCCGTGGGAGTAGCACAATCTGCACTATGCTGCAAGAACAGCAATTGAGGTAAGGCCTTGTTTTTCCTGTGATCTCCTGGCTTTACCTCCCTGGAAGGTTTCTGGTTTGTACCTCCCCCCTCCAGGTTACCATCAGGGCCCCTAGACAAAACAGGGGGATGAAGGGGGGTGTTACATTTGTGTATGTGTGTAGGAAGAGGATCTTGAGCAAAAAATAACATTAAATTATTTACTTCCTTTATTTAATTTAATAGACTTGTATTTTTAGGGCCTAGTTGAGTTTTTTGTATGTGAGTAAAGGTTGTAGCAGCCATGTTTGTGATGAAAATTAGGAAGCAAGTGGCTTATGAATTCTGTGATTGGTAGGGACTTGTTTTAGCCATTGGTGGTACTCTTACTGCCATGGCTAGAACCAAGTCTCAGCCAATCAGGACTCAGGGATTTCCTTGCCCATTTTATATTCTGTCTTTAACAAATGCTGACTGGTCAGGTGTTACAATTTTGGGATTGATAAGCAAATGATTTGATACCTTTTAATGGACCAGCATAGATGTAACAACAAGAACAAAGTGCTCTAGCTTTCAGACCAACCAGTCCTTCGTCAGAAGCCTAGTGGCAGTTGTTTAGAAAAAACAATACTTTTAACAGCTAAATCATGCAGAAAAAATCCCAATTGGTTTAAAATACTTATTTAAAAATACAGAAAATGATGTCAGAGTAATTGAACAGCACCATGCTACCTTCAGCCAGGAGTGTCCCAGGGTCAAAGGTGCTTGATGGAACACACATATAAAGAATCCTACTGCACATAAATTTAATTGACATAAGATAGCACTGCTGGAGCAGATGACTCCTAAATCAAGCTGAGTGTCACAGCATGTATAAGGATGTGATTACTGAAATTCAACCCCCACCCAGATTAAAGACATACTGAGATTGTCTTAGTACTCCAAGAAGTTTCAATGCATGCATTATAGACAAGAAATCGCCAGTAAAGTTGTCTTAAAAACATCAGTGCACATTCTATGATGTGTAAAATTTAGCTGGACCTGTCACCCTGCTGTACTCTCCAGCTAGATATCATGTCCCATAAATTTCAAAAAAACTCTAGTGTAGTGACAGGACTTTATAAATGATAATTTAAATATAAATTGGCAGTATTGGTGTCAAACAAAAAAAACTCTAGTCGTGGACCACCAAGGAATTAAGTCCATGTAGCCTGATAAGTACTGATGTCAATATACACTAAGAATGTAACAATTTGATGTACCAGAAGTGTCTAAGGAATCTGAAAAAGAGATAAAAATGTAGTTTATCTCCTCCTCCTCCTCCTCTTCACACAAACAATACACCCTTCCCCACATTCCCATAATGTTTGTGTGTGTGTGTGTGTGTGTGTGTGTGTGTGTGTGTGTGTGTGGGGGATAACTAGCTTTAAAGAGATGCTGTCTCACACACACACACACACACACACATACATTTCCAAGGATTCTGGATACAACTACAATGAAATAAACCTGCCACCCTCCCCAGGATAATGTAACTAGAAATAAATATAAAGTATGTGTGTAAGACCAGAGGTCTAGCATACCTACATTTCCTCAAATCACTACAATATTAGCCTAATGTAAAAAGATCTGTCCAGGACCCCGTGCAAATGAGATCTTGCACCCCAATATGTACAGAGTTAAAAAAATATATATGTGACAGTCTATGATAACACTCCTGTATGTACAGTAATAGGCTAGGTAATCTAAATATGGTGTAATGGAATCAACCCCACTCCTGGGCAAGGATAAAAAGTATGGAGGAATTAATATTCATTATGTATGTGAAGTAAGAGTAGTAACACACTGTAACTTCATGTATCTAAACAGAGGCCTACCTCAATGTGACAGCAAGCCTCACACCTGTTATATCATGTACCTCACAACACATACCCATACATACACACATGCACCCACATCCCACATAAAATGAAGTCCTATAATATACCAGTCTAGATAAAAATGTAATTTCTCTCCTCCTCCTCCTCTTCACACAAACGATACACCCTACCCCACCCCACATCCCCATAATGTGGGGGGGGGGGATAACTAGCTTTAAAGAGATGCACACACACACACACACACACATTTCCAAGGATTTTGGATACAACTACAATGAAATAAACCTGCCATCCTTCCCAGGATAAGGTAACTAAAAGTAAATATAAAGTATGTGTGTAAGACCAGAGGTCTTACATACCTACATTTCCACAAATCACTACAATATTAGCCTAATTTAAAAAGATCTGTCCAGGACCCCCATGCAAATGAGATCTCGCACCCCAATGTATACTGAGTTAAAAAAAAATAATTACATAGAAACATAGAAGTTGACGGCAGATAAGGACCGCAAGGCCCATCCAGTCTGCCCATTTCTTTTTCTACCTCATAAATGTGCCATCGGCCTTTGCTCTGTCAGTGACCTATCTATTCATAGTCATTTGTATTGCTCCCTTATGCCTATCCCATGCCTGTTTGAAGCCCTGCACTGTATTCATAGCCACCACTTCTTGTGGTAAGCCATTCCATGCATCCACCACCCTTTCTGTGAAAAAGAATTTCCTATATTCCCCTTAATCGGCCTCCTCTAATCTCATGCTGTGTCCTCTTGTCCTGCTATTTTCTTATATTTAAACATGTTAGACTCTTTCACCTTGTTTATGCCCTTAAGGTGTTTAAATGTCTCGATCATATCACCTCTCTCCTCCTTTGCTCAAGGGTATACATATTGAGCTCCGTTAATCTGTCCTCATATGTCTTCTGATGCAGTCCCTGCACCATTTTGGTTGCCCTTCTCTGGACTGCCTCAATTTAGTTAATGTCCTTGTGAAGGTGTGGCCTCCAATACTGCACGCAGTACTCCAGATGGGGCCTAACCAATGTCTTGTACAGAGGGATTATTACCTCCCTCTTACGACTTGTGATACCCCTACTAATACACCCTAACACCCCCCTAGCCTTACCTACTGCTTTAGAGGTCTGCTTGGATGATTTTAGGTCATCAGTGATGATGATGCCCAAGTCTCTTTCTTCCTTTGTGACTGCTAGCAACTCCCCTCCCAGCCTATAAGTGGCTTCAGGGTTTCTCTTCCCTATGTGCATGATTTTGCACTTCTTTGCATATATGTGACAGTCTATGATAACACTCCTCTATGTATAGTAACAGGCTAGGTAATCTGAATCTGTTGTAACGGAATCAATCCCACTCTCGGGCAAAGTTAAAAAATAAGGAGGAATTAATATTCATCATGTGTGTGAAGTAAGAGTAGTAACACACTGTAACTCCATGTATCTAAATAGAGGCCTACCTCAATATGACAGCAAGCCTCACACCTGTTATATCACGTACCTCACAACACATACCCACACACATACATACACACACATACATAACTCCCATGCACCTTGAATTGTCTGTTTTGTGATGTAACCACACAGTCCGAGGTGGAAATGAGCTCACAAGTCTTACAGGTGTGTTGATTGCAGGGCCTTGTGCCATTGTGTGACATGGTATTCTGTTCTGGTGAAAGTTTGCTCCTAATAATTAGTCTGGCTAAATTTGGTGTTTTTTTTAAAAGATAGTAGTGGGAGTTCCTTAAAAATACAATTAAGGGTTTCATCCTCACTAAATATTGGGTGGAGGTCTTTAATAATCTTACGCAGAAGTTCAAGGTCTAGATGATATGTGACTACTAAGGGTATTCTGTCTGTAGCTGTCTTTTCTTTATATTGAAGTAGTTGTTGTCTTGGTACTTGCGTTGCACATTCTGCTATTCTGTTAATTTCTCTGGAAGAGTGTCCCTGCTCAATAATGATGGTTTTCAACATAGCCAAATGTGTATCTCTGTCATCCTCATATGAGCAAATATGGTGACATCTGAATGCCTGACTGTACATGACAGATTTTTTTGTATGGTTTGGGTGATTACTTTTCTTGTGCAGGTATCTCTGTCTGTCTGTTGGCTTCCTGTAAATACATGTATGTAAGGTTGAAAGGTTCCATCCTTAATGGTGACTGTGGTGTCCAGAAAATTAACATTGGTGGTAGAATGCTTCAGGGTAAGCTTTATGGTAGGGTGGAAATTATTAAGTTTGTGATGAAAATCTTTAAGTGCATCTGTGCCCTCTGTCCAGATGATAAACAAATCATCAATGTAACGGAAATAAGCTAGTGGTTTATGGGGACACTTCCTTAAAAAAATCCTCCTCCAAGTCTGCCATAAAGAGGTTAGCATACTGTGGAGCCATCTTTGTGCCCATTGCTGTTCCAATAGTTTGAACATAATGTTTACCATTGAAGTTGAAGTTATGTGTCAAAATGAATTCCATAAGTTTCCCTACCACTTCAGGGTTGATGTTTTTTTCCAGTCCTTTCTCCTGTATGTATTTAAGGCATGCTGTAATGCCATCTGTGTGTGGAATATTAGTGCAGAGGGATGTTACATCCATTGTCACTAAAATGGTATCAGGTGATAAATCCTTATAACCAGAAAGTACATGCAAAAAGTGCGTAGTGTCCTGGATATAACTGTCTCTTTCCATAACCAGCGGTTCAAAATGGTCTCTACAAATCCTGAGAACCCCTCAGTCAAGGTACCATTACTAGAGACTATGGGTCTTACCGGATTGCCAGGTTTATGTATTTTAGGCAGCATGTAGAATGTCCCTGACCTGGGTTCAGCAGGGATGAGGTCAGTTAGTTTTTTTCTGACATGATCTGGAAAAGTTTTAATTAAGGCACTTAGTTCATCTTTATATCTTGTAGTGGGGTTACTCTCCAGTTCTCTGTAGTATGTAAGATCTGTTAGCTGTCTGTTAGCTTCATTAATATAATCCTCTCTGTTCAAAATCACCACTGCAGAGCCTTTATCAGCTTTTTTGATGACAATGTTGTGGTTTGATTTCAGTGTCCCTACAGCTCTCCGTTCCAGTGGAGAAAGGTTATAATGGGCCTGTTTTTGCCTAGTAAGGATCCGACCACTGACTTGTTGGTGGAAACAATGAATGTAATTATCTAGTTTTTTGTTACGCCCACTTGAGGGAGTAAATTCAGATTTCTTTTTCTTATCCATTAAATTATTACTGATTGCTATGTCTTCGCTACCAGTGATTTCTTCCTTGCCATGAAAGAATTCTTTAAGTCTCAATCTATGGAAGTATTCCTCCAGTTCACCACAAAACTGTATTTTGTCCAGTGGTTTTGTTGGGCAGAAAGTGAGGTCCTTTGAAAGTACATTTAGTTCTCCAGTAGTCAGTGTGTGGTTGGACAAATTAACAACTGAAAGGTGCCCATCTGTGTTGTGTTGTTCAGTGACTCCATTATGTTCTTCATGGTTGTTAGGAAGTATGGTATGTTGAAGGGCATCCAATTTCCTATTTTTCATAAGCATGGCTTTTCTTAAGGTTCTTTGGTAGTTAATGTGTATCTCTCGCAAGATGTCCTGAATAGGTTCCCCAGACATCCTTTCCAGAGTGGTAACAATTTCAGCAATCTCTTTGTTCAGAATGACTTTTTTGGCATATGACATGTGAATCCTGTGATTTCTCAATTTCTCAGAGGTCCTACGACAGAGTTGTTCTGCATATATAGAATTGTCTGTATTTTTTAATGGATTCCAAATAGTAAGACCTTTAGGGATTATGTTTCTCCTCTTGCACTGGGTTAGAAAATAGATGTCACTGTCTAGCTGTGCCAGTTTCTTCTTGATGTTATGTAACTGCCATATTTTGGGAAGAATTGTCTCTAATCTAGTGGACAGAAGTTTGGCATAAATTTTTAAATTTTAAAATCTGCATGGAGCAGTGAAATGGGGTGATAAGATCCTACCTGGTCCCTTGGTTTGGATGGTTTTAGTAATACTGTAACCCTGGCTTCAGTAAAGGATTGAGAGAACCTTTCCTCCTAAATTTCCTGAAAGATGTCCATTAATGGGCCCAGAATGCCTGCCGCTAATTATTTATACAGTTCAATGGCTAAGCCATTTGGCCCAGGGGCTTAACCCGAGGGTAGGGTTCCTAAGGCAGCCAGTACTTCTTGTTTGTTTATGGGGCCTTCTAGGGCTTTCCTTATCACTTTCCTCTAACCTTGGGAGGGAGCTACAGAAATCATAATTACACAATGGCAAAAAAGAGTGCTGGTCTCTGATTGGTCAGACTGGGACTGGAACTGGGATGTTATTCCAGCATAACATCCCGGCTGTAGTCCCAGCACACTAACGACTGCATTAAATGTTGTAAAAAAATCACTCCACAGCTGTTCTGATGATCGCCTCTCGCACTCCCTGCCCTTCTCAGAAACCCCACTGAAGACATGTTCTACTTATTTTTAATCTCCTGGTACAAGTACAAATCACACAACAAGTATACCAGAAGAGGCACAATGCCACTGTGAACTTTGAGCACTGAGAGTTGGGCAGCTGAGCGTGTGACATCCTGACTAAACACAAACGAGCAGAGCGGACAGCTGCCCATGTACCCTTGGAATAGAAAACTAAAAAAAATGTTACTAGCCTTTTTCTGACGTTCTCTTTACTTTTTTATCTTCTCCACCAAAAGTCATGGCAGTTTAAGGAGAGAACAAAAGCAACGGTGTAACTTCAAAAACATGGGCCAGAGCAGGGGGCACATACTTCGGTTTCATGGATATTTGTGACAACAAAATCCCCTTTCCCTTTTTAAAGTTAAAAAAAATACAGTACAACGAACTCTCTCTCTTTTCTTCTACCAACTGTGGGATGGGGATCCATAGCAGTGCTACAGACTCACAGTGACATAACAGCAGCTTCACCTATTGGCCAAAACAAATAATAAGCACTATTTTTTTAATAAGTATTCCTACCCTTTAAAAACTTACACAAAAAAACTACTTTATTTATTTATTTATTTGGTTGTTTAACCAGGTATAGCACACTAAGCTGAAAGCTTTTTTACAGGAGCGACCTGGGAGCACAAGGAGGTTAAGTGACTTGCTCAGGGTCACACAGTATGCAAGTGGAAGCTGTGGGATTCAAACCCAGGTCTTGTCTGCTGGATGTCACCAGATTTGCAGCTCAGAGCCTTAGACCACTGCGCTATACTGCCTCCTTTTAATAAATCTTTTAATAATGTTTTAGTTTTTCTTTCAAGTTGAGCCATTGTATAATAAGAATAATGCACTCCAGGGTGGGTGTTATGCTGGGATACTATCCCTTCTCGGGTAGCTCACTGTTTGGTGACTGTTACCCCCTCCTTATTTATAGTGAAATCCACCCTTCTGTGAATTGCTTCTTTTTTCAATTGAAAAGCCATTGACCTACCACATTTATTGCTGGTTTCGTAGTATTTAACTTTTTGAAAGGTGAAGTCCATTCTGTCTGTCTGGAGGAGATCTAATTGTACATAATTCTAAGCTTAGCTAATTCTTAGCTTCCAACAGAAGGAAGGACAATTTAAAAGGTCAGGTTAGCTGGTGTGTTGTGGTGAAGACTAGGTTTACTGGCATAAAGCACCTAGCTTCACCTGAGCTCTTTTCTCCTAGGATTTGCTTGAAAGAACAGAATAAGGAGAAACATTAAGGCTTCTTTTGGCTAAGCAGAATTACTGTTGTTTTACTATTTTGTTTTGTGCTTACAGGTTTTATTACTGGTTTGTGCTTACAGGTTGTACAGTTTACTGCTTTATTTTTCTCTGATTGAAATTGTTTTTGCAGGGTATATTTTCTTTTAAATTGTTGTGCAGGTTGTCTTGCTGAAAGGAAGGAAAACACTCACTGGGATGATGGGTCGGAGCTGTGGCTGATTGTTTCTGGAGGGCACAGGCTTTAAGACATTGAAGAGGACTAGCCCCAGAATTAACCCCTGAGATACTCCACTGGTCACCTCCATTTCATCTGATTGGGTTCCATTCACCACTACCCTCTGTTTTCTGTCCCGTAACCAGTTTCCAATCCAGTTCAGCACATTGCGTCCAACCCCAGGCTACCTAGCTTGTTGACCAGTCTCATATGTGGGACTGTATCAAAGGCTTTGCTGAAATCGAGGTAAGCAATGTCTACCACCCCCTGTGGTCTATTGCCTTTGTCACCCAGGCAAAGAAATCTATCAGATTAGTTTGACAGGATCATCCTGCAGAGAACCCATGTTGTCTGGGATCCACCAGTCTATTGGCTTCCAGGTGTTCCACTATCCTTTCCGTAAGGAGTGCTTCCATTATATTTCTGACTACAGAGTGGAGGTACTTTCTGTAATTTCCTGAAATGTGGACTATAGTGTAGGGAGCAGCAGTTGTTCAAATGCCTTATAAAATTCAGATAGGTAGCAATCCGAGCCTGGGCTCTTATTAGTCTTAGTATCCACAATGGCCTTGTATATTTCTGTCACTGTTATGGGGCGTGTTAGCTCCCCCTGCTGCTCTTCGGTCAGAGTGGGGAACTGTAGGTGAATGAAAAATTGCTCGGACTGCTCCAGCCCTGGTTCATAGCTCTGAGTATATAAATCTTCATAAAACTCATGGAATCCTGCCAGGATGTCAGTGGTTTTGTGTTGATGCTGTTCTGTAGTGGGATGTGCTAATTTAGCAATTGTAGACAGACTTTGTTGTTGCCACAACTGATAGGCTAAGAGGTGTGACGCTTTTGCTCCCCATTCATAAAATTGCCATTTAACATAAAGTAGAGCTTGCTCTGTTCTGTAGTGGAGCAGGTCCTAAAGCTGCATTTTAACTTTTTGAATTTTGTGGTAACACTGTTTGGTCTCCTTGGTTGTGAGCAGGCTGCAGGAGCTCCAGTGTGTCCTGTAACAGTGCCTGCTTTATTTCCCTCTGTCTTTTCTTCCAGGTTGTATAACTAATAATCGCTCCATGGAGAACCACTTTTAATTTGTCCATAGCACTGGTTGGGATGTATTCTGCCCTGTGTTCCCTTGAAGGATTTGGGGGAGGTGGGTCTTAATGAGCTCCTTGAATTGTGGGGCCTGAAGAAGTGTAATATTAAATCTCCATTGCCTAGGAGTCTTTTTAAGGGTCAAATCCAAGTCTACAAGAATGGGGGCATGGTTGGAGAGCAAAATGGGGGCTATATCAGCCCATGTTACCCACCCAACATGTTCCGAGCTGGGCAAAAAATAATCCAAGTGAGAGTGGTATGTGCACCCCTGAATAGAAGGTATAGGCCCATACATGTGGATTCAGATGTTGCCAGACATCCGTCAAGTCCAGGTGTTTGATAAGCCGTTGGCTGTATTTCTGTCCCATGGTGGATTTTGGTGGCCGTGGGTTAAGGCTATCTTACTTGGGTCTAGATTGCAGTCACCCCAAGCAGTAATTGGCCTTGCTTGAACTCAAGGATTTTGCTGAAAAGCTGTTAATTGGTAGAGGCATCTGACCCTGGTGGTATATAAATACTGCCCACTATACATTGTCTCCCCTGAATCATACCCTAGTCTCCCTTCTCTGTCTGTGTTGGGCCTTTCAAGGTTCAATAGACAATGTTTAGGAATCAATATAACGGCTTCCCTCCTGCATCCCTCCTTAGAATCAGATGCAATCACCTGTTCCATACCAACTGTAACCAGCTTTGCATGCTTCTCCCCTAACAGTTGTGTTTCTTGCAGCAAAATTAGCTGTGGTTTATACCTTGTAAGATTTGTAAATATTGTAGACCTTATGACTGGGTTACTGAGTCCATTTACATTTTGCAAGACCACTTTAAATGTACTCATGGAAAACATAATTAGACCTTACTGCAGACAGACGTTTGAGGTCCCCGACTCAGTTATTATGGAGGACCTCATGATACACCCTCATCGTACAAATATCTGGTGGTGAACCAGATTGTGGCCATGTGCAGCCTTGAACATAATACAGCTGGTTGATTCTATTAACCCTGTTCCAGAATTGTGGCCAGATAAATGCAGGGCCTAAATAAAAGTAAACACTCTGAAACAAATTGAACAGTGAGATAACACATAGGGGAGAGGTATTGCCAATGGGCAGGTAAACCTCAAACTGGGTGAGCCCGTTTGCCCTAAGGCAGGATGTTGAAGGAACTACAGTATAGTACTGTACAGGACTTCAAGGGAGGGGTGGGTACACAGACCCACCCTAATTGGTCTGAGATTCAGGCTGGTGTTCGTGACCTCTTCCACAGCCTGGAGGTCAGGCCATGCCCTTCCATGGGATGGGCTTCCACAGAATCTAAAGGACCCAAAATGGCAAAGGTAGCAAAAGAAAAGGTAAGTAAAACAAAAATTATAGGCAAAAAGTCCATCATGGTGAGATTTGCAGTCTCTCCCCTTCCCCCTTCAACACTGTAGTAGTTAGGCGGACAGCATTTTCTAGTGCAGCCTACAAAACCCCCTGAAGGCAAAGGCAGAGGGCTTAATGAAGAGCACCTGTCATTACCCCAGTGCCTATTATTAGGGCTTCAGTCGTTATCGCTAGGGATGTATTCTGGTGATAAAATTCCCCCTTCCCTAGAGATGAAAACAGCACAAGTACAATTGAACATTGCACGTGATCACCTCAGGATAAAATAGCATTCACTGTGAGATAGAGGTCAAAGAAAAATGAGCAGATCTCTGCTGTCCCTCCCAACTGATTGCTGGTGGTCAAAGTTCTGCTCTTAGCAAATAAATTCAAGTTTTAAAAGAAAAGCTTAATGAAGTATATCATTGTCCATATGTCAGCATCCAGTTGGAGCCAGGCATTGTTAGAATCTGGGGTAGGGAGATCCCAGATCCCACTCCCAACCAGGGCCAGATTAAGGCAACCTGGGGCCCTAGGTCCAGGAAAAATCTGAAGCCCCCCCTCACCGCACCAGTGCCCCTTCACTGTGACCACACTCTTTGGTTATTGCATATCAGTTACTGAAATGTTTTAAAACATATCTTCTTACTGTTCCTAAAAAGTGGCATAATACCTAAATACCCTAACTAAAATGCTTCCCAATGAATTAAACTAACAATAAACCACCAGTTTAACTCCTACTCCACCCAGGACCTATGCTTTTTCAGAGACAGGCCCTACCATACCCAATAAAACTCCCAAATCCCCAAAAAACATTGGTCCTAGTTTTGATCATTTAGAGAAAATAATTTTCTATTTGGACTGGTACTAATATTTTTTGGGGTAGGAAATGTCTTGATTTGCACTTCTGAACCCCCCCCCCCCCACAGCAGATGCATGTGCACTCGCAGTATGGGTGTTACCATTTTGTCTTGTCAGGTAGTATGAACCAGGATTTGGGAGTTTAATTGGGTATGGTAGGGCCCATCTCTGAAAAAGCATAGGTCCTGGGTGGTGTAGGAGTTAAACTGGTGGTTTACTAAAGGAGTCATGATGAATTATAGAGATTACGTTGCAAAGTGAGCGACTGTTAGAATAAATAATTTCAGGGATCAAACATTTATGTTATTGATAATAAGCCAGGATCAAATGACGGCAAGATTTATTGATGAGATGCTGGAAATACATTCAGTGGTTCACCATGAAAACAAAACTACATCAGCGGCAGAACTTCAAAATGAGTGGGATGAGGGAATAAAAAACGATTACAATTTTCTAATAGTACAGTTGAAACGCATTGTAGATTTCTTGATTTTAGGAGTGAGATTAGAGTTACTGACACAGCTGAGACAACTTTGAAAAAATGTAACATTCGGGCATAGATGTAGCTTATATTTTGTATTTTATTGTGAAGAGTATTTGCAAGTATTTGTCAGGGGTAAGGGGAAATAGAGTCAGGGGTAAGGGGAAATAGACTTCTAGGAAAACAAACTGAACTTACAAGCTCAAATGGGCAGACTAGGTGGGCCATAGGCTCTTATCTGCCGACACTGTCTATGTATCTATGTATGTATACAATAGCTCTTCCCTTTTTAGCTCTGGCTGCCTATCTATACCTGACATCATAATTGTAACACTGAAATAGGTTGCTGTGAATATACTGTATCTGTGTTATAAATAGGGGATTGTGATGCAATATGTAGAGAAGCAGTCAAGAGTAGATATAATTCCGTAGTTTGACAGTTTCTATATTCTGTAACGCATTCTCAAGGTTTTGCTTTGTAAATATTGTATTCCTCATGTATTAATTGAACATTATTTACCCTATATTATTTATGTGCTAGTACTGTATGTATTAAGGTTACCACCTACTCGGTTTTTGACTGAATGATTTGGTTTTCTAGGTACAGATTCGGTCCTCCTGTTTTCCCCATTGCAAATTCGGTTTTTATGCAGGGTCGAGCAGCACCTGTTAGATTCCCCACTAACTGTTTCATTTTCTTCTCATCTGACTGTGAGCAAGTGTCTGACATTTTAGTGTGATTGCTTGCTTGCAGTGCATGCTAATCAGGAAGTGCCTTCAAGAGCAGGGCACTTAAAGGGCCAAATGTGTCCCTGTCTGCTCAGTTGTCACCTCTAACTTCACACCAGCAAACTGGAAGATTATTCACGGGGAAGGGTAAACAATACCACCTTAATCAACACCTTCATTTTTCTGAAACCAGACAGGCACCACATTAGGGTAGCTTCCTGTCCCAGTATGGACTGTACAATGTGTTTCAGAAACTTTACCTGCTAATCCAGTTTTATTCAGAGGTAGTACTTTTTCAATCATTTTGAATGCTCACATGCTTGTAAAACAGATTCTGTTAAATCCTTCACCATTTTACTTGCATGGTCAGATTACAAACAAATTCTGATGTCATGCAGACCTTTGTTTGTATACCAGTCAGTCTGAGAGGTGTAAAGTAGGGCCATTAAGACCATTAGCAGCAAATCAAACTAATCCTTTCCAGGCTGCATTGTGAGTATGGTTTTTGACTGCTGTGATAAGGAATACTTTTTATACTTTAAATGTTCACCATTTTTTCTTTTAGGGTCTGTCCTATATTTTAATATTTGCTACCCCTTTTGTTAAATTAATAATCTAATATTTTATTTCATTTCTAGCATTACTATGCCTCTCTCTCCTCAGTAGTTATTGTTGTCAATTTTCATACTACTTGAATATTCCAGGAAGACCAATCCATGCCTTTCAGATGAACAGCACAGAATAATGTGACTAATGTCATGCTAAGCTACAGAAATGAGAAAAGGAAGAGAGAGAGAGCAGTAGCTGATGAGATGACAGGAACACAATCTAGATTTGATGGCACTGCAATTTTAGGCAATTTATAAAAAAAATTTTAAAACATTATTATTTTTTTACCAGAAGAGACACACTAAGCTAAAGCTTGTTTACAGGTGCAACCCGAGACCACAAGGGAATTAAGTGATTTGTGTAGGGTCACAAAGTATACAAGTTTGGGCTGTAGGATTCAAACCCTGGTCTCCAAAATTGCAGCTCAGAGCTTTAAACCACTGCGCTATACTGCCTCCATGCTACATATCACATATCATGCTATCTGCTATGTATGACTGACATGGAAAACAAAATAGGGTATTTAACAGCATAGAATAGTTCCTACCACTTTTAAAAACTTCTCTGACAGTACAAATAACTTTAGAGTAGGAGCAATGGGAGGGACAGTACCACATGTTAAAATGGCAGATGATATTTGTAATTACATCTTGTCCACTATTACTGGTGTAGTTTATTTATTTATTGAAAGAGTTTGACCAGAAAAGGCCACCTGACCCAAACTAGCCAGTTGTCAGAGGTGTCCTTGTAGTCACTCGATTTGTCAGCAAAACTGTGTACACAGGATGGAAAGTCCCCTGAACCCCCCCTCTCTAACCCCACCAAATGTTAACACACACTGAAATTTAAAATATTTAAATCTAAATCAAATAACCCAAAAATAATAATCATGATGTAATTTAAAGAAACTGTACACAATGTTATATCAGCATCAATTCTGAATAAATCAAGTGAATCAGAGTCCAAGCAATGCACTCATTAGTCATAAAAGGGGCGGGGTTGGGTGGAGTTTGGGAGTGTGGTTTAGTATTCGGTTTTCATCTCATCCGAAGGTGGCAACCCTAGTATGTATTTTACCTGCCTTGTATCTGTATATGTTCCTGATATATGTTCTCAGGACCTCCTTGTGAATGAGCCTGCTCAATGGAGTTATTCCTGCAATAAACATGAAACTTGAATTAGTCTACTGGCTTGGGATCTTGTCTTCATGCAACTGTTTTCAGTCATAAAGAAACTGTGAATTAATTACGGAAACTATATGAAGTAATAAAGAAAATGGGATGGAGCTGAATATAAATCTTACTTTTTTTTAAAGTTTTCCTAATATTCTCAGGGGCTCTTTAAATATAAAGCATACATATTGGATTGCACTGTTAATCTTTTATATTTAAGAGTAAGTACTTGATAAGTGAAGATTCTAAGTGGGAGAGAGAGACAATGCAAAGGAAATGGGCATGTTCACACCTTACAGATCAGCCTGGCCATGGGCCCCCAAAGTGATCAGCTGCACTTAACACCTAATTAGTTAGGTGGGAATCATGTCACAGTTCAGTCCCTGCCTTGCTCAGGATACCTAGCAGTTGAATCCTTTACAGAAAATTCATCTTGGGTAGAAGAAAATATAGTAAATATAAGTTGGAGATTGCTGTAGACACCCCCCCCCCCCAGCACATGCCTGTGTTGCCTAAACCTTAATCCAGCCCTGCTCCCAACTAAAATTCCATACATCTCTGAAGGCCTGACTGGGTGCAAAAATCCCATGATGTAATTTGCTGAGAAGAAAGAGTATGCCTCCCAGGGACAATGTGTGTCAGGGTTCATGAGAAATAAAATGTAACTGCCTCCATCATGAAGGTACCCTTTGGATGAGGTGTTCGAATAATCCCATGGAAGGTCCATAGTGGTAAGTTCTGGGGTACTGAGGAGTTTTAGGGCTCCTGTGAGGTGACCCCCAGGACCCCCAGTACTGAAACATTTGAATCCCTCGATGAGGAGCTGAAAAGAGTAGTGAAATTAAAACAATAAAATAAAAATTTCAGAGAGAGAGAGACCTACTGCCCCCAAAGAGCTGCTTAAGCATGTATCAGGATGCTATGGAATTATAAAATTGCTGTGCTTCACAGCCATTCCAAATGGAGTGTGGTTACAAGGCTTTATACCAGGCCAAGCAGGGAGTGCAGAAAAGGGCCTAGCAGTCCACCACTACTCCCCCTCGTCCAGGCACCCCATCCCATGCTCTCCTTACCTGCCCGTTCATTCCTGTGCTCTTGCCCTGTGCTCAGTAGGACTCCCAGTTCAATCACTGTGCTGCCTGCAGCTCCATGAGAAAGGAATGAACCGCCCCCAAGCTCTGAGAATCGGGTAGAACCTACAAGGAGGAAGCCCCCCCCCCTACAAAATCTGAGGGAGGACTCTTTAGAAGAAAAGAAAAAGTTACCTGTGGTTTGGAGCTCATGTTTTAGAAGTATCTTCCTCCTGTTACATAGGCTGCAGTTGCTGGACTATGTCAGAAAAAGTGTTGACGGCATGTTGTCTCTGAGTTCTGGTCATGCTTGACCACTGTCTATGAAGTGCTGAGAGCTACAATGGTGCCTGCTCTCTCTGACACTGCAGTCGAAAGATGCCCTTTTCCTGGACATCTCGGGAGGCTTCCTTGGCTGGATAAGTCCTTTGGCCACTGGAGAGTTGGGCAATCAGAAGGGCCGGGTAAGGAGTTTTTAATTTGCTGGTGCCGGAGTGCTTGCATTATGAAGCTGTGTTCTCAGTGTGTCCTCATTATAGCAGTCAAGTAGTCATTATTGAAGTACTCTACCATGGGTCAAGGGCTCATCACCTTGGCCATTTCCCTTGAACTTTTGAAGGCCTTTGACTCTGTGTGACTACCCCCCCCAACAAACTTAGTGTCTCTGGCCTCTCTTCTCTTGCCATGTCCTGGTTCAATTCCTATTTAACTGGCCGCACTCAGTCGGTAACAATAAACAACATCCAGTCCCCCTCCCTTTCTCCCTATCACTGCAGGAGTACCCCGAGGTTCTATTCTGCTGCCTGTTCTTTTTCCTTTTGTTTATTAACAACCTTCCTTCAGTTTGCTCCCATGCCAAGATCCACATGTACGCGGACGATACCATTCTTTTCCTCTCTGGCCTTTCTGCTTCAAATGTTCAGACCTCCCTCCAAGAAGACTTCACCGCAGTTACCTCGTGGCTCAATGAAAACTGTCTAAAACTGAACATAAAAAAGAAACTGTCACCATGACCTTCGGGACCAAGCAAAAACTTGGCTAGAATTCACTCTCTTCCATCTTTCCTTTCCAGTGAAAACACCCCACTCAAAAATATCCTCTCGTACAAGCACCTAGGGGTTTGGCTTGATCTCTGCCTTGATTTCTCTTCCCACTTCAATGCCCTTTACTCTAAACTGAGTCCCAAACTCGGGCTGCTCCACCACCACAAGGCTAGTTTTCGTTTTCCTGTTAGAAGCAACCTATTGATCAAATGGATCCTCTCTACTTTTGACTACTCAAATGTGGTCTACAGCACCACCCCAGCGACCGCCCTATCCAAACTCAGTATACTCTACCATACCTTCTGTAGATTTTCCACCAGCTCTCCCCATCTAACCCACCACTACGACCTCTACTCTTCCCTACCCCTCCAATCCCTCTCTCAGAGACATTTTTCGCATTGTGCCACCCTCATATCAAGGTTCTGGTTGGAGCTCTCCTATCATACCTTGCATCTCTCCTTAAACCTGCCACCCCTTCCCCATACCACTCACGGCATAGTGGTGGCCATTCTTTTGCACTCCCATGAGTCTGCATCTCTGCCGGCAAACTGGCCTTCTCATACAAGTTCCCTTCCCTCTGGAACAGCATTCCTCCCCATACCTGCCTCACCCCCTCCTTTCCTGCCCTTAAGTGCCTACTCAGACCAACCCCCACCTTGATCTGCTCAAGTCCTCTCCCCTAGTACCCATCCACTCTTCTCCCCCACTTCACATCTCCCTACTCCTTCGTAAACCACCACTTTCTTCCTATGACCTAGCCCTGACTGATGATTTACCATTAGTTGTATTCATGCCTCAGGTTGTATTATTTATATATACTTTGTATCATAGTGTATAATACTGACGTTAGTAGAAAATTTGTGTTCAACTGTGCCTTCCACTTGTTCTGTTATGTTTACCCTTTGTGTGTATCTGTACCCCCTTCCCCGGGTCATATCTGGAAATGAGCTTCGCTCATGGTACCTTTCCTGGTCATCAAAATTTTAAATAAATAACTTCAAGGTGTCATGAAATGTTCTTCTTTCTGCCATACTGTTTGCAGTTATTAAATCTAATGATTACTGACAAGAGCCGAGCATCTGGGTCTAGTTTATAGGTGTCATTCAGCTCCAGGAATGTCCAGAGAAAGTCGTCTAAAAATTCTGCTAGGTTTTGTCTTTGAGTCCTCTGATAATCCATAGATATGGATTTTTTTCTGTTGAGCTATATTCTCTGCATCTGTCTGGCAGTCAGTGATCTGCACTTGGGTTTTTGCCATCTTGACTACTTCTTCTTCCAAGCCATCCAACGCAGTCATCTGCTATATGTAGCTGAGAGTCCACCACTGCACCTCTACCCACAACACCTCTGTCTTGCCATCATCTTCTCCTACCTCGTACAGGTTATCCCTTCCTTCATGTACAGAGGCACCCCCACTTTTACCTCCCATCCTTCCTACACAGCTTTTACCCAAGAATGGAGAGATCCCAGTCATGGTTTGGCATGGCTCATGTCTCCGTTATGGGCGGCAGCCATGTCCTCCTCCTCCTCCTCCTCTGCCATCTGAATGCAGCTCAGCTATTTGTTTCCCAAGCTCCTTGCATTCAGAGACACCACCTTCCACCGTGACCAGAGTCTCCCTCCACCCCTGGACTGCCTGCCCCCCTCCCCTGTACTTGGTCCCACCCTCCTGTCCTTCATATTTTGTCTGTATCACAGTTAAAAAAAAACAACTATATACTGTTGTCAAAATTGATCGTTCTTTGTATAGTTTGCACTGCCACTTTAAATTTTCACCACTAGTCACTTAGTAGTCACATGATGGCTGTCATTGTGTTAAATTGAGCACCAGTAGTGGGAAGTGTTTATGCTACATATGAAATGTTGATATGTTGCTGGTTTCACTACTGCTTGTATCAATGCGCTTTATATGCAATAAGCAAAATAAAGCACTTTATAATGCTACATGTATTGCAAGTGATGAGGCACTGTGTCCTCAGATCTGTTTATTGGCAGTGGAATGTAGCCCCCCATTCCAAGATTGAGGCTTACCTCTTGGGGCTCTCTGGGCCCCCTCAGCATCACACCACCCCAGCACAACCATGAGGAGTCACCGATGTCAGTTCTCTTCATCTGGACCCCTGATGATGCCAGCAGTGGGGGCCAGGCTGCGGGGGAGCAGTGGGTTTGCTGGATTTACTGGATAATTTAGGACAAAAGCAGGCCAAGGCCCATCAAGATTGTCCTCCTCAATAGTGGGTTATTAATCATTTAGAAGTAATAGCCAAGTATCTAAATTTAATTTAAAGATATCAGTGTTAATAGAATCAATTATAGACTGTGGTAGGGAATTCCAGATCTTAGGAGCCCTGATGTTGAAGTAATTATCCCTTTTACTGGTATTTGCCCATTCCATATTTAATTGTTTGTTATGTAATCTTCCGACTATATGATTTTTAGAGAAGGATAATTCAATTTGTTCCATTGAACTAGGGTTTTTTAGTGTTTTGTATAAAAACAGCAGATCACCCCTAAGTCTCCTTTGCTGTAAAGAATGTAATCCTGTACTAATTAAACGTTGTTCATATGACTCATATTGTAGTCTAGGTATCATCTTAGTCATTCGTCTCTGTACTTGTTCCAATCTATAAATATCACCTTTCAAGTAGGGACTCCAAAAGGGGGAACCAAAGTCCAAATATGGTCTCACATGAGACCTGTACAATGGAATTAAACACTGTTCTGATTTCCTAATTTGTTTGATTAGGTTATTGGCAGTATTAGCTACTTTATTACAGTGAGGACCTGATAGTAAATTGTTATTGATAAGTATACTTAAATCCCTTTCACAATTAGACTCTTTTAGCTTTTTGTTATTCAAACAATAACTAGCTTTTGGATTTTTTGTTCCAAAATGAAGCACTGTACATTTGTCTATAATAAAATCCATAAAATTTAGATTTGCCCATAATTCTATGCTATATAGGTCCTTTTGGAGTGAAGCCAAATTTTGAAATGTATCTACACAGCCTCCTAGCTTAGTGTCGTCTGCGAATTTAGAAATGAAATTATCAGACGATAGTGTCAAATCACTAATAAAAATATTGAACAAAATGGGTCCAAGGACTGAACCTTGTGGAATACCACTTGTTACCATACCAGAATTTGATAATAAACTGTTTATTTTTACTAGTTGTGTTCTATTGTCCAGCCATTGTGATACCCAGTTAGTCAAGTAGTATGAAAATCCTAGTTTACGCATTTTCTTAATGAGAAGGGAATGAGATACTTTGTCAGATGCCTTACTGTAATCCATCAGTATGACATCAGATGAAATACGATTATCCAAAAAACTACTAATTTTATTATAAAAGGAGATGAGGTTTGTTGTGCAGGACGATCCTGATTTGAATCCATGCTGGGTAGGATCACATAATCCTAGCTTAGAAATCTCAACTTCAATATAGGATTTAACTATTCTTTCCATAGCTTTACACGTTAATGCAGTTAAACTAATTGGTCTGTAGTTTTGCACTCCCACAAGTTCGCATCTCTGCTGGCAAACTGGCCTTCTCATACAGGCTCCCTTCCCTCTGGAACAGCATTCTTCCCCATACCTGCCTCACCCCTCCTTTCTTCAGCTCTATATATAACACTATAGTGTTGTCTTCAGCACTATAAAGTGCCCAGCTAATTGCAGATCTGTATTGCTGGACATGATCTGGCCTGCACCCACAACAAGGATCTGAAATAGGTAACACCATGCCTAAAGGTGCTTACTAGTAAGTGGCCAGAAGCCTCTGGTGTGGGACTGAGAAATACTGAACAGATATGGTCATGGCTATTACTTACAACCCCTGACCACCAGGACTACTGGAAAATGGTGTGAGGGGTCACACCTCAACAAGCTAGAATGCAAGATGGCAAACTGAAAGAGCAATGATGCCCAAATATGAATTATGGAGTAAGGGCAGTATAAATTGCACCATAGTGCTCAGTCAACCTCAGAGAAGGATTTTTCAGATAGTCACCCCCTCAGAAGGGACTGATCAGTTAGGTGCTGGGGTTTCAGGGCTACAAGAGGAGCTGCCAAGGCAGCATTAGCAGATTTGCCATGGACTCTGCCGAGATGCATTTCTGAGGGGAAGCGCCTGCTGCACTGTGTCAGAGGAACCATGCATACTGCCAGAAAGTCATGAGGGCTTGGCAGGGCAAAGACGCGTGTGCACATACAGTGTTGTAAGGAGGAGAAACTATAATCTGAGGTTGAGAAGAAAAAAGCACTAATTGTTTGGAGTTGGGTAGGTCTGCCCGAAAGACTGTTCCCCACTTAAAGGTATTATACCAAAGACTGAGAGGGAAGCCAAGCAGGCCTTCACCTGGGTAGTATGTTCCAGCCATAGCCCACATTCCAGAGGGAAAGAGGAGGCAGATTGTGACAGCAATCAAGCACCAGCCATTTTGATGAGGAACTCTCCTCACAAGTCAGAGGAGGAAAAATGTCCCTGCCAAAGGTGACAAGAACTCCCCCATGGGGTGAAAACCAATAAGTGTGAGGCGGCACCACCATCACAGCTCACATCTGAAAGCCTTTCATGCTGCAGGGATGACTGTGCAATTGTATCCAGAGCAGTATGCAGCAGCTGAGATGAAGCAACTGCATTCCTGTGAGACTATTATCAACCTGCAGAGGCCTTTTTGGGCCCTTGAAGTCTAATAACCTGTGAGTAATTGATCAGGGCCTCATTTCTGCAATGATTTTAGCTAGCTAGGTAATTATTGCTGCTTGAGTGACAGTAGCCCAGGGTTTGGACTGTGTTAAAGTGGATGTTCATCTGGGCAGAAGACTAGCACTAGATAGACAGGCCTTGTTTAAAATTACAGAGAGCGGTGATTTGTTTTTTTAAACTTTATTTGTGCACCACTTGCCTGGAACTCTCTCTGACTGCCCCTACTCACCGCCTGCTCTACCACTCGCCCAATCCTTTGTCCCCTCAGAGGGTTAGCTGTCCTCCACCAACCTCCGACCGGGAGACCCCTCCAGCTCTGAGCCCCCTGAGGCAGGGCCGCCACAACTCCAGTGCTCTATCTATAATCCAATATCCCAGCCGAGGGGTTGGGGGGACAGAGAGGGTGGAGACGAAGTCCGGCATTCAGTGTGTGGCAGGGCGGCCCTGAAGGGAGCCATCGCCTATCCAGGAGTGGAGATTTTTCTGTCTCGAGTCCCCCAGAAGCCGGACGTGCAATGATGTCTGCATGGAGGAGCCGTGGATGTCCGCAGCGCTCCTCCCCCCATACACTGCTCCATGCTAGCTGTGCCCCCAGTCTCCACTGGGGGTCCTCAGAGCTGCAGAGATACCCTGGATCCCTCACCAGGGAGAGGAGAGCAGTTGTCAGATGCTCTATCCTCTCCCACCCTTGCTGAACCCCGATGTCCGAGCTCGTTCCCGAACTCGGGTAGCCGACATGGTGTGAGGTGTGGCATCCAGCACCTCAACCCTCAGCGCCACCGGGCCATGGTGATTTTGGTTTTGAACTCAGTAACTTATCTCTTATCTACTCTAAGCATCAGGGCTTCATCAATTTCACAGCTATGGTAACAGTTAACTTCAAATGTTCCCAGTTTGTACCAGTGCTTCCCGATGCAGTATATGGGTGCAGCTGAAGGATGGAGCCCTCCCAGGCTAGAACAGTCACAAACAAGTATCAACTGCACTCCTCTCCAGTATTGACTGTTCCATCAGTCCCTTTAAGAGAAAGAAGTTTGAATTACTGTGTAGCTTGGTGAAAATGTATTTAGCAAAATAAATATAGTAAGCTCATTACAGACAGGAAATGTGCTCAGATATAACATAGATATGGTAACAGCTGAGACACCTGTTCCTGTCTGTAATGAGCTTACTGTGTTTATTTTGCTAAATAATTTGTAACCAAGCTACACAGTGGATTTGGCAACTGCTCTTGTTCTTTGAGGAGACAGATGAACAGTACCAGAGGGAAGTGCAACTGATACTTGTTTGTAACAGTTGACTTTCACTGCGAGCTCCCTTGGGATATTGGTGAAGGTATTCACTGGTACCCCTGGTAGTCGAGACCGTGTCATTGATGGGATGTGAAAGGATTGTGTGGATTGCCAATGGGGAGTTTTGCACATTGACTTGCTTGACTCACCCCTTCCTCCCCCATTGGTATTCCTGTTTCTCCAGTAGATATTTCCCCTTAGCATTTTAATGCTGTGCACTATTATGTGTTGCTTTGTCACTGTTGTTGTATTGTAGTGTGGGACTGTGGGATTGTTAAATATACTGTTTCCTGGTTAGTAACATCCTGAGCATTAACTGGTATTTCAAGTGGCTTTGTCTTCCACAGGTGGAGGCACTGCATCACTAATCCTTTACCCTGCTGATAATATACAAATCCAGGTTTAAAGACCCAAGCCTCAGGCATTCATTTGAGCATGGAGATGTGTAGCTTGTGGGATCAAAGCAAGGATGGCTTACAAACTTCTGATTGATTTACTGGTACCAGAGCCACTTTAAGAGAAAAATACTATTTCTTGCAGTTTTATGGCCTTGCATACCTTGACTGAAGTCATTCTTTCATCTCCACTGTCTTCAGTGGCTGTTGCCACATTTTCAGGGAGGCAGCCATAGCTGCAAAACAGCTGCATTCAGTGGTGGGGACTGCACACCTGAAGAGAGCTACAGAGAGCTTCCAGCTTTATTGTTTCTCCCGCCCAACCACCCTGGATGTCCTCCATGTTAAACAGACTTTCTTAGCCACTCCCAGTAAGTGGCTTTAACAATTAGGTCAGACAGGCGGTGAATAGAACGGGGGGACAAGAAGAGCTGGGGGAAAGGAGGGGCAGACAGAATGAAGGGAGGAACTGATCAAAAAGGAACTGATCAAAAAAGAGCTGGTTACTGCACCATAGTGGTTGCACATGCAAGGCTCCTCTCCTTTGTAGAGCAGCTTGTGCTCGCTTTAGGGACCCTCTCCCTTTTATTGCCCTCAGAGTTTAGGGATTTATGGGTGCTCTGGTGGCATAATTCCTGCTGGTCGCCATGAAGTGGCAGCAGACAGCCAGGTTTCCAGGGTTATAAATAGACAGGAACAGGAAGTTCTGAGGTCTTTTGGAGGAAAAAGCAGGGAGAGCAGGAGACTGACAGGCACTGCAGGGCAGTGCGGGGCAGGCCCCCCCCCCCCACACACACACTTTAGGCAGGCTGGCTTCTACAGTGACGATGCATCGGGTTCTCTGGGTGAGTATCCAAGGGAAGGCATGGAGACAGGTAGCTGCGACCGTTATTGTGGGGCCTGGGCTCTAGGAGGTGGATGGGAGAGTAAGGGAGGTGCAGGATAGGTAGGATCAAGGATTCGGGTAGGCCCCGGTAGGCCTGTAGTGGGCCTGTGTTGTCAGGGTTGCAGTAGGCTGTGGCAGGGCCTCTGCATCCCGATGTGGCAAGGCGGCCTAGGGTCCCAATGGAGAGGGGGCCAGGGGGAGCCTCTAACCCCGTTAGGGGCTGTTTGGAAGGACAGGTCTGGGGACTGCCAGTCTTTAGTCGAGTTGGCCACTGAATGCCCTGGAGGTATCCCCGGGAGCTGGTTTGCACTTATCGGGCAGTAGGAGGATAGTGAAGAGGAGATGGTTGGGCTGCAGTTCCATCTTTTTTACAGCCCTTTAAAAGAGCAGCATGCTGGATAGAGAGGTGTTTGGGCTGGTGGGGATCCAGGAGTTGTGGCAGGGCTCCTGTTTCTCTGTGTGGCAGGGCAGCTCAAATGGTTAGCAGCCAGGGGAGTGGAGCACGACCTGAGTACGCTGAGGGTCTGCCATGTTAGTGTCTGGGGCAGGCCCCCCCCAGGGCCTCCATTTTATGAGCAGGTCTTTAGGCTTGGTTCGGCTGTGGTTCTGCTCTGGTGGGGGTAACTTGGAAAGGAAGGTGCCACCATGCTGTCTGGAGAGGTTGTAGTGTTCAGCGAGGCCGAGTAGACCAGGAAAGCAACCAGATAGCAGGATGGGGGGGTATGGTGTGGTGGGTTTTGGCGGGTACCGCCCGTGTCCCTGAATGGCCATAACTGAGAGGCAGGGAATGGTGGGAGAAGCTGTATGCTTCCATGGTTAGAGGAAGAAATGAGGAACCTCCTGGGAAATCAGCTGGAAGCTCTGTTAGGTACTTACCCAGTGCCAGTGGAATCGGGGAGCTTTACGGTCCAGGTAGAGGGTCACTAGGTTCCTGAGGAAAATCAGATCTGCTGTTAGAGAGCTGTTAAAGACCTTGCTCTGCTAAACGTTTCCTGCCATTTAACTGTATAAAAGTTTAGCTCCATGGAGCAGGAATGTTTGTATAAGGAGTGATGAACCCCTGTGGTCTTCTAAATCTTTTGGGCCAAGGAGAAATGAATTGATCTTGTTTGGGAAGAAATTGTGAGTCCAGTTAATTTGTAAATAGGGGGAGAATGAAATATAAAATCCTCAGTTTTTAATCAATCCATGAGTTTATATTTCCAGGGGACTGGCTGATGTAAGATCCTGTACCTTCTGGGAGATCAAGGCCTGGGGTAGCCGAGGGCCGTAAGGCTACAAGAGTCTTAGTCCTTCTGTGAGGGTTCCATGGGGTGCTCCCAGCAATTTTTTAAGAAACTACTCAGGGATTCAGCAGTTTGAAGATGCCTTATGGTAGGAGACAAACTTTTTCTTGCCTTTCATGCTTTACAGTTTCGTAAGTGTGTCTATGTTGTGGGCCCCCTCCCCCGGTTCATCAGCGATTTCAGTCATCCCCTAGATGTTCAGGAGGGGATGGCTTCACACAGAAGACAACAGGAGGAACAGTTCATGCAGGCACTGATAGTTCCAGAGAGGTAGGAGCACCCCAAAGGCATGTGACCACCGGACAAACCTGAACTGGTAGCCCAACTGGGAACATTTTGTTAACTTAATCCTGAGGGATTATATTAACTGAATTCTGAGGGGCAGTCACTGAAATAAGGACAAATTTGAATAATTGTATAATACTTCGGATTGTTGGAGTGGAGAGGATTTTCTGTGGGGGGTTTAAAGATCTTATCTGTGGGAAAGGGGTCTTTGGTTGCTTGCTGACTTGAACTGGTGTGGGAGTAGTGGAGTTCAAGGCTACTGATTACTGATCAGGCTTGGGGGTTCAAAATACTGATTACTGCTGCTGGGATGGGGAAGGGGGTTCTAGCTACAGAATCTTACCCCGGCATGCTCGCACACTCTGTTTTTGTTTATTGATTGTTGATTCTCCCTACTGGATCTATGAGGGGTTCAGCTACAGTTTATTTATTTATTTATCAAGTCTAGGATTACAAAACAGTAGCTGACTCTAGCATGAAAGCTCACTATATTTTTGCTAATTGTATACTGGGGATTATCGATTGGCCACAGATTACGGTTGGGAACGTAAAGACTACTGAATACTGGTGTGTTCATTACCATCTACCATAAGGCTAGAAGAAAATGGAGAGAGAAGGTTACTGTAGGCAGAGAGGGACGGGATCAGGGCAGGGTGGGGCCAGGGAGGATAGTGGGTGCATATCTTCAGGGCAGCAGTTTCTCATGAGTACGCATGGAGAACTCGAGGTCTGCCTCAGTATGCAGGAGACTAGGACAGTTGGAGTTACAACTACATTCCCTGAGGTGGGAGATAGACAGACAGATAGATAGATAGTTAGCTAGATAGATAGATAAAAATGTTTCTTTTTTGACAGGAGTTAATCATTAGGACTGTTAAGCCCTATTTACAAGATTGTCCTGTGTAGATTGCAAGGCTATCCATAACTGAGAGGACAGGTCACAGTGCCAGCTTTATGGACACAAGTTCAGAAAGGTTTTTAGATTGGCACACATTCAGGAGAAGTAGGGTGAGGGAAACCACTGAGCTCATGAGGGGAGAGGGAGAAAAGCCACTTAGGGTGGGTGCCTCCCAGGCACCTGGGGAGTGCTGGATGGCAGAAGGTAGGGTGGGCAGTGGGTTCTCATGGGGTTGGATGAGTGGACTGGGTCGGAGGATGGGGGGGCAGTTTGAGGGGAAGGGCGGGGTGGTGGTGAGTGGGAAGGTGGTTCAGGGGAGCGACATGAGGAGGAGGTAGGTGGGTGTTGGTAGTGGTTATAATCCATGGGCTAGTGCAGGAGGGAGTGGGAATGGTGGCCTGGCAGTTCAAGGTAGGGGAGGCGAGAGGGGAAAGGCACAGGAAGTTCTGCTGATGGGTTCGAGTGTGAGGGGAAGAACATACTGCCAGGGTTGTAGGGGGCAGATATGGCAGTGTGGTAGAAGGGGATGCTCCGCGGTCTACTGAGGTAGGACTGGTAGATTACTCTGTCAGTGTAGACAAAAGGGAGATGGGGTAGTTCCTACTCAGGAACCTTGGCAGAATGGAATGCTAGGAGATGGTGTAAGTGTGGACAAGCGGGCATCTGGGTTCTTGCACAGGAACCTAGGCAGAATGGACTAGCTGAAGCGCTGGTTCCTGCAGTGACAGTGGAGGGGAGAGATGAAGCTGGTGGACAGAACGAGGATACTGGGGGTTCTGATTCTGTAGTTAATGTTGGGGTAAAGGGGACATCCAGGGTCACAAAGGAGGTGAGTGGGAAAGAGGGGGGATCGAGGCTATCTGGAGAATTGCTGGCAGAGGACAGGCACATTGAGAGGCAGGGCATCGGAGAGCTAGGGACAGGGGCAAAAGGGATAGTGTTGAATACCAAAAGGGAAGGCATGGGAGGAACTGCAGTGGTTGAGGAGGGGAGGGCTCAAGGTGTGAAATTGGGAGATATGGTAGGGAGGGACAGGAGGGTAGAACAGAAGCCAGTAGCTCAGGGAAGAAAACTGTCAGGCAGGTAAACCAGAAGGAAAAAGGGGACAAGGTACTACTGATTGGAGACTTGATCATAAAGGGTATCAAGTGGGGGATCAGAAACAGTTGAGTTTGGGTGCAGTGCCTCCCGGGCATGACGGCGCTGGAGGTAATCCACCATATTCCCTCATGCGGTAGGGCACAGGATGAGAAATCACATCTAGTGTTTCATCTGGGGACAAACGATCTGGAAGGAAATAGTCTCCTGGAAGTGCAGGTGAGATTTAGGGCTCTTGCTAGGTTTTATAGTGATCAATGCTTCAAATCTCTAGCCTTTTCAGAGGTGCTGCAAGTGTCCAGAGCCAGTACCGAGAGAAAACAAAGGATAAGGGAATTTAATTACTGGTTGGTTAGGTGGTGTAAGCAGATGGGGTATGGGCTGGTAGGGGACTGGGGGCAACGTGGGATGATAAGAGTCTCTTTGCTTCCAACAGGCTGCACCTTCACAGTTTTATCTGTCATTAGGATAAGCTTTCAGGGCTACTGCATTTGTTGCTGGCTGATTGTTTCTGCTCTTACCTCCTTGTTTCTTTCGTCCGTGGTTCTTCTTTTTCAGCAGGGGAAGGGCCCAGCTACCCACCCCCATCCCCAACCACCACACACTACACTCCTTTTATAGGGTAGCACAGTTGTGACATTTCCTGTAGCAAAGCAGGAAGGGGCGGTTCAGATGGGTATCCACACAGTGACCTAATTTACAGGGGCACTAGTAATTTAACTTGTTATAACAAGTTATACAAAAACAAACAAAACACAAAATCAAACATTTGCTTTCATTTTCTTCCTTCTAATTACTCTGACCATGTTATAAACCCAGCAACTTACCTGGAATGGATATCATTAACTGCAGGTACTGTGGAACACTTTTCAGAAGGGCAGTTTTACAGGATTTAGGACACTGTCATACATGCTGAGCCATTGGAGATCTAAGGGCTCAGCTCCAGGCAGCATGAGCAGAGATTACGTGCCTCAAATTGCATATTCAAGAGGAAATATATTATAAGAACAGCCCGCCATTTCCCCAACATCCAACAAAAGCACCTTGACCGCAGAGGGTAGTTGGTCCGGGAGGTTGGCAGGTGGTTAGGAGGGGCAAATCGGGTGCCCCATCACTCGGTGCTCTCCAACATATCACCTCCACAAACCATATAAAAGCTACAAACAGGTATCTGCCTCTATCTCTGAAATCAAACAAAGGGGCAGAGGACACTGCAGAGCAGGACACTGCAGCACAGGAGCTAGCATAAGCTAGCACAACAAAATGCACTCAAAACAGGAACCAAAACAAAAAAAGCAAAAAGGAAATCCAAAACACTTCTGATCATAGGAGACTCCATGATTCGTGGAGCTGATATGTATCTCCAGCCAGTGGTAATGGTCAGATGTCTCCCAGATACATCAGCGTGGAGAGACACTGACCGCATTGCTAAAATTGTTCAGGAAGTAGGAGAAAACATTGATGTCCTGGTACACATAGGGACTAACAATCTCGCCAGCCGGTCAGTTGTGGAGACCAAGGAACACCTGACCAGGCTGGGTGACAAACTATCATCCATTTTGTCCGGCATCTCCTTCTCTGAGATCCTGCCAGTCTGGGAGAGGGGACAGATGGACAGAAGGTCAGAGAAGGGGAGATAGGGGAGCTAAACATGTGGCTCAAGGGCTGGTGCCAGGAAAAAGGACACAAATTTGTAGGGAACTGACAACAGTTTTGGGAGCGAAAGTTCTTTAAATTTGATGGACTGCATCTGACTAAGGAGGGAGTCAGTGCATAGGGGCAGAAGTTTGATGTCTTTGCAGAATATTTAAACCAGCAAATGTGTAGAGGTAAGCAGCACCCAAAACATTGAATGGGAAGAACACCTTCCCCCCTCAGTTAGTGGTCAAACAGGAGTTCGCCATGTTTGTAGTTCGTTTGCATCACCAGGTAAAGAAAAAGGTCTGGCTCCCCACATGATGCACAGGGGAAACGCCAGACCTCGCCCAACAACTAACACACCGAAATCTGACCAATGGAAAGTCAGGTACACAAATGCTCACAGTCTGGGAAACAAGATCCCAGACCTGCAGGCAATAATGACAGAGGCTAAACTGGACATAGTAGCCATTAGTGAGACATGGTTTACCAGTAACCACACTTGGGAGACTTCAGTACCTGGCTATGTACTGTTCAGAAGAGACCGAGGTGCAAAAAGGGAGGGGGGTGGAGTGGCCCTTTATGTCAATGAAAATATCAAAGCTACAGAAATTCAGAATACACATAAGGAGCCTGAAGAACTGTGGGTCACCCTGGAAACAGGAAATGGGACAACCATATGAACTGGGGTTGTGTACAGGCCTCCAGACCGGGGGAGGACATAGACACGTTACTGTTAGAAGATATACAAAACATGACAGCTACAGCAAAGTGGAGATTCTGATAATGGGAGACTTCAACATGCTAGATACAGATTGGTCAATACCAGCAGGGACATCTGCCAGAACTAGGCACATGGTGGATTCCCTGCAGGGGAAGGGCCTCAAACAACTGGTACAACAACCCACTAGAGACAGGGCTATCCTAGATCTAGTACTGACTAACAGGGAAAGGGTCACAGATCTCCAGGTAGAAGGTCACTTGGGAGCCAGTGACTATCACATGGTATGGTTCAGTTTGGCCACTAGATCAAAATCATCCCATTCCAAGGCAAAAATATGGGACTTCAGAGGAGCTGACTTTGATAAGATGGCCAACAGAGTTAAACTAGCCCTGGCAAAAAGAAATACAGGTGAGGGGGTACAGGCAAAGTGGGCAAGCATTAAAGATGCAATACTTGAAGCAACATCCCACTGTGTTAGTGAGAAAAGGAAGTGCAAAAGAAGAAGGAAACCACTTTGGTTCTCAAACACAGTAGTAGAAAAAGTCAGAGCCAAAAGGCTGGCCTTCAGGAAAATAAGGGAATGCAGCAGGATGAAGATAGGGAGGCATACCAAACTTCCCTAAGGGAAGCAGGGAAGGCAGGCAAAGGCCCAAACTGAGGAAACACTAGTACTAACAGTAAAAGAAGGTGACAAGACTTCTATAGATACGTTAGTGAAAGGAGAAAGTCCAGAGGGGTATTGCTAAGCTCAAAGGATAAGGGGCTTGCAGAGGAGGACCATGTAAAGCATCTATCCTAAATAGATACTTCTGCTCAGTATTTACTGAAGAGAAGGTAGGCAGGACCACAGCTCTGCACCATGGACAGTGGGAGGAGGTGTGCACTAGTCCCTTCACAAAAGAAAGGGTCCTACAAGAGCTCAATAAACTCAGGGTGGACAGGGAATGGGACCTGATGGCATACATCACAGGGTACTAAAGGAGCTAAGGGTGGAACTAGCAGAGCCATTATCAGAACTGTTTAGTGAGTCTCTGAACACAGGAGAGGTCCCAGAAGACTGGAGAAGGGCTCATGTGATCCCACTCCACAAGAGCGGTAGCAGGGAGGAGGCAGGGAACTACAGACCAGTCAGTCTTACCTCAGTAGTGGGCAAGATTATGGAGACACTCCTTAAGGAAAGGATAGTGCAACACCTAGATTCCATAGGAGCACAGGATCCAAGACAGCGTGGGTTTACAAAAGGAAGGTCCGGTCAAACTAATCTCATAGATTTCTTTGACTGGGTAACCAGAGTGGTGGACCAAGGGGGAGCAGTTGATGTTGCCTACCTTGACTTCAGCAAAGCTTTTGATACTGTTCCACATAGAAGATTGATTAATAAGCTGGGTAGGCTCAGGGTGGGTCAGACGTTGGTCAACTGGGTGGCAAACTGGTTGACGGGCAGAAAGCAGAGAGTGGTGATAAACGTTATACAGCCAGAAGAGATGCAAGTCACAAGTGGGGTACTTCAGGGAACAGTCCAGGGGCCAGTCCTCTTCAATATCTTCATCAGTGTCATTGCAGATGGACTGGAGGGTAAGGTTTGTCTGTTTGCAGATGACACCAAGATCTGCAACAGAGTAGATGATCCAAATGGTGTGGGCAGAATGAGAAGAGATCTGGATAAACTAGCAAATTGGTCAGAAGAGTGGCAACTGGGGTTTAATGCAAAGAAGTGCAAGATCATGCACATAGGGAAGAGAAACCCTGAAGCCACCTCTAGGCTGGGAGGGGAGTTGCTGGCAGTCACAAGGGAAGAAAGAGCTTGGCGCCATCATCCAAACAGACCTCTAAAGCTGTAAGTAAAGGCTAGAGGATGTTAGAGGTGTCAGTAGTAGGGTATCCTGGGCGGAAGAGGGAGGTAATAATCGCTCTTTACAAGACACTGGTTAGGCCTCCATCTGGAGTACTCAAGTGCAGTACTGGAGGCCACACCTTCACAAGGACATTATCCAAATTGAGGCAGTCCAGAGAAGGGCAACCAAAATGGTGCAGGGACTGCATCAGAAAACATATGAGGACAGATTAACTGAACTCAATATGTATACCCTAGAGCAAAGGAGGGAGAGAGGTGATATGATTGTAACATTCAAACACCTTAAGGGCATTAGCAAGGTGAAAGAGTCTAACATATTTCAATATAAGTAAAATAGCAGGACAATAGGACACAGCATGAGATTAGAGGGAGGCCGATTAAGGGGTAATGTGAGGAAGTTCTTTTTCACAGAAAGGGTGGTGGATGCATGAACGCCTACCTCAGGAAGTGGTGGATATGAATACAGTGCATGGCTTCAAACAGGCATGGGATAGGCATAAGGGAGCAATACAGAGGAGTATGAATAGATAGGCCATTGACAGAGCAAAGGCCGATGGCACATTCATAAGGCAGAAAAATAAATGGGTAGACTGGATGGACCTTGCGGTCCTTATCTGCCGTCAACTTCTATGTTTCTACCTTAACAGAGAAGGGGCAGCTGTACTAAAATGTAGGCTGGGGGAGTTCTTTGAAAAAGCATATAATTTAAACTAAACAAGGGGGGTCTGGGAGTAAAACCACACCTAACTATGGCTGAGAAGGGGGCTCTAGGCCCCCCCCAGAGAAGGGATGAAGTTTTAGGTTCTGGCATGCCCTTAGGGAGGGGAAGGGAAGGAGAACTAAGGTGGATGGGTTTAGTGGTTAACACCAGGAGCACAGCAAATAAGATGGAGGAACTGGTAGCCATCATTGTGCATAAAGGACTGGACATAATTGCGATCACAGAAACATGGTGAACAGACCATCACACTTGAGAGATGGCTATCCCTGGCTACAGACTGTTCAGGAAGGAAAGGCAAGACAAGAAGGGGGGTGGCACCATACATTGGGGAGGACATAAAGGTTACAGAGGGGCAGGAGGGGGACAGGGAAACTGAACTACTTTGGGTTACACTGAGCAGAAGGACTGGGGAATCCTTGAGACTAGGGGTAGTCTACAGACCACCGACACAAAGGGAAGAATAGGACAGGATGATGTCACAGGCAATCGCGAGGATGCCTCTCAAAGGCAAAACTCTTCTGGTGGGGTACCTGAACATCCCAGAGGCTGCTTTGGCCAGAAGCAGGGGGGATTCTGGATTCTGGAGACACTACAGGGGGTATTCCTGCAGCAGTTGGTCAAAGAGCCAACTAGGGGAAACAACCTACTGGACATGGTCTTAATGAATGGGGAAGTGTGTAGGAGGTGGTGGCATGGGAGAAGCTGGGAAACAGTGACCACAGGACCATCCAGTTCAATGTGAGAGCAGGGAGGGAGGTGTACTGAACAAACACAACATTGCTGGACTTCAGGTGTGCAGACTTCGACATGATGAGAAGGATAGTAAGGGAGGAGATGGAGGGTATAGAAAGGGTGAACGATGTGGAAGAGTTATGGGGTGCGATTTAAGGAACGGATGAGGGTGGCCACTCATGTGTATTAGGAAGGTTAGGAAGGGTACAAGATGCAGGAGACCACTCTGGTTCACTAGGGAAGTCATGAGAGTGGTTGGGGTAAGGAGAAGGGCCTTCAGGGAATACAAGAGAACACAAAGGGAAGGGAACAAAGAGTTTATAGGGAAATGAGGAGGCTAGCAGGGAAGGTAATAAGGAGGGCGAAGGCCAGCACTGAGGAAAGAATAGCAAAACAGGCCAGGAGAGGGGACAAACCATTCTTTAGATATGTGGGAGAATGGAGTAAGACTGGACAGGGGGTCACAAGGCTGTGGGTGAGGGTGGGAAGCCATTGGAAGAGGACGTGGAAAAAGCAGAACTAAATAGGTACTTTTGCTCAGTATTTACGATAGAGGGCAGGGAGCCTGAGCTAAAGAGGAGGGACGGGGGCATGGGGGTAGACATGAGTCCTTGCAGTACAGAGAGGGTACGGGAGGAACTTGGCAAGCTGAAGGTGGACAAGGCCATGGGACTAGACAGGTTGCATTCGAGAGTGATCCATAAACTGAGAGAGGAACTAGGTGCCCCATTGGCAAGGCTGTTCAACCTGTCTCTGGATTCCGGAAGGGTGCCAGAGGACTGGAAGGAGGTGACCGTGGTACTGATACAAAAGGGGGGGAGCAGGGAGTTGAGGGAAAACTACTGCCCAGTCAGTCTCACTGCAGTGGTGGGGAAGGTCATGGAGGCACTCACCAGGAAGAGGGTGATGAACTACCTGGAGGAAAATGGGCTGATGGATGACAGACAGCATGGATTCAAAAAAGGGAAATCATACCATGCCAATTTGATTGAGTTCTTTAACTGGGTGATGCAGGTAATCGACTGGGGGGGGCAATGGACGTGGCTTACCTGGACTTCAGCAAGGCTTTCAACACCATACCCCATAAAAGACTGGTCAACAAACTGGACAGTATGGGGTTGGGGGACAAAATAGATGGGTAGAAAAATGGTTGACAGAAGTCAGAGGGTGGTAGTAAATAGGGTGCACTCCAGGACAGGGAGGGTGACGAGCGGGGTCCCTCAGGGGTCAGTCCTGGGACCGCTCCTTTTCAATATCTACATCAGTGACATAGCGGTAGGACTGAAGGGAAGGGTGGCCTGCTTTGCAGATGATACGAAAATCTGCAATAGGGTAGACTCTGCAGAGGGTGTTGAGGACATGAGGCAGGACCTGAGGACACTGGAAGTGTGGCTAGAGACTTGGCAACTTAAATTCAATATCAAAAAGTGTGCAGTCATACACCTGGGGCACAGGAATCTGAAGGCAGGGTACACACTTGGGGGGAGGAAGTCAGGGTTACAGAGCAGGAGAGAGAGATCTGTGTCTAGTAGTGTCTAGTAACCTCAAGGTGGGAAATCAGTGTAGCAGGGCAGTGGGGAGAGCTTACAGGATGCTGGCATGTATAGGCAGGTAATCACTAGCAGGAGGGAGGTCCTGATGCCCTGAACCAAGCCATGGTAAGACCGCATCTTGAGTATGGAGTCCAATTCTGGAGGCCATACCTGCACAAAGACACAGATATGGTTGAAAGGGTTCGGAGAAGAGTGACAAAGATGATACAGGGGATGAAGGACAAACCGTACGAACAGAGGTGTGGGGAATTGGGACTCTACACATTGGAGACTAGAAGGGAGAGAGAGAGAGGGGACATGATAGAGACCTTTAAATATGTCAAAGGGATAAACAGAGTGTGCTCAGAACATTTATTTCACATGAAGGAAAGCACCAAAACGAGGGGGCATGGGTTGAGACTGCAGGGGGGAAACCACAGAAGCATTGTGAGAGGACGGTTCTTCACTGAGAGGGTGGTGAAGGCATGGAACAGGCTTCCGGGAGGAGGTGGTGGGGTCCAAAACAGTGTTGAGCTTCAAAGGAGCATGGGACGAGCCAGCCCAGTGGCGCTGAGGGAGCCGGTCTGGTGACGCTGAGGGTTGAGATACTGGACGTCACACCTCACACTATGCTGGCAACCCAAGTTTGGGAGCAAGCTTGGGCACCAGGGGTTGGCAGGGGTGGGTTGAGGATCGAGCACCCGTCGAGATGCTCTCCTCCCCGGGGAGGGAGATTTGGGATGGCCCAGCGTGCCAGCGGCCCCTGGTGGAGACTGGGGGGGCACTGCAGCATGGAGGGCAGCACGTGATCAGTGTGGCTGACACAAGGCAGGGTTGCTGTGCGCCATTGCGTCAGGGTGTGCGCCATGCATGGGGGGAGAGATCAGAACAAGGAAAACCCTGGTCCACTGGGTAGGAGATGGCACCACCCCCCATGCCTACAGCCGGGTCCATCCTGTCATGCCTTTCAGGTTCCTCCACCCAGGCCCTCAGCTGCAGTTGGAGTCTACGAGTAAGTGCGCCCAAAGAGGAGGGGTGGCCCCACCCCAGAGGGGTTAAGCTGGGAGTGCCAGCTGGGGGATGAAGGGGAGGAGAGAGGAGGCTCAGACAGAGGACTTCGGGCAGGGCAGGATCCGACTGGATGCCCGAGAGAGGCCCCATGGACTGCAACCAGGAGGGAAAAATAATTGGAAAAAAAAGAGCATGGGACATGCACATTGGGTTACAGGATGGTGGGATGGGTGCTTGCAGAGGGGGGAGGGAGGAATAGTGGGAGGCAAAAGGGGCAGACTAAATGGGCCAAGAGGTCCTTTTTCTGCTGTCACGTTTCTATGATTCTTTCTCACCTAAGGAACCATAGCCAAACCTTTATGAATCAATCAATTTTATTTATATACTGCAGAGCATGTGAGCAAAAAAATGCCTGTTTTCACAGATGGCCAGTGTGGGATACAACAAACGGGTAGCATAACACGCCGGCCTGGTGGCACAGAGGGTTGAGGTGCTGGATGCCACACCTTGCAGCATGCCGGCGACCCGGGTTTGGGAGCGAGCCCGGGTCATCAGAGGTCAGCATGGGGGGCAGAGCAACTCTCCTCTCCAGGGGTGGTGAGGAGGCATCCCTCGGCTAATGGATGCCCCTTGGTGGAGGCTGGGGGGCAGCTCAGGCTCTGAGGGTGCCTGGCACTAGGCCAATGGGGTGGACGGAAGGGGGTCGTTACCGGGGCTATAAAGTGCATGTGTGCCTCCACATGCATGTGTCCTTCCTGGGGCCCTCGGGGAATGGTGGAAAATATCACTGTTGGCAGGATGAAGATCAACTCCCCACAGGCACTGCTCCTGGGCATAAGGTAAGCCCCAGTTATTCTGGGTGATGGGGGTGGGGAGCCAGTCGGATGGGACCTGTTGGTGGGGGGGCGCAAAAATAGATGAAAAAGAACAAAAAAAAATGGGTAGCATAAACAATGGAAGTAACAGTAGAACAAAAACAGATCAACATATTACAGCATAAAGGTAAAATAAACATAAGAAGTGGAAAAAAAACAGATCAGCATCATACAAAGGGTTACAGAATCTTATGATGACAGAATCTTATGATGTAAAAACTGAGTGAAAACACTCAGGGTTCCAGAATAAAGTGCTGAATAAGGTGAAAGTGCTAGATTAAAGGGGTTGGTGGGATTGGAGGTCACAAGGGAGGTGGTGGTGAGAGGAGGGGGTGAGGGGGCGCGAGTTAGGATGGTCAGGTGGAAAAGGGAGGAGGGGCAATGATCAAACGGGTTTAACAAGGGGATTGCCCTGGGCAACTACAAGTGGATGAACTAAGGAGGTGGGCCTTGAGGGAGGAGTTGGAGTCGATTGACTTGCAGGCCTGGATTTCAGGGGGGGTGGAGTTTATTGTACAGTTTTGAGCCTGCTTGGTCCAAAAGAACGGGGTGTCAAAGACCATGGTGGTGGCACCTCTGGTCAACCGCCTAGGTGATGAGTGCGGGAAGAGGGAGTTGACATTGGGTGGCAGAAGATTGCGGTGGATTTTATGAAGAAATGAGAGCATTTTAAGGTGGAACCTCCCTTCCAGGGTGGGCCAGCTGAGGGAGGAGTAGAGAGTGCAGTGGTGGGTTTTCCAGAGGAGCCCGGAGATGAAGTGAGCTATACTGTTGTAGGTGACTCTGAGTTTGGAGTAGAGTAGTGAAGATGAAGATGGAGAGTAGATGATGGAGCCATAGTCGATAAGGGGTAGGAGTAGGGAAGTTGCTAGGCGTAGCCTAGAAGGTGGAAGCAGGAACTTTCTGATCCTTTACAGAAAACCAGGCCTGTCATGAATCTTCTTAATGAGGTTATTAATATGAAGGTTGTAGGATAGGTGTGGGTCCAGGTAGAGAACAAGGTATTTAAATTTGGTCACCTGTTCAATAAGGTTGCCAGAGTTGTCAAGCAGGGTCAGCCTGGAAGCAGGGGCTCTCCGCGGTCCAGAGAAGATCATACATTTTGTCGTCTTGGAGTTAAGGACCATGCCATTCCTAGAGAACCAGGAGTGAAGTTTAATAAAATTGAACTGGAGGAAGTGAAGCATAGAGAATGGGTTTTCGTGGCTGAAGAAAAGGGCTGCATCGTCTGCATAGAGGACAAGTTGAGTGTTTTAGCAGATGGAGGGGAGGTTATTAATGAAAATTTGAGAAAAGAAGAGGGCCCAGGATGGAGCCCTGGGGACTCCAAATTTGATTGGACATGTAGAGGAGAGACGGCCTTTAATGGATGTACAGTGGGATCTCCCAGAGAAGTAGCTACCAACCCATTTTAGAGCATAATTGGAGAAGTGCAGACCTTGAAGGGTGCCAAGAAGAGGTTGTGATCAACAAGGTCAAATGCCTTGGTCAGGTCGACAAAGACAGATCCAGTGTACTGCCCTTTGTCGTTCATCTTGAGAATGTCACTGGTGGACCTGACCAGAGCTGTTTCGGTGTTGTGACCAGATCTAAAACCATGATGGGTACCGGAAAGTAAGTTGTAGTTATCGAGGCAGGCTGTGATTTGGGAGTGTACAACCTTCTCGATGTTTTTTAAAAGAGGGCCGAGGAGGGAAATAGGGCCGTAGTTACCAACATCGTTTCTTGACCCACCTTTGAATAACAGTTTGATTGTGGCGTTTTTCCAGGTGTTGGGGAAAGAACCAGAAGAGAGGGAATGATTGAGAAGATTGGTAAGTGGAACTGCAACAGCTGAGATGGAAAGTTTCAGGATTTTAAAGTTGATACCATCGACCCCTTGCAGGGTTTCAGGTTGTTCCTCAGAATGAGCTTTCTGGTGTCACCAGGGCACAGTGCCTTAAAGTAACAAGCATTTGTTAATGCCGAATGTTGGCTTGCTGGCATTGGTAGTGCAGGAGTTAGAAATGCAGAATAGGAATGTCAGTGGTGTATTGAAGTAACACCAATGCCTCACCTGGAGTACACTGTACAATTCTGGAGACCTTACCTACGTAAGGATATAGGGTAGAGAAGGTTCAGAGGAGGGCAACAAAGATGGTACGTGGATTGCATCACAAGTCCTATGAGGACAGGTTGAAGGAATTGAATATGTACTCCCTGGAGGAGAGGTGGGAGAGAGGGGACATGATAGAGACATACAAGTATCTTACAGGGAGGAACAGGGTGCAGGAATACATTATTTTTAAGCAAAAAAGTTGTTCTGGGACTAGAGGGCATGGGATGAAGTTGAAGGGAGACGATTCAGAGGAAACGTGAGGAAGAATTTCTTCACAGAATGGGTGGTGGACAAGTGGAACACCCTGCCAGAGGAAGTGGTGGGGGCTGAAACAATCACGGGATTTAAGAATGCATGGGATAGACATAAAGGAGTTCTGGAGGTCAGGGGTAAGGGGCAACAGACTTCTAGGAAAACATAAACTGAATTTACAAGCTCAAATGGGCAGACTGGGTGGGCCTTAGGCCCTTATCTGCCGACACTATCTATGTATCTATGTACCCCCCCACAAAGATTGAAAGGCGTTGAGAGTGTGGCTTTGGGTCGGCCATAACGCAGACACCATTCCATCTCACCCCACCCTGCAGAGAGCGACAGGTGTCGGGGTGTGCATTGGAGTCTTTGGCCTTTATGCTCACCCCATTCCATAAGGAAATAAGCTGAGATGGGTGCAATATAGGAGAATGGGGTGAACGTTAGGGTGACAGAACCCAAGGCACACCTCAATGCCTGTCAGTGGCTGTAGGGTGGGGGGTAGAATTCTGCGAACATTATGGCTGAAGAACCCAAGTTACGTCCCCGATGCCTGTCAGTCTTTAGAGAGTGGGTGTATGGTTGGAAACCTTAATGCCCTGGGTGTTTGTTGGTATTTTCACTCCAAATTTTCAACAGTGGCTTTTAGGGACCCCACCTCATGAACAGTGGCGTTATCATTTTGTTACTCAATCCTGAAAGTTGGTTTTGCACAACATCAGCTGTTCATTCATCCTGCCCCCTGAGCTAATTCCCCTACTGCTCGTCCCAGAAGATCTACCTGGTGGAGTGAGGGGCTGTCCAGAAGACTGCTGTATTACAGGACTCAAACTGTTTGCACTGTTATTGCTAAACTTGCACAGTCAGTGAGCGGGGGGCTCAAGGGAGCCAGCAACTGATGTCACAAACAAGGTGGGGATTGTTACCATTTAAATCCTTGTGCTACTCGCTATCGCGAGCGGTAGTGACCAAGAAATGGACTTAGAGACTGAACAGGAAAGTAGAATAATCCCAGAGAGGAGAGGTAACAATCGACGTATGTTTAAGCTGTATTGCCTTTAATGTGATTGTCATTGGGGGGAATTGGGATGGGAAATGTATTTGACTTGAGAAGAGCTTATAATTAGAAGATTCCCTCAGAAGTTTAAATAAGATCTTTGGGGTTTGGTAACTGCATGACAGTATAGTTGTATTGCAGAAAGTAAATTGGTTAAACATATAGCCCTAAGTTGGTTTTTTTTTTATAATATTTATAAGGTAGTTAAAGTTTTTAATAGGGGTACATTTTTAAAAATATTTTTCTAACAATAGGGGCATCAGAAAAGGATAATAGTTTACCTACACTGGGAATTTGGAAAAGGATAAAAATGAAGGCTATATTAACAATACGCTGTGTGCTACTGCTGCTTTTGATTAAACAGACCGTGAATTACAGTACATCTTACATAAATTCATTACAAGTAAAAGAAGTTACAAAAGGAAATATAGAGGGGAAGCACATAGGGATTTTACTGGCCAAATGGTACCACATGTGACAATACAGGAACACAAGTATCCACTTGCAGGTAAGGAGAAGAAATCTCTTCTCTTTTGAGTGGTATTTTTGCTAAGTAGGGTATATTTCTTGGAGACCAACTTTGCAAAGAAATGGATCCCAATGTGTAGACTATTGTTTATTGCTTTTGGCTGCAAGTGGGGACATAGGGACAAATCCTGGGCCACAACAATCGGGGGTTATTAGTAACTCATGAGAATGCATGTAGTTTGATTAAGAAAGTAGATTTGATAAGATTATGGGTCGAAAGTATTTGCCTAGATATCATGGGCTTTTCTGAGTCTTGGCTTCAGAAGAATATCCTTGATAGAGAGGTTATGGTTGAAGGGTATGGAGTAGTTAGACAGGATAGAGGTAAACGTTGGGGGGAGTTGTACTTTACATAAAAAATAATCTGGGACCATATAGGACCAAATATACAGAAAATATAAAGGGTATGGATTGTTTGGTAGTAGAACTAATATCAAGTAAGCTTATGGTAGGTATAGTCTATGCCCCCCCTAAAACAAAGCTGACCTCCTTTGATAAGTTCGCAGCTATAGTTTTAGAGGTAGTAAAGAGAACAGATTTGATATTAATAAGGGATTTTAATGCTGATTGGAATAAGGGCAGGGGGTAAATGACTAGAAGAAAGCTTGTATATAGTAGGACTAAAACAGGTAATCCATGGAACTACCAGAAGTACAGGCAATTCAGAACAAGGGTCCTTGCTAGATTTAACGTTCATATCTAAACATCTAACAGTAACTGCAGTAGATATAATGCCACTAAATATGAGCGATCATTGTCCAACAAAATGTATCACTGAGTGGGTAAATCCGGTGCAAGAGCGTTCAGAAGAAATATGGGTTACAAATTGGAAGGTTTTTAAAGCAGAGACTTTCAGGAGTAGTTTGAGCCAAGAAAACTGGAACCGAATCACACTTAAACCAGATATAAATCTTGCAGTTCAGGATATTTCTAACACAATGGTTAAAATCATAAATAAGCACGCTCCTAAGATTAGAAAGGTGATAGGAAAGAAATGCATGCGATGGGTTAATGAAAGAATAAAAAATACCTTCGAATAAAAAACAGATTATGGAAAAAATCCAAAAAACGAAATCACCAGACGATTAGGTCATCTTTAAAAGACGGTGAAATAAATGTTCTAATATAGTACGAAAGACTAAAATTCAGCATTACAAATCTGGTTTAGAACAAGCTACTGAGCCTAGGAAATTTTGGCAATATGTAAAAAAGTTAGTCTCCTGTAAATCCCAGAAGATCCATACAACTAATAGATAATCACCTGTTAGTGGAAAATGATAATGAGGTGGCTGTAATGCTGAATGACTATTGTGTAGATCTTCCTGATCTGGACCTTGTGGCTCCAGATTTGGAAATGGTGGCCCCTGACTTGGAGTCTAAGAACAGGGCCTGGCAGGATCAGGGGTAAGTTTAGTGAAACAGGAGCTGGTGGTGGGGTGGGGGTGGGGGTGACAGAGAGGATTCAACAGACTCAGGAAATAAATTTGTGGGGACACACATGACCCAGATTCAGGTTTCTGCCACTAAATGTATATGAAGTGGAAAAATAACTAAATGGGTTAAAGACTCGTAAAGCAGGAGGTCTGGACAATATTAGTTTGGAGTTCCTAAAAATAGGAGCGGATATTTTGGCCCCTAGGGTTACATGCTTGTTTAATTGGAGCCTGGATTCTGCTATTTTCCCTGAGCAATGGAAATTAGGGAGAATAGTTCTGACACATAAAGGAGGGGACACCGCATCTATGACAAACTACAGATCCATCACCCTGCTCTCTGTGTTATCTAAGGTACTCGAGAGATTTGTTTACAGGCAGCTCTCTGAGCACCTGGATCAGTATGATCTGATTACAAATTGCCAGCATGGATTCAGGTCAGGGAGGTCCATGGACACGGCCCTTACTGATTTCAACAATCTCATAGCTGTATCTATGAATCAGAATTACAGCACAGGGGCCGTGTTCATGGACCTCAGTAAAGCCTTCAACCTGGTAGACCATGGTAATGTTTTAAAAAAATTGCAGTATATTGGACTGGATGAAAGTTCCCTATCCTGGTTTAGATTGTACTTAGCACAGAGAATGCAGTGCATAGCAGTTGGTGAGAGCCTGTCACCATTAAGGGAAGTGAGGAAGGGGGGTTCCCCAGGGATCAATCCTGGGTCCCCTCTTATTCAATATTTATGTAAATGGTCTCCCTGATGTTATAAGAAATGGGGATGTACGTCTGTATGCAGATGACACCGTTGTGGTGGCATCCGCACATAGCCATTGCATCCTGGAGGCCAAATGTCAGGAAGATATGACATCAATGGAAAATTGGTTTAGAGGGGAAGGTTTACTGATGAATCTTAAGAAAACACAATGTATAACATTTGAGAGGAAGGACAAAAAGCAGACTGGTGAGGAGTTAGAACTGTTTTTTATTAAATAATCAGCAGGTACCCAGGGCTGAAGTTTATAAATACTTAGGAGTATGGATAGATAAGAGGTTAACTTATGAAAAAACATGTGAATTTAATGGTAAAAAGTGTAATCAGAAATTAGGTGCCCTACGGCGGATATCTGCCCCCCTTGGGAAACCAACTAGGATTAAACTAGTAAATCAACTCATACTTTCAGTTTTGAATTATGGTGCACTAGTGTGTAGAAATGCCCCAACATTTGTTATTAAAAATGTAAACCAAGAATACTATAGACTTGCAATATTTGCCAGTGGCAGTAAATATGGCACGCACCACTGTCAAGTATGTGATGGTTTAAATTGGTTGGACCCAGATGTTAAAAGGGATATACAGTGGGCTAAATGGTGTTTTAAGTTAATGAATGGGGGATCAAATGCGCCCCCTGAAGTCTCAGATTTCTGATGGTAATGGAGAAATTAGTTATGGATTGAGAGAAGCTTCCCCTTAGAATTGCCTGGCCCAGAGTCAGCAATAGATTTGGTGATATTTTATTGGCCCCTACTTTAGGACGTACCTGGAATGTGACACCAGTATCAATAAAACTAGAGAAAACAGGAAGAGCATTTGAAGTGGAGCTGGTGAAATCTAAAGGTAAAGGATGTACATGTTATGCCCCTAGGTAATTGTTTGATTCCTAATGTTGGTGAGACTTATAGGTAAAGTATGTATATTTTTCCCCATGTCATTTTGCAATTTACCCCGCCCGTTTTTTACGTTTTTAAGTATTGTATTTGAATCAAATATCTTATGCACTTTGAAATGGATATAATTATATGTTGTTATTGTGAGATGGTACATAAATGTTATTGTACAGGGCATTATTTATAAACAGGGTTTTTTTTCTCCTAAATTTTGCTCCTGGATAAAAATAAAAACGTTATCATCATCATCATTATTGGAAACCACAGGTGCAGAAACACATTTCGGGCAGGATGCGAAAAATGACAGCTGTACTGCTGATTAGGAGGTTTAAAAAATGGCAATGCTGAAAATCTGGAGAGAAAATCTGAAAAATTTTCAAACTTACAAGTGAGCGTAGGTGCTGTGCAATGTATGCCCATAATGCGGTCATTGTTGGAATTTTTTCACCAGATTTTCAACATAGGCATTTTGGGACCTCCGCTCATGAACAGTGTCACTGTGATTTTCTTAATCTGTCCCAAACGTTGATTTCCCACAGCAATCGCGCCATTGAGTGACACAGGTGCGAAAACATTTTGGGCAGGACGTGAAAATTACATCTGTACTGTTCATAAGAAGGTGAAAAATGGCAATGTTGAAAACTGGCGGAAATATTAAAATTTTGAATTTACAAGCCGCATGTGAAACTGCATAATGCACCACTCGTAACACAGTCATTTTTTGGAATTTTTTCACCAAATTTGCAACATAGATTTTTTTGGAGCCCACCTTATGAACAGTGGCACTGTCATTTCATTAATCAGTCCCAAAAGGTGATACTGCACAGTGATCGTGAAATCATCTTTTGGGACTACATAACGAAATGACAGTGACTGATTTCATGAGGTGGGGTCCCAAGAAGCCCATGTTGAAAATTTGGAGCCAAATGTCAAAAAAATGGCCGAGATATCCACCTAGTTGAAACCCCCCCCCACTTATGCCATTATACAGCTTACCAGCATTTTTTCAGTTTGCAGTCAGCTTTAAAGAGTGCAGACGTGTTCCCACTCTGCCGAAGATCACCATGCCAAACTCTGGAGGTAAGTATGGGGTGAGGGGTGTGGGAGGTGGGGTGACAGAGGTGAGTGCAGGTTGGGACAATGGGCACTTGTGGACAACAAGGGACCGTTCTTGTTTTATAGGGGGGAAAAATTCGGGGGAAGGTTTTTGTTTTTACATGTGACACTAAGACATTTGGGCACACTAGGGGTGGGCTCCCAGTGTACCACCTGTTTTTTTTTGGGGGGGGACTGGAGCCGACGGGGATTGGGCACCCTGTCAGCAAATAAAGCCTGTCTGTGTTGGGGAGGCCTGATGCTGAGGGGGATTCGGCACCCCCATCGGCAGACAAAACTGGGGGGGGCATTGTGTTAATGGGGATTGGACACCCCCATCGGCAAAAAAATTGGACTGGAGAGGGGGCATGCCGATGGGATTGGGCACCCTCAAAGTGGTCTTTCTAGGGATGGCAAGAGCTGCTGCCATGTTTATTGAAATGTTTCACCAGGAATGGCACGTAATGGAGGTGTGTCAGATCTGCTGCTGCAATGATGAGCCTGTCTCTCATTGCAGCAGCGGATTTATTTCAAGTTGGTGTCACTCTTTCAAACTGCTGTCATCGGCAGCATGCTCACTGGTTGGTGGTTGAGGGACACACTGGCTAAAGCATCCCCTGGATTCGCTACAACACTGACACACCTTTGAAAATGCTAGTACAGTGCTACTACCGCAAAATGTTGCTTGTGCATGCGTGCAAGTCAACATAAAAATTGAGAGGTGGAGGCACCGAGGTTTCAGGGTGTATGGGCTAGGATGGAGGGGTTGGAGGCAGAAGGTTTGTATTTTTCGAGGTCTCCAAAGAAAGAGTTGAAGATGTTTGCAACTACTGTTGGATAGTTAATATGGGATCCGTTGTGGAGAAGAGTGATGGGATCAGAATTCCTGGTTTTACCAAGGAGCAAATTTAGGGTACCCCAGAGCTGACGAGGGTTCGATGCATCCCCAAGTCACTTATTATGCAGGTGGTCAATTTTAGCCTTTCTGATGGCACATTTGCACTTATTGTGGAGAGTTCTGTAGAGAGACAGCTGGGACGGGGCTTTGTGCATTGAGTAGTGGGCCCAGGCTATGTCCCTTCATCTCATATCAGTTTAATAAGATTGGGGGTGATCCAGTCATTAATTTTACTCCTTATTCTGATTTTTTTGAGTGGAGCATGTTTATCACGTATACAGTAGAACCTTGATTATCCAAACTCACTGGGGGATGTAAGATCAGTTCAGATAATCGAGGAGTTCGTAAAAACAAGGTTCGCTCACACCATGTTCCTATTAGCTTGGGGAACATGGTATGAGTTTGGATAATCCAGAGATTTGTATAATGGAGGGTTGGATAATCGAGGTTATACTGTACTGACTAAGATGCTAGAGAATTTCTGTAGCACAGAGTCAAAGTCTTCAGGCCCCTTGGTAAAGGACCAGTCGACAAGGCGGAGATCAAGGTTTATGCATTTGATACTCTGTCCAGATAGTCTCTTGGTAAATATAAAGGTGGGAGGGGTGCTTGGGTAGTCGAGCCGACCAAAGGCAGAAGATCACACAGCGATTGCTGATAGAGTTGGGCAACACTCCGGAGTCAGTGATGCAGGTGGGATGTGAGACGATAATCTAGTCAATAGGGTGTTTGGGAACCTGTTTTATAGTTAGATCTGGTGGGAGAGGTGACCAGCTGGTGCAGGCTGAGATTAGTGATTGAAGATTTGGTGGTGTTGGCAATGGGCTACCACAGTGCTCACCTGTGCTCCTTGCCACTGGCTCAGTTGCTTGCTCTGTTCGGGGAGGGAGGGCTGCGGATGCAGCTCCTGATGATGCTGCAGATCAAGTGGGCCATGGAGCGAGGATTTGGGGAGGGAAGGCTGCGGTTGCAGCTCCCAGTGATGCTGCAGATGAAGTGGGCCTTGGAGTGAGGAGCCTGATGTGCTCCTTGCCACTGGCTGAGTTGCTTGCTTCATTCAGGGAGGCAGGGATGCAGATGCAGCTCCCGATGATGCTGCGGATCAAGTGAAATGCATGTACTGTAACATCCTGATACAGTTTCGGTTGTACCCCCCCACACACACACACACACACTGGGACATCTGGTGTGGGGCTGTATCCCAAGAAAATGTATTGTGTATGCAGCATCTGCTAAGGGAGAGAGGTAGTGACAAAAGAATTGGCTGAACCTGGTGGATGCGGTGAAGGGTGGGATTTCCTCTAGCTGGACCATCCTGGTGCTTTCTCATACCTTTATTCTAAGATTGTTCCTTCCACTTGGCTCAACCTACTGTACATCAGCATCCCCAGTTTGATGGTGCCTCTGTGTCAGATGGCAGCCATGAGAAGCCCTGCTGACATTTAGAAACATACCCTGCACTGCAAGATCCTCCTCTGGGAACAACAGTGAGCAGTCATGCAGCATCTAGAAGGATCCAGGGTGGCTTTGTGTCACTGACTTTGCCACTTGATGTGCAATACCTCAGGCTTCAGCTTTAACCTGGATCACAAGACTTAGCAATTCCCCAGGCTTCAGCACTAGCTTGGGCCGTCAACTTTGCAATACTCCAGGCTTCAGCACCAACCTGGGTCATTGAATTTGCAGTACTCCAGGCTTTATCACCAACCTGGGCCACCAACTTTGCAATAATCTAGGCTTCAATTCAGCCACAATCTGGGTCACCAACTTGATAAGCAGTAACACTTACTACTAGGTTATTGGACAGCCTGCAGCAAGCTTTTGAAAGTTTGTTGTCTTGCCTCCCACTGGTCAAAGTCTATAACATTATTGGTGATATTGCATGCAGCTAATGCAGTTAATGGTAGATGTATGGATTTGCACAGGTATGTTTCTGCATTTCAAAGTACTGATGTTAATAATAAAGGTTTTTGGAACTGGTTCTCATACCTCCATTCTGTTTGAAATGAGTTACTTCTAAAGAAGTCTTGGACCTCCTTATCAAAATTAAAATTGGCCAGTCAGCAGGTGTGGGTGGGCTTGTACCTAAGTCAAATATCTTTTACCCAACTACTCTCATACCTTATGGAACCACCATATTGGCCCTGTTCACACTCTCAGGACTCCTAATTGCAGGCATGTGTCTACCTGCCCCCTCGGGAGTAACCAATGCCATGACCGATACCTACAGTACCATAACCTCCCCCCTAAATCTGACCTCCTCCATACATAAGCTACATGGGGTCTCACTCTATGCCGATGGGTCTCGGCTCTATCATCCTCACTGGCATGACATCTTGGCAATCTTCTATCAAATTTCCTTTAAGCAGGGAACCTCCATGTGATGCCACGCTAACCGCAGGTTACATGCCCACTCCAAAAAACTATTTAAGGACTACCTGAAAAGACTAATAGTGCTGTTGTTATTGCTCTTGGGCAATATACATCCTAATAATGCCCCCCCCCCCACTGCTGAAACCACTCACCAAGAAATATTGGTGGTCTAACAGTAGCTTCATTAAACATTTACAGCTTTCTTCCAAAACTTGACAGACTACAAGTATGGACCGCCAGAAATAATCCAGACATACTCTCAGTAGTAGAAACCTGGCTCACTCCTAATGTCCTGATGCAGCAATCCTACTTCCTGGCTGCACAGTATTTAAGTGTGATCACTTTTCTCAGTGTGGTGGTGGATGTGTGAACTACATAAAGGACACTTTGCAGGGCTTGGGGATCCCCACCCCTGGTTGTGGTGATTTAATCCAAATGCTAGCCATTAGGTTCCTTCTCTGTGCACACAATAAAACACTCACTGTGCTTTCTGTTTACATCCCTCCAAGGCACACTAAACCTGGCTTTGCGTCCTTCATAAACACCTTAAGATGGATGGATGAGCCTTCACTCAGAATTTCTAATGCTTGGAGATTTTAATATAAACTGGCTCTCCCCTAACACCACTGATGCCAAAGATGCATTATCTGCTATTCACCTTTCCCAGTTTGTAGAAGCCCCAACCAGGAGGAACTACAAAACTGGGACCAATACCTTACTGGACTGGGTGCTATCTAACCGGCTGGATAATATCAAGGGCACCTCTGTCCTACTCGACTGTATTAGTGATCACTCCCCTGTCATGTTTTACTGGTCCAATAACTACCTCAAGCCCCCTGCCAGAACTGTCACTAGCTGGGTCCTCATTCCGGAACACCTCGAGCTACTGAAAGCTGACCTGAGAATCACCGATTGGTCTAATGTATATACAGCCAGCAACATCGACACTGCATTGGAACTCTTCATTGACCTCTTTAATGCAACCTGCGATAAGCATGCCCCTTTCAAAACTACAAAAATCAAGGGAACCCATAACCCCTGGATCACCCTTGCTGTTCTTGATCTGCTAAAACACAGGGATCACCTCTGGCACATCTGTCGAGTACTGGGGACACAAGTCAACCTATAGAGGTACAAAGCAGCAAGAAGTGAGTGTACCTGTGCTATCCATTCTGCTAAAAGCCAGTATTACAAAGCAGCCCTCTCCACCTCCTGGAATGATAGCAGGACGTTCTGGAAGAACATCCAAGACATCACTGGTAAAGCCACCAAAACTACCCCGAACATGCTGAACATCGATGGCACCCCTACCGTGGACTCAAAAGCCATCGCAAATGCTTTCAACAAAGCATTTACACACCTTAGCAACGTTCTCCCGACTACTTCATGGTTACCCCCTCAGGTATGAACACTGCAGTCCAGAACCCACCCTGAGATCACCCACCATTTTACTTCAAAGTAGTGTCTATAAATGAAGCCAGACGTTATCTTAAGAAGGTACTGGGGAAAGCAAGATTCAGTGGGGAATCCTTGGACTTAAAGTTTGTTGCCCTTACCCTTGAGGAAATCCTCACAAATCTTACCAAAATAATCAATCTGTCACTGCCTCTGTCACAATTTCCATATCTTTGGAAATCAGCAGTGGTCACCTCGGTGCACAAGAGTGGTGACCGAGCACTGCAGGGAAATTACCACCCGATCTCTATTCTTCCCTTGATCTCTTAAGGCCCTGAAGTGCATCATGGCCAACCAACTTGTAGAGTATCTGGATAACCACCAACTCCAATGTCCCCGACAACATGGGTTCAGGCATGGGCATAGTACCATCACTGCACTCCTGGAGTTTACAGGCTTTATCAATAACTCTCTGGAACAAGGGCTCTTGGTAGGGGCAACTTTCATAGGCCTTAGCAAGGCATTTGACGCTGTCAACCATGATCTCCTCATCAGGCAACTCTCCTCCATTGGTCTTTCCTCTGACACTACAAGCTGGTTCTCCAGCTACTTAAGCAGCTGGACACAGCAGGTAAAAATTGGTAACGCCCTGTCCGGTAGTAGGCATGTATGCTCTGGAGTCCCGCAGGGATCTGTCTTGGGTCCATTGCTTTTTAGCATCTTCCTCAGTTCACTACCAGGAGCTTGCTGTGACCACATACATTTATACGCTGATGATGCTGTGCTTTTTACCAGCAACATGGCCCCTCACCTTCTCCAGGACCAACTTCTGCAATCCTTTACATCTGCAGAGAAGTGGTTTTGGGATAATAAGCTCATGCTTAATTATAACAAGACTAAGTCAATGTTGTTTTTGACCTCCCAAAGCAGACACAAAACCTTCCCGCTTACCATCATTAATGACACTGGCTTCCCTCTTGAACTGCTTCACCATGTCAGTTACCTTGGTATAATTATTGACTCTATCCTGTCTTTCACACAGCACATCGCCCGAACAGCCAAAGCTATTCACCAGTGTTTAGGAGTTCTATACAGGAACAAACATAATCTCACTCCTGAAGCACTGAACATGGCCATCCACAGTTCTGTGGTCTCTCTCTTGAATTATGGTACAGTCAGACCTGGTTAATCCGTGCCTTGTTAATCCATATGTCTGATTATCTGAATGAAAAACACTGCATACAGATTTTTGTTGGGCTATTGACCTCTTTATTATCACTGTCTGGTTACTACGTAGATTTGTATTATGTAACAAAATTGGCAAACACAAATGTGTATGGATTAACCAGGTCTGACTGTATTGTCATTTGTGGTTGGCTACAGAAACTACTCTCCGATGTATCAAAACAGCCTTAAATAAAGCATGCCACCTTCTTACTGGTGCCACATGCATGACACATACCTGTGATCTTTATGCCCAGGTTAGCTGGTTACAATTTGACAGCAGGCTCAAATACCAGTCGTGCCTGCTTGCAAAAAAAGCCACCTTGGGACTTCTACCACCTGGCGTAATGGCCCTTCTTTCCCCTGCATGTAACCTATGCAGTACCAGAAGCTCTGGGAAACAGGCTTTCAGAATCCCATGGTGCCACACCACCTTTGGACAATGTGCATTAGCATGCAGATCTCCACAGTGGTACAGCTTCCTGCCTCCTGACATAACCAATGCTACTTTGCTGGGCTCCTTTAGGAAAAATCTCTGGCAGCATTTAATATCACTGGCAACCTGTAACTGCTACCGCTAATTTGCCTTTACCTTGCTCTTACCATTTGCAATCTCTGTGATCTCTATTGATTAGTAAAATGGTATGCTTCATGTCCATTTCTTGGGCCCCTGGTCAAGTTAACACTTTCATGGGCTTTCTACCCCCGCCTAAATTATTTATTTTCCCTCCTACCTCCCTCCACCTCCTTTTCCCTTTTCCCCCTTCGTCATTCCATACTTCTTTCCTCCCTACCACCTTAATACATCTTCACCATCACTCTACTATCTACACCACCTCTTCCTCCCTACTCTCCTCCACCCCTTCTTTCCCCACCCTCCTCCCATTCATCCCACTTTGACTACATAGGTATTCTTCCCTTTCCCTCCTATCTATCCCCGTCCTACCCCCCCGCCTCTGCTTGCCTTCTCCCTCCCGCACTTTCTCCCTCACTCCTCCTCCCTCCCTCCCTGTCCCTCTCTACTACTATGAGACCTTCCTTCTTTCTTTGACTCAGGCACAATCCAATTATCTGCCTATGTTGTTAGTTGTACAGTTCTCCTTTTTGAATAAGCATCCTCATGTTATGATACCATTACCTAGTGAAACGTTAGCCTTTGTTTTGACTCTGCACCCTGTATGTACTTAGATTGTGTAACTATTGTTAGAATTTAAGTCTGGAGACAGTTTTCAATTGTTTATTGCTGTATCTGTATCTGTGGAACATATCTGTATTCTTGTTTGTGTCATACTTGACATGGAACCTATGAAAGAACTTTCTGGCTCAAAGGTTTTAATCCTAGCTCTCAATAAATTAAAAAATAAGATAATGCATTTGACTGTCTCCTTTATTTCTTCTACCTTATCATTTATTTCATCGTCATTCTGTACACAGTTTGTTCTGGATGTGTGGAAGAAACCCATTGTACCTATAAATAAGAGGGATCTAAAAGTTGCATTGATATCTATAGGCTAATATCCATACTGCCGACGGGGGCAAAAATCAAAGAAAAAATTATCCATAAGCTAGTAACATACATTACAAAATACAGCCTCCTTGGGGTACACAAACACGCTTTCTGTAAGACCCACAGGACTGAAAACACCCTTGGTCAGGTACATGGATGGCTTGTACCAGTGTTTAGACAATGGCCATCTCACTGGTACAGTCTTCGTGAACCTGACCAAGGCATTCGATTTCATGGACCATGAAATTCTATTACATAAATTGTCAATTATGGGTTTAGGATTTTACACCCTAAATCGGTTTAAACACTACCTTGAAACTAGAACCCAGGAGGTTAAATACTAAAACAGGAAACCACACACTGATCAATTGGGTTCTAGTAAGCCTTCCTGACAGAGTCCATGCAACTGGGATCTTCTCCGACTCCCTAAGTGACCACTCCCTGGTCTCCTGCATCTGGAGTAACAGTTTCCCGAAAGTCTCCCCTAGTATCACTCTGTCTAGGGACTACTCAAAGTTAAACAACAGTGCCTTCCTAGAGGACCTCTCCAATGTGAACCGGAAGGGCTTAGGGACCATACAGGTTGTCAACCCTGCCCTCGACTCCGTGCTTAACAACTACACTGCCATTGTAAATAAGCACGCCCCACTGGCACAAAGGAGGTACAAAGGCCTCTGTTCAAAATAACTCTCACCTTCCCTCTGCAATTTAAAGAAGCTGAGGGATAGGGCTTGGAGAACTTACAAAACCTCAGGATGGCAGCAGGACTTGCTGGCATATAGGCAGCTGCAAAACTTTTGTAGGTCAACCTCAAAAAAGCTAAGGCTAACTACATGAAGGACCTGCAGGCAAATAATTTGCAAAATCTTAAGCACTTTTGAACTCAAATTGGGGATTAGACTGGAAAAATAATGTTATTACTTTTTGGGTGCGTTTCCTGTGTTTAGCCATCGATTTATAATGGGGGAAGGGGGACAGTAACATTACCTTGTATTACAAGATCTTTCCCCCAGTCTTCAGATTTTCAAATGTCAGTTTCTTATGTTGTCACATAATTTAACTGAGATTTGTCTAAGAGAAACAGTATTATACACAGCAGCTCAGGTTTGCAACTCAATAAAGTACTCGTGATTTTTATGTTTCCAAACCTAGAAGTTACTGGAAGCAATGACCCCAGAAACATGCTGAAGCAAGGGTTACCTTGGAATGACACTTGCAATAAAAAGAAGAGTAGACCCTTAGTCTACGGATGATGTGGTGGAGGAGGGCTGGGATTCTAGGGAGGGGAGCTACAGTGCAGCTTGCTACACTTGGGGAGGGCTGGGAGCCATGCAATGGAGCAGGTGACAAGGCTTTGGGGAGGGTGGTTCGGGCAACATACTGGACCGTGGGGACTCTGGGGAGGGGGTTGGGGTGCAACTTACTCGGTATAGGGAAGGAGTAAAAGGGAAGCAAATTCTGTTTCAAATAACCCGCAAAGCCGGCCCGGTGGCGCTGAGGGTTGAGGCGCTGGATGCCACACCTCGTGCTATGCCAGTGACCCGGGTTTGGGAACTGACTCGGGTTGGTGGGGGTCTGCTGGGGGAGGGAGGATGGAGCATCCCAACGGATGCTCTCCTCCCTCGGGGTGGGATGCCAGGGGTGCTGTGGCACGCCCGACGTCCTGAGAGAGTAGGTGGAAGCACCTACTCTCGAGGGCTCAGCGGCTTCATCTACCAGAGCCGGGAAGGGGGGATGCCCTTAGGTGCTTGAGAGGAGCATGCGTCAGCATGTTGACTCTCTGGACTTACGTCCTATGCGCTGGCATCTCAGGGGGCTGGGTTTGGGGAGGAATGAACACAACACAGAGGAAAAAGCCCTCCAGTTGCCTAGATGAAGTCCTCCGGAGCCAGTCTTGCCACCTGCCGACCAGGGCAGACCCAACTGTGCAGCTCGCTGCAGGGGAAAGAGGGAGGTAAGGGGGAGATCTCTCCTCGCCTCACCCGGGGGGGTAATCCGGGCCATCAAGAGCTCCGATGGCAGTGTGGCATGCTAGGGGCAGACCCAGATGGTCGGTGAGGGTTGGGAGGATGTCACTCCTTGAGGCCGGAAGGAGTGGAGGTTGGAAGGGATAAGTAGGAGCAGAAAAATAATAAGTAAAAAACTAAAATAAATAACCCCCAAAATGCACCTGAATTCATCAAATTTAAGAAACATTTTCTGGGGTTCTAGGCAGTCCCCAGACCACCGACCTATGGTTCACATTTTCTATCCTTTTATAGATGGTCTGCCTTCCCATCCACATCACTACTGGATCAACCCCTGCTTGCTTGGTTCATCTCAGATGTCTTCAGGGCCACTGATGACAGAAAAGCTACAAGAGCTATATTCATTGATTTTACTGAGGCCTTGACAGACTCAGCTACCCCCTGTTCTGCCTCATATACAAAATCCTGCATGACTACTTACCTAGCCTCAAGAATATAGTGGTACAGAGACCTCACAGTAGACTCCTGCAGTGCACGCCTCTGCCCAACCCCTTCTGGAAGTCCCCAGAGTCAAGACATCTACTGGACAGTGATCTTTTCAACACAAAGCCTCTCAGCTCTGGAACAAACTACCCTTCTCTATCCAGGAGAATACTTTGTTTATGTCTTTCAAAGATCCGATCAAAGAGTGCTTGTTCCCCAAAAATGTGCATACCTGTATCTGCAGAGCTATTTTGTACGTGCTATTTCCCCTTTGTCTCCTCCTCTTCCACTAATCAGAAGCCTAAAAGTGTCTATAACATATTTGAGATGTGCAATTATTATGGCACATTGGATTTCTTTTTGTCTGATGTACATCTGTATGTATTTCCATAACCACAGCACTCTTGTCATGCAACTTGTTATCTCTATTCCTTACTGCTGAACTGTATATTTTATTGTCTGAATGAGTGAACTGTCTTCTCCTGTTGAATGTAACTTACTCCGGGTCGCTCCTGAAACAGGGATGTCTGTCTCAGTGAGCCAACCCAGTTAAAACGTAATTAATGAATAAATAATTTGAGGGTTGTGTATCCGATGAAAAGAGGATTGATTGTGGGGTCCCACAGGGATCAATTTTGGGTCCTTTTTTAGTTTCTGTTTATCAGTCCTATTTCAACTATTGTTGTTAATTCAGGGCTATTGCTTTACACAGGTGATGCGGTCCTTCATTTCAAATTCAGTTCATGAAATTAATTTGAGTTTGGGGTCTGATACAACATTGAATGTGGGACAATAAATTAGCTATGAACAAGTCACAGTCTGCAATAAAAAAGAGTGGCCATGTAAATGGCCCAGTAAACACCAAAATTGTGCAATAAAGCTTTTTGGATAAAATACTTTTAACTGGACACCTTTCCTCTATTGTCAATGCACTTGTATGACAGTGTGATTCCTCTGATTCACATTCTTCTGCCACAGGTAAGTTGGGGGGTTCCTGCTATGCACACTTATACTGCACAAAGGTATTTTTTAATCAGTGGTACAAAAAAATTGGAATGACTTGCCAAGTGATTTGAGAGCTATTGTTAAACCAAATATTTTTTTATCTAAACTAAAGAAATATTTTTGTGAAGTATGTGACTGTTTGTATTTATTTATTTTTTTTACTTTCTTTATCCCCCGTCCTAGGCGGCCCTCCATCTCGCTGACCCCCCCAGCCCCATGCTCCCTGCTCACAGTGCACCTCCTGTCTTCCTCCATGGCTTACCCCCCTCCCCCACATGGCAGGGTGCTGGGGATCCTTCAGCCCACCGACACGGATCTGGTTTTGGGGGGTGCGTGCCATTCATGGGAGCGGTACCTTCGGTGGGGGTCGGCATACATCCAGCTGCCCAGGACATTTTCTCCTCCAGCTTTTCTCCCTCCCATCCCCCAGAGGCAGAGCATTTATGGCATCGGCAATGGCCAAGCTGTGCACACTTCCACCCACAGCATGCCGGCTGACTACTCTGCCCCCATCCCTAACGTATGGGACCCAGGCGCTCCAACACCCAGCCACCGCTAGGTGTCAGAGGCATGACAGCCTCTGCGTTGCTCCCTCCCTGAGAGAGGAGAGCTGTCCTCTGGATGCTCAGTCCTTTCCCACCCTGGCCGACCTGCTTGCACCGTGAACACGGGTCACCAGCGTGGCAGGAGGTAAGGCATGATGACTAAGCCCTCCATGTCACTGGGCTGGCCATGACTGTTTTTATAATGTATAATTTGTAATGTGTTCATATTGCCTGTTGTTTTGATTAACTATGAATCTGATCTCTGGCTTGACCCTGTAAAAGGTATTGTGGTGTCAGTGGTCTTACCTGGCAATGTCAACAAATAGATCTAATCTAAATCTAATCTAACATTGCTTAAAATACGGGGCACACAGCAGTGCCACCATGCATGACTGCCTCTGATTGGCCCAGCAGCATGGACATCAGTGTGCATGTGATGTTGCTTGTATATGATATCACCTTTGAATGATGGCCCTACATTGAATAAATGCCAAAAAAAGCTAGCATTCACAAATTCCTTTATTATGGAACTCACATCAGTAATGCTGAAAAGCATAAATACTGGACCTTTGAGAGGTAAGGAGATTCGGAGATGCAAGGAAAGAGCCACAAACAGCCCTTGAGACTCATGTTGCAGACCTTTGAAGCAAAGTGTGCATGGAACAGGGTGAGGACAGGGAAAAGCATGACAAATCTGGCATTTCTTTCTGCTCCCTGAATATGACCATGCAAGTATCAACATATTGCGCCTTGGCACCTGTTTTTCTTTATGCACTGTCGCGCTCCCATCCTGCTGGCCTCCCTGGCTCTGTCACCCCGGCCTCCCACAGGGCCTACCTTGCACCCTCACTTGCCCCCCCATCAAGGTTGGTAGGGTTCTGCAAACCCCCCATGTCAAGGACTCGGCAGGCAGTGCTGGTGCCTAAGTCACCAGGTGCAGGGCCTGCGGGAACCCGGAATCACCCTGCCAGCCATTCTTGTTCTACTTCTCTCTCTCCCCCTTGGTACAGTGGACGTGTACTGCCACCATGATGTCACCATATGTGCTTCTGTGTACTGTGCATCAATAGACACTTCTCTGCACCAACTGGGCATCCTAAGCCACCTGCCCCCGTGCTGCTACTAGAGGCCACTCTTGTGTTGGGCGCTGAATCCCTGTATGAGGAGAGCAGTCCAATGGATGTTCAGTTTACCTTCCCCTGCCTGACTTTCTGATGCCCGCAGCTCACTCCTGAACTTGAGACATTGGCGTTGCAAGCAGAAGTGCTGCTCTTGTATCAGCAGATTGGCAGGCCTTGGGCACCTGTATTAACTTTTCTTCTTTGTAACTGCAGACAAATGGTATCCATCAAGTGAGGACTAAAACAGACAGGACAAATCAATGAAGATCCATTGTAAAACAGGCTACTTACTGTGAGTCTTTTGATGTGAATATAATTAGCAGATGCCATTGTATTGTAACCATTTTTATTAGAGTTATTTCATTCATATAGAACTTTTCATCAAAATGTAATGAAGAAACAAAATATATTGACATAAACAATTACTAGTGACATATATGGATAGTGAGTGTTTGGGGTGGATGACGCCACCATGTCAACCGGGGCTGCACTGTGACCCTTGGGTACCCCATTGCCACTTTCACTAATACTAATCAGTACTAGAATTAGGGTGGGGGTCTACAGATGTTTAGTCCCCATAACTTATTTAACCCTTCAGTTTACTTATAATAGGAGGGTTCTCATTTTAAATATAGGGTCCCACAGGGCCTAAATTTCATAAAGTGTAATTTTAACACTCCACCGCTAAAGGCTGTTTATTTTATTGAATTTTGTAGCTCATAGAATAGTCAGCACATACATAGTTCAAAACAGGATTGAGTAAAAACAAAAAGAACAAGTCAAGCACTTAGGAATCCCATTACTATGAACTTGGGTACAGACCCATACAAGTAGTACGAAGGACTCCCAAGACTATAGGAACCTCCAGAGGCTCCCGGTAGACTCTCTGGTGGAGTACATTGGGGTCCCACCATTGGGAGGGTGAACCTGCTGAGCATTAGAGGAGTGGCATTGGGGTATTCAGGAGGTGGTGAGACTACTCAGGGTTGGTAAAAGGCTGGTGGGAAACAGAAGCAGAGCCTCAGAACCCCTGAAGGAGAAGGTAAAATGAAGAGTTTTTTTTTTAAAGGCACATATTCAGCAGATCTCTCTCACAGTGAATTTAATTAATAGATTTAAATCAGTCCAGCAAAGCATCATCAAACTGCTTCGTAAATACATTTATGAGGGAAAAAAGTGTGTTAAACATTTCTGCACCAAGGGCTCAGTTCTGAAAATTTGCACAGCACTGTGTGCACCATGCACACACTCAGCCAATCACATAGGTTACACTACACATCTGTGCTGGATGCCACAGCATTTTGCAAAATGTACAAACAGATTCACACATTTGCTTGAATAACAGGGTTAGTTGGGAGCATGATGACTAGTGTTGAACTGGAAGAGTCCAAAGGCCAAAAAGGCATGCAGGAGATCTTCAGATGAGGTGCGGGGTGGCTACTGTTGCCCCCTGGGAGGAGTTACCCAACAAACCACACAGACTCAGACTTGGAATTGCAGTATTTTTGTAAAAATCTTCAAACATGGTCTGCCTAAATGTGCTCTCCTTGAGTTCATCAGCAGTGTTTTTTCTGGCATTGTGTTTTGATTTACAGAAAATGCCATAAAGGGGATATGATGATTCTGCAGTTATTCTGCACAGTTGAATGGGATACCCACAATGTGTAGTAATCCCTGAAAACCAGGGGTTTCATCTGTATTACACAGATTGTCTTCCTGTTGGGAGACCAAGGTCTGGCCTCATCACTTCTTCTAAGAGGATCTTCCAAGGCCACATCAGGGGAGAAGGGTGCCATACTGAAAATGCCACTGGGATGCTGCAGCAGAGAGGGTGTGGGTGCAAATGTTTTTGTGGTATTGCATGTCTAGGCACTATATTGAGAATGTGGCCCTACATGCATTAATATAGCCTTTGGCATCTATCTTAATACAGTATTTGTAATTGACGGTAGAACATTTTTTTTTCAGTGCTGACAAATCATCATTCAAGGGGCTTCCCCCTCTTCCTTAATGCAGTTTGTAGATTTTTTTCATGATGCTGAAGTCAAAATATTCATCCAGGAAACCATTAACAACCCCAGCTGCACCAATGAGTGCTAAGATGATTATAATTGAGACGGCCACGTAAAAACCTGGCAACCTGCAAACAAAGAAAATGTCCAGTCAATAGAATTGACATAAAAGAAGCGCTTTCCTTTTTATGAGCTTATAGCCTTTAATAGTAAGAACACTAGGGAACAATTCCTTGTCTCTACGAAGTGGAGGATACCCTGCTCTATTCATTATAAAGCTGCCTGTGCCTGTAGGTCAGAGAACTTTGTAAAGCATCATATTTGGATACAATGTAGCTTATAGTTCACATTAGTCCTATATTTCTTTTCTCCAATGTTTAGTACTTAGGTCATTTGCAGGAAACCGGATTTTTTTTCCCTTGAGCATCTATCAGCTCTTATTGTTTATTCCTGACCTGTTATGATACTCTGTTTGTGACATCACCGGTGACAGACTGTGATGTCACAACAGAAGACTGTGACTTGATAATGAGAAATACGCTGTAGGAACAGATGAACTGTAAGGGGGAAATATCTTGTTTTCATTTAAATGTTCTCATTAGCCTCTAGAATGTATAAGAAACACAAGCTGTATTGTGTCTAAATATCATTCAGTGGTTCCCAGAGGCAGCAGCAGCTCTTCAATATCAGAAAATCTTGTAAGAGCTTTGCTATGGACCGCTTAACCACAGAAGCAAAATGTCCACACAGATAATCCCTTAGTGTATTAACATTATAGCTTGACACTGTCGATGTACATGTGCCGTTAGTACCGCTTCTACTCACTATGCTATATTAGCACCAGTATTGAAAACAAATTAACTCATGTTTTTGTGCCACTTTATTAAAGCTGTACACAATTATCGATCTTGCTTTTAGCTTTACTTTCAGTTATTCAGCTTGTTTATAACAATGTTCCTCTCATCTCCAACCTTTCTTTGCCTACATAGGTCAAGGTCGTTCCTGAAAAAGGTCCTTTGGACCAATATACTTACCTTGTTAATAAATAAATAAATAAATAAATAAGGACATATACTGTCTATGATACATTTACTAAGTATCTTATTTAATGAGAAACACTTTTATTTTTACAATTTATTCTCCCCAAATGGGGGGACTTACCTTTAAGCTTCCTCTTGGAGCACTGTTGCTGCCTCTACGTTAGTGCTGTGCTTCACCCTTGGTCCCTTCCTAGACTGCAGCTGTGGACTGAAGGGAAGGACAGGGCTGCCGGTTCTGAGCTCTGTGGTCAATGACTTGCAAGCCTCTGCTGCTCTGGCCTCACAGACTGGTACTGGGATCGGGCCGGGAGGGGGCATGTCCAGAGTCAGCATTCATTCTGCAGTGACTCTTAAAGCTACCTCGCTGTCATACACTTAAAGCTGCTCCCTATAGGAAGTATCACTTCAGAAGTGCCCGACAGCACTTCTCTGCCACTTAGCCATTCCATGGTCTCACTGGACAGCAGTGGAGACTGGGCGTTACTGATCCAGCCAGTCCACAGCCATGCTAAGGGATGAAACATGTGTGAACTAAGAGGTAAAGTGATGGATTACAAGGGCAGCCAAGTTTGTATTATTTCTCCCACCAGGACTGCTGGATAGGATTCAGAGGCTGCTCAGCCAGCTGGGGAAAATAAACTAATCTCAAGTTCAGCTTTGCATTAGTCCAACCTGCAAGCTGGGTCAGGTTTCAAGGCACTTGGGGTGCATGTTTTGCCCATGAAACTGACAGCTACTTAGAAAATGGGGTTTAACATAATTTCCTGTGTATGAAGTGTCAGCCAGATTGGTGCAGATGAAAGTAAATGTGAACTGGAGATCAGAACTGCCTTGGACAGAGGAGTCAGACGTGGGTGTCTGTCTGTAGGCAGCCATACAGTTGCAAGAGACTTCCTAGAGATCCCTGCATCAGGATTTCAGTTTTTTAATATAAACCCAAAGTGCCTTTGCAGGGCTTTGGGAAAGGAGCAGGGAGTGCTTTGCTTGCCCTCCAGTGAGTCTGGAGCCAGGGTATCCTTGCTTTGGAACTCTAGGCATGGGATAGGAGAGTGGTAGGCCTTGGCTTTCCTGAGGATGCTGTAAGGACTCACCCTGACAGGGATCCTTGCCATCAGTGGGCCTGAATAACTGCCCACTCCTTGGAGCAGGTGACGCAGAGTCCTCCCTTAGGGCGAGGAGGACCCAGATTTCACGGATCATTGTGGCTGACGTCCTTCTCCACCCGGAAACCTGTTTGGTCTGCTGCACCTGTAATCCAGTCTGCATTCAAGGAATCTGAGGGCGATGTCCCAGTGGAGCTGTCCTGCTGCAGGGGCTGTGAGAGGTTGTGAGTAGGGTACAATACCCAATCTTTCTTGTGAATATTAGGGCAAAAAAACAGGTGTTGCATCAGCATGGTGGCTGAAAAAAAGGTAATATTAAAAGCACACTGAAAATAGAAACACAGCTACAATTTATCTATAAAGAGAAAACTTTGCTATTTTCTCTTTATTACAATGCCTGAAGAAAATGTCAATTCTAAGTGTAACCCCCCGTGGGGGTTTACCTGTTTGCTCTTCGGGGCTGCCCCACTTCTCCCATTTTCCCCTCTCCTGGTCCTGGGACCAGTGTCCCCCTAGATCCTCCCTCCAGCCCCAGTACTGCATTTTAGCTGGAAATCGGGGCCAGAGGAGCTAAATCACGGAGCCATCACTCTCTTTGGCACTTGGGTGCAGGGTGGACGGTCCATTTATGTGCCAGAGTATATTTTATTTTTTTTTATTTTATTTAAACTTTTGTTTACCGGGTAAAAATATGAGCCAAGGCCCTTTTTCAAATGTGACCAGGGACCATAATCAATATTACAGTCAAGATGTAATACAATATATAGTACACTATTTAATACAATACAATTTTACTAACAAAAAGAACATAATCATGACAACGTACTAATAACAATACATTAATAACAGTCACACACCATCATACTTAAAAAATATTGTCTCACTGATGCTTTAAAAGCATTTTTTCCTTCAGTATGTTGTAAAGTACAAGGAATATTGTTCCAATATACAGGAGCATAATAAGAAAAAGCTTGCTGCCCTAATCTTGATTTTATTTTTGGAATAGTTAACATAACAGAGGCATTGGAGCATAATTCCCTATTTAGTATCCTAATATTTAACAGTGAAAACAAAGGAGAGACTGTACCCAAGAGCAAGATATTATAAACCAAGCAACTTAAACTATATTGAGAATATAAACATGGGGGAAGCCAAGATATAGCTAAATACATGTCACAATGATGTGTTCTATGTGGAAGCTTTAATGCAAATCTACATACAGCATGGAAGCTTTAATGCAAATCTACATATAGCATGGAATGTAATTGTTAACAAAGTGGCATCAGACTTGGCCAGATTTACAAATAAAAATGAATTATAATTCAACATTGTCAACAAGAAGCTTTGACTTATTGCACATCTGGCTTCCCTTGTTAACAGATCTAGCAACTTAAACAAAGCCCCCAATCTTTGATTTACATTTCTACAAACAGTTGTAATATGTAATGTATAAGATAGACAAGGATCCAAAATTAGTCCTAAGTACCTAAATTGGAAAACCTGCTCCAACATAACACCCTTGTGGCTTACAATCTCAAGAGAACTACTCTTGTTTAACCTATACTTCGAGCCAAAAGGATACTCTTTGTTTTCCTTGTATTTAAAAGAATACAATGGGTCTTGTTTTTATTGTTTCTAACCATTTCTAACCATTTTTTCTTCCACAGCTATTCCTTCTCCAGGTACCCTGACCCTAGCGCTTCCCCATAGTAAAGCTGTGTTTTGTTGTTTGAAATTGCTGTGTGAAGGGTGCTTTGTGGAAACTAACTGTAAAGTGTATATGGTATTGGGAAACTGTTTGACATCCAGTGTGTGAGACAGTTAGAAGGGGAGATGGGTAGGTACCAGCCATACATCTGGCCCACTGCAATTTACTCTGGGTGGAGGCACCATACTATTTAATTTTTTTCTTTGGGATAGAACCCCTGAATACCACTGAAGCAGGACTCAGGCCCCTTAACCTGTGTGAAGGTCAACAGGCAGGGTAGCAGTCCACTGGCACAGACAGCGCCTGGGCTACATAAGTGAATTTACTATTTCAGTGTGCATTTAATATTACCTTTTTGTTTCATTATGGCATGCTAGTTCTACAACTTGGGCACCCCTGTGCGATCTTAAAGGGACACTGTAAACCACTTTTGTATCATATCATTTCTAGTTGAAAACCCACGTTTTATGATTGATTATTCTCACTAAAATTCATTGATGCTGCTTGTTGTTTTATCTGCTTCTTTGCTAAGTAGAACTGAAATGCATGCTAATGGTGTCATTATATCCAGACTCGTTTTGTTTCAGATAAGCAGATTTACTCTTCTTGCCTACTACCCAAACATTAGGAACACCCTAAAACACTGCAGCCACTAATGATACAATAGTTTTGTTTCCTCCCACTGTATCATATGTAGCTAGACTCTGATAGGGTGTTCCTAAGTCCAGAAAAGATGCATTTTCATTTCATTTTTTCATTTTTATTGGTTATACTGGAAAGGCATGTGAGCATTGCTGCCCATTTACACAAGTGTCCAGTTACATACAACAATCATGTGGCATGACATAGGCTAAAACATTTAACTAACAGCGAGGGTTAATACAATGGTACATAAAATCAGGATAACATAGACTGAAGCGCAAACCATGAACTAGCCTTGGTGAATTAACAAATACAAGGTGACACTAAGCATTTAGTAAGGGTTTAACAATAATATAACAGTGGGAAACAAAAAATTTAAGTGCAATCTAAAAACTAGCCTAGGTGGATTAACAATACTACAAGTGCTAGAAACAGAGGGTAAGTGCCAGAGGTGGCTAACCAGAGGGTGAGGGGAAAAGAGAGTGCAGAAAGGGTGCCAGATTAGGGCTGTGAGCAGGTGCAGGTGGGAGAAATGTCTCCTGATATTGTGTTTGAAGGCATTTGTGGAGGGACAGAGTTTTAGTTCTGGAGGGAGAGAGTTGAAGAGCTTGGGGCCCATAAAAGAGAGTGTTTTCTGGCCTTGAGTGGTCTGGCAGAAAGGAACAGTGAAAGAGAGTGGAGGACAGTCTAGTGGTCCTGGTGGTGGTGGTGGCTGTCTGGAAGAGAGGTGAGGCAATCAGGGAGCTGTCCACGGGAGAGTTTGAAGAAAGTTTGAAGAAGAAGGTGGCCATCTTGCATTTGGGGTGGGCCTCAAGGGAGGGCTGACTGTGAGCTTATAAAGGTCACAGTGATGTGTGAGTTTAGGGAGACCATAAGCAAAGTGGATAGTGTTGTGGTAGGAGCTTTGAAGTTTTGAGAAATTTTTTAAGGAGAGGCGGGGTAGGGAGACAAGTGAACCATAGTCGAAGACAGGAAGGAGGAAGCTGGAAACTAAGAGGGATTTGGATTCCCTGTTAACGTAATGCTTGGTTCTGTGGAGGATACTGAGGCGTTAGTGGGCTTTTTTGATTGTGAGGCTAGCGTGAGCATCAAAATTGAGGTGGCTATCCAGGAGTAAGCCAAGGTACTTGAATTCACTGACTCTTTCAATGGAATTACCAAGGTTGTCATAGAGGGAGAGGTCAAAGCCAAGGGGTTTTTGGGGCTGGAGAAAACCATGAACTCAGTTTTTTTGGAGTTGAGTACAAAACCTTTGGATGTGAACCAGGTGTAAAGTCTGCTGAAATTGAATTGGAGTTTGTTAATGACAGCATTGTTTTTTTGTCCTGACAGAAAAGGGCTGCATCATCAGTATAGAAAATGAGTTTGGAGGAGGTGCAGATGTCAGGTAGGGAGTTACCGACCAGAGAGACGACAAGATGGCCCAGGATGGACCCTTGGGGGATGCTGTATTTGATGGGTCAGGATTCAGAGAGGACACCACCAATAATGGTGCAATGGGATCTGCCCGTTAGGTAATCCTTGAACCAGAGGCAGACCTCAGGTGAGAAATGGAGGCTAGCCAGGGTATGGGGGAGGACTTCATGATCAACAAGGTCGAAGGCTTTGGTGAGGTCTATGAATGCAACACTGGTGTACAGGCCTTCATTGTTAGCTTTGTCTATGGAGTGGGTGAACTTGATGAGGGCAGTTTCGGTATTGTGTCGAGCATGGAACCCATGCTGGGCCTCTGTGAGCAGATTGTATTTGGAGAGGAGTTCTGTGGTTTGCCTGTGGACCACTTTCTCTAAAATTTTTGAGAGAGGCAAGAAGGGAGATGGGACGGTAGTTGGATACTAGATCCTTGGAACAAGATTTGTGAAGAGGTTTAATAATGGTGCACTTCCATGCTTTGGGAAAGGACCCAATGCAGAGGGAGTGGTTGAGGATGTTAGTGAGAGGGATGGCCAGGGAGTCACAGACAAGATGGAGAACTCTGAAGTCAGTGTCTGCACCGTTGGATGGTCTTGGGTCATTTGTTCTGATTAACTTGACCACTTCACCAGGGGTTAGGTATCTGAAATGGAACTTAGGGCGGGAGACTGGGAGGGGTGCAGGGGTAAACGAGGTAGGAGTGGAGCTGAGCTTGTACTGGTCGAGGCTACCAAAGTATTTATTGAAAAGGGAGGCTATTTTGCTTGGCTCGGTGGTGGTTGTCCCTTCAGAGGTGAGACAAATATGTACTTCAGAAATTCCCCTACCAATAAGGTCCTCCTAGGGTTCCCCTGGGCAGCACGTTGTTTTTCCAGTACGAAGGAGGATTTAGCAGATCTTGTGGAAGATTTGCACTTGTTCCTGAGCTGTGTTGGTTCATATGAAATATTTGCTTTGGGATCCCCACCACCAGCCTTCTAATGGTACTGTACCAAGGTCTGGCATCAGGGCTGCAGTTGCCTGCTGCATGCATGTATTAGACACTATGCTCTGAAAGGACCTTGGGTAACTGGTGCATCAGTAAGACATGAAGCAGAGACTGTGAGTGCTCACTGGAAGGTGCTGGGATATTGCTGGGAAGTGTGAGAAATTGTGTTGCACTTAACCACCTCCTTTTCCCTATCTAGAGGCTGTTTCTCTCCCCTAATAAATCTCTGTTTGGGTTTTAATTACATTTACTGTGTATATTGCTCTAACCACCTGTTGCTCAGATTGATAAGTTGAGGAGTAAGTATATTGGTTGGGGGTCCCTGTTACTGTGGATAGGAACATACAAACATATGAAAGTTGCCAGCAGAAAAAACAGCCCAGTTGCGTGGAGGGCCGAGGTGTCTAATACCTTATCTCCTGCCACACTGGTGACCCGTGTTTGAAAAATGCACGGGTTGCCAGGGGGTGGTGGGGTGGGAAAGGATTGAGCATTCCTAGAATAGCTCTCCTCTGTGGGCTCTCTGGGGGATGGGATGGTAATTGCATTGACCCTTGGCTGCCACTTGGTGGAGACCCAGTGGCAGTGCAGGCAGAGAGTGGCTTGAAGGGCAGGGCCTTCGATCTGTGGGACATGCATGCCTACGTGTGCACTTTCTTCTGATATGAAGCCTTGGCAGGGGAATGGGAGAAAATGGAGACAGGATCCCGAGGCAGGATGAAGCCCTACACTCCTCCTCAGACCCACACCACCACCTGGATACCTGGAGCTGCACTTGACTTGACTGGGGGAGGTGGCACTCCTTTCTTCACCCTGCCACAGGGGGGCAAGCCATGGGGGAAACAGGCCCCGGGGTCAGGCCAGGGGAGGAGGGTGCCAGCCACGGGGAGGGGGGTCAGGAGCTGAAGAACACGCTGAGGGAGTAAAAAGCTATATAAAAAAGACAGGCATTTTCCGGCCCGGTGGCACTGAGGCTGAGGCTGAACACCACACTGCACCACACTGGTGCCCTGAGTTCGCTGATGGACCCGGGAGCCAGGGTCGGTAGAGGGAGAGGATGGAGCATCTGGAGGACAGCCTTCTCCCATGGAGGTCCGGGTTTGCTCGGCGTCCTGGCAGCCCCCGATGGAGATCGAGGGCATTGCAGGAACACCAAGCCAGACAAGAGGGATGGAGCATGGCAGACGCCAGCAGGGCAGCTGTGCGTGGGCGTCATTGCATGCTGCACTATGTGGGGGCAAGACACAAGGAGAAAACCCCCCACCTTCGGCTGAGGTGAAGGCATTCACCAGTGGTCCCAGCTACATGCCCAGTGTTGGCCACTCCTTCCAAATCTCCCTCTGGGGATTCTGGGCCTCTTGGTCTGGCGGGGGAGGTCCCCAGGTCCTGATCCCGATGCAGTATGCAGAAGGAGTGGTTCAGGTGGGCGGTGGAGCTGAGGAACCGAGCATGGACTGCCTGAGAGATGCCCCGGTAGGTGGGTGGGTGCATAAAGAGATTCACAAAAAAAAAAAAGACAGGCATTTGTCAATGCCGAACGTTTGACGCTTGGTAAACAAGTTGTTTTTGTAAATTCTGACCCTAGCTTCTGAAGATACTTGTTTTAGGATACATCTCATAGACAGGACATGTACCATTTATAGTATATTGGTGAAATGACATTTCTTACCAGAGGTGCGAAAACACATTTCGTCCAGAATTTTAAAAATGACACATCACATTTTTGAGGTGGCATGGAATAATGGCTGTGTTGAAAGTTTTGAGTCAAAATATTGAACATTAGTGAAGTTATGAGTGAACGCTGAAACAGTGTAACATTCAGTCATAACCTGGGCATTTTACCATATTTGTACACCACATTTTCAGCATAGTCTTCTTATTACCTAGGGACGCTATGACTAGCATCAATTAACATTTGCAGCCTATTGGCTAAATTGGATCATCTTCAAGTGTGGCTAAACCAGAATAATCCAGACGTCCTCTCCCTAGTGGAAACCTGACTCTCGCCAAAGATTCCTGACGTCTCACTAGCCTTAAATGGGTATACCCTCTTCCAACTTGACAGACTGGGAAAGGGTGGTAGTTGTGCTATCTACGTAAAAGATAACATACAATGTCTTGCCCTCCCCCAAATAGACACCGGAAATACTGCACAAGCCCTTGCAGTCCGACTGCTGTTGGGTGCACATAGCAAGCCTCTAACGGTAGTCTCAGTCTACATTCCCCCGAGAGAATGATTTGCTGGCTTCTGCAAGATCATTGACTGTCTCAAAGGTTTAAAACAAAACTGGGAAGTGGTAGTCCTGGGTGATTTCAATGTAAACTGGCTCTCACATGACGCAGTCCAATACAAAGATGCCCTGAAGAGTGTCAACGTCACTCAGATGGTCACATCACCCACTAGGGTCAACTACCGGTCAAGATCCAGTACACTGCTTGACTGGATCCTTACAAACCACCCTGAATGGATCTCCGATACCACTGTCCTCGCAGACTCTTTAAGCAACCACTCCCCTGTCACCTGCAGCTGGGCCAACAAAGCCCCTAAGCGCCCCCCCCCCATAACCCTAACAACTCATGTCCTTAAACGAGGACAGCAAAACACATTCAAAACCTACCTTAAAAACATTGACTGGTCCACCCTTGACTCCCTTAATAAAATGGACCAGGCACTGGACTGTTTCATTACAATATTTAATGATGCCTGTGACATTTATGCACCAATCCGTAAACGTAAAATTAAGGGCACCCACAAGTCCTGGATCTCTCCCATGCTGCTAAGCATTATGAACACTATAGACCATCTATGGCAATGAGTCAAGGCCACTGGCAATCAATCAGACATCCAGAAATACAAATCAGCTAGAAACATCTGCACCTTAGAGATCAGACTAGCTAAAATTAATTATTTCAAAGCCTGCCTCTCTGAGTCATGGGGCAATGGTAGGAAATTCTGGGATAACCTAAAGGACCTAACTGGGAAACCAAGCAAATCCTCACCCTCCATGCTTTTAGTTAATAGAGAAATCACCTAGGACCATAAAACCATAGCTAACGCATTTAACAGTGTGTTTTCTGATCTCAGCAGCGTCCTACCACTTGACTTCATATACGCAACTGATGGCAATGTAAAATGTGGTGCAGCCACTAACAAAGTCTCCCCCACTGGCCACCCCCATTCTATTTTAAGGTAGTCACCATGGCCAAAACCAAAAAATATTTCCTGCGGGCAATAGGCAAATCCAGGCACAGCAATGACACTCTGGACCTAAAGCTAATTGCCCTCACACTAGGTGAAGTCATGTTGCCTGTTACAAAACTCCTGAACCTATCCCTCAGCCTAGGACAATTCCCCAGTAGATGGAAAGCCGCAGTAGTCATCTCTGTCCACAAAAGTGGTGACAGTGCCCTCCACTCCAATTACCGCCCTATATCGATCCTGCCCTCCCTCTCCAAGGCTTTAGAGTGAATTATTTCTGACCAACTGGTCGGCTACTTTGGAAAGTACATAATCCAGTGCCCTCAGCAGCACAGATTCTGGTGGGTGCACAGCACCACTACGACACTACTGGAATACACCGGCTTCCTCCATGGGCCCCTAGACAATAGCCAGCTAGTGGGGTCGATTTACATTGATCTTACAAAAGCATTTGATACAGTCAATCATAATGCCCTGCTCAATCCACTGGCCTATCAATGGATGCAGTGGGATGGTTCAAAAGCTACCTCAGCGACCAATCACAAAAGGTAAAAATTAACACCCTTTCCGACAGTACACAGGTAGGTATCGGAGTGCCACAAGGGTCGATCCTAGGCCCCCTACTATTCAGCCTCTTCCTGAACTACCTTCCACTAGTCTGTATGGAACAAATACTTTTATATGCTGATGATGCCATTATTTTTTCCAAAAGTCGAGACCCACACCAGTTAGAAGCACAACTCCAAAGGGACTTTTCCACTGTTGAGGGCTGGTTAGCTAAAAATGAACTACTGTTGAACTATAAAAAAAACAAGGTCATAGTATTCGCAAACACCCACAGCAAACACAAGTCATAGCAACTGACAATACTAAACACAGTAACTCCACTAGAGCAAGTATCTACCTTTAAATACCTAGGCGTAACCCTGGATAGTTCCCTGTCCTTCGCACAGCATGTTGGTAGTATCGTCAAGGCTGTCAATAACGGAATAGGCCTCCTCTATAGGCATTGCCATAGCATGACCCCTGATGCGCTATTACTCGCATTCAAAAGCTCCATCCTATCCATCTTGGACTATGGCCTTGTGATGAATGGGGCAGCCTCTGACACCACTCTAAAAAGAATCAGCAGGGCCCTAAATAAAGCCTGCAGGCTCACACTGTAGGCACATAGACTTACCCACACCTGTAATCTCTATGCGCAAACCAACTGGCTTACCCTCCAGGGCAGGATTCACTACCAAGTCTGTCTCCTTGGAAAAACAACAAGCCTCGGCTTAACCCCACCCTTACTCCAGAACCTCCTAACCCCAGAGGCCAACCCACACTGCAGTAGAGGTATGTCTAAGCAATTGTTGAAGGTCCCTTTCTTCTGAACCTCTCAGGCACAACGGTCCTTTGCTTACTATGCCCCAGTGGCTTAAAGGAAAACTGTCATTTGCAGGGGCTCCTTCCCCTGTAAAGCTTACCCTCCTATTTAGCTTTTATGAGAAAAGTGGCTTTTTTCTCACGCTGCAAAGTAGTGTAACATCCCTACAAATGGGGGCTCCTGAAAAGAACATAATACACTGAGTTGATATCAGCTTATTTTCAAACATGTCCGGGTCAAGAAATGTTACAGCCGCAGTACTTGGTAACATTACATGTAGACATATATGTAACCCCCCTACAAATGGGGGTTCCCGAAAAGTCTTCCTTGAGCTTGCTTAAATGCTCACTGCCAGGCTGGTGTCCAGCGTTTTAGCAGTTTAAATGCATTGCCAGAGAGTGCCTGTATAGCCTCTGTGTACTGCCTCTTTAAGAGCTGCCTGGATTGCAGTCATAATCAATCTGAGAGGGAGCTCTGTTAAAAGATGTACTTGTTTGCTGATTATTTGTTAGAGCAGTATTAATATTGCAATTTGTTCTAACCTGCCTGCTTTGCAGCATGGACAGTTCTGTTTGTGTCCATCATCTTGGTCCTGGACTGCTGAAATGGCCAATCAGTACCTTTGGGGACTCTAAAATGGAGCCTGTCCCAGGGGGTTTGTGGGAGCAAAATTCTGTAGGAATTGTAGTTTTTGCATTTTGTCGCCAAGACAGACCTGGAGGGGGAGCCCTTGTTGTGACTGGTAGAAGAATCAGTCAACTGAACCTTTTGAATCTTGGGGAAATTCCCAGGCTGCTTGCAGTTAGTTTCGGTTTGAGTTGGGAAGTGAGAGGTAATAGCTTGTGATAGTCAAGCAGCAATCCTGTGTGGATTCCCGTGGGAGAAATGTGAAAGGGCTGAGTTTTGGCCTGCCTGTCTGCTTGCTGTCCCTGAAAGGGAGCAGAGATTCGGACTGAATCCAAATTGTGAGGACGATTTAAGCCACAGAACTATGACCAGGCTTTAACCTGAAGAAGACCGAAGATTTGCTGAATGCGATCGGCCTGTCAGGATTTCCAGCCACCTTTGAACTCCTAGTTTGTGCAGACACTCTGTAATTGCAACCAGATAGCAATCTGCCTGGTACAGTGGAATTTCTTACATGTAAAAGTGCTGTGTGCTGTTAGTGGGTCGTGATTTGGTTTCCCACTGTGTGCTGAACTGTGTTCTACTTGCTGGAGGCTGCATCCAGCTCCCATCGACTGAATCTGTATTCATCTCCATTGGGCCTGGGCTTTGCCACACTGGCCCAGCCAGACTACCCGCTGCACAGAGAAAGTCATCGAGGAGAGACCTGCCTGGGGATCATCCCCCTGCTCATGATTTGAACAGGAATGATGCATCGGTGATTCGTGTGGGCCCTGCTTCTCCTGGCACTCCAGTTCAACAACCTGCTGTCTCGATTTCTTCCTGCCTGTGTCCTGTATTGGGTATCATGAGTAAACATCAGGGTAGCTCCTTGCAACAACAGCTAAATCTAAAGTGCTGTTATCTGATTGCTTTGTGGTCTTTTCCTTTACGAACTGAGCCCTCCGGCTCCGGATTACAAATAGTGTCTGTTGTGCATGTTGCTTTCTTCCATCACAGGGCCCCAACCAGCTGTGAGCCGGCCTACCACGGGCAACGTCCCTGGCTAGCCCTCTGTCTTCCTACCTGGGTACCCAGAGTGTGTGACTGTGTAGGGACTCTGAAGTGCATGCATAACTGTCTGACTGATATAGCCTTCAAGCAAATCAACCTGATTACGCCCCTCCCTTGTTTAAGTCCCCTGAATAAATCAGATCTAATTCTTTTTGCATTTAACCTGCCTGTGGTTCCAGTTTGTGCCAAGAGTACTGTACTGTTGCTATTTGCTGTGCATAACCTTGTTTTACAGGGGGTCCCCAGGGTCAAGCTAGAGAAACCAGCCCTGGTGGTAAGTGCAAACAGTGTGGGTAATTGCATGGTCAATAAGGGTCATTGTGAAAGTGATTATTGTATATTGTTCAGGCCACTAGAAGGGAAAGAGGGGGGTTACCGTGTCCCAGAGGGCTGTGCCCAGGTTAGGTTGACCACTAACAACCCTGACCTCCGGGTGGAGGCACCCGTGTCAGTACCCAGGCCCCTTAACCTGCTACTAGCCAAGCAGGCAGGGGTAGTAGCCCTTGGGATAGTGCCACCTAGGGGTTACATCTTGGAGGCTCACCGCTGGGATTTTGTGTCTTCTAGTGGCCAAAATTACGAATTATTGTCAAGCATAAATGGCTACCCCAACAGAAGTGGCTGTGCACCAGTTGGTGGGATGGTGTGTGGGGCAAGAGATTGACCCCCATAATGCTTTGCTAACACTGGATATACCTGTGGGCATTAGTAAGGACACTGTTGAAGGGGCACTTTCTAAAGCTGAATGTTTGAAAAAAGCTGTAGTGGTGGGTCGACAGACTGATTTAACTGCCCAAACTCTCATGGCCTTGGTAGAGTGTAGCGACCCCTGGACAGTTCAAAGGTGCCCCAGACTATCACTCCAGAAGGGTTCCCAGTGCCTGGAGGATGATAACCAAAGATAGCAAGGCTCCTTTAGAGGATGAGCCCCCACCATTATCTGAGTCTTTTGAGGAGAAGTTTGCCAAGTTGTTACTGGAAGAGGGCAAAACTGTGGAGGAGTTAAAAAACATTATTCCTGCCACCTGGGAGTGTCACCTCCCCACTGTCCACACCCGCCCCAGCATCTGTTCTTTCACCAACTTCTGTACCTGCCTCTGAGCCAGCAAGTAGTCATGGCCGTTACCGCAAGCTCTAGGTATTCTCTGGCATCCACCCTACTCCTAATGGGGAAGTTGACCTGGAGACCTGGATAGACTTCGCTACTCTTGCGGTACAAGACTGGAAATGCTCAGTGGCCAAAAAAAGGGCCCACCTTGGGGAAACCTCCAGGGACCTTCCCTACATACGTTTCGCTCCCTGAGATCCTCTGACCCTGATGCCAAAGCCCAAGAGTACATAGTTGCCCTTGAAAATGTGTTTGGGGGCACCACTAGTGCTGAGGCCTTGAAATGGAAACTTAAAGATGTTAGACAACAGCCAGGGGAATTATTATCTGCCTACATGGATCGATTAGAGGGAATTCTACAAACCATTTTTTGGAAAGGAGGCTGGGCCTCTAATGAAGTGGACCAGGTAAAGCTGGATCATATACTCTGCTCTGTCCGGCACTCCAGCTGGGTGTTGCTCAAACTGCAACTGCATCAAAGGAAATCTGGTCCCTTGCCCTCCATGTGTTGATGAAGGAGGTACATGAAGTTGAGGAGGAGAAAGACTTTTCGGAGCCCTGCACAGTTGTAGCTGCTGCAACCCCTGCTGCAGACATGGGGTCAGTTGCTGATGGCCTGGAATCACCGCAATCACATGACAGAATCCAAGAACTAAATGTCAGCCCCAGGGGACCCAGCCAGAGAGGGACTGCTACGGATTCTCCACCATGGGATGAACTGCTGAAGGAGTTCAGAGAAGCAAAAAACAGTCTCTTTATGAAGGCCACTCCTGTGAGTACAGGCCCCGATCCTTCTCCGACTGCATCTGCTATGGGGTTGGGGGTGCATACCCAGGCATCTCCTGCTGACAGCAGCTCAAGAATTGATGTCTTGACTATGGACATGAGAGAATTAACGAGAAGTGTTCAAATGCTCACCACACCGCAGACAGAGGTGGAACCAAGGTTTTCTGTTGGCAGAACCCCCGCCTCAGCTCCCAATGTGATGTCTCAGTCACACCAGACCCCAGAAAGCATATTTTGCCATAATTGTGGGAAGGATGGGCACATGAAGAGAGAATGCTGGTTCCCAAAAGACCTAGATAAAGTTGTATACAGACTTCAAGGGGAGCTTCGGAAAGCGAGACCATGGCCGAGGAGCACTGGAAATGACCACAGTGCAGGATTGAGAAATCCTAACTCAAATTTCTTTGTGGCTAAATCATCTGTCCAGGCCTCTGCATCTGCCTCTCCAGACTGGTCCAGAATAGTAGGCCCTTCGATGGAGACTTCTGTGACTGTCAATGGTATCCATGCTCGGGCCGTGCTCGATAGCGGGTCGCAAGTGACCATTGTATTCCAGGACTGGTATGACAAACACTTATCTGATGTGCCACTACAGTCTCTGGAAGGTTTGCATGTGTAGGGCCTGAGTGACATGTCTTATCCCTACCTAGGATATGTCCGGCTCTGGTTGTCTTTCTCTGTGACTGTAACTGGTGTAGATGAACAAGTAGAGACACTAGTCCTGCTGTGCCCTCCTACGGGATTGTATGATGGGATTCCCTTGCTCATTGGGACCAACGCCCACATGTTTGGAAGACTAGTGCAGTTGTGTCATGAAAAACAAGGGAAACGGACTGGGTGGGCACTGAGAATCCCAGCCCTGATAAAGAGAGCCTATAATCTACAAAAACGGACTATCGAAACCGACGGAGATGAACTGGTGGGGATAGTGTGGAAGAAAAATCTTGATTCTCTGGTACACTCTCCCAATGCTCAGTACACCATTCAGGGAGAGGTTCGCATTAGAAAGGAAGTGGAAAGTAAAATATTAATGTTGGATGCACCGGGTGATGGAAAGCTACCAGAGGGATTATTGGTTAAATGCAGCATTTTGCCTGTCCGTGCCCATGCCTATGCATGACGAGTGATGGTCTAGGTTCAGAATGTGTCAGATCGGGAGGTTCAGTTGAACGGAGGGTGCCTAGCTACAGTACACTGTGCAGACACTGCTGTATTACCCAGCAACAAGTACTCTGGTGAAAAAGAAAGAGTGACCCCGACTTTTTTGACTTTGGTGATTCCCCGTTGCCAGCTCAATGGAAGGCTAGAATTAGCAAGAAACTCGCCCAGAGAGACTAAGTGTTTTCGTTAAAAGAATGGGACGTGGGGTGTGACCAGGGTGTAGAGCATCACATACACCTGCATGATGACCGGCCATTTCGAGAAAGATCCTGACGCCTTGCCCCAGCAGACATAGATGATGTTAGGAGGCACCTGCAGGAAATGCTCACTGCTGGCATTATACAAGAATCAAGGAGCCCATATGCCTCTCCCATTGTGGTTGCATGTAAGAAGAATGGGTCCATGAGGATGGGTGTTGATTATCGAACCCTGAACCGGCGGACCATCCCAGATCAGTACACCATGCCCCGTATACAAGATGCCCTGGATTACTTGAATGGGAGCATATGGTTCTTGGTATTGGATCTTTGCAGCGGATATTACCAGATTCCGATGGCCCCAGAGGACCATGAGAAAACAGCCTTCATCTGTCCTTTGGGGTTTTATGAATTCCTGAGAACACCACAGGATTTCGGACACCTCGGCCACCTTTCTGCGACTGATGGAACGTGCAATGGGAGATTTGAACTTGCTGGAATGTCTAGTGTACCTAGATGATGTCATTATGTTCGGACGCACATTAGAGGAGCATGAGACCCGACTGTTTAAAGTGCTGGACCGATTGGAAGACTTTAGCCTCAAGCTATCCATCGAAAAGTGCCAGTTTTTTCAAACCTCTGTGAAGTATGTGGGGCACATAGTATCTGCAGAAGGAATAGAGACCGATCCCAGTAAGGTTGAGTCACTGACTACTTGGTCCCAGCCCCATAGCTTGAAAGAACTACAATGTTTTATGGGGTTCTGTGGCTACTTCCGCAGGTTCACAAAAGACTATTCAATGGTGATTCGCCTTCTCCTGAATCTTACCCAGGGTTACCCCCCTACCAACTGTAAATACAAGAAGGGAGCTGTCAAAGAACCAGAGAAAGTGTACTTCCGCACAGGTGAACCTTTTGGGCCCTGCTGGACACCCAAATGTGAAGCAGCCTTCCACAAAGTCATATGTCAGCTCACCCATGCCCCCATCCTCACCTATGCTGACCCTACCAAGCCCTGTGTGCTGCTTATGGATGCTAGTCTGCAGGGCCTAGGAGCTCTGCTGTATCAAGACCATGAGGATGGTTTGAGACCGGTCGCTTTCAACAGCAGGAGTCTGACCCCATCGGAGCAAAACTATCCTGTGCACAAGTTGGAGTTCTGTGCCCTAAAATGGGCCATCATTGATCAGTTTCATGAGTACCTCCTTGGGGCAAAGATATTGGTGAAGACCGACAATAACCTGTTGACCTATGTACAGACTTCAGCTAAGTTAGATGCCACTGGGCACTGGTGGCTCTCTGCCTTATCAACCTATGATTATGCAGTCGAATACAGACCGGGACTGAACCATATTGATGCTGATGCCCTGTCATGAAGGCCCGCTTCCAAGAGTGATTGGGTCAGGCTGTCTGAACCTGACATCCGAGCATTGTGCCAAAAGTTTGACAGAGATGAACAGATGTCTGCGGACACAGTGGACTGTCTAGTAGATTGCTTGGGCCCTCCTGATACCTGCATACCGGCTGCCTATTGGCAGGGCCCCGTGTTTACTGCGGCAAAGTGGACCTACATTCTGCAGCAGGACCTCATACTTTCTGCGGCAGAACAACTGCTGATTCTACGGCCATTCTGCGGCAGATAAATTGTGGTTAAATAGCATACCTTCAAGGGGATTAAGTCTTAGTTTACCCCTTGACTGCCTTCGTGCAACCACTCTGCTACACTAAAAGTGGAACAGCAGGCCATTTAACAGTATGTAGTCTTCTTATCACAAATATTAAACTGCAATAACCCAAACCTGGTGCAACCATGGGCATAAGTGTTCTCTTTTAATGACTTTTCCCTCCCACCCCAAATTTGAAGGCTCATCTGTTCTGGAAATTGGTGGCTTTTGTTGTTCTCCTAGGTTATAATTGGAGGAGGACATAAACACTCAGCTAAAACTACACAGAAGGCAAAACCTGCTTGGATTTTTTCTGGTTTATACTTACAGTTAGCAGACATAACGAGACACTCCAGCTTGAAAACCTTTTTATTTTTTTTCTGATTTTGATCAATGTTCTTTCAGATTATAATTTTTTTAAACTAGGAATACCCCAACTATCTTTCAACAAACATGTTGAGTGCAGTGTGCAAATGTGTGTGTGTGTGTGTGTCTTCCTATAATAGTGATGGAGTGTGTAACTTGCAGTGTCTGTAGGATTTGTTGACTCCTGATTTTTCTTTTGGGGAACACACTAAAAAATACAAGCAAGTCATTCTTATTAAGTTGGAGTAACCTTGGTTAGCATGTTCTCTTCTCCCAGCAACTCAGGGAGTGGTGGTGGTGTTCTTCAGTCAGTGTCCCTCATTTCACTTATGTATAGCAGCAATCGATACAACTCTCCATTCTGATTTGTTTCCTTATCTGCTCGCTCCAGTTCTAATATAACCTGGTCCCCAAAATTACTGCAGCTGGGCAATTTGACCCTCCTTAAGAATTGAGCTTGATGCCACCACGTAGCTGCAGGTTCAAATCTGCCAAGAAATTATTCTCACACTTGCAGGTAAAGATTTGCAGCCCACAAATCAAAACTGTGATCGATGTTCATCAGTGGGGACCAAGTCCTCTGCTCAGTCTGCTGCCAGCCACATGTTTCTGTAATCAGCTCCTCCTCCGATACCTGCCACCACACCAAGATTGATTCCACCTCCATGGCCACCACTGAATCTTCTCACTTCTTGACTACTGCTCGCCTTCCAGTTCTTCCTTCCAAATTCATCTTCCAGGGAATCAGCGTGCACTGTGAACGGCCTCACAATGAAAAATTAACATGGTTGAGATAGCCACACCTACACAGCAGCAACTCATAACTGCTGTGGACTTAATCAAGCTCTGCTACTCTTGTGTCAGTCTCCCCCCCCCCCAATACTGGCTGGATGGAGTTATATAACAAGTGCCAGCATGAGTCAAGATGCCATGTGGCCACTAGCCTTTCGGCTTTGTAGTGGCCGGCATCAGTTTGTTGCCCCTTCTAATGAGCATGTATGCCATGGCATACTTAACATATCAGTAGCTATGCCTTTGCCTTGTGTCATCGCATAGCATAGTTAGCATTTCTGCGGCCATATGACTGGTTTTCCCAATTTCTACAGCCAGTACTGATTTCTGCGGTCAGCCCTGATTTCTGCAGCCACTGCTGCAACTGCAGAATCACAGAAAACACAGGGTGCTGCCTATTGCCATTTTTATGCTCTAGATATTAGTGCACTACTTCAACTTGACAATGACAGTATTCAGTGGGTTCAGTCCCAAGATCCTATGATTCAACCCACACTTGATGCCCTGTGTGCGGAGAAAGATGTGTCTGAGTTGCGTTCCCCTGACTTGCGAACTGCCCTATTGTTTAAAGAAAGCCCCAGGTTGAAGTTACTCAATTAGTTGTTATACAGAGAGACAGTGGATCATAGTGGTCAAGTAGACAAGCAACAATTGGTCCTGCCCACGGCCTTTAAACACTTTGTACTGAGGTCCCTCCACAATGACATAGGGCACCTCGGTATTGACAGGACTCTCAACCTGGTACAATCTCGATTCTACTGGCCCAAGATGGGGACCGATGTTGAGCACTATGTAAAGACCTGTAGTTGTTGCCTCCAAAGAAAAGCTCTGCCTCAGAGGGCTGCCCCCTTGCCAATATCACTACCAGCGCCCCCGTGGAACTGGTCTGCATAGATTTTTTGTGTTTAGAACCTGATCAATGAAATATTGGCAATATGTTAGTGGTTACGGATCATTTAACATGGTATGCACAGGCTTTTCCAACTAGAGATCAAAAAGCCTCTACTGTGGCCAAGGTGCTAATGGAAAAATTCTTTGTCCACTATGGTGCCCCCCAGCGGATCCACAGTAACCAAAGCAGAGACTTTGAAAGTAGGCTAATCAAAGAAATGATCTCTGTCTGTGGGGGGTGCGGAACTCAAGAACCACTCCTTATCACTCACAGGGGGACCCTCAACCAGAACGTTTTAACCACACCCTTCTAGACATGTTGGGCACCCTCCATCCAAAAGACAAGCATAAGTGGTGCCAGCAGATTAGCACCTAGGTACACGCATACAGTTGCACCACAAATGATGCTACTGGGTTCTCCCCCTACCGCCTCATGTTCGGGAGGGAGGCCCGACTGCCAGTTGATGTCTGCTTTGGGGTCTCTCAAGATGGGGTCCGAGCCGAAAACTACCTGCAGTATATACAGAAACTGAAAGCTCAATTGAACCATGCATATCAACTGGCCCAGACAATGGCTGCTAAGAGAAATCTCACCAACAAAGATAGGCACGATAAGAAAGTAAAGGCTCAAGAGCTACGGCCTGGATACCTTGCATTGTTACGTAATTTGGAAATACATGGCAAGCACAAAATTGCTGATAGGTGGCACCATCTTCCTCGTGTAGTAGTTGGAAAGTTGGATAATCTACCAGTGTACAAGGTACACCCAGAGAATAACTCCAAAGCTGTCGAGACCATGCACCGTAACCCCTTGTTGCCTATTGGCCAAGTTATTATTGAAGCTGAGCCAGCAGACATTGTCTCCACTGGGCCGGTGACTTGTGCTGCTGCAAAAAAGAGACAGAGTCAACCTACCCCAGTAGTTACAGATTTAAGGTTTCCCCTGCTGCAGGCCCAGAATGATAGTGACTGTCAGTCCACCTCTGATGAAAGTGACTATGGTAATGCCTATTATCCCTCCTATGAACTGAGTCAGTTGTTTCATGGAAATCCTATGCAGAATCGTGGGGATGAAGCTGGGCCTTCTGGACTGCCTAACCCCCCAGCTTCATCCTTGTAGCCAATGCTCCCTGAAAGTGAAGTGCAAAGTATTGCGTCTAAGGCTGCGGACTCCTTGTGTTTCGTGGAACTGTGTGACTTGCCTGAAGAAGGGGTTGATGATCTGAGTCTCTCTGGTGACACACCAGAACTTGAACAACAATATGAGAGTGCTGACAGCCCCCCTTCAGTGCCACAAAGCCTAACTGTGCTAGAACCTTCTCTAAATGAGCCAAGTGTTGTGGAGACAGAGTCTACAGAGCAAGTAGCTGACAGTGCTCCCAGTTTGGACATTCCCATCCATGCAGAGGCATCCCTCACGACTGACGAAAGCTCCAAAGTTAGTGCTGAAAGTACAGAGACTGTGGCTGCTCCCCCAGAAAGACTGGTCGAGCTGTCAAGCCAGTATTGCACTTCAGTTATGATTCTTCCAGGAGGCCAGTGGATTTGCCTCTCAATGTGGTTCACAAAGGTATTTATATTTCTCAGAGTTCACTACCCAAACTGAGCTTAATGGCCAATTCCAGGTTGATTGTTCTTCCTTCAAAGTATGGTGCCCCTGCCCCATCCAGCCCCAAGTCAGCTGATAGGGAAGGGCCCCCTCCTACAATGTTTAATGTACAGGATGCTGTAACATGACTCAGCATTGTGATGTTACAAGTATGTTAATCATAGTGGAATCAGTATCATATGTATGAAATGTGCATTAGCATTGTCATTATGGATATAGTATTGTGAAGTGTAGTGAATATGTATAGTAAAGTAATAGGTTTATGTTAACTGATGCATGATGGTACAGACTTGATGCAGATGCCAAGTCTTCTCCAGGCAGGGAAGGGTGTAACCCCCTTACAAATGGGGGGTTACGAAAAGTCTTCCTTGAGCTTGCTTAAATGCTCACTGCCAGGCTGGTGTCCTGAGTTTTAGCAGTTTAAATGTATTGCCAGAGAGTGCCTGTATAGCCTCTGTGTACTGTCTCTTTAAGAGCTGCCTGGATTGCAGTCATAATTAATCTGAGAGGGAGCTCTGTCAGAAGATGTATTTGTTTGCTGATCATTTGTTATAGTAGTAATAATATTGCAGTTTGTTCTAACCTGCCTTCTTTGCAGCATGGACAGTTCTGTTTGTTTCCATCATCTTGGTCCTGGACTGCTGAAATGGGCCAATCAGCACCTTTGGGGACTCTAAAATGGAGCCTGTCCCCAGGGGCTTTGTGGGAGCAAAATTCTGTAGGAATTGTAGTTTTTGCATTTTGGCACCAAGACAGACCTGGAGGGGGAGTCCTTGTTGTGACTGACAGAAGAATCAGCCAAACTAACCTTTTGGGTCTTGGGGAAATTCCCAGGCTGCTTGCAGCTAGTTTCGGTTTGAGTTGGGAAGTGAAAGAGGTAATAGCTCGTGATAGTCGAGCAGTAATCCTGTGTGGATTCACGTGCGAGAACTGTGAAAGGGCTGAGTTTTGGCTTGTCTGTCTGCATGCTGTCCCTAAAAGGAAGAAGAGAGTTTATTCGGACTGAATCCTAATTGTGAGGATGATTTAAGCCACAGAACTGTGACCAGGCTTTAACCTGAGGAAGACTGGAGATCTGCTGAATGCGATCAGCCTGTCAGGATTTCCAACCACCTTTGAACTCCTGGTTTGTGCAGACACTCTGTAATTGCGACCGGATAGCAATCTACCTGGTACAGTAGAATTTATTACATGTAAATGTGCTGTGTGCTGTTAGTGGGTCATGATTTGGTTCCCCACTGTGTGCTGAACTGTGTTCTGCTTGCTGAAGACTGCATCCAGCTCCCACGGACTGAATCCGTATTCATCTCCATTGGGCCTGGGCTTTGCCACACTGGCCCAGCCAGACTACCCGCTGCACAGAGAAAGTCATCGAGGAGAGACCTGCCTGGGGATCATCCCCCTGCTCATGATTTGAACAGGAATGATGCATCGGTGATTCGTGTGGGCCCTGCTTCTCCTGGCACTCCAGTTCAACAACCTGCTGTCTCGATTTCATAATGCCTGTGTCCTGTATTGGGTATCATGAGTAAACATCAGGGTAGCTCCCTGCAACAACAGCTAAATCTAAAGTGCTGTCATCTGATTGCTTTGTGGTCTTTTCCTTCATGAACTGAGCCCTCCGGCTCCGGATTACAAATAGTGTCTGTTGTGCATGTTGCTTTCTTCCATCAAAGGGCCCCCACCAGCTATGAGCCGGCCTACCCCGGGCAACGTTCCTGGTTAGCCCACTGTCTTCCTACCTGGGTACCCAGAGTGTGTGACTGTGTAGGGACTCTGAAGTGCATGCATAACTGTCTGATTGATATATCCTTTAAGCAAATCAACCTGATTATGCCCCTCCCTTGTTCAAGTCCCTTAAATAAATCAGATCTAACTCTTTTTTTGCATTTACCCTGACAGTGGCTCCAGTTTGTGCCAAGAGTACTGTACTGTTGCTATTTGCTGTGCATAACCTTGTTTCACAGGGGGTCCCCAGGGTTGAGCTAGGGGAACCAGCCCTGGTGGTAAGTGCAAACAGTGTGGGTAGTTGCATGGTGAATAAGGGTCATTGTGAAAGTGATTATTGTATATTGTTCAGGCCACTAGAAGGGAAAGAGGGTGGTTACAGTGTCCCAGAGGGCTGTGCCCAGGTTAGCTTGACCACTAACAACCCTGACCTCCGGATGGAGGCACCCGTTTCAGTAGCCAGGCCCCTTAACCTGCTACTAGCCAAGCAGGCAGGGGCAGTAGCCCTTGGGATAGTGCCACCTAGGGGTTACAGTAGTGTAATTTAATTATGAAACATCCGCTACCCGGAAGTATGGCAGACGCTGGGGTGGCTTCATTAACTGTAAGGGTGTGGTGCTGCACCGTGCACTTCAATGCTTTTGTATTGAAGTGCATGGTGTGGCGCCACACCTTTACAGTTAATGGAGCTGCCTCAGTGTCTGCCATAGTTCCGGGTAGCAGACTTTTCATAATTAAATTACATTACTTTGTGGCTCGAGAAAAAAGCCACTTTTCTCATAAAAGCTAAACCGGAGGGTAAGCTTTACAAGGGCAGGAGCCCCTGCAAATGACAGTTTTCCTCCTCCCTAACATAGCCAATGAGCCCAAACATGGGCCATTTAAGAGTCAGCTCCTCCAACACTTGACCTCTCTGAGCAGCTGTGACTGCCAACCCTAACTGCTCACCTCCCTGTTGCCTCTCTCCTTCTCCCCCATCCACCTCCATCCATGCATAATCTCCTACCTCTCTGCCTCTACCAGCCCCCTCCCACCTCTCTACCTCTGCCACACCCTGCCCACTCTATCCCCCCTTTCCTACCTGTTACCTGTCCTCACCCTCCCACGCTTCCACCAACCTCTCCCCTCACCCTTCTCCCACCTACTTCACCCTATTCCTTCCCCTCCCCCACTCCGGACAAAGCCTATTTCCTGGCTGCCTCCTTATTGTTGACCACTATGGTTCCCTTATCTGAATGTAATAAGCTGAACTATGTAACATTGCACTTTTACCGTTCCTATGTTCCTGTGCTCTGGAACTCACACTTTCAATTGTAATAATTGTTCACTTACTACCTGTACCCGTGTTCTTTTTTTGTCTCTGCTTGTATGACGTGGAACCTTTGCAAACGAGCTTCCAGCTCAAAGGTTAATAACTCCAAGATTTCAGTAAAAAATAAATTATCCCACCTAATGGACCCGGCAGGTCAAGATTTTCAAATCCCTTCCAAAACGTCATTCCGCGCCACTGAAACGTCATTCTGCACCATAGGTGTGAAAACACATTTTGGCCAGGATTTGAAAAATGACAGCTGTCATATTCATGAGGTGCTATGAAGAAATAGCTATATTTAAAATTTTGGGTCAAATTATTGAAAATTACCAAAGTTATGAGCCGGCATTCGTAAATTTCAAGGTAGGGTCATAACTTTGTTGTTTTTCAATATTTTTGCCCCAAATTGTCAGTACATCCTTCTTATGACCCTACCTCCTGAACAAGTACAGAGAAAATGTTCAACTCCTGCAAGAAAGGTGATTTCATGCAGCAACTGTGAAATCACCTGTCAAGACAGATTTGCCTAATGTCACTGTAATTGCATGAGGTAGGGTCCCAAAATGGGCATGTTAAAAATTTGAGGCAAAAATATTCAAAAATGGCCAAGTTATGCCACCAAGTTCAAATCCCCATTGAAATACACTGAACTGCATGCCTGATTTCCTCAGCGTGTGGTCCAGCATTGCCGTGTGAAGATGTGTCTGCAATCGAGAAAGGATTACAGCGTTGGACCCCTGGTGTGTAAATAAGGGCTGGGGGGTTGCTGAGTGGGAGGGTTGGTGGGGGGATAGCAGTGCAACTGACATCGATGGATGATTTTCTTTTTTTTCAGGTTTAAAACACAAAAAACAATGAGGGACAGTTTTCATATTTTAGGTGAAGACACTGGGGGATTGGGCAACCTCCAATGTCAGTGTTGTTTGTGTGTGGGGAGAGTGGGGTGGTTGGTGCTGAGAGGGAGGGTTAAGTGGGGGAGAGTTATGGGGGCAGCAGCAACAGACATCAATAGACAGTTTTGTTTGTTGTAGGGTATTAAAACCAAAACAAACAAAAAAAAAACCTGGAGATGACATTGGTGATACCTTGGGACTGGGCACCCACAATATCAGTGTTATGTTTGTGGAGGCAGTATAGGTGGAGTGTGGGGCGGTGGTGCTGAGAGGGAGGGTTGGACACCAGGGAAAAACAGGGACACAGGAACCTGTTCAAATCCCCATTGAAATACATTGAACCACATACCTGATTTCCTCAATTTATGGTCCAGCTTTGCAGAGTGAAGACATGTCTGTGGTTGAGAAAGGATTACAGTGTTGGACCCCCAGTGAGTAAGTAGGGGCTGGGAGGGGGTGGGATGGTGGGTGCTGAGTGGGAGGGGAAGGTTGGGGGGAATAACGGTGCAAAAGACATTGATGGACTTTTTTTTTCAGGTTTAAAAAAATGACGGGACTGGACAACTAAGATGATACGAGGACTAGGGGATTTGTCGTATGAGGACAGACTTGAGGAGCTCTGCCTGTTTTCATTGGAGGAGAGGAGAGACAGGGGGGACATGATTGAGGTCTTCAAGTACCTCAAGGGAATAAATAGGGTAAACATGGAGGGGATCTTTAGGCTAAAACAGGGAGGTATCATTAGAGGGCATGGTTTGAAGGTGGAAGGGTCAAGGGGGAAAAGAGGAGGAGGTTTTTCACTAAGAGGGTGGTGGATCCTTGGAACATGCTGCCTGGCAAGCTGGTTCAGAGATCCACAGTGGAGGGCTTCAAGAGAGGGTGGGACAGACACAGAAAGTAGATGTATCAGATGATGGCCTGGCCCAGGGGGGTGGGGATGGATGATAGGGGTTTCTGGAACACAAGGAGGGGAGGGCCTCGGCACCCAACTAGGGATCTGAGGTTCGAGCAGACTCGATAGACCATAAGGCCTAATCTGCTGGGAATTAGTATGTTAGTATGTTAATTTTCATTTTTAGGTGAAGACACTGGAGGATTGGGCACCCCCAGTGTCAGTGTTAGTGGGGGAGGAGTGTGGTGGGGATGCTGAGAGGAGGGTTGGGTGGGAGAGAATTTCAGTGTCAGCAGTAACAGACATCGATTGATGGTTTTCTTTGTTCTGACCCAGATGGCATTGGCGACATTGAGGGATTGGCACCACCAGTGTCAGTGTTATGTTTGAGGAGGGGGCAGTGTGAGGGGAGTGTGGGGTGGTGGGTGCTGAGAGGGAGGGTTGGGTGGGAGGTGCCACTAGACACCAGGGAAAAACAGGGACACAGGAAAAATAAGTCTTAACTTCTGTTTTGTGGCTAGGGGAATGTGAGGAATTTCCGTAACTTCGGGCATGCGCATTAGCATCATTGCAAATACGCATGCTGGAGTTCCGGTTCCAGAGACAGGCTCCTGAGGTTGAAAGCCACTCAGCTGTTTGCTGATGTAGCTTCATGTAAATCAAAGGATCAAAGCCCTCTCTGGCTGGAGCGACTTCGGTCATTTGAAGTACACGCAGTATCAGCCCACAAAGCAGAGTTGTGTCATGACCACAATGTGTGGTCATTGGTCTAGACTGCTGAGCTCCTGGTATTGTGAACTGCAATGGGCTCAGCAGTGACCCTCCCCCCCCAAATCCCCTTGCACTCATCACAAAATATTTGTTGTATGCGCATCAAACGTAAAAATTGCCATCAGAAGAAGACCCAGAGATTCATCTAGTCTGCTCGTGTTAGTAAGTCTATAGTGGAAACTAAGGACTCTGCTCCCCCTCCCAAACTGCTCCCCCCTTTTTGCCTGCCCCCCCTTCACCCTGACCTTCCCCTTTACTCTGCCCCACCCTCTTTTGAACCCTTGCACTGTCTCCAACGAGACTTCCTCCTCAGGGAGATCATTCCACGCTGCAACCAGTCTCTCTGTGAGGAAAATGCCTCCTGAAAATTCTCCCTCCAGTTTAAGACAATGCCCCCTCGTAGTTTTTCTTCCCCTGACAGAAGAGGCCCTCAGTTCATCCTGTTGATGACCTTCATGTACTAAAGGTCTCAGTCATGTCCCCCCTTCCCTCCTCTCCTTCAGGGAGTACATATTAAGGCACTCCAGCCTCTCCCCATATGAACTACTTTGCTGACCTGTAACCATTTTCATTGCCTTCTTCTGGACCGCCTCTAGCAGGTTGATGTCCTTTTTCAGGCAGGGTTGCCGGTACTTCACACTGTACTCTAGGCGTGGCTACACCAGTGATTTGTACAGCAGCAGAAGGACTTCTTCCTGCTTGCTAGTGATTCCTCTGGCAATGCAGCCCCAGCATTTTATTGACTTTCACTACTGCCTTCCTGCAGTGTGAGGAGTGCTTCAAGTTACTAGTGATAGTACCCTAGGTCTTTTTCTTCCTTCAGTTTGGTTATTAGGACCCCTCCCAGGCTGTATTTTGTCCTCAAGTTCTTAGCTCCTATGCGCATGACCTTGCACTTCTTTGCATTGAGCACAAGTTGCCATAATCCTGACTACCTCACAAGCTTGGCCAGATCTTCCTTTAGATCCTGTATCCCTTCTGCTATACCTACCCTCCCACAGAGCTTGGTATCATCTGCAAACAGGAAAATCATGCCTTTTCTCCATCTCCAGTGTCATTAATGAATACATTGAAAAACACCGGACCAGGCACTGAGTCATATGGGACCCTGTTAGTGACTTCCCAAGATCCCGACAGCTAACCACCACCACCCTCTGGGTCCTGTCCTTCAGCCATTTTGCCACCCATCTAGTGTGTTCCTTCCAACCCCCAAGTCCTCCCGTTTCCTGACCAACCTCCTGTGGTGCACAGAGTCAAAGACCTTGCTTAAGTCCAAGTAGAAGATGTCAACTACCTGGCCCTTGTTCACTGGTTTTGGCCACCTAGTTGAAAAAAATCAATGTGGTTTGTTTGGCAGGGTCTCCCAGCCATAAACCCATTCTGTCTCTCATCCTGAAGACCATTTTCCTCTAGGAAACCTACTAGCCTTTTCTTTTTTTTTTTTGTGAATATTCTGTTTATTGACAGTTTTTAATTTACAAACTTGGACATTTAAAAAAACAGACAAGTAACAAAAACAAATAGATGCAATCGTGTGTGTTATTTATTACCATTAAGAAAAGGAAAAAGAGTCATATTTCCAATCCATTCCACAGATCTGAGTACCATTCAAGTTTATATATTCAGCCCTATTTTGAGCATCACATTCTCAGAAACACTCAAAGAGGCTAGAAAAGGTGACCATTCTCTCAAAAAGGCCTCCTCCCTATCCCCGACCACCTGTGTCAGCCTTTCCAATGCAAGGGAGCGAAGGATTACCCGTTGCCATTCCAGCACTGTAGGTCTGGACCCTGAAACCTAGGTATTTCGGATACAGTGGCAGGCCAATACAAACAGAACCCTTATCCATCTGGGAAGCGGCAACCACTCCTTTTCTCCTTCTGTTACCTCATCTCCAAACAGACATATCAAGGGGTCTCGTGGCAGCTGTCTTCCAGCTATCTGGTTTACCTCTTTCACTACCTCCCCCCAGAATTTGACCATGACTGGGCAAGACCAGAAACAGTGAATATAAGTACCCACATCTCTATTACACCTCCGACACTGTGAGGATATCGCAGGGTGTGCCCTGTGTATCACTGCCAGGGGCCAACACATTCTATGCAGAAACTTAAAGAAGGCCTCTTTGAACTTGTTACAGACCATTATGCCCTCCGGCATATATAAGGCCACTTTCCAATTCTCCTCAGAGATTCGTTGACCCAAATCTCTTTCCCATAAAGCTTTTGTGCTCCCCGTTAAATCTGGTAGTCTTTGTTTACCCTGCTTAGCAGCCTTCCCTATGAAACCCTTCAGGTCTTTCTTGGCGTAATACACCAGCTGTTCGACCATATTCGGTTGCATCCCTTCCCTGCCGCTCTTATCCAGCCTCCCCACAAACGCTGTTAATTGCAGGTATCTATACAAGTGGGATGTCCACAGCCTCAAGTTTTGCCTAACGTTCTCAAATGCACAGAGCTCTCCTTTCTCTAGCAAGTCACCCACATTATCTACCCTTCCCCTTTCCCATTTCCTTTCCCATTCTAGAAAGCCTCCATCCCCGGCAGAAAAAAGGGGTTCTTCGCTATCGGTAACAGTATAGTCTCCCCTTGCCCCAGTCCTTTTCTCCCCTGAAGATGTTCCCATGCCTCAAGTGTCTCCCTCACCAAGGGGGTGCCACTCCCCAGCTATCTATATACTCGAAGTCCCCATCTATGCAAACATGCAGTAAGTCTCTCTGGGGTCCCCTACTGTTCTAACTCCACCCAGCTTGCTACTGATGGTCAATGTACCCAGTCGGCTATCCCTCTTAGCTGCACTGCCAGATAGTACATATCCAAATCTGAGAAATTAAGTCCCCCTTTAGTCCTATCCGCCTTAAGTCACTTTAGACTGATTTGAGGCTTCCTGCCCTGCCAAATAAATTCCGAGAGCCCCTTCTCTATTCTTTTTACATCCCCCATAGTTAATCTCAACTGCAACATCTGCATAGGGTACAGGATTCGGGGCAGGATGTTCATTTTTATCAAGTTGAGCCTCCCTAACCACGAGACAGGGAGTTGCATCCATCTTTTAAGATCTCCGAGAATCATCTTAATCATGGGAGGATAGTTCAGCTTATATAAATCCTCCCACCTCCGACCTATCCTTACTTCTAGATACTTAAAATCTGACTGAACTACTTTAAATACCATTCGCTGAAATTCCATGTCGGCATCTGGAAAACATATCATTTTAGATTTCCCAACGTTAATCTTGTACCCAGAAAAACTTGCAGGACAGCAGCTGCCCCATGGACCTTTGTGGATTTCCCATAAATAATAGCATATCATCCGCGTATAATGCGACCTTATGTTCCACCCCCTTTGCCCAACCGATCCCCTCCACCCCTCTATGCTGTCGTATTGCCACCACCAGTGGTTCGATCGCCAGGGCAAACAGGAGGAAAGTGGGCATCCCTGCCTCGTACCTCTCCTCAACCCAAATTGTTCCGACAGGCATCCGTTGACCATAATTCGTGCCCTTGGCTTAAGGTACATAGCTCTTACCCAGCCTATGAAAGAGTCACCCAGACCAAACCGGGCCATGACCTCAAATAAGTAGTCCCATTCCACCCTATCGAACGCTTTTTCAGGTTTGGCCAGCCCTCCATATTACATTAAGTAATCTACGTACATTATGATATGACTGTCGGCCTTTAATAAACCCGGTCTGGTATGGGTGAATCAGGTCTGGGAGAATATTCTTCAGTTTGGTAGCGAGAACCTTAGCTAAGATTTTCAAATCTACATTAAGCAACGAGATGGGGCGATAGGCTGCACAATAGAGCCCATCCTGCCCTGACTTGGGTATCAGGCAGATATTGGCATCATAACAAGAATCAGGTAACACCGGGATCTCTGCCTCTCCCTCGACCTTGAACACCTCACACAACACCCCAGCTAGCTGACCACCCAGGATTCTGTAATATTCAATAGGGAACCCATCTGGGCCACTAGCCTTTCCTTGCTGCATTTTTTGGATGGCCCCTAAAATTTCTAGTCTTGAGATAGGCTGCCCCAACAATTCCCTCTGCATGACCGTAGTCTTCTGCAAATTTACCCCATTCAGAAATCCCCATATGTAAGCTTCTTTTCCTATGTATTCGGCTTTGTACAGCGACTCATATAATTTCCTAAAACATTCCCCTATTTCCCCTGAGCTGGTACAAATCCTTCCTTCCCCATTCCGCACTCTTAATATACGTGTTGGGTGCCTACCCCCTTTCATCAGTCTCACCAACATAGGTCCTGGTCTTATTACCCCATTCAAAAATCCTTCTCTGGCAGTAAAACCATGATTTCCCCGCCTCTTCTCTCAGCAGTGTATTAAGAGCCTCCCTGGCTGTAAGCAGTAACCCGGGGGTTCCCCCCTTTCTCCTCCTCCAACCCACTTCTCCAGCTCCTTCACTTGTGTCTCCAGTTCCTCTCGCTTACACCTATTTTGCTTCTTAATTTTTGCTACATATGCTATGATAGCCCCCCTCATAAAAGCTTTACCAGCCTCCCAAAAAATAGCACTGGAGACCTCCTGTGTGGAGTTTGTTCCCTCATATAATTTCCACTGCTCTGTTAAGTATTCCCTAAAAGCCTGATTTTTAATCAAATATGTGGGGAATTTCCAAGCTGGGGTTGTCCTTCCAGACACCCTGCCCATCAGCTTCAACTTCACCATGGCATGGTCTGAGACAAAGATAGGACTAAGGGATATCTCCCTTATCCTACCCACCCAACTTCTGGGAAGATAGATATAATCTAGGCGAGACCAAGTTTTGTGTGGGTTAGAATAAAATGTATATCCCCTTGCCCCTGGGTTGGCCGACCGCCATCCATCCACTAAGTCCAGATCTGCTACCCCAATCTGCCACTGATTCATAACCTCCGAGATATGTCCCTTCCCCTCAGAATGGTCCATGTGTGCATCCATAGTCCAATTAAAGTCCCCTCCCATAATAAGCCCCGGAGACTGTTCTCTGACTAACAAGCCCAGCAAAGAGGAATAAAATTGTGGCTCATACACCGCCGGGGCATAAATACATCCAAATGTAAGTTTCTCTCCCTGTAACAAACCCGTAACAAAAATATACCTGCCTTCTCTAGGATCACGCACCACCTTCTTAACCTCAAAGTGGAGGTTCTTATGTAAAAGTATCACTACACCTCTCTTATGAGAGGAAAAGGAGGCCGCATAACATTTACCCACCCAATTCCGCTCCAACTTTGCGTGCTCCAAATCCGTCAGGTGGGTTTCCTGCAACAGGGCCACCTGAGCCCCCCTTTTTAATGCGGTCAAAAGTGTTGTACTCTTTACCGGGCTTGCTATACCTTTTACATTCCATGAAATTACATTTAAATTTGTGACATCAGCCATGTGTCATAATATAACCCTTCCAGATCTGACCTGCTTCTCTTGGCCCATTTCTCCTTCCTTTCCCCTTTAAACGACAACATTTTAAGCAGTCTTGCAAAGTAACATTACATTTCGCATCATCGATTGCATCTATGATTAATACAACTACATTAACAACAGTAACAATTCTAACAATAGAAACATTTTTAACTTTGTGAACTCTCCCCTCCACCCCCACCCCAAATGTCCTCCTCTCCCCCTACACCTAGCATACCTTCATGACAACACTTATTTCCCAGATTCATACCCACCTTGTTCCCCTTCCCCTTATTCTCCTGCTTTAGCCTTCCCACCCCAAAAATCTGAATCGTCTTCCTGAAAAACCCTCCTCTGATCCTCCTTGACACTAATTGCTAATATAGCACAAGTGTCCTGAAAAAAAAGGCCAAAACCCTCCTCAACTGAAATGCGCGTCCGTTGCTCCACTCCACAGCCACTCCCCCAGTATTAGCCCTTATGAGCAGTTCAGAATCATTACAACCTATCCTGATGCGGATCTCCATTCACCTTTGCCTCTCCCCAAGTGCACTTCCTTACCCAACTGCTCAACCCCACAACCTGCCCTTAATCATAAGCCACTCCTCCTTGTGCCCATAACTCCTCTTACCCCCCCCTTTCTGGCTTAACCCAGGCAGCTAATACAGATCCCTTCTCGCTAGCCCCCCCATATAAATTCAGCACCTCAACAGCTACCCTTCTGCCGAGAAGAATAGACTATGCCCACATGGCCTCATAGCTCCCTTTTCCGCCTCTTCTTCCCTCCTCCACTCAATTCCCCCCCCCCCCTTTTTACCATTTCCTACAAAGCTGATGTATGATTGGACCCCTCACCCTCCCTACAATCCCTTTCCCTTGCAAATATTCCCCCTAGACAAACAGTATTGGCACCCCACCATAACAAAGAGAAGCAAGAAAAAGAGTGTGAGGAGTGCAAGAGCCAGGCCGTGCCTTCTAACACAAGTGCTAAGCCCGCTCTCGCCCCTACCTTCTACAAGTCTGGTGCCAGAGCTCAAGGCTTGTTACTCCATAATGTCACCATCAGTGGGGGCTCCCTGAGCAAACAATAAGGCTATAGCAGGCTACAACATCTAATCTCAACAAAGGGGTGAGTCCCAGTGTGATCGAATCCAGCATTTCTAAATCAAATAACTGCCCCATACTCCTTCCCACCTCTGTGTGAGGGCGAGCAAATGAAATAGGCCCTAGGGCATCCTGCCAGTCTACTTTGTCCCTTTTAGGGGATCAATACTTTTAATTAATATATCCCAACAGAGAAAAAGTAAGCGAAACAATAAGAAGTCTTCTCATGGTTCCCCCTTCCCCCTTTTACCATATCCTACAGAGTTGACTTACGATCGGACCCCTCACCCTCCCTACAATCCCTCTCATTTGCAAATATTCCCCCCTAAATAAACAGTATTAACAACCCCGCCATAGCCAAGAAAAATAAGAAAAAGAGCGCGAAGGGTGCAAGAGCTAGGCCGCGCCTTCTTAACACACGCGCTAAGCCCACTCTCGTCCCTACCTTCCATGAGTCTGGTGCCAGAGCTCAAGGCCCGCCACTCCACAGTGTCACCATCAGCGGGGGCTCCCTAAATAACCAAAAAGGATTTATTAGGCTACAATATCCAGTCTTAATAGAGGGACGAGTCCCAGTCCGATTGAGTCCAACATCTCCAAATCAGATGACTGCCCCATATTCCTTTCCACCTCCTCGTGAGGGCGAGCAAATTAAATAAACCCTAGGGCATCATGCCAGTCCACCCTGTCCTTTTGGGGGATCATTACTTTTGATGAATATGTTCCAACAGAGAAAAAAGGAAGCAAAAAAATGAGAAATCTTCTCATGGCCCACTCGCCACCTCCCTGGGGATACTCTTCCCTCGTGTCTCTCACCCCACTTTTCTTTTCAGGGCCTTCACGAACTCCACAGCTTTCTCCAGTTCCCAAAAAGAGAAAGTCGCCCCCTCATGCCTGATTTTTCACGTAGCGGGGTATACCAGAAAATTCTCGATCTTCATGCTTCTCAGCTGGGCCACAAGTCCATTAAAACGCTTTCCTCTTCTTCAGCAGCCTTGCAGAATAATCTTGCAAGATGAACAACCGGCTCTCCTCATAGCTCAGTGTGCCCTTCCCTGTATAGGCCTTCAAGGTCGCCTCCCGATCCTGGAAGTTATGGAACCGCATAATGATTTGGCGAGGCGGTTGATCTGCGGGTGGACGTGGGAGCACAGCACGATGAGCCTGTTCCAGCTTTACCTTTCCATGCTTAATGTGCAGGCCCAACAGCTCCAGTAAAACCTTGCTGCAGAACCCCAGAGCGTCCCCACCTTCCTGCCCCTCTGGTAACCCTCTCAGATGAAGATTTAAACTCCTATGATAATTTTCCTAGTAGTCATAGGCTTCCTTGAACTCCTCCAGCTCCTTTTGGAGTGCCATGACCTGCCCAGGCACTGTTAGTACTTCGTCTTCCAACCGCGATATCCGCTCCTTCGCTTCTGCTAGCCTGGAACTCTGCTGGGTCTGTTGCTCTAGCACTTCTTGTAGCCGGCTGTCTAGTTTATCCTCGAGCTTTATTAATCGTGGCTCGAGCGCCGCAATTACATGGCCGGTCAGCTCTTTTCCCAGCGTGGTGACCTCTGCTGCAGAGAGATACACCAGGCCCGAGTTTTCTCCCATGGGGGCCGTCGCGCACTTCTTCCCAGCTTTTCCTGCAGCACGTTGATTCCTAGCTGGATTGGAGGTTAAGAACTCATCCATACTGGTTTCCTGCACCAAGACATACAGTCGCTTGTCTGCTCAAAGGTAGTTTAAATTTATTTTACTATTATTTAACAGCTGCACGAGCGGAGTGACCAGGAAACGCAACTGTTCATCTAGCTGCTCATCAGCGCCCCCCAGCCTTTTCTTAAGGATTTCCTCCATGAGCTTACCCACCATTGAGGTTAGGCTGACCGGTCGGTAGTTGCCTGGGTCATCTCTGGGTTCTCTCTTATGGAGAAGCACCACATGCGCTGTTCTCCAGTCCAGTAGCATGACCCCAGATTCCAGCAAACTATTGAACAAGTCTGCCAGAAGGCCTGCTAGTTCTACTGCTAGTTGTCTCAGCACTTGGGTGGAATTGTATTTAAATTTCCTGTGGGGCAGTACCTTAGCAGCTACTTGTCAAAAGGTACCACATAAGTGGAGGCACTGCAACCCAAACCAAATATTCTCAAACCCACTGAACCCAGGCCTCATCCAACCGAAGGCCTTATAGGCTGGCCAGAGACACTAGAACAAGCTTAGTCTTGCACCTAACTGGTGAGGGTAGTTCCTCCTTTCCTGGAAAACAACAAATGCTAAGGTTATTTAATAAAACATAGACAGTGACATAGAAAAGTCAGCTTCAGTGCTTCAAGTCTTAGTGACTCTTCTTTACAGTGTCTGCGTTTCATTAAATAACCTTAGCATTTAACTCTCTTGGCTGCACTATTTGTTATTTTCTTGTTCAGCAGTGCCTGTTGCAGCAGCCCAAGGGAGTGTGAACTTTGTGAGTGCACAGTGATGAAAGTTTGGTGGTAACCTCCTCTTCTACCCTGCTTTGGGCTGCTGGTCACTGTTGCCCCCACCCCACCCATGTACTCCTACTCCATCTTGGGCTTGTACCAGGCTTGACACTTTTTCTGCTGCCAGTCAGGCTCCATGACATTTACCCTCAATGGTGGGGTCCCAACTATTGGTGTGTGCCAGCCAATCACCTAGGTATTTTCTAAGTTGCTGGCAGCTTAGGAGGAGGAGGAGGCAACACAAATTGCTTTAGAAATCATTGGGGTGGAGCTTCAAGCTGCCATCATTCTATTGGGGCAGTTGATTTTCCCCTCCTTTGGGCCCTGCCATCTCTTCTGGCATCCACCGTTTGATTGCCACAATGCCATCCTGTGTGTGGGGAATAGCCAGTGTTGTGTGGTCACCCAGACTGACTATGCTATCCAGAAACATGCAGCAGGAGGCACTCACTGACCAGGTAGGCCATCTCCTTCCACCTGGAGTCTAATCACCATGCCTCAGCAACATGCCCCAGCACTATGGGCCCGAGATGGGGGGGGGGGAATTAGACATGATCCTGGACCTCCCTCATAGTTATCAGTGCCACTGGGCAAGATCAACACTTATTTTGTTTTCTAATTTACAATTTTTCTGACCCAGGCCCCCATCACCAGATCAGGCATGGGCCCAGCCCCACCCCCAACATCTCTGTCTCTTACATTCAGTGGGTTTCCAGCCCTATGGGGTGCACCCCCCATAATGTGGTTTAGTCCTGCTTGATTTAACCCTCTGCCTCCTACTAGTCATAGAGGTGGAGGTTCCCTCTAGAAGTGGACAGTGCCTGAGGTCAGGGTCAAGTCTGTGTAGGTCACTTTACTTGAGGTAGGTCATTTTCCTTTTTCTGTTCTATCCCATGGGATGTGAGTGCACTAGGAGGCCTGATCAGAAGCACACAAGTGTGCTTCACGTAGGCCTCGTCTGACACCCACCTCCTACTCTCACTACCTACTATACTACCACCTGTGGTCACCCGGACGGCAGTATAGCAGCGGTGGTGAGAGCTCTCCCTCTCTGGAGAAAGACAGCATCCTCCTGGACACTTGATCTTCCTTCCCCCAGTAAGCCCCCAATGACCTGAGATTGTTTCCCTGACAGGTCAGCCTAAGGATCAAAACTTGTAATCAAAACTGATGCCTGTCAGATCTAACTGATATAATTATTGAAAGTAAATGCATGTATATGTAACCCCTAGATGGCGCTATCCCAAGGGCTACTACCCCTGCCTGCTTGGCTAGTAGCAGGTTAAGGGGCCTGGGTAATGAAACGGGTGCCTCCACCTGGAGGTCAGGGTTGTTAGTGGTCAAGCTAACCTGGGAACATCCCTCCGGGACACTGTAACCCCCATCTTTCCCTTCTAGTGGCCTGAACAATATACAATAATTACTTTCACAATGACCCTTATTCACCAGGCAATTACCCACACTGTTTGTACATACCACCAGGGCTGGTTCCTCTAGCTTGACCCTGGGGACCCCCTGTAAAACAAGGTTATGCACAGCAAACAGCAACAGTACAATACTTTTGGCACAAACTGGAACCACAGTCAGGTTAAATGCAAACAAAGTTAAATCTGATTTATTCAGGGGACTTGAACAAGGGAGGGGCATAATCAGGTTGATTTGCTTAAAAGCTATATTAATCAGACAGTTATGCATGCAGTTCAGAGTCCCTACACAGTCACACACTCTGGGTACTCAGGTAGGAAACCGGTGGGCTAGCCAGGAACGTTGCAGCTGGTTGGGGCCCTATGATGGAAGAAAGCAACATGCACAACACACACTATTTGTAATCCGGAGCTGGAGGGCTCAGTTTGTGAAAGAAAAGGCAACAAGACAATCAGATGACAACATTTTTAGCTTTAGCTGTTGTTGCAGGGAGCTACCCTGATGTTTACTCATGATACCCAATACTGGACACAAGCAGGATGAAATCGAGACTGCAGGCTGTTGAGCTGGAGTGCCTGGAGAATCAGGGCCCACACGAATCACCGAGGCATCGTTCCTGTTCAAGGCGTTAAGCAGGGGACTGATCCCCAGGCCAGTCTCTTGTCGATGACTTTCTCTGCATAGCAGGTATTCTGGCTGGGCCAGTGTAGCAGGGCCCAGGCAAATGGAAATGGATACAGATTCAGTCCGTGGAGCTGGATACAGCTTCCAGCAAGCAAAGCACACCACTATAAACACACAGCACATTCACATGTAAGGAAATTCCACTGTACCTGGCAAATGGCTCTCTGGTCGCAATTACAGAATCTCTGCACAATCCGGGAGTTCAGAGGTAGCTGGAAGTCCTGACAGGCCGATTGCATTCAGCAAATCTTCGGTCTTCTTCAGGTTAAAGCCTGGTCACAATTCAGTGGCTTAATTCGCTCTCCAAATTCGGATTCAGTCCGAAAAAAGCACAAGTTCCCTCTCAGGAACAGCAGGCAGGCATGCAAGCCAAACTCAGGCCTTTCCACAGTTCTCCCATGTGAATCCACTATGGATTACTGCACAAACTATCTCGAGCTGTTACTTCTTCACTTCCCAACTCAGATCTAACTGAAACTGCAAGCAGTGTGGGACTTTCCCCAAGATCCAAAAGGTTTGGTTGGCTGATCTGTCTGTCAGTCACAACAAGGGCTTCCCCTCCAGGTTATTTTAGGCACCAAAAGTCCAAAACTACAATTCCTACAAGTTTTGGCCCCACCAAGCCTCTGTAGGCAGGCTCCATTTTACAGTCCCAAATGTACTGATTGGCCCATTCTGACAGTCCAGGACCAAGATGATGGAAACAAACAGAACTGTCCATGCTGCAAAGAAGACAGGTTAGAACAAACTGCAATATTATTACTACTCTAACAAATGATCAGCAAACAAGTACATCTTCTGACAGAGATCCCTCTCAGATTAATTATGACTGCAATCAAGGCAGCTCTTAAAGAGACAGTACACAAAGGCTATACAGGCACTCTCTGGCAATACATTTAAACAGCTAAAATGCAGGACACCAGCCTGGCAGTGAGCATTTAAGCACGCTCAAGGAAGACTTTTCGGGAACCCCCATTTGTAGGGGGGTTACACCCTTCCCTGCCTGGAGAAAACTTGGCGTCCGCTTCAAGTCTGTGCCATCATGCATCAGTTAACATAAACTTATTACTTTACTATACATACTCACTACACTTCACAATACTATATCCATAATGACAATGCTTATGCACATTTCATATGTGTGATACTGATTCCACTATGATTAACATACTTGTAACATCACCATACTGATTCATGTTATAAATTCCTGTACATTAAACAATGTAGGAGGGGGCCCTTCCCTATCAGCTAACTTGGGTCTGGATGGGGCAAGGGCACCATACTGTGAAGGAAGAACAATCAACCTAGAATTGGCCATTAAGCTTAGTTTGGGTAGTGAACTCTGAGAAATATAAACACCTTTGTGAACCACATTGAGAGGCAAATCCACTGGCCTCCCGGGAGAATCATAACTGAAGTGCAGTACTGGTTTGACAGCTCGGCTAGTCTTTCTGGGGAGAACAGCCACAGTCTCTGTACTTTCAGCATTAACTTTGGAGCTTTCATCAGTCATGAGGGGTGCCTCTGCACGGATGGGAATGTCCAAACTGGGAGCACTGTCTGCTTCTTGCTCTGTAGGCTCTGTCTCCACAACACTTGGCTCATTTAGAGAAGGTTCTAGCACAATTTGGCTTTGCGGCACTGAAGGGGGGCAGTCAACACTCTCACATTGTTCTTCAGGTTCTGGTGTGTCACCAGGGAGACTCAGACCATTAGCCCCTTCTTCGGGCAATTCACACAGTTCCACAAAACAGAGAGAGTCCACAACCTCAGATGTGATGCTTTCCACCTCACTTTCAGGGAGCATTGGCTCCAAGGACGAAGCTGGGGGGCTAGGCAGTCTAGAAGGCACAGCTTCATCCCCACATTTAGTCACAGGGTTACCTCAAAACAGCTGACCCAATTCATAGGAGGGGTAATAGACCTTGTCACACTCACTATCATCAGAGGTGGACTGACAGTCACTATCATTCTGGGCCTGCTGCGGGGGAAACCTTAACTCTGTAAGTATTGGGGTAGGTTGACTCTGTCTCTTTTTTGCAGCAGCATGAGTCACTGGCCCAGGGGAGGCAATGTCTGCTGGCTCAGCTTCAGTAATAACTTGGCCAATAGACAGCAAGTGGTTACGGTGCATGGTCTTGACAGCTTTGGAGTTATTCTCTGGGCATACCTTGTAAACTGGTAGATTATCCAACTTTCCAACTACAACATGAGGAAGATGGTGCCACCTATCAGCAATTTTGTGCTTGCCATGTAGTCCCAAATTGTGTAACAACACACAGTCTCTGGGCTGTAGCTCTTGAGCTTTTACTTTCTTGTCGTGTCTCTCTTTGTTGGCGAGATTTCTTTTAGCAGCCATTGTCTGGGCCAGTTGATATGCATGGCTCAATTGAGCTTTCAGTTTCTGTACATACTGCAGGTAGTTTTCAGCTCGGACCCCATCTGGAGAGACCCCAAAACAGACATCAACTGGCAGGCGGGACTCCCTCCCCAACATGAGGCGGTAGGGGGAGAACCCAGTAGCGTCATTTTTGGTGCAGTTGTACACGTGTATCAATGTGCTAATCTGCTGGCTCCACTTACGCTTGTCTTTCTTTTGGGTGGAGTGTGCCCAGTATGTCTAGAAGGGTGTGGTTAAAACGTTCTGGTTTAGGGTCCCCCTACAGGTGATAGGGGGTGGTTCTTGACTTCTGCACCCCCCACAGAGAGAGCATTTCTTTGATTAGCCAACTTTCAAAGTCTCTGCCTTCGTCAGAGTGGATCTGCTGGGGGGCACCATAGTGGATAAAGAAATTTTCCACTAGCACCTTGGTCACAGTAGATGCCTTTTGATCTTTAGTTGGAAAAGCTTGTGCATACCATGTGAAATGATCCATAACCACTAACACATTGCCAATATTCCGCTGATCAGGTTCTAAACACAAAAATCTATGCAGACCAGTTCCATGTGGGTGCTGGCAATAATATTGACAAGGGGAGCAGCCCTCTGAGGCATGGCTTTCCTTTGCAGGCACCGACTGCAGGTCTTTACATGGTGCTCAACATCGGCCCCCATCTTGGACCAGTGAAATCGAGATTGTACCAGGTCGAGAGTTCTGTCAATACCGAGGTGCCCCATGTGATTGTGGAGGGACCTCAGAACCAAATCTTTAAAGGCCGTGGGCAGGACCAATTGCTGCTTGTCTACTTGACCACTGCGATCCACTGTCTCTCTGTATAACAACTGATTGTGTAACTTCAACCTGGGGCATTCTTTAAACAATAGGGCAGTTCGCAAGTCAGGACAATGCAACTGGGACACATCTTTCTCTGCATGCAGGGCATCAAGTGCTGGCTGAGTCATAGGATCTTGGGATTGAGCTCACTGGATGCTGTCATTTTCAAATTGAGGTAGTGCACTAATATCTAGAGCAGAGAAATGGCAATAGGCAGCTGGTATGCAGGTATCAGGAGGGCCCAAGCAATCTACTAAACAGTCCACTGTGTCTGTAGACATCTGTTCATCTCTATTAAACTTTTGGCACAATGCTCAGATGTCAGGTTCAGACAGCCTGACCCAATCACTCTTGGATACTGGCCTTCGTGACAGGGCATCAGCATCAATGTGGTTCAGTCCTGGCCTGTATTCAACAGCATAATCATAGGTTGATAAAGCAGAGAGCCACTGGTGCCCAGCGGTGTCCAACTTAGCTGAAGTCTGTACGTAGGTTAACGCGTTATTGTCAGTCTTCACCAATATCTTTGCCGCATAGAGGTACTCGTGAAACTGGTCAACAATGGCCCATTTTAGGGCAAGGAACTCCAGCTTGTGCACAGGATAGTTTCATTCTGATGGGGTCAAGCTCCTGCTGGCAAAAACCACTGGTCTAAAACCATCCTCATGGTCTTGATACAGCACAGCTCCTAGGCCCTGCAGACTAGCGTCCATATGCAGCACATAGGGCTTGGTAGGGTCAGCATTGGTGAGGATGGGGGCATGGGTGAGCTGGTATATGACTTCGTGGAAGGCTGCTTCACATTCAGGTGTCTAGCGGTGCCCAAAAGGTTCACCTGTTCAGAAGAATACTTTCTCGGGTTCTTTGACAGCCACTTTCTTGTATTTGTGGTTGGTGGGGGGGTAACCCTGGGTGAGATTCAGGAGCGGGCGAATCACCTTATAATAGTCTTTTATGAACCTGCAGTAGTAGCCACAGAACCCCAGGAAATGTAGTTCTTTCAAGTTATGGGGCTTGGGCCAAGTAGTCAGTGACTCGACCTTACTGGGATTGGTCTCTATCACTTCTGCAGATACTATGTGCCCCACATACTTCATGGAGGTTTGAAAAAACTGGCACTTGTCAATGGACAGCTTGAGGCTGAAGTTTTCCAATCAGTCTAGGACTTTAAACAGTCGGATCTCATGCTCCTCTAATGTGCGTCCAAACACAATGACATCATCTAGGTACACTAGGCATTCAGCAAGTTCATATCTCCCACCACACATTCCATCAGTCACTGAAAGGTGGCCAGGGCACCTGAAATCTCCTGTGGCATTCTCAGGAATTCGTAGAACCCAAAGGACAGATGAAGGTGGTTTTCTCATGGTCCTCCTTGGCCATTGGAATCTGGTAATATCCGCTGCGAAGATCCAATACTGAGAACCATTTGCTCCCATTCAAGCAATCCAGGGCATCTTGTATATGGGGTATGGTGTTTTGATCTGGGATGGTCCGCCTGTTCAGGGTTCAGTAATCAGCACACATCTTCATCGACCCATTCTTCTTACGCACAACCACAATGGGAGAGGCGTATGGGCTCCTTGATTCCTGTATCACGCCAGCAGTGAGCATTTACTGCAGGTGTCACCTCACATCATCTATGTCCGCTGGGGCAAGACGTCGGGATCTCTCTCGAAATGGCCGGTCATCATGCAGATGTATATGATGCTCTGCACCCTGGACACACCCCATGTCCCATTTGCTAATCCTAGCCTTCAATTCAGCTGGCAGTGCGTAATCACCAAAGTCAAATAAGTCCGGGGTCACTCTCCTTCTGGCCAGAGTACTTGTAATTGGGTAATACTGCAGTGTCTGCACAGTGTACTGTATCTAGAGTGCACCCTCTGTTCACCTGGAACTCCCAATCTGACACATTTCGAATCTGGACCATCACTCGTCATGCATGGGCAGGGAAGATGCTGGGTTTAAACAATAATCCTTCTGGCAACTTTCCATCACCTGGTGCATCCAACATTAATATTTTGTTCTTTAGGTTTCTCTTTAGGTGGACTTCTCCATGGATTGTGCACTGGGCATTGGGGGCCAATACCAAGGAGTCAGATTCCTTTTCCACACTATTCCCACTGGCTCATATGGGTCCTCTTAATTGGGTTTCTGTTGTAAGTCATATGCCCTTTTTTCTAAGGCTGTAATTCTTAGGGCCCGTCCAGTCAGTTGCCCTTGTTTCTCATGGCAGAGTTGTGCTAGTCTCCCAAACATGTGGGCATTTGTTCCAATTAACAGGGGAACCCCATCATACAGTCTGGTGGGGGGACACACTGTGGCCAGAGCCTCTACTTGATCCTCTACACCAGTTACAGTTGCAGAACAAGACAACCCGAGGTGGACATATCCTAGGTAGGGATAAGACTTGTCGCTCAACCCCCACACATGTAGGCCTTCCAGAGATTATAATGGCACATCAGATAAGTGTTTGTCATACCAGTCCTGAAATACAGTGGTCACTTGCAACCCACTGTCAAGCACAGCCTGAGTAGGAATACCATTCACAGCCACAGTAGTCTTCATTGAAGGGCCCACTATTTTGGACCAGTCTGGAGGGACAACAGCAGGGGCCTGGATAGACGATTTAGCCACAGAGGGGTTTGAGGTAGGATGGCCGAAGCCTTCACTGTGGTCATTTCGCGCACCCCTTGACCACTGACTCATTTTTCCGAAGCTCTCCTTGAAGCCGGTTCACCACTTTCTCTAAGTCCTTCTGAGACCGGCATTCCCTCTTCATATGACTATCCTTGCCGCAGTTGTGACAAATGACAGGTTCTCTGGGCATCCTTGGGGAAAACATAGCCGGGGATGCTGAAGCATCGATGGGAGATTGTGATCTGACTTCTGTTGGTAGTGTACCATGTCTCAAAACTTCCTTTAGGGTGGCAGTCAATTCCTTGAGCTCAGCTGAGAAGTCACCCTCAGTAGAGGATGCCTGAGGGTGCAACCCCACCCCCATAACAGTCATGTCCTGACAGGGGCTAGGATCTCTGTCAGCAGGTGATACCTCAGCAAACGCACCCGGCTGTACTTTTCTGACATCCTTCAGCAACTCCTCCCCCCACCGTTTAGCCCACGGCAGGACACTCATAGTGGTCTACATTTTGAAAGGGTCTTCCGGTGCCATGCTCACTTGGGCTGCACTCACCCCATAATTACAATCTCCCTCTTCATCTTCTACCTCCTGGAGTTCGGTTATCAAGTCACAGTAGTCAGGTGGGTTACCTCTCCTATCCTGGAGGCTTAACTGGATGATCTGCAGTTTAGAATGCTTGGCATGTTGCAGTATGTACCCCAGTCTCACAAGGTTCAAATCACTGGCAGCTACCCCACCTTTCCGGTAAGCTTTCTGCAGAGCTCTTTCTAGGCAAGTAACATACATAGACAAACTTTCCCCCTTCCATTGTTTGGTACCTTGGAATTTCCATTTCAAAATCTCCCCTGACTCAGTGCTCCCAAAATTGCCTTTAAGTGCAGATAGGTACTTCTGAGCAGATGCATCATGGTTCGTGGACCTCAAAAATGTAATGGCTTCAAGGGCAGGGCCCCTCAAACTTTCTATGATTCTTTTCCACTTCTCAGCCTCCGCACACTACCACTTGGGTACCAAGGGGGCAACATAGTCAATCCAGGTCTCCCAGTCATCCTCCCTCTGGGGGGTAGGGAGGGTGCCCGAGAAGATTCTCAGCCTTCGGTAGGAGTCGTGACTAATGGTGGGTACAAATATAGGGGCCAGCATTGGCACGGGCACAGAAGGTGGGGCAGTAACAGGTGCTGGAGTGGGAGGGGGTGTTGGGGAAGGAACACCCCCAGGTGGCAGGAATAGTTTCTTAAAGTCCTCTACGGCTTTCCCTTCCTCCAGCAACAACTTAGCAAATTTCTCCTCAAAAGTCACAGATAATGGTGGGAACTCATCCTCCCCATGGTCTTTACTGTCTTTTGTTATCACTCTCCAGGCAGCTAGGACCCCTTCTGAGGCAATAGTCTGTGGCACTTTAGAGCTGTCCATGAGGTCACTACACTCTACCAAGGCTATGAAAGTTTGGGTGATCAAATCAGCCTGTCGACCCACCACCACCACAAGACTTTTTAAACATTCGACTTTGAAGAGTGCTCCCTCTACAGTGTCCTTACTGGTACCCAGGGGAATATCCAGTATAAGCAGAGCATTTTGGGAGTTGATCTCCTGCCCAGTACACCACCCCACCAACTGGCGTACAGCCATTTCTACTGCAGTAGCCATTAATCTTTAACACTAATTCATAATTTTTGGCCACTAAAAAGCCCAAAATCCCAGTGGTGAGCCTCCAAGATGTAACCCCTAGGTGGCGCTATCCCAAGGGTTACTACCACTGCCTGCTTGGCTAGTAGCAGGTTAAGGGGCCTGGGTAATGAAATGGGTGCCTCCACCCGGAGGTCAGGGTTGTTAGTGGTCAAGCTAATCTGGGCACAGCCCTCCGGGACACTGTAACCCCCCTCTTTCCCTTCTAGTGGCCTGAACAATATACAATAATTACTTTCGCAATGACCCTTATTCATCAGGCAATTACCCACACTGTTTGCACTCACCACCGGGGCTAATTTCTCTAGCTTGACCCTGGGGACCCCCTGTAAAACAAGGTTATGCACAGCAAACAGCAACAGTACAATACTTTTGGCACAAACTGGAACCACAGTCAGGTTAAATGCAAACAAAGTTAAATCTGATTTATTCAGGGGACTTGAACAAGGGAGGGGCATAATCAGGTTGATTTGCTTAAAAGCTATATTAATCAGACAGTTATGCATGCAGTTCAGAGTCCCTACACAGTCACACACTTTGGGTTCCCAGGTAGGAAACCGGTGGGCTAGCCAGGAACATTGCAGCTGGTTGGGACCCTATGATGGAAGAAAGCAACATGCACAACACACACTATTTGTAATCCGGAGCCAGAGGGTTCAGTTCGTGAAAGAACAGGCAACAAGACAATCAGATGACAACATTTTTAGATTTAGCTGTTGTTGCAGGGAGCTACCCTGATGTTTACTCACGATACCCAATACTGGACACAGGCAGGATGAAATTGAGATTGCAGGCTGTTGAGCTGGAGTGCCCGGAGAAACAGGGCCCACATGAATCACCGAGGCATTGTTCCTATTCAAGGTGTTGAGCAGGGGGCTGATCCCTAGGCCGGTCTCTCGTCGATGACTTTCTCTGCATAGCAGGTATTCTGGCTGGGCCAGTGTAGCAGGGCCCAGGCAAATGGAAATGGATATGTATTCAGTTCGTGGAGCTGGATGCAGCCTCCAGCAAGCAAAATGCAGTTTAGACACACAGTGGGGAACCAAATCTTGACCCACTATAAGCACACAGCACATTCATATGTAAGGAAATTCTACTGTACCAGGCAAATGGCTCTCCGATCGCAATTACCGAGTCTCTGCACCAGCCAGGAGTTCAGAGGTAGCTGGAAGTCCTGACAGGCCGATTGCATTCAGCAACTCTTCGGTCTTCTTCAGGTTAAACCTGGTCACAATTCAGTGGCTTAATTTGCTCTCAAAATTCAGATTCAGTCCGAGAAAAGCACAAACTCCCTCTCAGGAACAGCAGGCAGGCATGCAGGCCAAACTCAGGCCTTTCCACAGTTCTCCCACGTGAATCCACTATGGATTGCTGCACAAACTATCTCGAGCTGTTACTTCTTCACTTCTCAACTCAGATCTAACTAAAAATTGCAAGCAGTGTGGGATTTTCCTCAAGATCCAAAAGGTTTGGTTGGCTGATCTGTCTGTCAGTGTCAACAAGAGCTCCCTCTCCAGGTTATTTTAGGTGCCAAAAGTCCAAAACTACAATTCCTACAAGTTTTGGCCCCACCAACAGTCCAAAATGTACTGATTGGCCCATTCTGACAGTCCAGGACCAAGATGATGGAAACAAACAGAACTGTCCATGCTGCAAAGAAGGCAGGTTAGAACAAACTGCAAAGTTATTACTACTCTAACAAATGATCAGCAAACAATTACATCTTCTAACAGAGCTCCCTCTCAGATTAATTATGACTGCAATCCAGGCAGCTCTTAAAGAGACAGTACACAGAGGCTATACAGGCACTCTCTGGCAATACATTTAAACTGCTAAAACGCAGGACACCAGCCTGGCAGTGAGCAGTTAAGCACGCTCAAGGAAGAGTTTTTGGGAACCCCCATTTGTTGGGGGATTACATATATGTCTACATGGAATGTTACTAAGTACTGCTGCTGTAACATTTCTTGACCCAGACATGTTTGAAAATAAGCTGATATCAACTCAGTGTATTATGTTCTTGATAAAATACATTTTAATAAATAAATCAATTAATCAATCATTTAAATTCCTGCTTATGGGATTATATATTATTCTGCTCTAGACTTGTCTGGAGTTATGACATCTGTCCATGAGGGTGCAGTGTGTCCCACATGGCTAAATAGAGAATAATACCTGTGCAGGTGTGTGTTATGAGGATTTTTTTACACACCTGAGGTGCGTGATAATCCATAAACCCTGAGAGCGAAGCTCGAGGGGTTTGAGATTATCACACACTGAGGGTGTGTAAAAAATCCTCATAACACACACCTGCACAGGCATTATTTTTTATAATTTACTGGTGCAAGGGAATTAATGCCAAAGCCACTGAAGCAGCTCTATACACACATAGGTGCATGCACATACACACACAAACCATGTTTCTTCCTTTTTTTTTTTTTAACTAGATAAATGTTCAAATTAGGAGAGGCAGGATCAACCAGATAAATACTGAAATATATTCAAAAAGATACCTACCAAGGTGCTGAGTGGCAAAGTATTAGTGCAGGTGCTCTGTAATGGAAAAACTTCAGGCGCGTTTTCAGGTATTATTACCCACACACAGGCATTAAGAGCCAATGAGGTATGGCGCTTAAATGAGTGACACCAAGCGCTGTAATAGTCCGTTCTATGGGTCATTACGGCATTTGAAACATGGCTGTAGTCTGTGTATTAAAGGGGGTCACCAGTAATGATATATAGAATAACGTATGTGGTGGTGTGCATTATGAGAGATACACACTCAAAGTGTGTGATGCTACATAAGCATCATAAACGAAGCCTGAGTGATTTACACCAGCATCATACACCAAGGGTAGGTATGAAACTGAAGTTTATACACACCACATCATGCTTTATTTGTAGTAATTGCTGAGCAATGTTTTTTGGCCCCTGAGGATCTTGCATTAAATGTACTGTATGTTTTATTCTCATTTGTGTAGTCTTAAACTGGACATATGTAAAAATGGACACTATTTGCTGACAATATTTTTCCAAATTAATAAATAAAAAATTAAATGAAAATTAATCATGTTGGCTATGCCCCCTGTCTGCCTCAGCCCACTTCGGCAGCCTTCTGTGCCTTCCATGCGTTGGCCGCCTGGGTTTTCATTTTGTGACATTTCACTGTCCAAGAAAGCAGAGTGAAGAACAAAAGAGAAAGCAGCCACAGCTGACAAACTTCCTTTTACAGGGTAAATTTGAAGTTTACTTCAGGGAGGATTTCATTTAGTGATTTTTTGTGGGAATGGGTGAGCTATTTATATGTTTAGAAATCTGAAGTTATTTGTAAAGCCCATAGCGACCCTAAGGGGGTTATAGGGGTTGTGGTACGTATTCTAAGATTGGGATTGACTGAGGGCAACTCAAGTAGGAGAACAAGATGGGAGAAGGATTTTGGAATTGAGTTGTCAGATTCGAATTGGGAGTTATTCATGGAGACGCATATGGGCCTACTGTTTTCCAACAAGTATAAGGAAGCGGCCTATAGGTTTATCCACAGGCTCTTCTTTCCCCCGGTGATGGTTCATAAAGGCCGGCCAGAGGTTCCAGAAACCTGCTCACGCTGTAATAAGGAGGTTGGCACATACTTCCACTGTTTCTGGAAATGTTCTCACCTGCAAAGCTTCTGGAAAGAGGTGGTAGGATTCATAAATGAGAAAGCAGAGGCTGGGGTACCTATGCATCCAATTGATATACTATTTGGGATTGAATGGGGGGAAGGGGAAGATGGGACTCTGCGTAAAAAATGGGTGAGAGTGGCCTTAGCTATTGCGAGGCAATGCATTCTAAATACATGGATATCAGCACAGGATCCCACCCTCACTCAATGGAAGGCCTTGGTAATGTCTGCTTTGGCTATGGAGAGAAGGACCTTCCAGTTTCAAGAAAGGGCAGAGATGTTCGGAGCTATTTGGAATCCGCTCATCTCGGCTATTTCTCTGCTTGGCTAGGATACATGGTCAGGAAGGGAGTGTAAGATAGAAGTGCCCCGGCTATGAGGTTGCGGTGGGTACCCCACTCTGGATGTTGCCCCTCTTGATATAATGAACTACGGCCCTTGGCTGACTTTTCTCTCTGAAGCTGTATTACCTATTTAGGGCTGTTATTAATTACTTCGCTCTGTGCTGGGATAATGAAATGTGGATCTTTGTAAATAGTTTTTAATTACTTATACGGGTATGGGGTGGGGAGGTATTAGAGAGTTTATGTCTTTTATGGGGGCCCTTTTTTTTTTTTTGTCTGCAGTATGCAGTGTCACTGGACTTTTAAGTTTATTACCTTACCTAAAAGGTCTGGTTAAACATGCGTTTGAGGGCTCAGGGATAAAATTATAAAATTTGCCTAGACCTAACAGCCCTGTGATATTGGTGTAAATGTTACTGTATCTGCCTTATTTGTTTGTCTTTGTACATATGTTTGGAAATGCAAATAAAATTTGTTATACAAAAAAAAACAAACAAAAAAAAGAAATCTGAAGTTGTCAGGAGTAAACAGTTTGGGGCATGAGAATGCTGTTAAAGAGCAACTCTCAAATATAATAAAAAGCTTAGAAACACTAGATTTACACCAATTGTGTTCCCTTTCTTGTTTTCTAGTTATTTGTTATTGTTTTAATTCCCCTGCTGTTGATCTACTAACTATTGTAAATAATGCAGCAGTTATTCCACTGAGTCTTTCAAAATGTATCTGACTCTCCCCTGCTAACCAGTCATTGCTGTTTGTGACGTCACAGTCTATTGTCATGGTGAGCACTATGATGTCATAAACAAAGGCACTGTGAGGTTAACAGGGGACAGGTAAATGTTTTCAACTGTTTTCTAAACAGACTTTTTAGATGGACTACCAAGATGTGTTGTAAATCTTGAAAAGGAACATTGAAAATGAAGAAAATGTATTCTCTAGTTAACAGTAACAGCTGAAACATCTTGTTTGTGAAAGCACATGCTGAAGTGTAGAGTGGCTGTTTAAAAACAAGTTGGTTATAATGGCAAATTACACGTGGTTTTCCCTATGGTAAACAAATTCTTGTCATAGCCAATATGGCTGCTAATGCATTAGCCTGATACGGGATATAGAATAATGTGTGGCTTAGTTGTAATTTACTTGTATAAGTGTGATGTAAAAATCCCACATGCACTGGACAATAGGGAAAATGTTTATGGGGCATGGATTCAGCTATCCTTCAGGAACTCCTTGAACTGGGGAAGGGGGTCAAGCAGCTGATATGCAGTTATAATAACTGGTGACCCCCGTTATCAACCCATTTTCAAGTGCTTTAAAAAGTCGTATCAACCTGCGGGTTGATACGACTTTTACAGTCTTGCACCGAGAAGCCGGCAGTGGTCCACACAAATAAACAGACTAAGGCAACAACAGACGATTCTCTGACCACAGATTGTCACACAGCATAACCTCCGTTTTAACAGCAACATACAGAGCCGAATAACAAAGTGTAATCATTTATTCAGTTATTCAGAAATTTAGCATTTACCCTGCAGGAAGTCTCTCAACTAAAAGCGTACTTTCAGGACTACCCTTATTGTTTCCACAGTTGGCATGAACTTTCACCTCTGTTCCACATCGACTGTAATGATCCAACCCATCCAGATGATGAAACAACTCACACTGAAGCTAAAGGGCTTGGGTAAACAATATAAACACTTGAAAAAATGTTTTTTTTTTTTTTTTAAGTTTTATTTGTTTTACTTCATTCCTAAGATCATGATTTACTTTACCTGACAGCCATCTATTTGCACCAGTTATTATAAAAAATAAAACATTATGTACTGTAGGTGGTTGCCATTCAGTTTTTTTACACTCCCTCGGTGTGCGATTATAGAGAAACCTCTTGAGCTTCGCTCTCAAGGTTTCTATATAATCACACACCTTGGGTGTGTAAAAAAACTTCATATCAACCTCCTACATATGCATTATTCTATATGTATAGATTCCTAGGCAATCTATAGCATTGCACTACAGCTGTGCTCTGCTCAGCACACCACTGACTTTTTCTCTCCAAAGGGTTAAAACATCAAAGTTCACCTTCTCTGGTTTTGGCCAAGCCAAGCGAACTGCTAACATGAAATGGGAAGATCTCACTGAGGGAATGCATCACCTTTGGTCTAGTATTGAGCATATTTAACAGGGCTCTGGGGATATGTTTCTTCATTCCACAGTATGTAGCATTTTTATACTTTATTTAGTCAGTTTTATGCCTTTAGGTGTGTACTTTTAACAAAGAAGCAGTCCTTCCATATTTTACTCCTGGAACTGAGTCTGACTTTTAATTTCATTCCCAGAACTGAGTTCTCCCAGGTTCCCTCCCATTTCCACTATTATCTGCGTTATGCTTCACTAAGCAGCCTAAGGGAAGCAACTTATTTTTTTTTTGTAAAAAAATAAGTCGCAACACCAGGAGACCTGGGAGGAACCAATCCGCAGTTCCAGGTCTCCTTTACTGTTGGGTGCTGGTACCTTAATCACTCCACCACAGAAGTGACTCAGCCAGACCAGGCAGCATAGCATTCTTCATACTTTCATCTACTTCCTGGTCAGTGACAGGGGTAGTGGTAATTCCCTACAGCTGTTATGCCCCTGTCGCTGCAAATGTTTCCGCACTTTGAACAGTGTGGTTTTTGTAGCGCTCTTTCTGTTGCGCTATAGGTACCCCCTGTTGGGTGACTTCTTCACCTACCTGATGAAAATTCATCCAGAAGTGTCTCCTTTGCTTTTTCAAAACTCCAGGGATCTTAGCTAAGTGCCTAGGCACAGTGAAAGTGGCTTGCTAGATGCATTGCAGGATACATCATACAGCTCACACATATATATATATAAATATATTCTGGACATGCCCAAAGATACAGCCCATCTGGCAACAAGTGCAGGCAGCTATGTTAACATATTTAGATTCCTCCTTCCTACTGACCCCAGAGTTGGTCCTCTTGCACAAGCTACCATAAATTGTATGTAAATCTCGGAATTTCCCATAGACACCATATGGCGTCAGAACTATCCATTGCTGGATCCAACCCAAAATGGCCACCAAGAGCAAATGAGTTAACAATGTGTTAGATGTATGGTATCAGGGTTTAGTGGTGAGATCACAGGTGTGGGAGCCAGCAAGTTCTAGTTTAAATCCCACCAGAGCCACCTTCTCACTGTTATCCCGAGTAAGCTGCAGTAGCTCTAAGTGTAAGAGCAAGGTCATGAAATATCAAGAATTAGTATGGTGTTTTACAACAGATTAAACTGGGTTTTGCTCTACTCCTGTTGTTTTTCCCCATCCATTCTGATGCAAAGCAGTGTAATTATTGTTATTATGGTCTTGAATCAGTAGTTTCTTGATAGGGATCTGACATGCTGCAGTTACAGTTCTAACTGACCAACCTCAGTTGCAAAAGTTTCAGGTTACCTTGTCACTCTGAATACCTATGTATGATATATAGAATAATGTATGGGGTGTTGTGTGTAATGAGAAGTTAACACACACCCGAGGGCTTAGATGCTACATAACATAAACCCCGACAGCACAGCTCGAGGGGTTTACAAACAGCATTTAACCCCGAAGGTGTGTGTAAACTTTGAGTTTACACACAACACACCATATTTTATTTTATATAATTGCAGAGTCTTTCTTTTTGGCCACAGTAATTGTATAAAATAAAAACAGAACAGATCCCCGACTCCTGTGTGGCCACAGCCCGTTTTGTTCCAGTGCATGGTCTGTGGCTGTTTTTATTCATTTATGTAAACTTTTCCTTTTTTTTAATTTACATTCTTGCAGACAGAAGTAGTTTTCTTTTATTTGCGGAGACTTACCCCCTGCCTGAGTAACAATGGTGGTTCTGTTTTTTAGAGGAGGTGGTTGGTGGCCAGCACTTGGGAAGGAAATGTTGCAGTGGGTGCATGCTCAGAATGCAGAAAAACATGCGCATGTTTGCTGTAATAAACATTCCTTTATCATGCAAATAACACCCCCGGTTTTCTTAAGAAAAAAGGAAGACCTGGTAATTATGCAGCTATTATCAGCATAATGACTGCTTGTGCTTGTCTCATTCATTCCACAATTTGTCTGTTCTCTCAGTACATATTGTCACAAACCCACTCCTAGGGTCAGGTCCACTGAGCTCACAGTGCCCACCCATAAGTGCAATCTGTGATGGGGGAACAGGGATACCCACCTCATTCTTTTTTAATGCTAAGGTCACAACTGCACCTCTGTCACAAGGATCCAGGGCATTCCTCTAATGCCGGATAAGGGCACAATACCAGTCTCGAGTCCTGTGGCCAAATATGAACCCTTCCTTGGCTATTACACAAAGGAGGAAGACCCAGGCATCACACTCTCTTTTGGGTAGCTGTGTAAGCCTGATTTGGCCTTCTCCCTACAGGACATACAACAGCCTGGTTCAAAATCCCTGCAGACTCTTCCCTGAAACTTTGGTATTCTCCCTATCCTTCCAGATCCCTTATAGACCCTTTTTCAATTTGGTTGCTATTGGTGATCCCTTTAAGCAATTAACAGTTGTCACAGATTAGCAATACGGTTTTTAATTCACTCACAAATACATATAAATCTCATGCAGGCAGAATTTCTTTAGAAAAACAAATGTTTTACTAAAATGCTTAAATAAATATAGTTACAACTAAAAATAACATACACTAATGTGGGTTACAGTATACCTAAACAAAAAAAAGGAAAAATTACAGTGAAACACACTAAAACTGTTAGCTAAAAAGTCTTCCTTGTATCTGCAGTGAATTGAAGTCCAGAAATAGTGGATGAAGGTTTTAAGTTTCCTTTAGTCCTTGGCAGCCACACTGGGTCTCAGCAGTTTGGTTTCTGGTGTGTGTCGAGCAGAGTGTCCAGATGAAAATATGTGTGTGTGTGTGTGTGTGTGTGTGTGTGTGTGTGTGTGTGTGTGTGTGTGTGTAGTGTGTGTGTGTGTGTGTGTGTGTGTATATGTGTTCAAGTGTGTGTGTGTGTGTGTGTGTGTGTGTGTGTGTGTGTGTGTGTGTGTTCAAATGCCCTGATCTGGGGCTATTTATAGGGATGGGGATCCCCTTAAAATAGAGATTGAAAATCCCACAACTTTTAGGCCAGTAGATGGCACTCTTGCTCTTCCCCAAAAATCTTATTTTCCTGATAACCTTTGATGGGTCAGATTCCCATAGTTAACCCAGGTTTTACAATCATAGCTCCTGTAAGTGGAATTTCACACAGGTATCCTAGAAGAATGTGTCCTTTCCTATTACCTCACAAAATGAAGTATGCTATTAACAGTTTCTTGGGATCAGAGCATTCTGCTTTTTCTTGAAGTGAAAAGGGCTGTCTTCTGACTTTTAATTACTTCTGTTTACCTTGGGTAGTTAACTTAGAGAAAGCCTCTTTGATCAGCTATCCACAAGCTTTTTGACAATACCTTGCCATTTTCCTGGCAAGCAAGGCAGGCCTGCAGATTAAAAGAAGGTCAAACCCTTTTTTTTTAATCCAGTCTTTTCTCTATATGCCTTTGCTGACACTAGCATGTACCTATACATAGAATTACATAAAAAAACATAAATACAGCATAATTATATCTGCAAATAAGGGCTAGCAGCTGGGCAGCTCACCACACATACTATGGAGATTAAAAATGTTTCTGCTATCTTATATCTACATTTTTTTCCTGAACTTATTTTTTGCTCCTCTGGCCACAAGCTAGGACCTTCTGCTGCCACTGAATGCTACCCACCCTTCCAATACTCCATTATAGCTACTCCTGGTCCCCCATCCACCTGCAACACACCACAGTGTTACCCCTCCCCAGCTTACCCCCTGGGGCCAGGTATGCCTTCTGCTTCTTTGATATTACTTCTTCACAGCTTGACCCCCATATAGGTGTGGTCTAATGGCAGAGTGTCATCCTCCTGGTGCAGTGCATGCTACTCCCCTGTTTTTCCTGCCCCTCACCAGGAGGGCATAGTACAGTTACCTGCCAGCTAGGCCTGATGCTGTCAATCTACAAGCATGCACCAATTATCCCTGATCTTGATCATAATGTCTCTACACCACCACTGTAGTCATCCAGGTGTCAGTAGAGCAGCTAGACATGATAACCCCCCCTTCCCAGAGGAGAGCATCCACTGGGATGCTTCATCCTCCTCCCCTCAGTCAGCCCCTAAAAGCCCAAGCTTGTTCCTGAATGTGGATCTCGTTGGCCTCACGAGTGGTAGCACTACCGCTGTACCAGTGGGCCAGCATGGATCTACATTAGTTAATGATAGAATTATTCTTCAGTCACTGACACTTGCCCCTGCTGTGTTATGTATTGTGTGTAGTCAGCAGAATCCTTCCAGCTGCTGAGGTGGCACAGAAAACTAAAGTAAGCTGTTGGTTAACTAGGATCTGCAGCTTATCTGTTAGGTAGGAAAATGGGCAGACTAGGTGGGCCAAGTGGTCCTTATCTGCCTTCAAATTCTATGTTTCTATGTAAAACAGAAATAATGTCATGACCATAGATTCATGAATAATGTAGATCTGGTGGGGGAGAGGGATGGGGGCACAGACAGACACAAAACAGCAGGGATCTCATGTATACTGATGACGTAATGAGATTTCACGGGGGATGTAGAAGGTAATATGTGGCAGTTCCTGTTCCTGTCTGCCCTGCTCCCACTCCTCTTTGTAGCAATACATTGCATAACTCTCACTATGAAGCTTTAAAAAGATTGCCTGGTTATTATACATATAAAGTATACTGGGATTGCAAAGGTTCAGTTTCTCATACGAGTCAGTTCCACCTCTCCTGCTAGCATCATCTTGCTGTTGCATTGTTTTGGCCATGTCACAGCCCTGTTGCAGGCTCCTTCTAGTGTTATGGTGCTCATGCTGCACCTGTGTTCTGATTTGGAACGCTATCGTTTTAGAGAAAACAGAACCGCTAGACAGAGAAAAAGAACATATGCAGTTATAGTATTCTCCATACTGGATACATAACAACGGATCATGAGGAGTACAGAATAGTAATCAAAACACTTAAAAGGCTGCTCCACTTGTGGTGCTGACAGTAATACTGATACCTGAACCAAACAAAAGAAATGTGCACTCATCGTACCAAAGAAAGCATCATATGCTTGCTTGTCCTCTCAAAAATTCCTTTATTATGTTTGGGAGCACAAAATGTGGTTTAACAGCTTAAGAACTAACAAGAGCTCCTACTAAGTCCAACAATCTGCACCCTATGCTGGTGCTTTCTAAGGGGCCCTTGAGAAAGCACTTGGTAGGATGCTATTAGCATTGGGTTTGGTAGGACACCAGCATACTTTTCATCTTTGAGCGGTTAAACTTCATGTTGCACTCCCAATCACAGTTGGAAAAGTGAGTAAGGTTCTTCTTGATGGATTACCACTAGTATCTTTGATGTAGCTGCAAATATTTTGTCATGTTGTCTACCTCCATCTGGAGAAGTTGGACACATGGGGCAGGATTCACAAAAAGATTTGGGACTAAGTCCCACACTGCAACGGCAGTTGCAAACTGAAATCCCTGCAGCTGGAGAAATTAAAATTCACAGCTGCAGCACTTGTGGCAGAAGTTATGGCTGGTCCCACTGGCCATAACAGATCTCCGCAGCTGCAGAGATTTCCTGGGCAACACCACCCACAAGCTGCCATAAATCACGGAGCTGGTCATAATCTGGCACCACCTTTGTGAATGCCCACAGCTATGGGAAAACTGCAGCAACTTGAGGATCTGTAAGTGGCACCCCACATGCACTGTGTTTTTCCCCATAGCTGTGGATATTTCAGGGCATCTGTGAGTCTAGCCCATGCTCTTTTATATATATTTTAAACCCAATGTGCTAACTCACTTTAAACTGAAAAACATTATGGTTGTGCAGTACTGTTAATGAAACAGTGTCAGTGGCTCAGAAGGTAGAATAATTATCTTTGGGGTTGGAAGATCGGCCATTCATGGGTTCTAGCCCCACACCAGATACTGTGGGTAATACCCAGAACTGACACTGCTGCAGTGGGGTACACTGCTGAGGTGCTATCCTTTGGATGAGATGTTAAACTGATGTCTTTTTTGTCCATCTCTGGTTACTATCCAGGTGAAAGTTTAAGTAGCAGTGCAATGATATTTTGTTTTTCTAAAAAATGCTATTGTCAGCTACAATTAATAAAAATATTAGCGTATCTGTCAAATCTACTTTTCTAGGTACCTCCTATTCTGCACACCATGATTTTTTTTTATTTTCTTAATCCTAACTCTTACTGGGCCTACAGTGGTATTTCAAAGCCAAATGTGGCAGCCATCTTTTTTCCTGAGAAAAAGATTCAAACGTTTATAAAATATTCACATTTTTGTGAAACTAGGAAATTTTACCACCAAATAAAACTGGAAGATGCCTGGAATCTTTTATAGGGAAAAAATGGCAGGGTCAATTGTTTTGCCCAATTTCATTATTTCAAAACGCGTGGAAACTGTATATTAACAGGATGCATCCTTGTTGACCAGACTGTAGGCGTAATTTAGGAATATAGAGTAAAGCCCGAGCCCAGTGGCATGAAGGGCTGAGGCACTGACGGACTCACCTCCTGCCATGCCAGTGTCCGTGGTTCTTGAATGGATCGGGGTGCTTGGGGCTGACTGGGGAGGGAGGGTTGAGCATCCCTAGATCAGCTCTCATCCCACAAGGAGAAGAGTTAGTGTGTCCCACTGCTTGCCTACCACCTAGAGGGATCTGGGTGGCAGCACAGCGGGACTATGCATGGAATAGATCCCACTAGGAGGTACTGGGTGGACATCTTCATAGAAAATGAGGTCACACATCATACCATTGCACGTGATGTGGGCCCAGAGGAGCAAACAGAAAAACACCACAGCTGCAGGATGAGGGCCTGATGCCTCACAGGCCCCGCACTGGCAATCAGGCCCCTTATCAGTCCTGTGGCAGAGGATGACGGAGACAGGAAACCACTGCAGAAGCCAGTTGATGGGGCCAGGGTACCAGTCTGAAGGAGTGGTCCAGGAAGGCTAAAGGAGGACAAAATACAAATGGGAAAAAAAGTACAGTAAGGTCCTTTCCCTCATGCTTTGTAAGCAATAAGACACAACAGGATGTTTTTTTTCTTGAACCACATGCTCAACTGCATTGTCAGGCATGAGGTGTTCGCAGTAAGTCACTTCAGCCACCGGAAAGTGTAGTTTAGGAAAAGAAACCCACATCCTAGAATGCCTTATTGTGTTTATAAAATGGGTAACAAATTAAAAAAAAATATATTTTTTACGTAATTGAGAGATTTCTGAAAAAAACAACAAGTAAAATAAAAGTCCCTGTTGTGACTGTCATGCCACTCGTGTTTTGCCACTGGAGGGAGGTATGTTGCTAAGTTTTGCAGCTGAGATGAAGAGTAAGATTTCTGTCCTATTTTCTTGTCTCACTCTCTCCCTCCCCCACCGCATGGTCTCTCTCTCTCTCTCTATGTGTTTGTCTCTCTCTTTCTGTCTCTGTTCCTCCCTGCTTGTCGACGTGACATGCCCCTCTCCTATTCTAGCAGTTGTCTTTGTGGCTTTCTGTTTTGGCAGCCAAGCAGTTTAAGTGGGCTTGCAGTTGGGGGAAGTGATGCCTGTGGAGCAGGAGGGCTGGATTCGGGGGCGCGGTTGCAGGGCCATGGTGGGTTGTGGTATGATCTGGGATAGTGTATGATGCACGAGGAGGCCATTTGTGCTTTGATGTGGTGCAAGTGAGGCCTTCCAAATAAAGGTAATATTATGCCTATTTTTAAAGCTTGGAGGCTTTCAAAATGTGTTTGTAATTATTGTGAGCCATAGCTGGGGTGGTGGGTTGCTGTGAATATTTTAAAAAAGTCATTTCTGGTAGTGTGTAAAGTAAAGGCTTTACTTTGCAAACATGACTGCTACACTTTATTTTTTTAATTTAAGGTATTAATACTAAAATGTGCTGAGTCCTAGTAGTACGAAGCCATGGATTTCTTTTCCTGAAATGCATGACTTCCCAATTTTCTCAGCCAATCAAGTAAAAGGCTTTTCCCTACTCATTTTATAACAAAGTTAAACCTTCTCAAATGAACTATCTTTAAAAACATCTATTTATTGAACCATTATGGCTAGCAACTTCATTGTTAAAAAATGGAAGCGTGTTCTCAGTCCATAGTTTAAAAGATGATGTTTTTCACTGTTTCAAAAATGAGTGCTAACGTTTTTATCCTACTTTAGTAGTCCTGGGATTTCTTTGATATATCCAGTTATGCGTATTTTAACAATTTATACTGTTTTTAATTCTTGGAGTCGTCTCAAAAAAGGTTTTAATTACTTCCCATGTTTTGAATGTGCGAGCAGTCCCATGTAATATGGGTTAGAGTAACATTCTGTACCCTGGATTTGAAGCATTCTGAATCTTGTTTTATTCTCACTTTATGTAAACAAGATTGCAAGTGGTACAAATTATGCCAGGTAGTTTTGTAAAGTACTACTCTACATTATATGGCTAAGGCCAATGATGCACAGACAGAAACACTTTTCTAAATGTGATAATCCAGGCTTTTTGATTGGCAGGTGGTGATAATCCATTTCTAAGCATGGATTATCGCCACCTGTCAATCAGCAACCGTAGATTATCATAAAGTGAGAGAAAACCATGCTTGTTCCACTAAAACAAACAGCAGCAGGAGTTTTCCACACACTGCTGCTATAGTGCTTCACTCACTCTCACTTTCAGCTGAGTGAAAATGGCATCGCGGTTCATTCCTCATCTGTACTGCTTTTTGGGAGGGAAAGAAAGAGAAGGTACAGTATGGAGCGTACAAAATATCATTTCTCTCTACTTACATGTTTGCGGTTTCCCAGTCTGCGGTTTGATTGCCAGTCAGTTGTCAGCAATCAGGAGAGTAAGACCATACTGTGGAGTTAGAAATAGAAAAAGCCTGGGCACAGAAGATAGTAGAAGATGAGGTATAGTGAGTGTGGGGAAATGCTAACATGAAAGCAGACAAGCCGATCTGGGAACCAGGAAGTCGCTTCTGTTGTCAGAACATTGCTGACTGCTGATTTCTTTTTTTATCTTTTAGCTAGTTTACTAAAAGTTTAAGGCTCCAGTGAATGAGGAATCTTGGGCAGTAGGGTGTGGTACGTTGAGTGAGGAATGCACAGGTTTTACAATGTGGCAAGTAAGTAAAGCCCTTCTGGTCTTGAACCACATGTCCACACCTTGCAGGTACTTTGAGAAGCCCTCCTGGACTTGGACAGTGGTCACTCCATGTGCAATTAAGAGGCGCCCTCCTGGGTTTGAGCCACAGCATACAATATTCACTAGACAGGAACGCAGGACTAGTGAGCACGACAGCAGCAGTGTCAGGAAAACTGCTGCTGTTGTTTTAGTAGCACTTTTGTTACCCCTAGATGGCACTATCCCAGGGGCTACTACCCCTGCCTGATTTGCCACTAACAGGTTGAGGGGCCTGGATCCAATGGCGGGTGCCTCCACCCAGAGGTCAGGGTTTGCAATAGTTAAACTAACTTGGTCACAGCCCTCTGGGACACTGCAACCCCCCTTTCTTCCCACTAGTGGCCCACACAATATATCAGAATTACCTTCACAGTATACACTTACCCCAGGTCTGGTTCCGTCACTGGGACCTCCTGTGAAATAAGATACAGTGCAACAATCACAGTACAGTACTTTAACATAGACAAATACCTCAGGCAGTATAACTTTGCTGAAACAAGCAGCTCTGATTTATTTAGGGGATATAACAAGGACAGGGGAAATCAGGTTAATTAGCTTATCACTCTAATAATCTACCTATGGCTCTGTGCACAGGCCTATCCCTATCAGTTACTGTCCCTGGGTACCCAAGCCCTAGTGGCTAGTCCAAACCGTGGCAGCTGGTAGGGGCCCTTTCACAGAGAAAAGGAGAATTAAACAGTCAGCAGTACAGTAATTCCATTTGGATTTAATATGGCAATTCAACAGGAGCAACCCTGAATTAGTACTCACGACCTCCAAATAAGATAGGGTCCTTCAATGTCAGCAGGGCTCACTTGAGGTACACAAACCTCTTCACACACATCCATATAAAAGAAAGTACTATACCAGGCAGGCTGCATCTGTATCCCGATCGCAATTACTGCACAGTACCGGGAGAACACACAGCAGATTCAGTTCCTGACAGACCGAGTGCAATTTTCAGCAATTCTTCCAGTCTTCTACAGGGTGAGCCTGGTTTCTACTCTTCAGAGATCCTTTGATTCTTTTCAGGGTCGGATTCAGTCCTAACAAGCTGTTACACAAGCTGCAGACCGAACTCTGGGCCTTACACACGTTTTTGACTAAAACTGCACACTGAAAAGCACAGGGCTCCTTCCTTCTTCACTGCCAAAGCTCAACTGAAGCTCCAACCGACAAAACTGGGCACTTCCTTTGAGTTCCTCCCAGTTCTTGACTGGATTGGCTGTCACTCACAATAGACTGCTGCTGTTGGTCCAAAAGGCACTGAAGTCTAAACTACATCTCCCAGAGTCACTGCCCATACAATCCTCTTGTGGCTGGCTCAGATTATGAGTCCAAGTTCTGATTCGTCCAAGGCACCATTTTAGAGCTAGCTTACCCCACACTGATTGGTCCAGTTCAGCAGTTCAAAACTAGAATGGGGAACTAGCAGACACAGTTCTGACTGCAAAGAAAGCAGGTTAGACAAACTGTAATTTCATTATTACTCTAAATAATTTCTGGCAAACAGTTACATCTTTCAGATAGGTTCCCTTGCACTCCTAGTGACTGCAAAATGAAGTGAATTGGCAGCAGCTCAGTGGTACTCAGAGAAGCACACAGTCCCCCCATACAACTAATTATGTCTGCAAGCAGACAGCTCTTAAAGAGACAGTACCAGAGGCTCTAAAACACTCACTGATAAATGGCTTAAATGCCAAACACCATTCAGGCTTGGAGCATTCAAGCAAGCTCCTGGAAGTCTTTGGGAACCCCCATTTGCAGGGGTTACACCTTCCTGGCCTGGGAAAGCTTGACGTCAATCAAGAAAGTACCCCATAAGTTTCAACTGCAACCATATACATTTGCATTAGGCTCGCATATGTAATCATCAGTCAATATATCATTTTACCAAGAACACATTTCTGAAACATTGCAGTACGTCACTCTTTACACAGTATTACATACACATTGTACCATAACTCAAGTTATTACCTCTTGTACATGAAACCTGAAGAGAGGGGGCCCTTCCCTATCAGTTACCTTGGGGATGGATGGGGCAAGGGCACCATACTTAGAGGGCAACACAAGTAACTTGGAGTTAGCACTGATGCTCAGTTTGGGCAATGAGCTCGGGGACACATACACTCCTTTATGGACAACATTGAGAGGCAAGTCCACAGGCCTCCCAAGTGAATCATAACTGAGGTGCACCACAGGCTTTACAGCTCGACCAGTCTTTCTAGGGGGAACTGTTATAGTCTCTGCACTCTGAGCCTCATTTTCAGCATTGTCCACACTTGTCAGGAGTCTCCATGGGGTAGAGAGGCTAGAACTTGGGGCACTTTCAGCTCCAGGAGTTACAGTTTCTGAGTCCACAACATTTGGCTCGCATGGAGAGCTTTGGACACTGGCAGTGGACTGTCAGGGCACTCAAAATACTCTTCTTGTTCTGGTGTATCACCAGTCTGCCCCAATCTATCATTTTCCTCCCTGAAAGCTCAAACAGTTCAACCATGCACAATGATTCCATTTCATCTGATCTGATGCTTTGCACTTCACTTTCTGGGGCATTGGCTCCAGGGATGAAGCTGGGGCTTAAACAGTCCAGAAGGCCCAGCTTTGTCTCCAGTATTGACTAGGGATTGCCCGAAACAATTGACTCAGTTCGAAGAAGGATAGTATTCAAAGTCACTCTCACTTTCTTCCGATATGGACTGACAGTCATGCTCAACTGGGACTTGTGGAGGGAACACTTTAACTTTGCTTCTGTAGGTGCAGACTTTCTTGATCTTTTCTTAGCAGCAGCTCTAGTCACTGGTCCAGAGGGGCATCTTCTAGGGGCTCAGACTCAATTAAGATTTGCCCAATGGGCAGTAAATGATTTCTATGCATTGTTTTACATCTTTTGAATTATTCTCAGGCCTTACTTTGTACACTGGCAGATCATCTAGTTTGCCCACTACAATGTGAGGGAGATGGTGCCATCTGTCAGCAATCTTGTGCTTGCCATGCAATCCCAGATTTCTTAGCAATACCGATCTCCTCCTGGAGTTCCTGTGCTTTCACCTTTTTATCATACCTTTCTTTGTTGGCCAGATTTCTTTTGCAGCCATGGTTTGAGCCAGTTAGTACATGAGTTAGCTGGGCCTTTAACTTTTGCACATACTGTAAATAGTTGTCAGCCTGAACCCCATCAGGAGAGACCCCAAAACACACATCTACAGGTAGTCGAGCTTCTCTTCCAAAACATCAGGCGGTGGGGAGAATCCAGTGGCATCACTTTTGGTGCAGTTATAAGCATGTACCAGGGTGCTAATTTGTTGGCTCCATCTAGGCTTGTCCTTTGGGTGCAGGGTGCCTAGCATATCTAGCAAAGTGCAGTTTAGAAAGCATTCCAGGCTGTGGTCCCCTGGGGAATGGTAAGGGTGGTTCTGGACTTCGCCTCCCCACAGAGAAAGCATCTCTTTGATCAGACGACTCTCAAAGTCTCTCCCTTGATCAGAATGGATTCTTTGTGGAGCCCCATAGTGAACAAAAAAGTTTTCTACAAGTACTTTGGCCACAGTGGATGCTTTCTGGTCTTTGGTGGGGAAAGCTTGGGCATATCTAGTGAAATGGTCAGTGACCACCAGCACATTACTGATATTTCTTTGATCTGACTCCAAACTTAGAAAATCAATACAGACCAGCTCCATGGGTGCACTGGTGGTGATGTTAACAAGGTGGGCAGCCCTCTGGGGCAAAGCTTTCCTCTGTAAGCAGCGACTACAAGTTCGAATGTGTTGCTCCACATCAGCCCCCATCTTAGGCCAATAGAATCTGGATCTCACCAAGTCAAGTGTTCTGTCTATACCAAGTGCCCATGTGGTTGTGCAAGGACCTCAGTACTGAGTCTCGAAAGCAGTGGGGCAGCACTAGTTGTTGTTTGTCTACTTGTCCCCTCTGTCTACTGTTTCTCTGTATAACAGTTTATTGATCAGTTTCAACTTAGGACCTTCTTTGTATAACAGTGCAGTTCTCAAATCAGTGGGCGTAATTTGGACACATCTTTTCCTGCATAGAGGGCTTCTAAAGCTGCTTTGATCATGGGATCGGATTGAGCCTCGAATACTGTCATTGTCCAGCTGAGGCAGTGCACCAATGTCTATTGCAGAAAAGTGGCATAAGCAGCAGGTATGCAATTCTCAGAGGCTCCCAAGCAATCCACCATGCAGTCCACTGCGTCCGTGGACATTTGTTCCTCCCTGTCAAACTTCCGGCAGAGTGCCCGAATGTCAGGTTCTGCTAATCGGACCCAATCATTCTGGGGAACAGGCCTCGGGAGAGAGCATCAGCATCTATGTGGTTCAGACCTGCTCGGTATTCGAGCATAGTCATATGTAGATAATGCAGAAAGCCACCTATGGCCAGTGGCATCCAACTTAGCTGAGGTCTGCACATAGGTCAAAGGATTATTGTCAGTTTTACTAGTATTTTAGCCCCATACAAGTACTCATGGAATTGGTCAACAATAGCCCACTTCAAAGCTAGGAACTCTAACTTATGTACAGGATAGTTCTTTTCGGATGGGGTCAGGCTTCTACTGGCAAAGGCCACTGGTCTCAGGCCATTCTCGTGCTCTTGGTACAACACAGCCCCCAACCCTTGCAAGCTAGCATCAGTGTGCAGGACGTAAGGTTTTCTTGGATCGGCATAGGCCAGCACTGGAGCATGGGTAAGTTGATATATGATCTCATGAAAAGCAGTCTCACAATCAGGAGTCCAGCGGGCCCCAAATACTTCACGGATGAAAATACACTCTTTCAGTCTTGAGGGGCTTGACTTTTGGTATTTTTGTGGGTTGGGGATACCCTTGAGTAAGTTAAGTAAAAGGCGGATCACTCTTGAATAGTCCTTGATGAGCGCCGATAATAACCACAGAATCCCAGGAATCTTTGCAGTTCTTTTAGATTTTTGGGCTGTGGCCAGGTGGTCAAGGCTCAACTTTACTTGGGTGGGTCTCTATTCCCTCGGTGGATACTATGTGTCCCACATACTTTACTGATGTTTGAAAAATTGACACTTATCAATGGACAGTTTAAGGCCAAAGTCCTCCAGGCGGTCCAATACCTTAAATAATCTGCTCTCATGTTCCTCCAGTGAGCTGCCAAACACAATAACATCATCTAGGTATACCAGGCACTCTAGTAAGTTCATGTCCCCACTGCACGCTCCATCAATCGTTGAAAAGTGGCTGGGGCACCTGAAATCCCTTGAGGCATCCTCATGAATTCATAGAAGCCAAGCGGACAGATAAAGGCCGCCTTTCTCACGGTCCTCTGGGGCCATCGGGATCTGGTAGTACCCATCATGGAGATCCAGCACAGAGAACCACTTGCTCCCGTTTAGGCAGTCCAAAGCATCCTGAATGCGGGGCATTGTGTACTGATCAGGGATAGTCCGCGGTTTAAGGCGTGCATAATCCACACACATCCTTACTGTTCCATTCTTTTTCCTCACTACCACAATGGGGAAGCATAAGGGCTTCTGGATTCTTGTATTACACCAGCAGCTAACATCTCTTGCAGATGCCGCTCACATCATCTATGTCAGCAGGTGCCAGGTCGAGACCCTCTCACGAAATGGTCTTTCGTCATGCAGCCGGATATTGTGCTCAGCTCCTTGCACGCATCCTACATCCCATTCCTTTAAAGAAAACACCTGGTCTCTCTGGGCAAGCTTCTCACTGATCTTCACTTTCCATTCAGCTGGCAGCGGGAGTCGCGAAATCAAACAAGTCAGGCGTTACTCTGTCATTCTTCCTTGAACTCTTGCTGCTGGGTAGCACTGCAGTGTCTGCACAATGCACATTAGCCAGGATGCAACCTCTGTTTACTCGAATGTCTCTTTCAGACACATTATGAACTTGGACCATTACCCTTCTGGCATAAGCATGGGCTCTAGCGGGCAAAATACTAGGCTTGACCAGCAGTCCCTCTGGCAATTTTCCATCGCCTGGTGCATCCAACATTAATATTTTATTCTTAACATCCTTTCTGATACGGACCTCTCCCTGTAAGGTACACTGGGCATTTGGCGCCAGGATCAGAGACTCAGGATCCTTCTTCCATACAATTCGACCGTTCCTCTGGTTCTGTTTTTCAGCATCTCTCTGTGCCTCATAGGCCTTCTTAATTAAAGCCGGAACTCTTAAAGCTCTACTAGTCTTTGACCCTGTTTTTCGTAACACAACTGTGCCAGCCTTCCAACATATGAGCATTTGTTCCAATCAACAAAGGGACACCATCATACAGTCCAGTGGGGGACACACTAAGGCTAGGGTCTCTACTTGTTCGGCCACTCCAGCCACGGAGGTGGGAAAGACAGCCAAATTCGGATATACCCGGAATAGGGGTAGGCCTTCTCACTTAACCCCCATACATGCAGTCCTTCTAATGGTTGTAAGGGTACGTCTGACAAATGCTTCTGATACCAATCTTGGAACATAATTGTCACTTGGGAGCCACTGTCTAATATAGCTCTTGTAGACACTCCGTTCACCTTTACAGTGGTCTCCATGGAGGGACCCACTATTCTGGACCAGTCTGGAGAGGCGGTAGTGGGGGCCTGGGCAACTGACCTTGCCACAAAAGGACGTGAATTAGCATTTTTGGTGCCCTCACTGGGATCATGTTGTGCACCTCTTAACCACTGATTTCTTCTCCGAAGCTCTCCTTGTAGCCTATATGCAACTTTGTCAGTGTCTTTTGGGGACTGGCATTCCCTTTTCATGTGCCCATCTTTCCCACAATTATAGCAAAACATACTTTCTGGAGTTTGAGCTGGCGGCGCCACACTGGGAGCCAGGGGGGGTATTACCAACTGGAAACCTTGTGCCATCTCTGTCTGCGGCGTGATAAGCATTTGGAGACATCAAGGTCAGTTTCTCCACTTCCATGGTCAAGGAATCGAGTTCGAGCTGTTATCAGCAGGAGATACATGGGTGGGTACCCCCACCCCATAGCAGATGCAGTCGGATATAGGTGTCAGGTCTGCATTTGCAGGCGTGGCCTTCATAAAGGACTGTTTTTGAATTCCCGGATCTCTCTCAACAGTTCGCCCATTGTGACATATCTTTTCCTTGTCAGAGCACTCATTGACTGCCAACCTCTGCCCTGAACTTCACTTGATGGGTCACCCTCAGTCACTCGGGTCGTAGCCGCAGCTATTGGTGCAGGTCCCTCCCGAGGTCGTTTTTCTCAACTCCTCGAATTTCTCTCATTAACTCATCATAGGAGGGTGGGGGATTCCAGTCGATCTGCCAGGCGTAACTGAAGCAACAGCAGTTCTGAGAAGGGGCAGACTTAAGGATCCTGTCCAGCCTGGTTCGTCCAGTTCAATCGCTGGCAAACTACCTTTTCTGAGGCATTCTTGCAACAATTTTTCCAGCCGAGATACATACACAGACAACAACTCCCTTGGTACTGTTGTGCATCTCTTACTCTCCACCATAGGTCCTCATCAGAATCTGGGCTCCCATACACATTCTCCAAGGCCTCAAGATAGGCCTGTGCAGTCGCTCAGGGTTACTGGCCTGCTTAGCAATGGATGGTAGCCAGGGCAGGACCTCTGAGGCTCTCACTAACCCTCTTTCGCTTTTCACCTTCCGAGCATTGCCATTCTAGCACTTGGGGGGCAACATAGTCTATCCAGGTCTCCCAGTCATCCTCCCTTTGGGGGGTGGGGAGGGTGCCAGAGAAGATCCTCAACCTTCGGTAAGAGTCGTGACTAATGGCAGGTGCAGAAATAGGAGTCTGCATTGGTTCAGCCACCATTACGGGCACTGGAGCAGGAGAGGGTGTTGGGGGAGGAACACCCCAGGTGGCAAGAATAGTTTCTTCAAGTCCTCCACAGTTTTCCTCTCCCAGCAACCATTCAGCAAATTTCTCCTCAAAAGTTTCAGATAGTGGTGGGGCTGATTCCCCGGTCTTTACTGTCCTTAGTTATCACTCTCCAAGCAGTGAGGGCTCCTCTGGGGTAATGGTCTGTGGCACTTTGGAGCTATCTATGGGATCCTTAAACTCTACTAGGGCCAGGAAAGTGTGGGTGAGCAGATTAGCATGCCGACCCACCACCACAGGGTTTTGTAAACCTTCCACCTTGGAAAGTACTCCCTGCACAGTGTCCGTATTGATACCCAGGGGGATGTCCAGGATAAGCATAGCATTTTGGGGGTCGATCTCCTCCCCAGTACACCACTCCACCAGCCGGTGCACAGCCACTTCTGTCGGGGTACCCATTTTTTTCTTAACAGTGGTTCGTAAATATGGCCACTAGAGGACACACAATCCCAGCGGTGAGCCTCCAAGATGTTACCCCTAGATGGCACTATCCCAGGGGCTACTACCCCTGCCTGATTTGCCACCAACAGGTTGAGGGGCCTGGATCCAATGGCGGGTGCCTCCACCCAGAGGTCAGGGTTTGCAATAGTTAAACTAACTTGGTCACAGCCCTCTGGGACACTGCAACCCCCCTTTCTTCCCACTAGTGGCCCACACAATATATCAGAATTACCTTCACAGTATACACTTACCCCCAGGTCTGGTTCCGTCACTGGGACCTCCTGTGAAATAAGATACAGTGCAACAATCACAGTACAGTACTTTAACATAGACAAATACCTCAGGCAGTATAACTTTGCTGAAACAAGCAGCTCTGATTTATTTAGGGGATATAACAAGGACAGGGAAATCAGGTTAATTAGCTTATCACTCTAATAATCTACCTATGGCTCTGTGCACAGGCCTATCCCTATCAGTTACTGTCCCTGGTACCCAAGCCCTAGTGGCTAGTCCAAACCGTGGCAGCTGGTAGGGCCTTTCACACAGAGAAAAGGAGAATTAAACAGTCAGCAGTACAGTAATTCCATTTGGATTTAATATGGCAATTCAACAGGAGCAACCCTGAATTAGTACTCACGACCTCCAAATAAGATAGGGTCCTTCAATGTCATGAGGCTCACTTGAGGTACACAAACCTCTTCACACATCCATATAAAAGAAAGTACTATACCAGGCAGGCTGCATCTGTATCCCGATCGCAATTACTGCACAGTACCCGAGAACACACAGCAGATTCAGTTCCTGACAGACCGAGTGCAATTTTCAGCAATTCTTCCAGTCTTCTACAGGGTGAGCCTGGTTTCTACTCTTCAGAGATCCTTTGATTCTTTCACAGGGATGGATTCAGTCCTAACAAGCTGTTACACAAGCTGCAGACCGAACTCTGGGCCTTACACACGTTTTTGACTAAAACTGCACACTGAAAAGCACAGGGCTCCTTCCTTCTTCACTGCCAAAGCTCAACTGAAGCTCCAACCGACAAAACTGGGCACTTCCTTTGAGTTCCTCCCAGTTCTTGACTGGATTGGCTGTCACTCACAATAGACTGCTGCTGTTGGTCCAAAAGGCACTGAAGTCTAAACTACATCTCCCAGAGTCACTGCCCATACAATCCTCTTGTGGCTGGCTCAGATTATGAGTCCAAGTTCTGATTCGTCCAAGGCACCATTTTAGAGCTAGCTTACCCCACACTGATTGGTCCAGTTCAGCAGTTCAAAACTAGAATGGGGAACTAGCAGACACAGTTCTGACTGCAAAAGAAAGCAGGTTAGACAAACTGTAATTTCATTATTACTCTAAATAATTTCTGGCAAACAGTTACATCTTTCAGATAGGTTCCCTTTGCACTCTAGTGACTGCAAAATGAAGTGAATTGGCAGCAGCTCAAGTGGTACTCAGAGAAGCACACAGTCCCCCCCATACAAACTAATTATGTCTGCAAGCAGACAGCTCTTAAAGAGACAGTACCAGAGGCTCTAAAAACACTCACTGATAAATGGCTTAAATGCCAAACACCATTCAGGCTTGGAGCATTCAAGCAAGCTCCTGGAAGTCTTTTGGGAACCCCCATTTGCAGGGGGGTTACACTTTCTTACTTTTTTAATTCAATTGGACCTTTAATAGACTTTGTAAAACCAAAGCAACTACGAGAAATCCTGAACCACTGCAGGTACAATGTCTGAATGAAATATGCATTTTTCTTCAAGTAAAAAAACAATATAAATTAACATTTCCAATACAGCAGCATTATAGAGAAGTAAATGCAGAAATGTGGAACTAACAGCAATAAATATTCGGTGCAGTACATCAGGATTAAAACAGATTGAAGAGTGGGGGGGGACAGGTACACAAGGCAGTTTTATAGTGTGATTTGAATGCTAGGTGTGAGTCTAGAGAGTGGAGGGGAGCAGGTAGACTGTTCCACAGTTTGGTGCTACAAAGGAGAAGGCTTTACTCCCCAGGCAGGTGGATATCTGGGGAACCTCTAAAGGAGGGACGCTAGAGGTCTGAAGGTTATGGGGGCAGTTTTTGTTTGATCAGGGAATAAAGGGGGACAGGTCTTCTGATAGCATTATCTATGATGCAACCGAGGAAGTAGCTGTTTCTGGCTGGCGGGGTGTGGGAGAGGCATCCTAGGGACTGGTATAGGGAGCAATGGTGTGTGGAGTAGGGTGCCATCATCCCAACCCTGCAGATATTATTGTAGGCGATAGTAAGCCTTGTGAGAAGTTGGGAGGAGATATGAGTATAGATGGAGGCATAGTAGTCCAAAAGAGGAAGGAGGTTGCCTTGTGCTATGGCAAGCCTGACCTCTGGGGTCACGTAGTGTTTTAATCAGAAACCCACCACCAGTTTTGGTTGATCCGCTGCAAGGTGTTATTGATGTGCACGGAGAACGTTAAGGAGGGGTCAAGGATCACACCCAGGTATTTGAAAAAGGCTACGTTTTCAAGGGTGGAACCATCTGGAGATAGGACTGTCAGCACAGACTAAGTATTTGTCAATTTAGTTATCTTGGATTTAGATTCCAGAAGCATGGCTTTTGTTTTGTTTGAGTTTACAAGGAGTCTGTTCTCCACAACCAGTTGTGGGCAGCCCCATCGTTTCGGGTTAGTGAAGAGGAGAGGCTAGCCAGTGATTTGGTGCCGTGGAACAACACTAGGGCTCTGTCCACACATACACGGATTAAGATGTAACGTTTTCAAGAATATTACATCACTGACCGTGTTTCTGCATCCACATGTAACTGTTACTTTCCCTAGTCCGTTACAAGCACCTGTACACAAACCACATGAATTTCAGGCATCTGTTTTTACTCCCGCTGACTCCCGAATGTGCACATGGCTCTACGCCCCTATTTCATTCCAGGGAGTTATGGGTGTCAGTAGGATCATCATGGTGTCAAACACGGATGCCCATGCACACGGGTACTCTGATCCGTTTTTATGTTAAAATGTTTTTAAAACAGTTCTTAAACCCTAATCATATCAGAGTTTAAGCACGGTTTTATAGCACAGTTCTATACCGTGTTTGGTGTGTATGGGAGGAGTGTTTATGGCCACTTAAACCATTGCAGACTGCCTGTAATGGTTTAAAATGGCTAGTATGGACAGGGCCCGAGTCATCCATGTACAGGATGGGCTGGCATGAGAGGCTGTCGGCAGGTAGGGAGTTTATGAAAAGCGAAAAAAGGAGCGGGCCCAGGATGAAACCCTGGGGGACTCCAGTGGTTACAGCCTTAGCTACTGAGGTGGCATCTCCATTGCCAACCATTTGGAATTGGCCAGAGCGGTAACTCTGGAACCAAGTACTTAAACTTTGAGTAGCTAAAGAGCTAAAAAAAAAATTACATAAGACAGACAGGAGTAAACAAGGTTGAAGTGTTGTTTTTAAGGAGTTCCTTTGGAACATTACACAAATACGAGATGTTGTTTCTGTTTTGTTGGAGAATAGTCAGTAGACAATTTTATAGTATTAGAAATTTAAACCAGTGCTCAAGGTTTGGATGAAACTGTATGTATTTATTTATTTCTTCTTTGAAAACATTATTGTGATTGTATTTTAATTAGACCTTACTTGTCATTTTAAAAGAAAATGAAAAAAAAAACCCTGAAAGCTAGGAGTCAGGGCAAGAATGGATAATTCCTGCTCATATACTTACAATGTATTGATATGGAAACTTTCACAATACCGATGTAACCCCCCCCTTTGGGAGTTATGGTAAGTGTGTGTTCCTTTAAGAAGTCTCTTGCTTTCTTCTGTGAAGCCAATCTGTGCCCTTGGTTTGACCTGGCAGCAGCACTGCCTGAACATTCCAAAGTGGAGGGGCTTGAGCTCTCAGTTTTGAAAGAACTGAGCATTCTAGTTCAGCTAGAAAGTGCCTTTACCTGGCAATGTGGTGCCTGGCTCCTTGTGTGTAAACCCTCTTTTCTCATGGAGTTGGCGTTGAAATAAACAGTTTGTACGTGGCAGCTGCTGTTGCCCAAGATCCCTAAAAGGGGGGTGCCCCTCTCCAGAAGGAGGAATACCAGTTTGGGAGTTTATTGATGAGATTATGTGGGGATGAACTGTAGCTGAGAACTGCTGAAAGACTGAGGTGATATTTTGCCTTATTTTAAGAGGGTGAAATGACAAAAGTTTCTGAGTTTTAACTACCCAGTGTTGCTTTCTGGGTTTTGAACAAAAGTTTTCTGTCAGAAAAGGAAAGATTTCTGTCAGATGGTGACTGTCTCCGAATAAAGGGGGCTGTCATGTCTCTTTTTGAAAATGGGTTAGAGTGCTATAAAAGGCACTTGTTATGCCCCTTTTAGGGCACCAAAAGGCTGTGTGTATTTCCACAGTGAAGATGTTCTGAGAAAAAATGTCAAGTTGATACTGTCTACCTGCTAGTAGTTAGTGACAGTTTTTCTGAAGAGTGTGTGTGTCACACTAAGTGAGAGACTGCCCACTAGCCCTATGGCTAGTATGTGGAAAGTGCCCAGAAATATGTTAGAGAATTCTGCCTGCTGATTTGGACTTTTGGGACCCTCTCCTCTTGGGGGTCAGCACTTGAGTGAGGGTGGGGGTAGAGATCCAGTGGCACCTCAGTCTCCCGGGGATGCTCTGCCCTCCTTGCCCCTAAAATTATAGCCCTGTGGGATTGTCCTCAAATGTGGATTTGGACTCTTCTCTCACGGGGGTCAGATCTTGAGGGAAGAACGGGAGGCTTGGTCCGTGACACTTCGGACCCCCAGGAGACCGCAGTCTCTCCCTGCCGTTTTAAATTCTGGGATTGGAAATAAAGTACAGAGCCTGCTGTATGTGTTTTCTGAAGGCAGAAAGAAAAAGTCAAGTTGAATAAATCCCTGGTGGGTTTAGAACTTTTGCCCACCCTGTGGTCTGTCCTGGCCAGTTGATATGTAACATCTGCCTCCATGGAGAAATTGTTTTAAAATAAAAGGATCCTGTTTTGGATGTTTTAACGTTTACTATTCTGTTTGGACATTGGTTTATTAAAATGTTTATTGAAACATAGAAACATGAAACGTAGACTTTGACGGCAGATAAGGACCGCTTGGCCCACCTAGTCTGCCCATTTCCCTACCTACAGGATAAGCTGCAGATCCTAGTTAACCAACAGCCTATTTCTTCCTACCCCCTCCACAAAAATTGCCTTATGTCTGTCCCATACATTCTTGACTTCTCCCACAGTTTTAGACCCCACAACCTCCTCAGGAAGGCTGTTCCATGTGTTCACCACCCTCTCTGTGAAAAAATACTTCCTCATATTGCCTCTGAACCGCCCCCCCCTATCTTCAAATTGTGTCCCCTTGTTCTTGCACATCTCTTTTTTTGAAAGATGCTACCCTCATGGATTTTGTTGATTCCACTGAGGAACTTAAAAGTTTCTATCATGTCCCCCCCACCCCTTTCCTCAAGGGTATACATATTAAACTCCTTTAGTCTCTCCTCGTATGGCTTCTCTTGCAGACCCTGCACCATTTTAGTTGCTCTGCTCTGGACTGCCTATATTCTGTCTGTGTCCTTGCGGAGATGGGGTCTCCAGAACTGATGCAGTACTCCAGATGAGGTCTCACCAACTGTCTGTGCAGAGGGATAACAACTTCCTGTTTTCTGTTGGTGATGCCTCTCCCTATACATCCCAGTATCCCCCCAGCCCTCCCTACTGCCTTCTCACATTGCTTGCTAACCTTAAGGTCATCTGATATGATTACCCCCAGGTCCCTTTCCATTTTTGTTGTTGTTACTACCCCCCCATTGTGTAATCTTCCCCTGGGTTTTTGTTTCCCAGGTGCATTATTTTGCACTTCTTTGCATTGACTCCAAGCTGCCATACTTCTGACCATTCCTCCAACCTTGCCAAGTCCCTTCTCATCCTTTCCACACCTCCTTGTGTATCAACCCTGTTGCAGATCTTTATGTCACCTGCAGAGAGGCATACTTTTCCTTCCAGTCCCTCTGCAACGTCACTTATAAAGACATTAAAAAGGGCTGGACCCAGTACTGAACCCTGCGGTACCCCACTAGTAACCACTCTTTCTTCAGAGTGGACTCCATTTACAATTACCTCCTGTTGTCCAGCCAGTGTTTTACCCAGGCTATCACCCTGGGACCCACTCCCAGGCTGGTTAATTTGATTATTAACCTTTTGTGTGGGACTGTGTCAAATGCCTTGCTAAAGTCTAGGCAGGCCATGTCCACAGCCCCTCCCTGGTCTACTACTGTCGTCACCCAGTCAAAGAAATCTATTAGATTTGTCTGACATGACCTTCCCGCTGTGAACCCATGCTGCCTTGGGTCCTGTGCCCTACTGGCCTCTAGGTACTCAACAGTTCTTTCCTTCAGAAGTGATTCCATCACTTTCCCTACCACAGAGGTCAAACTGATGGGCCTGTAGTTTTCTGCCTCTGTCTTGGTCCCACTTTTGTGAAGGGGAATCACATCTGCCTTCCTCCAGTCCTCAGGTACCACCCCATCCTCCCATGATTTGTTAAAAAGGGTAGTCAGTGGTTTCACTAGTTCTCCCCTTAGTTCTTTTAGAATTCTCTCTCCTAAGCTGGTCTCTGGGCTTCCTTACTCCTGGGCTGTACCTCCTGATGCCGATCCACAGGCAGGAATCAGACCTCTGCAGCAGGAAGCATCCAGCCTTCCACTTCCTGTTCTCCTCAGTTTAGTCCCTGCCTTCAGTCTGGCAGGTTTCCTGCAAGCAGAGCTCTGCCATGTGGCAGAGCTGAAGACAGCAGACTGTAAGTCAAGCAATTTTGATTCATGGGGATATTAGAATTTGCAGATGTACTTCAGAAATCCAGTGTGGGTGCCAGTCTCAGCCTTGCAAGCTGCACAGTCTGGCCCCTTTTTCACTGCGTTGTTTTTTCCCCGCACTTCTGCACTGGGCTTGGAATGCTAAATCAGTGCAGTGAAAGTGTGCTTCAGGGAATTCAAATCGGGTACCGGAGTGCTCAGAGAGGTGCAAAGTTTATGTCAGGGAGTCAGAACAGCACCAGAGAGCTCATAAAGGATGCATGGCCCCATCTCATAGTGGTGCTGTTCTCCCGCGCTTTCTGACCCATTTCTATAGTATTGAGTTAGAAGGGGGCATTTTTCTCCCGCGTTTTTCTGCAGACACTGCAATGCTCAGTCCTATCCCTCAGGAGATGGAGGGGGAGTGGAGGACTTGGGGAGAATAGCTCTCCCCTCAGACGGTAGCCCTGTATTCTTTCTTCCCATCGGCAGCAACATATCTGTGGCAGCTCCGCAACAGGGAGCTCTCGCCTACAAGTGCTGCCGGGGTAAAGAGCCCTTTTCTGGGGAGCGCTTCAACTGACATGAGGACATCCCGTCGACGGCTGGCATCCCATTGCCTCAGCCGCTCATCGGCGGTGGACCAGCAGCGCGGCTTAGCGTCTCATCCTTCTGCCCACTTGGGGGATTCCATTGTCAAGCGCTACAGCACGGGAGGAGTGCCATTCTGGATGAGTGCCATTCTGGAGCATTTGCTTAGCGGGCCCCCCCCCTCAAATCTTCAAGAATTGAGCCCCGAGGGTTCTCTCGGAGGCTGGATCCCTGCATATTTTAAGGACAGAAAAGTAAAAATCTTTTGGATTACAGTATGGCCCTTACAGGCCTAACACAATTCTTAAAGGGCCAGCACATCCTGCATAGTCTACTACAAGTAACATAAAATTTTGGATCACGCAAAGGCAGCTTAGCATGGCCCTTACAGGACTAACACAGTTCTTAAAAGACCAGCATTTTTGATCTTCGCTTCAGCAGCATGACATCAGAAAAGGGGTCTAAACTGGATTAAAGGGAAGTAGGGCCTTTTTGTGGTGTTATGGCCTCACACAAACCTTCCAGGGGCATAAAAAGCCAGCACTGCTAGTCCCCCTGTAGCTGGGTAGATGCGCCAATAATATCCAGAGGGCAGTGGCTGCGAATGGGGTGGACGTTATGGAGGAAAACCCTCCTCGGCCCAGTACGATAGCTCACAGGTCATAATAAGCGGCAGCCACCAGAGGGACCCAGCAGTCCACAGCCCCCTCTGACACAGGCCTCATAAATCAGTTAATTAGAGCCTCGCTTTGGATCCAGTAGATCACCTGGGATTACCAGATATGAGATCTCCCTAGAGGGCACGAGAAACAGGACCCTCCATATCCTCAGCAGAAAGATAAGATATAGATGGTAATCTCAAGTGTTGCAGGGGGCGCGTCTTGGACTCCCAGGACTCCAGTTTATCTCTGTCTGGAGAGGGAGCGAGTGGGCAAAATCGCTGACCAAAATGGGCACTGTCGAGATTTCCCTTGGTTCCACCCGGCAGGTGCCATCCAACAGAGCGCTGATTCTCACCTGGTCTCTTTCATTTAAAAAAAAAAAAAAGTCATAGCCGCGATTCCCCTCGGATCTTCCCTGGAGGCTTCCACCCAGTCAAACAGGCTTCCACCTACCAGCTGTCGCCAATTTCGCCGCAGCCTTCCCTATTCCTCCAGCCATAGGGGACTCGCTAACGGAGTAACGACAAGGTCCAGAACACACCTATACAGTGGCCTGACAGCATACTAATAGCACAAGTCCACCAGAGGTCAGTTAGTCCCCCAGAGGCAGGGGGGCTACTGAGTGGCGTTCCTGTCTCGGACTGCTCTCCACCCAGAAACTTAGCTTTGGATGATGCAGATTACTTCAGGGGGTGGGGCTTCTCTCTGGGACACAGGGGACATGAAGGTGGAGGCATCCCTCGATCAGACGCTTTTAGTCCTCCACTCCTGCCTTATAGCAGTGGCGAACAACCTGTTCTCAACACCACTCACGTGGCATTCCAGCATGCTGATGAGCCACATATAAGTAAGCCATGCCAACCTGTTTTCCGCATGAGCCGCAGTACCGTGGGCCACTATCCTGGCATTCCAGCGTGCTGATGAGCCAGATGCAGTTAAGCCCACCCCGCAACAGCTTCAGAGCGGGACTATTCTAGGCACTATCAGCAGATCTCTCAAGGGAGGCTGCCAATTGCGCAGCAAGGGCCACGCTTTAACTCACCTCGCCTCGACATAGCTAAGGCTGCAGGTATGGCAGGAGGACAGGTCGCCAAGGCTCACTTGGCGAATGCCCCTAACAAGAGAGAGTTCCCATAGTCTTAAAAGGGGGTGGCAAAAGATTCCAGAGAAGTGCCGAAAACCTAACTACCATAATTCAGGAGCACGTACAGACCCTGGACGTAGGGATCCAGTCAGAGTATTCAAGCCCATGCATACCCGGAGGGCAAATTAATTCTGCCTTGGCAGACGATACTGGGTTATCTCTGTCACCCAGCAGATGCAAAAAGGTTTTTTTTTTCTGGCATCCGTAGATCTGCAAGATGTCTATTTACCCTTCCCACTCAGTAACGTCACGCGCACAATCTCAGGTTCAGAGTGGCAGAGCAGTACTTCAATTCAGATTCTACATTGGGGTCTTCCTCAGATCCACGGACAGAATTAAAGGTGCCAGTGCCAGTCATAGTCCACATAAAGGCCCCACAGCTTAACCAAACTTTACAAGCAGTGGCAGAGGTGGTCTGGTACCTGCCAGCACATGGTTTTTCTCATCAACTGGAGAAAGAGTTCCCTAATTTCAAACCAGACCTTGATCCTTCTAGGGGCAGACATCATGACACAAGGATTTTCCCCCCGAAAACTAAATTTTGGAATCTGCTAGAGCACATTGAGACAGAGTGAACCCTCCCTCCAGTGACGGTCTTGGAGGACAGAGGTCATGAAGGGTCGTAAGTTTGACCATCCTCACCAAATCCGAATTGCAACCGATGCAAGCCTCGTGAGCTGGGGATGGCTCACCTGCTTCAGCTGTTGGCACCGGGCAGGTGGTCGCCGTGAGAGGCCCAAGGTACAGCATAAACGTTCTTGGCGTGGACAGTAGGCCGTGTCCTGAGGCACTCTGAACAGCAATTCCCCAATCAGGATAGTCTGGTTCCAACCGACAATCTCTCAACGTTGGCATGTACCAACCATCAAGGTGGCACAAGAAGCTCAAAATGCTAAGGGAATTCCTTCTTTTTCAGTGGGCCTCGCACCACTGAGTGAGGTATTTACCAGGGCAGGTAAACGACATGGCAGACTAGCTTAGTCACGAGGTTGGTCGACCATGGGAATGGGAGCTGAAGGATAGTGCCTCCTTCATCTTCACTAATCAGTGGGGCAATCTCCAGACAGATCTTTTTCGCCTGCTGGTAGAACTCCAAGGTAAGCAATTTTGCTCCCTGGCCAATGATGAACCAGCGGTGGCTTGGGACACATTTTTCCTCTAAACTGAGATGAGTTTGGTCTCCTGTATGCTTTTCCTCCAATACCACCTCTATCAAGAGTCCTTCACAAAGTGGTTCGGGACAGGACAGTCATGATTCTAGTCTGCCCCTTATGATTTTTCTGCACATAGTTCCCGATTGTCATTCATCTGGCAAGGCGCTCACATCTAACATTCAAGTTCAGCCTGGGCATTCTCCTTCAAGGTCCGGCCCAGCATTCCATTTAAACAACTTATCTCTCTAGGCCTGGAAACTGAGAGGGAAAAACTTTTAAAGAGCTCGGCTGCACAGCTCCTGTTATTGACATGATGGGGAACTTATGTCTCTCTTCTTCCTCCAAAGTGTATTATTGAATCTGGAGAAAATTTTGGTTCTAGCTTCATTCAAAATGCATATAGAACTATCCAATATAATTGCCTGTTCTACTGCAGTTCCTTTCAGATGGGTGGACAAAGGACTGCAACCAGCCAACTTACAAGTTCATGTTTTTTGCACTGGGGGCACTCTTATGGGTGGATTCAGGGGAATCGTTGGATGCATATTCTCATGTCTCTGGGTTTCTAAAGACAGCAGCATTAGGTTGCCTTCCAACCCACCAAAACTAACCACCTTGGAGTCTTAATCTGGTTCTCAAGGCTGTGGCTGAGGCCCCCATTAGAGCCTATCAAGAAGATATCCATCACGTGTTTCAACATAAGGGTCACCTTTTTTCTCATAGCTATTGCTTCAGCCAGGAGAATCAGCAAACTAAAAGCATTGCTTACCCAAGCGCTATACACTGCTTTTCATCAGGCTTGAACAGTTCAGGGTTTTTTGCCAAAGTTATGCTTCCCCTCCATTACAATCAAGGGTTCATTCTTCCTTCCTTCCTTCTGCCCACTTTCCAAAAGCAATAAGAAATGGGAATTGCATCCTCTAGATCTGAGAGGTGTGATAGCAACATAGAGGCATGGAGGTTGAGGGCAGATGGGGACCTCGTGGCCCATCCAGTCTGCCCCTGACGAAAATGTATATTAAGAGAGAGGAATCTATTTGCAAAACTTCAAAGTCGTTCATGCCAGCTATGGGCCAAAATTATGGGTAACAAGGATTCAAAAGGCTCTATAGCCAGACAAATTCTATCAGCCACTTCCATGGCTTGTGATCAGGCCAGAGTAGCTCGCCTGGCCCAGGGAGAGCCCATTCCAGCAGAGCTATGACCCCTTCGTGGGAGTACTTCAGAGAAGCTTCGACAGCACACTTATGCAAAGTGGCCACTTGATAATTCATTCACACATCTTCAAAATTTTAATTGCTGGAAGTGCTGCCCTCGGATGAGGCATCCTTGGCTGCAGAGTGCTTCAAGCGGTGGTGGATCCTTAAGGGTTCCTGACATTCTTCCTACCCGGGACATCTGGGGATGTACTGCTTTTGTATATCCCAGGAGTAAGGAAGCCTGGAGACCAGCTTAGGAGAGAGAAATCAAAATTTAAAATACCTGTAAATTTTCTTTCTCCGACGGCTGGTCTCCGGGCTTCGGATTCCTTCCCAGAATGTATATAGTTGGCTGCCTCTAGGCCATATATGCCTTAAAATTCATAGTCTGGTTTTTGTGCCTCCAACTTCTAGTAGTATTGACACATTGGACTGCTTTAGGAAGAACTGAGGGAGACAGGAAGTGGAGGGCTGGATGTCCCCTGCTACAGAGGTCTGATTCCTGCCTGTCTATCGGTATCAGGAGGTACAGCTCAGGAGTAAGGAAGCGCGGAGACTAGCCGTCGGAGAAGGAAAATTTACAGGTATTTAAATTTTGATTTCTGGGGTGAATTCTGTCAGGCCCCATTGTTTTATCCACCTTCAGTTTTAGGAGTTGTTTCAGAGCCCTTTCTTCTGTGAAAGGACTGGGATCGACTCCCCTATCCAGAGTGCTTCTGTTAATTGGATTAGGCACCTCCCCCTCCTCCTCTTTTGTGAATACTGAGCACAAATATTTGTTCAGTATCCCTGCTTTTTCACTGTCCCTCACTGCCCACCCACCGTCCATTTTATTCAGCTTCACTGTCCCTCCCTTTGTCTTTCTATGCTCCCTGATGTACCTATAAAAGGTTTTATCCCCCTTCTTAACCGAGTTGGCTATCTTTCCTCAGTTTGGTCCTTTGCTATTCTGACTTCCCTCCCTGCTTCCTTCTGCCCTAACTGGTATAGCTCTCTGTCCTGTGCCTTCTGTGTTTCCTTATACTTCCTGAATGCTAACTTTTTCTCCCTGACCTTCCCTGCCACCTCTTTTGAGAACCATAGTGGCTTTTTCTTTCGTTTTGATTTGTTTATTTGCTTCACACAAAGGCTTGTTGCCTCTGTGATGGCAGTTTTGATGTTTCCCCATCGTTGCTCCACCTCTCCTTCTAGCCTGTTTGCTAGTGCTTTTCTAAGACACTCTCCCATCTTGCCAAAGTCAGCCCTTTTGAAGTCCAGTACCCTCACTTTTGTATGGCTTGAATCTGTAGCTGAGTTTGTCGTGACCCACACTGTTTGGTGGTCATTTGTTCCCAGATGGCTACCCACTTCTAGATCTGAGATCCTCTCACTGCCCCCGTTTGAGAGTACGAGGTCTAAGATTGCTCCCTCACCAGTGGGTTCCAGAACTAGCTGTCTGAGGCATGCCACCTGTAGGGCATCGAGAATGGCCCTGCTCTTGGATGTGGCTGCAGCAAATGTGCTCCAGTTAACATCTGGCATATTCAAGTCTCCCATCAACTGTATCTCCCCTTTCTCTGCCATCCTAAGAATGCCTTCTATCATATCCTTGTCCATTCTCTCCCCCACATGGGGGTCTGTATACAACCCCTCTGCAGATTGTGGTGCCATTTTCAGTCTCTAAGGTGACCCACAGTGCCTCCTCTCCTCCCTATTTACTCTTTTGTTCAGTTGCTTTTATCCCTTCCTTTACATAGAGAGCTACTCCTCCCCCTTTTCTCCCTTCCCTGTCTCTTCTGTAGGTTGTGTACCCTGGTATGTTAACATCGCAGTCATGGTTCTCTGTGTGCCATGTTTCTGTGACTGCTACAATATCCAGGCATCCTTCTTCCTTCAAGGCCACCAGTTCAGGGAGCTTGTTGCCCAGACTACGGGCATTGGTACTCATTACCCGCCATTTCCTGATGGTATTACTCCTTTTTGCCCCATCCCTCTCCTTATTGCCATTGTCACTTTCTCCGTTTACCCCGCCCTTCTCCCTATCAACATCTCTAACTTGGTGTTTACCTCACTTACTACCCTGACTTTTTGGGGGGCGGATAGGATTTCCCTGCTCCTTTCCAGTGCCTCTCCCCTTGGCTAGTTTTAAATGCTTGCCAATGAAGCATTTAAACCTATCACCTAGGATCCTGGTTCCCCTCCTTGACAGATGCAGACCATTACACCAGTATAGGCCTGCATCACTCCAGGTGGACCCCCAGTCACCAATGAAGCCAAATCCCTGAGCTCTGCACCATTTTTTCAACCACTCATTGAATCTCATGGTGTGGAGCACCCTAGCCTCACCTACACCATAGACAGGCAGTACCTCCGAGAAGGTTACCGTGTGTGCTACTTGTCTAAGGCCCCTCCCCAACTCCACAAACTCTTCCAGCACTGCTGTGATCCCTTTCTTAGCCAGGTCATTTGTCCCTAGGTGGACAATGACATCCAGCTCCCTCCCCTGTGCAGCTGCTCTGGCGATCCTGAGGATTCGCTCCCTGTCCCTCCAAGCCATGGCACTAGGCAGGCACCTTACCTCCCTCTCCCCTTTCTCCCCCAGTTCTACCTTCCTAACAATGGAGTCCCCCACCAGGAGTTGTTTCCTTCCCCCGTGGGGTCCCATGCCACCCTCCTGTGGGTCTCCTTTGTGGAGGTTCCCAGCATCCTCCTTGGTCTCCACTGTGGGTGCCTCCATAGAGGAACCTCACTTTGCCAGAATGGCATATGAATCGTGGAGAGGTACAACTGGAGGGATGTGCCTCTGTTCCACCACCATCACCTGCCCTGAGCCCACTGTGGTCCAACCGCTCCTCTTTCTTGGCAACCTCTGAGACAACGGCAGTGGCCCTGGTGGTCCCTGGATGGGAGAGGAGGTCCCACAAATCCTGGCCAATTCAGCCTGGAGATGAGCAACCTCCTCCCTCGGCCCACAGAGGTGTCTGCAGATGGGACAACACCACATCCTCCAGAACGTCTCCCGGAAGACTGCTGCTCCACAGCCACTGCACTGCACCACTCCCATCATGTCTTATTTCTGGCCCCTTCACTGTTGTTTGGAATCCTTACTCTTTCTTCTGTTTATTTTGCACAGTTAAAGTTATGCCTAACCAGTTTAAATCTGCAGCCTTGCCAGTCCGCCTGAGCCATGGGATGCCCGGAGGTCACCCGATTCGATGGTGGTCAAGCAAGTGCATTGTATATTTGTGCTTGCCCCTCTGAAATTGTTGGCTCCCCCCTTAGTTTCCAGGGGATAAAGGGGTTACACTGATATACTAAAAACGTTTTATATTGATTTGTGTTGATTTGTTTTAAAACATTGAAAACTAGCAACAGGATCTTACTATATGGATTTGGCTACATGCTTTTACTTAAAAATATAAAACGTCTGCCCTTTTATAAAGAAATGTTCTTTAGGTATTATCTTTAGAAAGCACAAACATTAGAACTGTAATAGCTAGAAACTTTTTTAAATGAAAACTTAGAGTCAAGTCAATATAGTTACACTTTTTTGTGTATTGATACATGGAAATACACATCCAGATAGTAAAATACCTTGTAATATATATATATATAATATATAACAGTATTGTAAAAGGGAATTTTAATATACTGATATATTGAAAGCATGTCGACACAATGTAGCTATATTGACCAGTCTCCAAGCTTTAATTTAAAAAAAAAAACATACGTTCCTAGCCCTAATTATTCAAAGGTTAGCCTTTTTATGGATATTGCAATACTTTAAACAAGGCAGACTTTTCAACTGTTACGTCTAGAACCTGACTGGTTTTAATGAAAGCTTGGAGTCAGGTTTATGTTGTTACACCATGCCAATACCCTTTTAATGTATCAATACACAGAAACACACATCAATATAATTTTTTTTCTGTGTGTGACTTTAGTTCTTGTGAAAGGTACCAGATTGTCAGCACTGGAAACTGAAGCCCTTTGTTCATCCATTTGATAGATACAGCACTGGTGATCGCAGGTTAGCTTCCCCCACACTGCTCCACCAATGTGCCTCAACCCTGTCATGGAGGGACCACCCCATAGGTAAGATGGTAGTTCTGACTTCATGCCCATTCAATCCTTGGCCGGTCATGTGAGACTGACAACAAGGCTGACAATTAGTGCCAGTTGTGTAGGTGGTTTTCTGATGTGGCCACCGGGAACTGGACTTTGACCACCACAACTCATTTCACAAAGGCCACTAAACAACCTGCAGGTGATAATGGATTTTGGTCAATACCGACTTTGGCTGAATTTTAATCTGTGACCTAGACATGAAAGGTTCCTTAACCCACTAACAATCCACTGCGCCACCCACTTCCAAAGTAAAATTAATTTTTAATAAATATTGTAAAAGTACATTTTCAGTGTATTTATACAGTGAAAGTGTGTTGGCATAGTATAGCAACATTAACCCGACTTCATACTTTCATTAAAAAATAAAGTTTCTAACCCTTATGGTTCAAAAGTTAGCCCTTTTTAAAGATATTATATTATTTGAAATCAAATATTAGATCCTCCTGTATTGGTTCAACCTCACTTACAGTATATTGATATTCTGGAACTGAATTCACTGAAAAATATTGTTTTTTTTTTATTGTAAAAAAAGAATGTCAAAGAGGTAGGATTGTTGATCTAGTTCTCTTATAAAACAGGTAAGTAAAGTACTGCAAGAGAAAGTACCACACCGAGGTAAAAGAAGTTCTGACAATCAGGACAAAGCATACTAACAATATCTATGCCTTTTTTTAAATTCCTGACTGCCATTACAAATATGGCTGCCAGTTTTATTCACTAAAAAAATTGCTTAGACTGTAAAAATTAAACTCCCTCAAAATAAAAAGAACAGACTGATTAAATATTATTTTCCTTTATATTAGCCTCATTACACACATACACAAATTAAAATGAATTCTACAATGGCAAGATTAAATGCTGAAACCTGATTAGTCAGCCAAGACCTTGACCTGTGATGTCATCCCAGCACATCACAGATTAAGTCCAAACACACACATCTCCACAGGGCATGCATAATGAACCCTTACACTTACATGGCCAAGTTGCTCATACTTGACATGTCTGCCATTAACTTTGCCAGTAGTTTACAATTTGAAAAAAAAATCTTCAATCCCACAGTGTCAAAACAACAAAATACCCCATTTGGTATTCCTCAAACAAGAATTTCACCCCCTCCATCTCAACCTATCCCTGATTTAACTCCACATTAAAAAAGTGAAAGCGAAGTGGTCAGCGTGATCGACTACACTGTCTCTCTCCCCACACAAGAAATCCCCAAATCTACCACCATATGGTGATTCTGTCTGCCTGATCAGCTGCAGTACATGCTGTAAGTAAATGTGCATGCACAATTAAAAACTGCAACATACACATGCCACGCTTGCACATTGCTCCTTCATGAAAGGGCATCAGTTGTGCTGGCAAAACACTCCTTAACGAAGCGTAAGCAATAATAGAATAAAAACAAAACACTACAGGGGAGCAGACAAGGTTATATTAAAACTGAAATGAGGGGTTGGGGAGCAAGCAACATAACCAGAAAGAAAGCAAACCGTGGCATAAGATGCCGAAACCATATAGCAGCACCACCTACTGGATAAAATAGAAACCATGGACTTTTTGTAATGCATAATGCCTGCTCCTACAGAAATCATGTATAAATCTATATAAAAAATTGTATTTTTCACTTTCTTTTATTTTTACAGATGAAACATTGTATAAATACATTAATGCACTCCAAGGGGGTTTGTTATGCTGGGATAACATTACTTCTTGGGTGTTGGATGCACTCGGCCTATTACTTCATGCCCAACCACCCAAGGCGTGACGTTATCTCAGCACAGCACTCATCCTGTCATACATTATTGCTTAAATATTTCTTCCTTTTAGACCATGGATGGCCTCTCTTCTTATTCTTACTTGCCTACCACAGAAACCATTGCTACTTGCCCTTCCCCTGATACAACTGAATCCTTGGCTTTACTGAAGCCTTCTGTTATGGGTGTCTGTGTGGTGAGAGGTGAACATTCAGCCAGTAAAATTATGCTGAAGTTTGAATTCCTGCATTCCATGGTACTCAAACATTCCATCTTTTGAATGTGTGGATAGACAGATGCTTGGCAGCTGGGGAGGGACTACTTTTCTTAGTTTTTTTTTTCTTTTTATTCTTTTTTAACTGGGTAAGGCCCACTAGGCACAAGTGCCTGTTGTAAGGGCAACTTGGGAGCACTGGTGAGGTGAAGTGATTTGCTCAGAGTCACACAGTATGAAAGTAGAGGTTGTGGGAATCAGACTCAGGTCTGCTGGAAGTTCAAACTCATTCACAGCTTGTTACTCTAACTTCTAGGCTGTACTGCTAGACCCAGTTACTTTTAACAAAATACCTGTTTTTAATGAAACAAATGTTGACATTTTTATAGTTTTTTCAAATATTCTCAGTTTAACCATTTT